>JAWDJE010000007.1:29262500-29947500 GCA_035047345.1 Bradypodion ventrale
GAGACAGAACACTCCATGAAGTTGATACAAAATTGCCAAGATTCTCCTTCCGGGAATAAGGCCTTATTATTAAAGTCCCCCTTCTCCCAATTTGCCCCGTTGGCAACAGGAGCGAACAGGAGTAAGTGTGTCACACCAAGTCCTTTTACAGTTTTTATTGTAAAAGTATCAAAAGTCCAATAAATGCAGAATATAGAAAAATCACTGACTAAACTAAGAATAAAGCTGAAACATTTTCAAAAAGGAAAGGAAAAAAATAAAAAGCTATAAGCTAACACTTGCCTAGAGTATATCGCGGCGGTTTTTACCGCCCCATATGAAATAACATGGATCGGGACCTGTCAAGATGATAAGCGATTTTTGTTGTTGTTGTTTTGTAATGTGTTGTATTAAATAAAATATTATATATATATATATATATATATATATATATATATATATATATATATATATATATATATATATATATATATATATATATATATATATATATATATATATATATATATATATATATATATATTTTAAAAAGATGACAAGCGATAGGGGTCCTCATAGCATTAGAGAACGGATTCTACAGACTCCTCGCTTAAGAAATTGGATAGGTTTTTATACCTTTTTGTGTGAAAACATGTCCCAGAAATGTCTTAATTAGCCACTCAAAATGACAGTTCCATGCATACTTAGGGACAGCAGGTGGCTGGCTATCAGTGTACTCATCTCAATATCTGAGAATGGACCATCTTTTGGTACTGTTCCCGGGAGCATGGCCTTGGGAAAAGTACAAGAGGTGGTTTCCCAGTAACTGGGTAAAATGGTGGAGTGTACTTTCTAAGATGGCTTCAGGCTTAGTGGAATAAATGATAGAGAGAAAATAAAAGCAGTGCTGGCATCTCTGAGTAAAGTCCTATTAAACTAACAGATGATTAACATAAAATGACATTATCCCACAGGGAATCTCGACAGACTCCACCTCCAGGAACTATATGGCACACGTCCCTCAGACCATCCAGG
Source organism: Bradypodion ventrale (assembly GCA_035047345.1). Classification (NCBI taxonomy): domain Eukaryota; kingdom Metazoa; phylum Chordata; class Lepidosauria; order Squamata; family Chamaeleonidae; genus Bradypodion; species Bradypodion ventrale. Next base: position 29,263,515 of record JAWDJE010000007.1, read on the forward strand.
TGAATTCACCTTCCTCTCAGCTCTAAAACTAGCACAGTAGATTACTTCTTCATCTCCAAGAACCTACTCCCATTGGTAGAGAAGTTTGAAGTCAATCCGCATCTTGAAAGTTACCATTTCCCTATCTGCTTACAACTTATGCTCCGTACTGGGCAGGTCCACTTGGAGAAACAATTTCCTCTGCCCATTCTACCCCCAGGACAAGGCAAATGCCACATCAGATAGTCCCCACACCTTGACAAGAAGATAGAAAAATTGTTACCCATAGCCACTCACTCTTGCCCAGCTGTTTAGATAAAATGAAAATATCTGCTATGCTGACAACTTGATGTTGACAGAGGAAGTGGCCTTGGAAGGCTGCTACCTCTGTTAAATGATGTGCTAAACTCCCCCTCCCCGGCCCCCCAAGAATGTTTGAGACAATATTTCTCTGTGGCCTTAAGAAGTAGAATCACTCCAGGAGAAGTCGTTGCACTCCAGCTTCAACAAAATGCAAATGTTGCACTCCAAGATTTAACCCTGAGAGTTGGAAAGAGTACTCTAAGCATTCATTTAGACATGATCTTTGCTGATAAGCAAATTGATAGATGATTGATACAAAGTTCTACGTTGTTCCAACTGATCAAACCACTGAAATAAACAGAACATGTTAGTCACTACTTATGACTTCAGTTAGATCTAGTCTTGTTAGGATTAATATCACATTTAGACCATACACATATACAATCAATTAGTCAGTAAGTCAATCAAAACATGAACATAAAAGAGAATAGAATTCTCCCTAGTAAAATGGGGCAGAGGGGTGTGTGTAGGTAACTGGTGATATAATATTAGGGAGACACTGAAGTTAATTTTTGAAACTAAAATTTCTAGCATACCCCAGCTAGCCATGACCTTTCAGACTAGGTATTGCTAGAGGTTTCACTCCCAAAAAAGTAACATATCCATTAGTAACATATCCATTATGTTTTCCCATCCCCAGATATGTGGCTGGAAATGGGAATGGATAGAAAATGTGCTTCTACTGGGTGGGGGAAGTGCTCCCTCACATCACAACCCCGTTATGCCTGTGAAAAGTTCTTTATGGCTCAACAGCCATGCTAAATTATCCACCACTCTGCTCTCTCCCTACTTAGAACTGCTCTAAATCTAATATTTATTTTATTACATTTGATGCTTTGTATATTTACATAATATTTATAATGGAGTCAGTTAACAAAACAACTGACCTAAGCCATTGAAGGATAATATGCAAATGATCATTTGCAACTGCTTTTAAAACCATTAGATTAACCCAGAGATGTACAAGGTAACACTGAGATAAGTATTCCAGGAACAAGTTTACAGCCAATTCATTTGGAGTTGTTGCAAAACATTCTACTTCCCCTACTATTCTAATTTGTCCTTCCCGTGTATTTGTTGACATTTTTAATAGAGACCATTCTTTCCAGTTGAATTAAAAACCAGAAAAAGCCTTTGTAGGAAGCGATTTCTAAGAGTTTGAGAGAACAAAGTGCCCTAACAATACACTTTTAAAAGAGAGAGGAACTGGCCAGTTTCTTTAGAGGAGGGGCGGGGGGGGAGAAAGTAAAAGTCCCTTCTGTTGCCAAAAGAGTTTGGAGATGTTAAACTCCTCAGCAAACTGTAAATGCTGCCAAATGGCTAAAAAAAAGACCCCATAGAAGACCACATGAATGAGTGCCTGTAGCATAGGATAAACAGCATCCTACGTGGCTCATCAGTTCACAAACAAGAGTGACTTCCCCCTGGAACTGGGATTTGGGACCTGAAAGTACAGTGGTCCCCATTATCATTAGCATGACTGGTGTTCTTCCTTAACCTATTTATTGTACAACTCATAAGAAGTACTCACATAGAATCCCATTAGTCTTTTGTTGAACCCTCATGTACCCTCCTGGAACATTTTAGTGGGATATAATAGTCATGCTTTGTCACAGAATACACAGAGGACTTCAGGGTAAGCATATGGCAAATGAAGCATATTCATTCTGCAGACACCACTAATCCTATGAACCTAACCCTACACTGGAATTCTTATAAGGTTACAAAATATACCACAACACACATAAAGCAAGGTTTGATTTTTATTTTTGTCTAATACATATTTCTAGTGTACAATTCAAACAAGGCAAGTTTACTATTGCATGGAAAGAAAGGGGTTACTTACCATAACAAAAGTACTTTGAGGTCTTCCGTGTCTGTGTGGAAAATATCTTAAAGTCTTCTAGAGCAGTGGTCCAACAGGGGGATTTCAATTCCCAGAAGCCTAAGTTAGTATATTGGTTGATCAGTGCTTTGGAGAATTGAATTAGGCTTCTGGGAATTGAAATCCAAAAACCAAAGATTGGGAAACATTGTTCTAAAGCTATAACAGAGACACATTAGGCCACCAAGGTGCCATCTACACCATAAGATAAGTGCATCAGCTTAACAGCATCCTTCAGTTATCTCTCATCCACCAAACAGATGTGACAGTTCATGATGCTGGAAATTGACAAGGTTGCTTGAGATTTGTATGCCATTTGTGTGTGATGATCATATCCAAATAGCATATTGCACCTCAGGGCCATAGCCAGGGGGCAAGGGGGGCCAAAACCCTCCTGAGCTAACAACCCGCCCCACCCCCACCCCACCCCATGTGCCAATGTTATATATGCGAATGTGACATTGTTGTCCCTCCTGAAAATTTTTGCCCTTCCTGAAAAAAAATTCACACACACACCCAAAAAACCCCCTAGAATCCTGGCTACAGCCCTGGCAAGCCCACCATTTTGGGCAAGACATTAAGCTAAAGGCCAGGCTTCCTACTGGAAAGAGAAAACAAAGAAGCTATATTTCTCTACTCTTTCACCTGCTGGTTCAGTTATGGCTAACCTTGGCGCTCCAGGTGTTCTTGGACTTCAATTACCAGAAGCCTAAATCAGCACTCCTGCTGATCAGGTCATCCTGGAATTGAAGATCAAGAACACCCAGAGCACCAAAGCGCACATCACTGTGCTAGTTTGTTACTACTATAACATACTCTAGGTGGCACTTTGTTTGAAGATGGTTTGGAAAATTCAGGTGGTTCAAAATACAGAAGCAAGGCTTCAGGCTGGGGCCAGTTACAGGGTGACTCAATAGTGCTCATTATGACCCATAAAGCCCTATATTGCTTGTGTCCAGAATTTCTCATCTCCTAAGATCCTCAGAAGAGACCTTTCCTTCAGTATCATTGACCTCACCAGCAAACGTGGACCTTCTCTGTAGCTGCTCCCAGGGCATGGAATTAGGGTTGCCATAATTCTCTCCCGCCAAACCAGGACAGCCATGTGACATCATTGCATTGTTCAAACTGTGCATGAGTCAGACAGGGCAGTCAGGGAGACCACTGCTCTAAGACCTCGCAGAATCCCTGTCCAGAGTGGACAGCCTTCATCAGTTTAAAATAAACTGTATTCAAGAGGTTTATTCCTGATGTGATTCTTCCTGCAAAAGACTATTGCAGGCGCACCCCCCCCAATGATGGACTCAGACACAAATGAAAGTGGATAACGGCATGGGCCACATTTATTGATTCAAGCCCTAGTCCGAATTATAAATTTCTATTGGTAAAACGACCAATCATAATTCTTAAGGCAAGCAGGCCGAAGTAACACTGGTAAGGTACCACCCAAAATTGCCAACGGCAATTGTTACAATGTATCTATTTGTATCAATTTGTTTGTTGACAACAAACAAATTGTTGACCGTAGTCAATATCTAACTAATGACCCCACCCTCTGACGTGTATCCGTAAAATCAGGGGGTGATTCCAGCTGTCTAGTGGTAACCATCACCCCCTTGCCTGGTTCGTCGTTGACCGGACAACGTTTAAACAACTTATGCCTATCTAGTGTTGTCCAGTCAATTGCGAACCTGCCGGATACCTGTGGGTCATAAATGTTTACCTTACCAGTGCTACCCGCCACCCGGAGAGGCTTCAATAAAGGCTCGACGCCCCCCCCAAGACCGTCAGCTCGGTCGACAGGCCTGCTCGCCAATCACCCAGCAGGAGGTCCATACCTCCTCGCGACAGATGGACCCCATCCCCTGAATAAAGCCCGAAATTTTGCAAACTAATGGCGGGATGATGACTGACCCGCCCCCAGCCCTTGGTCGAAAGGAATCGGGCCACCGCCCTGTTTACCATGCGCCGAGCGCGGTCCAGGGCCTGGAGGTCGAAGCCTCCCCGATAAGCGTGCCGTGGGACCATATCTGACCAAACAAGGGTTGTGGCGGGCCATACGTAATGTAAGTAGGCAAGGTCCGCGCAAATCGCATGCTTCAGCGATAAGCCAGTGACCTGACCCAAGTCATTACCCCCAAGGTGTATGATCAGAATGTCGGGCGGGTCGGCACTCCTCGATGAAAAGAGGAATGGCAAAAGCTCCCGCCACAACATACCGGGCTTACCGTGCCATGTGAAATGTGCGTATGCACCCAGTCCCAGTCGGGGTCCCCAATCTGTCGCCGCAGCGTAACGCACTGCCCTGTGCACGTAGCTGTGGCCCACCAGCCATACTGTCACCGGTGTGATACGACACCCAGGGTCTGTCAAGGGAAAAAACAGGGGAGGAGAGATATATGGTGACTCAGAAGGTACTCACGGTGGGAGTGGGCGAACATAAAACTGGAAACAGTGTGAGTCCCACCTCCCCATGCTGCGTATGTCAGCCCCGGAGTACCCATAAGCAGCCGCAGTAGAGGCCGCCCCAATTCTAAATGAATGGGTGCCGTAACGGGCCCCAGGGAGGCCAACTCTGGCCAGTGCCTTCCCTGTCACCTTCCAAAACTGAAATTTAGTGAGGGGAGACCCATCTTGGTGACAGAAAAACGGGCCATGGTGCGTGCCACGCAGTGCAAGGAACTCCTGTAGGGCACCAACCGGACAGATGTCTGCCAATGAACATCGTAGCAGTCTTATTCCACTGCCTACGCCATGCTGATCTGTTTTAGAGGAGCGTATCCTCAACTGAGCCCAATCATTGCAAACATAGACATCTTCGAGTTCCAGTGCCCTACGACTTGCATCCGCCTTAGACAGCATCACAAGCTCGCTGATGCGGAGCGCTCCAAAAAAAAGGCCACCGTTGTAGCCGCACGAAACAGGGCTGCCTCATACCTATCGAAACATAGGTCATGCCAGCCTCGTGCCAGTTGGGTAAGTACCCCAGGGGAAATTGGGTGATGGTCATCCAGGCAACGCCCACGTTCCCGCACCCACCCCTCCAAAACATGTCTCACACGGAAATCAGCGGTGCTGTCCGCATGACCTCCCACCTTGGCCATAAAGGCCAGCGCTGATAGCCTAGATGCTATGGTGCGTGGTGCCAGGCCCTGGGCATGCAGGTAAACCATAAAACGGAGGATGTGGGCCACTGGGATCGGCCAGGTATCTGGCAAGCAATATTGGGAACAAAAAGTCCGAAATGAAACCAACGCGTGGTGATACGCCTTACGCGTGCGTGGCGCCAGTGACATGCCTATCGCCCGGTTCACCTCTCCTTGCCAATGGTCCATATCTCCTGCGGTAGTGGCGAGGGAAATTCCTCCGCATCCGGAGCCAAGGCACGGAACCGGGAGATCTGCAGGCGGGACAAAGCGTCAGCAATATCATTATTCACCCCCGGGACATGCCTGGCTCTGAACATTACATTGAGGCGCAGGCTGCACAATACAAACTGGCGCACAAGATCCATGACCCTGGGAGATTTAGAGGTCTGTGAGTTGACAATGTGGACAACAGCCACATTGTCACACCAGAAATGCACCACAGAGTTGGCCCACTCCTCACCCCATAGCATCAAGGCCTCCAGTATGGGAAAAAATTCCAAATATGTGAGATCCCTCAGGCGACCCGTGCCTGACCAGGCTGGTGGCCATCCACCATATGCCCACTTCCCATTGAAGTACATCCCATAACCCAGGGATCCCGAGGCATCAGACTGAATTTGAAAGTGGGGCGAAGCCAAGAGGTCAGACCTCCAAAATGAGACCCCATTGAACTCTCTCAAGAACTGGAGCCATACGTGCAGATCTGCCCTGATGCCCCGTGTCAGTCTCACCCTATGATGGGGCCTGGATAAGCCTGCCATGGCGTCGCACAAGCGCCGAGCAAAGGCCCTGCCAGGTGCAACCACCCTGCAAGCGAAATTGAGGTGGCCATGTAGCACCTGCAATTCCCGAAGGGATGCCTTGCGCTTAGCCAGCAAGTCCGATATAAGGGCAACTATCCGTGCCACCTTGTCTGCGGGCAACCTAGAAGCCTGCGCTACCGTGTCAATTTCCACCCCCAGGAATATTAACTTATCAGACAGGCCTTCGGTCTTTTCGGGCGCTAAAGGGACACCGAGTTCCTCCATTAGCGTCTGAAATGTATTGAGGAGACGTGTACACGTGTCCCAGCCCCGTTCACCCCCGAATAAAAAGTCATCCAGGTAATGGGCTACAGACCGAGACCCTGACCTACGGACAAATGCCCACTGCAGGAAGGTACTGAAACGCTCGAAAGCCGAGCAGGATATGGAACAGCCGAATGGCATGGCCTTGTCAAAATAATAGTCACCCCGGAATTTGAAACCCAGCAACTCGAAGTCACCTGGGTGCACGGGTAAGAGGCGAAACGCCGACTTAATGTCACACTTAGCCAACATTGCACCCGGGCCACATGAGCGCACCATGCGCAATGCCTGGTCAAAGGATGTATACCTGACAGAACAAAGGTCATCAGGGATAGCATCATTGACCGAGTGGCCGGCTGGGTAGGACAAATGGTGAATCAGGCGAAACTCGCCCGGGGACTTCTTGGGCACTAGTCCTAGCGGAGACACTTTAAGGTTGGGGAACGGGGGTGCGGGGAAAGGGCCGGCGACCCTGCCCGCAGCAATCTCCTTATTAATGCTGGCGGCAGCCACCTCCTCCCTTCCCCTAAGTGACAAAAGGTTAGGTGCATCCTGCGGTGACCTATCCCCCGTGAAAGAAATACGAAAACCCAGTTGAAAACCCTGAAGGAGGTACACAGCGTCTGCTCTCCTCGGGTACGATGCGAGCCAACGCTCCAGCATGTCGACATTAATTGGGGAGGGGGCCTTTTGGTGAACCCGCTCCCTCCATGGCAGTCTTGCCTGCCCCTTGTCCGCCCCTACCCCTGCCCCTGTATCCTCCTGGCCTGGGACAGGCGGAGGCAGCATGGGGGCCAGAACAAGAGGGGCACTCATGCTTGTACTTGCAATTTTTTCTGTTGCAAGAACCACTGGACGAGAAGGTCCAGCACAGCAGGCGGGCTGGAACCCCCTGCCCTGCCGCTTGGCGGGGTACCTGTACTGGGGCCGCTCGTTGGACCGCATGTCCACAATGGTATCTCTCCCCAGGCGCCGGGCGCGTGGGGGTCATATACAGAAGCCACAGCTTCTGGCAGGGCTCATCCCACCTCATCTCTGGGTGCAGCGGAATTCTCATGCGGAACTCTTCGTCGTAAGCCAGCCATGACGGGCCCGGGAAGTCAACCATAGCCCGGTAAATATTGTCCAGATATTGGACCATGGGAATAGCCAAATCCAGCCTAGCCCTGAGATAAACGGCCATGTAAATCAGGCACGCTGGCAGCCAATTTGCCCACGTGCGTGGCGGCTTACGACAACGTGCCTGCTCCTTATCCTTCTCGTCCAGCCCTTCCCTCTCCTCCTTGGTCGGCTCCCTATTTAGAAATGAGAAGATATCTACGTACTCGCCCCTCCAAATCTTTTCCTTGGTAGACTGGGCCAAATGGTCCCCCAAGGGCAAGGAATACCCTGCTGTTGGCAAAGCCGACACCGGCACCGAGGGAACTATGGGTAAGGTAAATTGAGCCTGAGCCAGCCCGGGGATCCCCAACACATTTCCCAGCACATTGGGGGCACCACCCCGCCCCAAGCCCTGTGTCGTGGGCAAAGTCGCTGGTTGGGCCGGGGGCCATTGGGCCGCCGTGCCACCCGAGCGAGGCCAAGGCCATTGAACAGCCCCCCCGATGAAGTCAGTTGTGTGGGCGCATTAACTTGGACTGCATACTCACCCGCTGCACCCCCGCGGGCCGCCCCCACCGGGGGTTCCGACCCGCTGGGGGCGTCGGAGCTCACGACCGAAGCTGAGCTCGTCGACGGAGCCAGACCAGCACCAGACTGCTGCACCTGTGGGGTGGGGAGCTGCGAGGCAGTGGCCGCCAACGGCCCACATGCCTCAGGCGGCTCAACCCGACCCATCGCCGGCCGTTGTTCGGCGGCCAAAGGGGGAACCTGGAAACCTAGAGGTACCCCCACTTGGTTGGCCCTCGCTAAGGACGCTTCAAGGGCCGCAACCCGGGCAAGAAGGGCCTCCACGTCGACATAGGGCCCGGCCCTGACAGGGGGCAATTGGGCAACCGGCCCAAAATTCACGGGTACCTGACCAGGTCCCTGAGCCCCAGGGGCCAGATAAGGCCAAGAGCCCATGCTCAGCCCCTGGGAAGTCGTAGGAACGCCCTGCAAGGGCAGGGAACCCAACCACCCTCCGTGGTTCCCCCATGGGGAACTGCGCACCCGGGCAAGAAGGCCCTACCGGACGAACCATGGCAGGGGCCGTGGTCGTCGTTTGCGGGCCAAGGGCCGAGGCCCCGTCCGGGGCTGTGGGTATGCTCCGCGCATCAGGCCAAGGAGCTACCGATCCCATCCCACCGTTCCCGGTGGGATCCGCTAGAGGTGGCTGCGGAACGGGCGCAGTCGCGGTCCTCCGACCCGGCTGACGCCTCCGCGCCGATCGAGCCACGTTCGCGGCTGCCTTCTTCTTCGAGGGCATGGCCAATGTAGCTAAGAAGTCTAAAGAAAAGAGAAAGCTGCCCGAAAAGGCTTCCCTCAAGAAGACACGATCGACGGAGGTAAGGAGGAAAAACTTCTCCGCTCCGTCGGTTCGCCAAAATGGCAGCGCGGCTGCCTCGTGGCCAGCCCTTTTATTAGGGTGCTGGCCACGCCCCTAACTACCCGGATGGTTTCGTCCAGTGGGGGGGCCCCGCAAAGAGCGCGGCGGCCATTTTGGCGCCGCGCTTCCATTCTTGATGGTTCTAATTTTATTTTATTTTTTAAAAATTATTGGGCCACTCTTGAAACCACTCTTCCTCCCCCCAGAGGTCACCCCACCATCCTCTTCTCACACACACACCACTGAAATAGACCCACCCTCAAACACCACATGAGGATCCCTTGGAAGAAAGTTCTAAAGAGGGCCAGAACAGCAATGCAGTCCATGGGGCTTCTGTTTCCATCTGGAAGGAGAAAAGCAGGAGACAGGAAGGGACTTATTTTGGAGGAGGACCTTTGCAATGGAGGACTCTTCACTTGTCTGCCCTGCTCCCTTCCTCTCTAGGAATACCGACCCTATGCAATTAACCCTTTGTGGTCACGTGAAGAAGGACTCCTTCATTCCAGTGTATGGTGGAGGTTTGGCTTCTTACATATGGGTATTTCTTGCTCCCTCCCAGCTTTCAAGGAAAAGAGCTGAGGACAACTCCTTGTCCCACAAACTTCAAGGTAAGCCAAGGGATTTTTTCAAAGAGTTATTTCACTGCCTCCGTGGCTTTCTTTCAATTATCTAACTTGCAAGTGTCTCCCCTCCCTGGTGGGCTTCTCAGGGTGCTGTTTTGCCTTCACTGCTTTCAAGCAGATAGCCTTAATGAATAAATTGGGCAAATCTGAATCCTTTCTGGGTGCTGGACATATGTTCTTTTCAAAACTTTTAAATACTTAGATTTTAATTAATATTATCATGTGTTCCATTCTTAAACATGTAATTCATTGTAGATTTTGTCAAACTTATTATAAATTGATTTTTAGGGCACTGGGAGAAAGACAACATAAAAATATAAAACAGCTGAATAAAATAAAATAAATAAATGTAATACTGTATAATAAAATGAATATTTTATTACATAATTTAATCACAGTTCCCAAAGAAGAGAACTGAAATTAAAAAATTCAAAGAGATTTAAAGCATTATTTTAAAAGCAGTTTTAAAATCAATTTTAAAGACTAAAGGACAATATACCTGTAGTTATGGATGGATAGTTTCTCTTGAGAGAGAGAGTGAGTTACACAGTAGAGGTGCTTCTGCAGAGAAAGCCCGAACATGGGTGCTCAACCTAGCCTTTTACACAAGCATCATTCAAATGAGAATTATTAAGGCCTGGGGACATATATGGGGAGGAAAAGGTTCTTCAGATGTGATGGGTCAAACCATTTTGAGCTTTATAAATCACAATTGGTACCTTGATTTGAGCTTAGAAGTAAAAACTGGAAACTTGCGCAATCAGTGTGATAGGTATTCTGTGGCTTCCAATGCACATGCCAAAAAATAGTCAGGCTAGCACATATTGGATTACTTGCAGCTTTTGTACGCTTTTCAAAGATGGTCTTACATTGAACATTCTGCAGTAATCTAACAGGAAAGTAATTAAAGGACGATCCATTTTCCCAAGGATGAAGGTTCAGTTTAGGCTACACAGCTGCCACCTATCTTTCCAATAGAAATGCTGACTCCAAGAGCATTGCTCTCCCTAGGTTGTGATACAGTACTGCTCCTTGCAGGAGGTGGCAGGAAAGGGTTCATTCCCACCCAGGACAGACTGTAAACCCAATTCTAAACTGGTCTTTTTGTCATCCAACTAAATTTCTCTGACTTGGAGGACTCTTCACTTGTCCACCCTGCTCCCTTCCTCTCTGACTTGGATTAAATCTTATTTTATTCACCTACATCCAATCGCCAAATGGTGAAATATTGCATTGTTATTACTTTTGTGGCATCTTTGCTTCAGCATTTTGCTAATATTTAAGCTATTAAAATAATAACTGTTTGTTTTAAATAGTTCATATTGGCTTCCTCAAGCATTTTCAAATTCTTAATTATGTTACTTAGCAAATTTTGTTCAGAATAGATAATAGATGGCAGCTTTATGAAGTACTAGCATAGGTTGCCCGGCGTTGCCGGACTGTTATAAACTGTGTTTAGATGTTTTGGAGGTTTTTTTGGTTAAAAATCAACAGAGGATGCTATAAATCTTTTTATTTTATTTATTTAACATATGTTTGTTATTTGTATAAAATTTTGATTTATTGTTATTTTTTGACTTGTTTTTACTCTTGTGGCCTCTAGGTGGGGCTGTTTTGTTTTTTACTTGTTGTTAATATTCTGGCCTGCAGGTGGGGCTGTTATTAATAGTTTGGATCCTTTTGTTGTTTCACTTGGTTTTTTTCTCCTGGCCTCTAGGTGGGGCTTCTTCCAGTAAGTAGATTTTGTTGCTTCATTTCTGTTCCGGTCTCGTGGAGGGAGGACGTGCTGGTGAGTTCTCTGGTTTTATTTATTCTGTTTTTTTCTTTGTTTTGATTTTGTGGTGGTGGGCTGGGAGGTGTTAATGTTTGTTCTTTTGTGGTTAGGTTGGGCTTTAGATGTGTATAATTGGTTTGTTTATTTCTGGTTTTGTTTATTTTTGTGATTTCGTTGGTGTTTATTTCTGTAATTTGTGGTAGTTGTGTTGTTAGAGTTAGTTATTTCCGTGTTGTAGCTGGGTGTTTTTTCTGTGCTTTTCTGGTATTGTGGATGTTTTTGTTTGTGGATTTTGTGGTTTACTTTTTTGTTTATTAATGGGTTTTTTAAATTATTTATTTATTTTTGTTTTATTAATTTTGGTGTTTGTTGTTGGTGTGTACTTTTGCGTGAGGAACGGGCTGCCTGTCAATTCCTCTTTTCTCCATTGCTGCTTTGAATTTTGGTTTCGATGCAGAAATGGGTAAAAGGAGGAGCCGGCAGTCAGCTGGCTCTTCCCCCAGTAAGGTTCATTAGGTAGATCGGGGGAGAATGAGGCAGAGAAGAGCTATCTCCCTGATGATGGTTCTCTCCTCTCTGTCTCCTTTTTCTCCTGGCTTACCTAACCGGAGATTGAGAGGCAGAGATCCGTAAGGGGTGCTGCTCTTCCTTGCGGATTGCTGGTTGCTGCTTTTGTATTACCTCCACCGCTGTTTCATGTTAGTTCTCGAAACAGTGGTGTCGGAAGTACAAAGGCTGCAGCCAGTCATTTGCCGGGGAGGGTGCTTCCCCTGATGAACTGCTGCTTGCTGTTGGGTTTTTTCCATCCCGGCTCAAGGTACCTTGAGGCCGGCAGTGGTCTCGCTGTGTCTTCGGTGGGGTAGCGTGGAGGAGAGGGAGTCCCTCTTCTCCCCATTGCTCCGGGAAAAAAGGCCGGCGGTGGTCTCGCCATGATTTTTGTGGGACATGTTTTGTGAGGCTGTGAGGCACTGTGTTCGCCTGCTGCGGACATGCGCTCCCGTTGCATTTTTAATTTTATTTTTTGCGCGATGGCTTTTTCAGCGTTCTGTGCGCTCACAGCACATAGGATGCTGGGACTTGGAGTTGTGTTTTTTGTTTGCGTTCGTGGGGCAGTTTTTTCCTGCGGCTCGATTTCAATTGGCCGTGCCACGTTTCCCAACATTCTTTTTGCTTGCGCCTCTCAGCCTGATTGGCTGAGGCACGGCGCGGTGCAGAGGACATTGGGAATTGAAGTTCTTTTCCTTTTTTCGCATTTGTGGGGCTCTTGCCCCACTGGCAACTTCAGCAACCCTGCAGTACCCTGCAGGCCGGGTTTGGGCGAGTGCAGGAGGCTCGGTACAGGATACATGCTTTGGTGCGCCCCCTCCTGAAGAAATCTTCCCTCGACCCAGCTGTCCTAACTAACTATAGGCCTGTCTCAAACCTCCCCTTTTTAGGGAAGGTGTTGGAGAAGGCAGTGGCGTGTCGGCTGCAGGGGGTACTGGATAAAGCGGATTATCTGGACCCTTTTCAGTCAGGTTTCAGGCCTGGATATGGTACCGAGATGGCATTGGTCGCACTGATGGATGATCTCTGGCGGGAGCGGGACGGTGGTCATCCATCCGTCCTTGCTCTTCTTGACCTCTCAGCGGCTTTCGATACCGTTGACCACGGTATCCTTCTGGAACGGCTCTGAGGTTTGGGAATCCAGGGTACTGTGTGGTCCTGGTTTTCCTCATTTCTGAGGGGTCGGTCCCAGTCGGTGTGGTTGGAGAGTGAGAGGTCCAGTCCTAGGCCCCTCAAATGGGGGGTTCCTCAGGGCTCGGTGCTCTCTCCTCTCCTGTTTAACATCTACATGAAACCGCTGGGTGAGATCATTCGTTCTCATGGGGTGCGGTACCATCAGTACGCGGATGACACTCAGTTGTACATCTCGGCCCATGGGGACCCCAGTGATGCCGTCAAAGTCCTTTCCAGATGCCTGGAAGCTGTGGGGGTCTGGATGGGGGCTAACGGGCTACAACTGAATCCCAGCAAGACTGAGTGGCTATGGATAAGGGGTCCTGCGTTAATCCGGGAGTTACCATCGTTGGTTCTGGATGGGGCTGTTTTGCCCCAGACAGACCCGGTGCGCAACTTGGGGGTCCTCCTGGATTCACGGCTACTGCTAGAAGAACAGGTGGCGGCTGTGACCAGGAGGGCTTTCGCCCAACTTCGGGTGATTTGCCAGTTGCGCCCACTCCTGGACCGGGACTCCTTGCTCATGGTCACCCATGCTCTGGTTACCTCCAGACTAGACTATTGCAATGCGCTCTACATGGGGCTGCCCTTGACGACCATTCGGAGGCTACAGCTGGTCCAAAATGCGGCTGCCCGGGTGGTGATGGGGTGTGGGCGTTATGCTCATGCTTCGCCACTGCTCCGGGAGCTGCACTGGTTGCCAGTATGTCTCCGGGTGCAATTCAAGGTGCTGGTTTTGACCTTTAAAGCCCTATATGGTAGTGGGCCAGGTTACCTAAGAGACCGCATCGCCCTGAGGACGTCTGTCCGTCCAACCAGAGCGGACCGGAGGGGCTCTCTAATTGTTCCATCAGCCAGAGGGGCTCGCCTCTCTGGCACAAGGAGGAGAGCCTTCTCCGTGTCTGCACCGGCCCTCTGGAACCTCCTGCCAACAGAATTACGTCTTCGGACGGAGTTGCTGCCTTTCAGAAGGGATCTTAAAACCTGGCTGGCGGGTCAAGTGTGGGGTGCAGGTGGAAGGGTAACCACCATGGGGTGGTTGGTTTAGAGGAACTCTTCCCCATGGTGCCTTTTCGATCCTGCAGCCCCTGCTTTTTAGGGGGTGGGTAGTCTTAACTTTTTTACTGTTTTAACTGTTTTTAGGATTATTAATATTGTCTGTAAACTCCTTGGGTTGCCCTGGGGTTACTTTTTATGTTGTTAGCCGCCCAGAGTCGGCCTTGTGTTGAGTGGGCGGGATATAAATTGAATAAATAAATAAATAAATAGGATGGATGGGTGCAGAAACATATAGCAAGTTCCAACGGTTAACCCTTGGATTTATAGGTATAGAGTAGCATAGGTTGCCCGGTGTTGCCGGGTTGTTTTAAATTGTGTTTTGCTTTTTTGGTGGGATTTTTTAGTTAAAAATCAACAGAGGATGCTATAAATCTTTTTATTTTTTTATTTATTTAACATATGTTTGCTATTTGTGTAAACTTTTGATTTATTGTTATTTTTTACTTGTTTTTACTCTTGTGGCCTCTAGGTGGGGCTGTTGTGTTTTGACTTGTTTTTAATATTCTGGCCTGCAGGTGGGGCTGCTGGTTTTGGTTTCGTTTCATGTGTTTTTTCTCTCCTGGCCTCTAGGTGGGGCATTTTTTGGTAAGTTGTCTTTGTTTCTTCATTTCTGTTCCGGTCTCATGGAGGGAGGACGTGCTGGTGAGTTCTATGGTTTTATTTATTCTGGGATTTTTCTTTGTTTTGTTTTTGTGGCGGTGGGCTGGAAGGTGTTTCTGTTTGTTCTTTTTTGTTTTTGTTTCGCTTTTGATGTGTGTAATTGGTTTGTTTATTTCTGGTGTTGTTTATTTTTGTTATTTCATTGGTGTTTATTTGTGTAATTTGTGGTTGTTGTGTTGTTAGAGTTAGGTATTTTTGTGTTGTAGTGTTTGTTTTGTGAGGCTGTGAGGCACTGCTTCTGCCTGCTGCGGACTTGCGCTTCCATTGCATTTTTTTTTGCGCGCTGGCTTTCTGAGCGTTCTGTGCGCTCATGGCACGTAGGACGCTGGGACTTTGCATTTTGCGTTTTTGTTTGCGTTCATGCAGCAGTTTTTTTCTACGGCTCAATTTTAATTGGCTGCACCACGTTTGCCAACATTCTTTTTGCTCATGCCTCTCAGCCTGATTGGCTGAGGCACAACGCGGCACAGAGGACGTTGAGAATTGATGTTCTTTTCCTCTTTTTGTGTCCGTGGGGCTCTTGCCCCACTGGCGCCTTCGGCACCCTGCAGTTACCTGCGGGCCGGGTTCGGGTGAGTGCAGGAGGGTTGGTATGGGATAGGATGGATGGGTGCAGAAACATATAGCATGTTCCAATGGTTAACCCTTGGATTTATAGGAATAGATTACTGTTAAATGAGGCATTACTGTTAAATGACCCTTTCTCCCTATATGGGTAGTTTCTAGTCTGCAGTTTGTATCTATATATATGAAAGAGAGGTGTCTGTCTGTATGTCACGTATGCATTCCCACACACCCCTGTACCGAACCCCCTGAAATTTGGCACTCACCTACCTTGGCACTCCAGGATGGTTTGTGCTAGGGAACCGTGGCCGATGGGGGGCCCTATGCCCTCCAAATTTATCTGTTTCCCAATGATCTGTTGCCCAATGAGCTGGCTGATGTCACCAGGCAGGTAACACCACCTGGGATTGGGACATCTGTCACCAGGCAGGTGACATCACCTTGGATTATGATATCATTTGCCTTCCCCTCTGAGCACACTTGTATTTTCACAGTAGGTGGAAGGCAAATGGGCATGCAAGATTAGCACTGTGGGGGTCATAAGATGCAAAGGGGAGGCACCATTGGGAAGGGTGAGTGCATTAAGTGACCGTCGACGGAGATGGGTGAGGGGATGGAAGGAGGGAGGCAGGAGTGACCCACATACACAACTATATGTACCTGACTGAAGACGGGTAATCAGTTAGTTTTGAATAAAATCACCTCGAAACTAGTGGCATACCAAGTGTTAATTACCACAGGTAATTACCTGGTAACACATAACATTCTTCTGTCAACATAGAAGACCTGCTAGATATTCTAGTAGTTATCTTTCTATACTGAGAATTGTGCACAGGAGAAAGAGTTACAATGGATCAGAAAATGCTCAGTTGTAAAAAGGGGTTTTATTATTTATTCATGCATCTATTTAGCTATAGAATGGCTGAAATCTGGTTCCTTAACATAGTAAGTTGTAGTAGAGTAGGCCCATTGTTATGGTGAGCCAGCTCTTTCTATTTCTACCGATTCAAAGTGACCCACTCAGTTGCAACATAATTTAGAGAAGAATCATTTGAAGCAATGGATCATAAAAAGGAGTTGAGTCCCTACTTATTAAGTGAGCCTACTGTAGTGATACTTACTATACTAGGCAACAGAATTTTAGTCTTTGTTTTAGTATTTCTACATTTTCAATTGTTACATAAAGTAACATTAACCTACACATATGGTATAACAATATTCCGTGTAACACACAAAAACTAATTCTAATTGACTGGGTTGTAATGTAATGTTTTACCCAATGAGTGGAAGAATGAGCTTACTTCTTCCTCTGGGGCTCCCTTAAACAACTCACCAAGTTGGGCATGTTGTGTTGGCTATCTCAGTTTCACTCCAGAGTCCAATAGCTGTGAGTAGTAGTACCCTTAAGCTGGCTGGTGATACTTTTATTGGTCCCCAGTGGGTACTCACTCATTCATAATTTAGTCTTTTTACATGGCATGTGTTGCTGAGACATGGAGAGGTAAGGTTGGGATAGAGGTGGAGGTGCAGGTTGATCAGGCCTGAAAAATGACAGAGGAAGCAGACTGACTCATCCATTCTTTAATCTCTCATCTCTTTTGACTTTCAGTCAATGTATTTATTTATTTATATATTTATTTATTAGTCATATTTATATATGCCGCCCACTCAGGCCGAACCCGACTCAGGGCGGCATTACAATAAGCTTTAAAAACACATAAAAACACTTTAAAAGACCCATATCCCACCCACTTTAAAAGACCCATATCCCACCCACCCATCCCACCCACTATAAAAAGAAGAAGAGAGAGTTCTTAATTCTTTACATAAGCCAGCAGGCGGGGACCGTGTTCCCATTCGGGGCCCCCCACACCTGCCCTGCCAGCCAGGTCTTCAATCCTTTCCTGAAGGGCAGCAATTCTCTTTGAAGTCTTAGATCTGTTGGCAGGAGGTTCCAGAGAGTTGGTGTGGACACGGAGAAGGCCCTCCTTCGGGTGCTGGATAGATGTGCACCCCTAACTGATGGCACCATTAGAGAGCCCCTCTGGTCCACTCTGGTTGGACGGGCAGACACTCTTGGGACAATGCGGTCTCTAAGGTATCCTGGCCCACTGCCATATAGGGCTTTAAAGGTCAAAACCAGCACCTTGAATTGCACCCGGAGACAAACTGGTAACCAGTGCAGCTCCCGAAGTAGCGGTGAGGCATGGGCATATCGCCCACATCCTATCACCACCCGGGCTGCCGCATTCTGGACCAGCTGCAGCCTCCGAATGGTCGTCAAGGGCAGCCCCATGTAGAGCGCATTACAATAATCTAGTTGGGAAGTGACCAGAGCATGGGTGACCATAAGCAAGGAGCCCCGGTCCAGGAGCGTGCGCAACTGGCGAATCACCCGAAGTTGGGCAAAAGCCCTCCTGGCCACAGCCGCTACCTGTTCTTCTAGCAGCAGCCGCGAGTCCAGAAGGACCCCCAAGTTGCGCACTGGGTCTGTCTGGGGCAAAACAGCCCCATCCAGTACCAAAGATGGTAACTCCCGTGATAACACG
This sequence comes from Bradypodion ventrale, assembly GCA_035047345.1. Taxonomy (NCBI): domain Eukaryota; kingdom Metazoa; phylum Chordata; class Lepidosauria; order Squamata; family Chamaeleonidae; genus Bradypodion; species Bradypodion ventrale. Next base: position 29,281,433 of record JAWDJE010000007.1, read on the forward strand.
GGGCCCCTTATCCACAGCCACTCTGTCTTGCTGGGATTCAGCCAAAGCCCATTGGCCCCCATCCAGACCCCAATGGCCTCCAGGCATCCGGATAGGATTTCAACAGCATCACTGGGGTCCCCATGGGCCAAGATGTACAACTGAGTGTCATCCGCGTACTGATGGTACCGCACCCCGTGGGAATGAATGATCTCACCCAGTGGCTTCATGTAGATGTTAAATAGGAGAGGAGAGAGCACCGAACCCTGAGGCACCCCATACTTGAGAAGCCTAGGGCTGGACCTCTCACTCTCTAACCACACCGACTGGGTACGGCCCTCCAGAAAAGAGGAAAACCAGGACAACATGGTGCCCTGGATCCCCAGTCCTTTGAGCCGTTCCAGAAGGATACCGTGGTCGACGGTATCGAAGGCCGCTGAGAGGTCAAGAAGAGCAAGGACGGATGGATAACCCCTGTCCCGCTCCCGCCAGAGATCATCCATCAGTGCGACCAATGCCGTCTCCGTACCATACCCGGGCCTGAATCCTGATTGAAAAGGGTCTAGATAATGTATATATTGGGAACCCTTTACTTAAATTTTGAAGGAGGAAATGAAGAAGAGGCAGGGAGGCAATAGGTAGGAAAAAGACTCTCCAGTCAAAAAGGAGTTCATGTTGCTGGAAGTGTTTATCTCAGGGTTTTGCTAATTCAATATGTTAAAGCAGAAACCATAGTAACTGCAATTTCATTAGGACAATTATTACACATTCTAATTCTGGCAGCCTGATCATCACAGAATTTATGGCCGGGAGAACTCTAAAAACAACCCCCTACAAGAGATGACTTTCTGGTATTGACTAGTTATATAGGACTGCCTCACTTGAGCACTGAGAAAGCTGCATTATTTAAGACACCTCCAGCAGCGATCTTATTCTTCAGGAAAACTAAATTGGGTCTAAAGCTGAATATATTCCAAGTGCCAGTTCTGCCAAGTTGCAAGTGGCTACTCAAGGATTCTAGGCACACATTCACATGCAAATGTGAAGAAAGTACAGCATTCTCTGCCTTTCGCAGAAGAATGAGCTAACCTTTCTTTTTCTCTTCTTAAGGGCACAGAAGCAGGACAAGAGGGAAAAGAAAAGAAGAAAGACTCCAGAAACTACAAAGCTGGGAATACACATTTTTGTAATTTCCTTGTTGCTGTTGCTGTTGCTCTTGATGATGGAATATTTCTTAAAAACAGATGTTGACTTGGGACAGGTAATGATGAACAATAATAAGCGGAATAAGTCTTCAAAGTGCCCTCCCCATCTTTGTATTTTGACAGATAGGCACTTTCTGCAGGGACTTCTAGCTGGAAGGTGATTAACTCTTCCCCCCTCCCTCCTGTGACACAGAAGAACTTCCCCGTTTGGGGAAGTCTCTGGGCTGAGAGTCTGAACTTTCCCACAGCAGTGAAGTGCAAATTGTTTTGTTTTACATTAGTCTAGATTTAAGTAGTCACAGTACTTGCCACTGCCAGAGTGTTTATCCCATGCTTCTCCATACAATGCAAATTAAGCTGTAGTTGACAGCAGGAAGTGTCAAAGAGCTTTAAAATAAAGGAAGAGAAATTGACCATATTTATTCATTCACAGAGCATGCTCCAGAACTAGGTGTGCATCATGTGATCTTTAGTGTCCAAAACAATGGTGGTAATGCTAAGTACACACTGTCCTACACGAAAGCAACGGACTTAGGGGTATGGAGGAGCATCTGTGAAGAATATCTATGAATCTACCACCTGTTTCTAGAGAGTGATACTTTTTGTTATAGAAATCTGAAGTTAATGGGCCAGTAATTAGATTCTGGATACAAATTAGGAATAATTATTCAGCTTCTATTCATACCCAATGTGGTGTAGTGGATGAAATGATTAGGATTCAGGAGACCAGGGTTCAAATCTCTGGAAACTCACCGGGAGAGGCTAGTAAAACATCTCCTTAAATATCTCACTTACCATGAAACCCTATTAGAATCATTATAATTCTGGTCTCACTTGCTGGATCACAACACACCTATGATTCTATTAAAATGCCAAAAAAGTGCATTTATTGTTTGTTTGTTTTTTAAAAAACCATTGAAAATAAAATTGGATAAAAAGAGAATGTGAGCTGGCTTCTCTGTGTGCTGACTTCTTATGCACAAGTGTGCTGCAGATTTTAACACAGAGACAGACTTACAGTTCACCTCCCGTTGCAGATGAAGAAAGATAAAACATTTCTTGAAGGTAATGACTTAAGGAGAACACATGAATAACCTGGCCACCTACCTGTCCATCCCCTCATTATTTTAAGTTCAATGACATAGTGTTTACTTTAACATTCATAGCATTTTTATTCGTAGCTGGATACAATAAATGTAGTTACTGGAATATTTAAGTCCTTGTATCTATTTTCCACCTTCATCCCTGCCACACAGTGCCCCCTAAGCTCCTCCCCTCAGCTGGTTGGAGGGAAGTGGAAGCAGCTGTTACCCATGACATGGGCCTTAAGATGCCCAAGGATGTTGCAGAGGATGTTGAGTACCAGGCTCCGTCACTGATGTTGAACCTGGATGCCGTCTCTTAGGCTCCCTCGGATGTTCAGCCACAATGTTTAATTGTATTTCAAGTTTTGTGTAATTTACTATCTTTGTTTGGGTCGCCAATAGTTGAGGAAAGTGGTATAAAAATATACTAAATAAATAAATAAAATAAAAATCTATAAGTGCAAGACAGTCTTTACTTGTAGGGCGGGGCCAAAAAAGTCCGAACAAATTACATAGGAGTGACAGATACTCATCAGGTCTCTAATAGAAGGCTGTACAAACCAACGCTTCTCTCCTTCTTCTGTCTCATATTTTACTAACAAGCTGCAGCTAGAAATGGAAAATGTAAAGCCTTGTCCTTCTGCTGAAATGTAACACCATACCCATGCAAAGTGTTGAGGGGCAATATAATAGCTAGCCCCTTCTCCACAGCTGCCAAGAGTCCCATTTGGTCTTGGTATCAAGGCCTAAATCCCAGCCAAGAAGGGGAAATACAAAATCCAAGGTTTTATGAATAAATATCTTATAGATTTTGTACCAAGTCATGCCATGGGAGACAGCGATTTTTCACTACTGTAGAACGTCCCCTAGTTACAATAAAACACTATGCATGTGTTGTGTCTCAATACTATGCCTTTAAAACAATGTAACACTCGAAGGAGTGAATACAACAATCATCAGCTGTAACAATGTAACCCGTTGTAATAGGACGCGAGCTAGTGACCACCAGGTGGCAATAGCAAGCGCCCAGCTCACACGGTTCCAATTCCCCAAAGAACTACAGCGTGGGAAGATTCCCGCCGCCACCTCACCTGGACAAGAAGGGCGTGACCAGGAATGACGTCACGCAGACAGTAGCCAATGGGCTATCGAGGAGCCACATTCAAATGTATAGCCACTGTATATATTGAGCTGTTCGTCCACCATTACCACATGTTCCCCCGACCACCATGCAATAAAGATGTGTTAAGCCAACCTTTCGGCTGTTCAATTGTCTTGGTTCTCATACACTAAACTGGCGACGAGGATGGGATAATGGATCCCCACGGAATCAAGACAAACGCCGGTTTCGACATCAACAAGCCGGAAGAATGGGAGCTCTTCGAAATGGACTTCCAAAGCGCGCTGGTGGTGTCCGACATCACAGACGAGGGGAAGAAGAAGGCCATCCTCACCCGGATGCTCGGGTACTCCGCCATGAAAGTACTGGTGGACCTGGTGTCACCGAAGAAGGTGAGCGAGGTGTCGGTCAAGCAGCTCCTGAAGGCAATGCGCGACCATTTCTAGCCCTCCGTTTCGATGTTTTCGGCTCGAGACGCGTTCTGGATGAGAGTCCAAGCGCCGGGTGAGTCCGTTGCCGCCTTTGCAGCGGCCCTCCGGTTGGCCGCCGGCCCATGCAAGTGGGAGAACCTGGAAATCGCCCTCAGGGACCGCATGCTCTGTGGCCTGTGGGACGAGGAAGTTCAGCGAAAGCTGATGAACCAGGAGCCGCCCCCGACGCTGCACGAGGTTGTGAAGGCGGCGCAGGCCGCGGAAGCCACGAGGGCCGGTGTCAAGGGGTTCAGAGAAAGGCCCCCACTACCCGATAAGGCAGCGGGCTCGGTGCACGCGGCCAGGCGAGCGCCACAATCCTCCGCGGAGAGCAGAGACGACGAGGACGTCCGGAAGGTTCGGAAGGACGGCCGACGCTGCGACAGCTGCGGAGCGGCCCATGACCGCGTCAAGTGCCCGTTCCGGAAGGCCGAGTGCCACAACTGTGGACGCCGAGGGCACATTGCCAAAGTCTGCAGACAGCGGCGCAAGGACCCGAAACCATCGTCAGACCGTTCGCCGAGGACCAAGGAAGGGGCCCGGGACACGAGGAAGCAGGACGGCGTGGGCCGCATCTCCGACGACAGCGGCGATGACACCCCAGTTTACAGCTTGTCCTTGGGACACCCCCGTTACTTTGTTGAGTACTGGTGCAAGGGGCCCCCGTTAGAATGGAGATAGACTCGGGTTCCTCATATTCAATTATGTCCCAACTGGAGTTTTTGGGAATTTCTCCCCACGTGCGGCCCAAGCTCAAAGCGCTGAGGTCAACGTTGCGGGACGTGCAGGGGAACAGCATTCCGGTGTTGGGGGTTGGAAAATTCAAGGTCCAATACAAGCAACACGCCATGGAACTTCCCCTGGTTGTCCTCAAGGGGGGAAACTGCAGCCTCCTCGGGACTCAATGGTTTAAGCCCCTGGGTTTGTTCATTGGGGGGGGGGTGCATGCCGTTGGGACTGACCCAGTGCAGGAGGTGTGTGACGCGCACCCTGAAGTTTTCAAAAAGGGACTCGGAAAATTCAAGGGACCCCCAGTTGCGTTTGACCTGGACCCGGAGGTCCGCCCAATAAGACTCAAACCGCGCAGAGTGCCTTTTGCACTTAAGGACAAGATAGAGGCGGAACTGGACAAATTGGTGGGCCAAGGGATTCTTGTTCCTGTTGATTCCGCGGAGTGGGAAACTCCGATTGTAACAGCCCTGAAGGCCAACGGGGAGGTCCGAATATGCGCTGATTATAAGTGCACCATTAATAAGGCGATTAGGCCAAATGCGTATCCGGTGCCGGTAGTCAGCCACCTGTTGGCCAGGTTACATGGGGGGAAATGCTTTGCAAAACTTGACCTAGCGCAAGCCTACCAGCAACTCTCCGTCACCCCAGCTGCAGCTGCTGCGCAGACGATAGTCACTCACAAGGGGGCGTTCCAGGTGACGCGCCTACAGTTCGGCGTGAACTCGGTGCCAGGCATCTTCCAGTCGCTCGTGGAATGCCTCTTAAAAGGGCTAGAAGGGGTTTTGCCATACTTTGATGATGTGTTGATAACGGGGGGGGAGCGAGACAGAATTGGCTGAGAGACTAGACAAAGTGCTGACGGTGTTTGAAAAGGCGGGGTTGAGGTTGCGAAAAGACAAATGTGTTTTCTTCGTGAAAGAGGTTGAGTTCTTGGGTTTCCGGGTAACCCCTGCGGGAATCAAACCCTCCAAATCCAAGGTGGCCGCCATTCAAAATGCCCCTTGCCCCACTTCCAAGCCCGAATTGCAGTCGTTCCTAGGGCTCTTAAACTTCTACCACTTCTTCCTGCCCCGGAAGGCTTCGGTAGCAGAGCCGCTCCATAAGTTACTCAAGAAGGACGAGGCGTGGAAATGGGGTGAGAGCCAGGAGAGGGCATTCATTGAACTAAAACAGCTCCTAGCATCAGACGCAATATTAACCCACTTTGACCCCAAGAGACCAGTAGTTCTGGTATGTGACACGTCCCCGGTGGGGGTGGGGGCAGTTCTGTGCCACGTGTTGGAAAACGGGCGGGAAGCCCTGGTAGCATTCTACTCAAGATTCCTGTCCCAGGCAGAGCGGAACTATGCGCAAACAGACAGGGAGGCACTAGCGATAATTGCTGGGACCAAAAAGTTCCACGATTTCCTCTATGGCCGCCCCTTTACCATAGTGACCGACCACAAGCCCCTGCTAGGCATTTTTACTGCAGACAAGCCCACGCCACAGATCCTGTCCCCTAGGATGCTCAGGCGGGCCATTTTTTTTTGAACGCGTACCAGAATGCGCTGGTGTATCGCCCTGGAAAGGACATAAGCCACGCGGATGCCCTGTCGAGGTCACCACTCCCCCACACAAGCAGCCACGTGTGCGAGGTTGAGCAAGACCGCCAAGTGCTCATGATTGAGGTTTTAGATTCACCCCCCATACTGCCCGCAGAGATCGCCAAGGTGACAGGCAAGGACAGGACGCTGGCCCTAGTCAGTTCTTGGGTGCAGAAAGGGTGGCCATCATCCTCCCTGGTGGCAGAGTTCGCCCCATTTTTTCGGAAAAAGCTAGAATTGTCCTTAGAGAGGGGGTGCCTCCTGTGGGGCCAGCGGGTAATCGTCCCTGAATCCCTGAGAGCGAGGGTGCTTAAACTGCTGCACGTCAGCCACCCCGGAATTGTCCGCTCCAAGGCACTGGCCAGGAGCTACTTCTGGTGGCCCCAGTTGGACGCCGATATCGAGCACATGGTGGGCACTTGCATGAGCTGCCAGAGCTCCCGGCCCGAAGAAGCTCGCCTTCCGCACAGGGAATGGGACACGGCAAAGAGGCCGTGGTCCCGCGTGCACATTGACTTCGCGGGCCCCTTCAGAGGATCACTTTTTCTCCTCATAGTAGATGCTTACTCCAAGTGGTTGGAGGTAATCCCAGTTGCGAACACCTCCTCAGCCACAACTATTAAACATTTGCGAAGGGTGTTCAGCACGTTCGGTATACCCGACACCCTCATTAGCGATAACGCTAGTTGCTTCACGTCCACTGAGTTCAGGGCATTCACCGAGATCAACGCCATCCGGCACATCACCTCCGCTCCCTTCCACCCGGCGACAAATGGCCAGGTAGAACGCCTCGTGCGCACCACCAAAGACGCGCTGAGGTGCATGGGCCCCAGGGATTTAAACCTGCAGTTGTGTCAGTTTTTACTGGGATACAGGGTAACCCCCCTAGCATCAGGGTACTCGCCCGCAGAGCTCCTAATGTGCAGGAAGCTGACTACGATACTGACCAGGCTAGACCCCACAAGGGTGGAAGACACTGGGAGGAACATCGGGGTATCGGGCACAAAGAGTTTCGAAATAGGCGCCCCGGTTCATTGCAGAAACTACGCTAGCGCAGGGCCAGCCTGGGTCCCGGGCGTAGTCATTGGGCAGACAGGCCCCGTGTCGTATTGCGTAGAGACAAGCACAGGTCTACTCTGGAGGCGACACGCAGACCAACTCCGGCACCGGATCTCCGAAAACCTGGGCGCTGACAGCGCAGAAAAGGATTCAACGTTAGGGTTCTCCCCCACCTGTTCAGCCCAAGGGGGAGGAGAGGGGGGCCAGTGGTCCCCACCATGGGGGGAAGGGTCCCCACCAAGGGGGAAAGGGAATAAGTTTGTCCCCATAGACATCCTGAGAGATACCCCCATAGATACCCCAGTAGATGATTTTGAGTTTGAGTTACAAAACCGGGGGGGTTTCGGAGTGGTCCCCCACCCATCCAAGCGAGAAGCGGGGTTTTGCGTTATCCCCCAGTGCCCCCGGTTTTCCCACAATGGAGTTTGTCCCTACCCTGAAAGCCGCAGAACCACGGCAAGTCGCTAACGAGTCTCCCTCTCCCGTTGCAGGACAAGAGACCAGGAAACAAAGAAGCAGTAGCGCCTCCGGGACAAGTCAGCCAGCATCGCGCCCAAAACGCGTTTGCAATAAGCCATCTTGGATGAGAGACTTCGTCTCATCCTAGGGGGGAGGGATGTTGTGTCTCAATACTATGCCTTTAAACAATGTAACACTCGAAGGAGTGAATACAACAATCATCAGCTGTAACAATGTAACCCGTTGTAATAGGACGCGAGCTAGTGACCACCAGGTGGCAATAGCGAGCACCGAGCTCACACGGTTCCAATTCCCCAAAGAACTACAGCGTGGGAAGATTCCCGCCACCACCTCACCTGGACAAGAAGGGCGTGACCAGGAATGACGTCACGCAGACAGTAGCCAATGGGCTATCGAGGAGCCACATTCAAATGTATAGCCACTGTATATATTGAGCTGTTCGTCCACCATTACCACATGTTCCCCCGGACCACCATGCAATAAAGATGTGTTAAGCCAACCTTTCGGCTGTTCAATTGTCTTGGTTCTCATACACTAAAGCATGAGAGTTCTTTGTGTATGTGTTTTGTTGGTTTGCTGTTGTGTGACATCAAGTTGCTTCTGACTTACTGTAGTTCTGTGCATCAGTGCCCTCCCAAATGACATTAACAGCTCTGTTCAGTTTTTGTGAACTCAAAGATGTGGCTGCTATTATAGCAAAAAACCATTTCATACTTAGTCTTCCTTTTGCTGCTGCTGCTGCTGTGTTCAACTTTGCCTAGCTCTATTATTTTTTGCAGCAAGTCTTATGATGTGCCCCAACTACAGCAGCTGCAATTCAAAGGGATGTTTTTTAAAAAATCATTTTGCTTCCAGAGGAAGTTCAGGCTTGATTTGATCAGTACAAAAGCTAGATTCATTTGTGTGAGCCCAAGGTGGGTCCTTATAGTACAAAAGAGATGAACCTTGATTTTTCCTGGGCCTGCTGTTGTCTGTGAAATGTCCTCTGCCAGTGTTACCTTCCAATACTGCTACCGCCCAGTAACTGCTCTTTAGTTGTTCCATCCCCATCACTACTGCAGTTACCTATTATCTTTTTCCGGCATGATCTTTAATTCTTAAAAATGGTGGATGCGAATTTGGGTGATCCACCTAGGAGTCTAGATTAATAATGTGGTTTACTCTCCTAAAAGCATTACTCTTCACTTGCCTGACATGCTTGGACCTCCTTCCCCACACTAAAGTTTGCATCCAAGGGTTCTTTGCTATATTCAGATGCCATTTTTTTCTTTGAAAAGCGGTCCTCCAGCCTGCACTAGGGCTAGGAATGGCTCACAAAAATACGAAAGTGCAAGAAGAATGTGTTGAAGCCACACCTTCATCTTGCAAAAGCTATGGAATTTAACAACAATGGTGATACATTTTCTGGATGGAAATAAAAGAGAGTGTTCTATGAGAAGAGTAGAGTTGAATGGTCACAAAAATTTGCCCTGCTAGTTGTTACATGAAAAGGTGATTTCACCTTTGAGTTACTTTAGCTTTGAGAAAAGTACAGTAAAACCTTGCATAAAGAGTGCCTCACTTAGAGACTAACTCGCTTAAAGAGCAGAATTGTCTTGCCTTGCTTAACAATTAAAACCAACCAAAAACTTAATAACTAAACCAGGGTTCGCAATCCCCCCGCCAGAAGTCACAATTGGTCACTTACAATGGTGTTTCGCTTAAAGAGCAAACTCACTGAAAGAGCAATCCCATGGAACGCATTATGTTCTTTAAGCGAGTTCCCACTGTACTGGAAATGAGTTGCCTTCAACATGTAGTGGAAGTCAATCATGTTGAGATACAGAGCTAGCCTGCTGTTCAGATGAATTCTAAAATTCCAAAACATTTATAATATATTAACAGTGAGAAATAGACACAGCAGCAGCTTTATTTTATTATAGGTTTTGCCTTACTTAATTTGCTATGTTTTCTATACAAGAGAGGAAAACATGTTGCTGTGTGTGACCTAACCTGCTGTTGGAAGTGCAGGATGCGGCTTCTCACCTAAATACAGGAGCCAGAATTGTGTACTTCTTATCATAAAAACTGTCACATAAGTGATCTTACTGGCTCAGCATTCTGTTCTCACAAATGTAATGTGATGGCAGTTGCCATTTTTGTACTGTTCATTCTCAGTCACATGACATTCAGAGAGATTTCTTTTCTGCGCATCAGGAGCTTGCAAAACTTTGGGTAATAATTGTGTGCTTTGGTTTCCTAAGAATACAGTACTCAGAGGTGGTTTGGTTTATCATTTTGTTCTTCTAGAGGCACTTTCCGGCTCTGTGCAGTTTGCCCGAAGCTACACAGCTTGGGTCTTCTCATATAAGCCACGCGAGGAGAACTGAATTTCTGATCCTCAGCTCATTTGACACACTAAGTTATCTAGTCAGGTTTAAAAAGCTTAAAGCAAGTTGTTTTCCTACAGGACCGTATTGCTTCATAGGCATTTTTCTGGTGGGAAAACTAGCAGAGGGATAACCAAAATTTCTTTCTGGATCTTTCTCATTTAAAGTCATCTCAGTCCCACAAGAAAGAGGGACTGCTGATGTTTGGGGGCAGCACTCATTTATGTAAGAAATACAAAAATTACCTTCAAAAGAATGGCTCCCTTCACCTGCCACAAAGTTGTCAGCCAGGGGGGTGGGTGGGGTCCACCCCTCCTCCATAAAATGGCACCACTTGATGGGTGTCGATCGGTGTTCACCAACTGACCAAGGGGGTGGAGGGAATCCAGGACCCAATTTAAGTGGGGTCTTCCCTCCCAGTTGACTCTTTTCTACAGTAGGTGTGAATGGCCTAACTACCCTTATATCACTAGCTGGTTACTTTGGGACCAGAAAGGAATTTTTGACACTGCTAAATTGGCTCATACTCAGCAGGTATTTCTTTGCCTATCCCATACTGGGTTACTGAGGAATGTTTGGCAAATCAAGGGTGCGGTCAGTATTAAACAGGTCACACTGGCAGGTAGTGAGGATGCAGATTTAGTCATGGTACGTTCTCACATAAATTGGCTGGTTAATTATGCCCAACATCAAGGTCAACTGGATACTGAAATTTAGTGGCTCAGGAGAGGGCATGCAGCGGCCTTACATATTTTGGGTCACAAGAATTGGCAGCCGTTTGCCAGACAGTGTCACCCCAGAAGTTGGGCCAGATGGAAGTGCATTTTCACCTGATGGGTTGATTGGAACTCACCCTAAGGGCAAGAATAGGGATAGGTGGCATCCCCTGAGGCTCTTGGCTCAGACATTCACACTAGGATAGGCTCCATTGCAGGATGGGGTGGTTTAACAAGTTAAATACTGTTTTTGCTGGCATATAACACACATTCGAGTATAAGATGCAACCTGTTTTTTATACATATGTTTTAGAGGGGAAAATAATTTTCCACATTTTTTCATGGATTTCCAAAATTAACTCCAGTGGGATGGTGTGTGTGTGTGTGCGCGCGCGTGTGTCTGTGTGCGTAAAACAGGGTTAAAGGATCCTTGTTTTTCCCCCTCTATCCCACTGTCCCCCTGGTGGTGGGATGTGGGGTGGAAATGGGCTTAAAGAATCCTTCTCCCCCCTCTATCCCATTCTCCCCAGCTGTGGTAGGATAGAGGGGGCTTAAAGGATCCTTCCCCCCCTTAAAGTCATCTCCATGCCCCCTATCCCACCATCAGCTGGGGAGAGTGGGATAGAGGGGAAAAAAGAAGGATCCTTTCAAGCCCGTTTCTGCCCCACATCCCACCACCAGCTGGGGAGAATGGAATAGAGGGGGAAAGGATCCTTTAAGCCAATTTCCACCCCATCCAACCACTGCTTACCTTCAGGAGGTGGGGATGGCAGGATCAGGCAAGATCCACCATACAAGAGAGCTCCTTTGGAAGGCACCCTACACCTGGCTCCTAGTGGTCAACAGCAGTCGCTGAACTGCATGAGCGAGGGTGGGGGGTGAGGGCGGCTTTCAAAATAGCCCTGTCTCGAACCGCCGATCCTTTCTAGCTGCTGAACCACATGGGGGAGGCTCTGTTACCAGAACTCACATTGTGAGTTCGATCCTGAGGTTGACTCAGTCTTCCATCCTTCCGAGGTTGGTAAAATGAGTTCCCAGTGAGTTGGGTGTATAAGATGCGCTCCATTTTTCCTGTGTATTTTAGGGAGGTTGTGTGTGTCTTTATATGCCAGCTAATATGGTAGTTAATAAAGTGTGGTCCTACAGTAGTTGAAATGGCAACAACTGTGTCTGTATCTTTATTTGGGGTGGAGGTGGGGGTCAATAGGGTCGTTGACAGAGGAAACCCCCACCCTCACTCCCTCCTTTGTTTATTCTAATTCAAGAGCCATGCTGGTGCAGTAGTTAAACTGCTGTCCTGCAGCCAGAACATTGTGAGTTCAAAACTGATGGGAATCGAGGTTGACTCAGTCTTCCATCCTTCTGAGGTTGGTAAAATGAGTTCCTAGCATGTTGGGGGTAAAATGATAATTAACCTGTGAACAGTCCAGAGAGTGCAGTAAAGTGCTATGGGGTGGTATACAGTATCAGAGGAGAATTTATGGCCTGGTCTTACTTTGCCTCATCCAACGTGTGGGAGACTCTTTAGAATGCATACCAAAGGAACTGGTATGTGTAAACATGCTGGTCTCGTGGGTTGGAAGAGATGGGTGTTGGACAAGTTATGCTGGTTGGAATCCTTTAGGGCAAGGGCAAGGAGGTGGACCCTGAGGGAGGAATTAAAACCAGAAGGTGGGAGCTGAGGAGCTCTCTTGGATGCAGCCATGTAGTTGCTTTAGCCAGAAGGGGGGCCACTGGGCTTTCCCCAAAGAGCAGCTTTCTTTATTTCTTTATTTTGATATGCTTTCTGAACTTTTGCTGGACTTTATTCTGTAACTTACTTTGATTTCAATATACTTTTAAAATACCTGAAGACTGGAGTGTTTACTTGGCCACGCTACAACACCTACACTAATTTCATGAGCTACCTTGCTCACCACCTAGACCCAGGTCAGGAGTGAGAAGGCAAGCTTTTAGGGAAAGCCTGGGCTGTTGGGCCAGAGAACAGGCAGTATCAGGCATGATCCCATTGCGACGAGGCTGAAATGCTACTTGTGAGTAAGTGGATTGTTATATACAGGTGCAACTGCTATTGTCTACTGAGATTCTCTCTCTTGATCCCTCTCCTTCAGACACACACACCTGGCCAGAGCTGGAAGGAATACAATAATCTGCACTTCATTCTATGTTTAACTTGCAGGGCATAAGTAGGGGAAGAAAAAAAGGTGAGTCTGGTTGGCATGATTCTGGTCATAGAAGAAAATGGCCTTAGAGAATGAAAGCGCAGCGCCAAAATGGCCGCCGCGCTCTTTGCAGGGCCCCCCACCCAGACTCAGACATCCGGGTGAGTTAGGGGGCGTGGCCACCCCTCTATAAAAGGGGTGGCCACGAGGCAGCCGAGCTGCCATTTTAGAATAGCGACAGAGAGGAGAAGCTTTCTCCGTCGCGTTCTCTCTTTAGTCATCGGCTATAGAGCCTTGCAGAGGTTTGCGCGTTCGTTTCCCGGCTGGGAAAGGAGAATTAAAGTACCCGGAGCCTTTTAGGATTGCTTCTTGGCTACCGCGGTACTTACATGCTAGGAGCTCGATCCCTGGATAGGGATCCTTCAGCGACTTTTCTTCTCCTAGGGAGACATGGCTCCCAAGCGAAAGGCCCCGGCACTGAAGCCACGGCCGAGGGGAAGAACTTTTCCCAGCCCTGCATCGGATGGGGGCCAGCCTTTGGGTTGGAGGACCAGGGCTGCACCCCCACGGCAGGGCAATGTTACATCCTTGCCCACTGGTACCAGTGGGGCTGGTCAGGCTACCACTTGGCAGCCGGGTCCCAGCTTGGTAGCCCTCTGGGGCTTCGGCCCTTGGTGCGCCTCTGCAGGGCCCGGGACAAGGTGGCCCGGGGGGGCCTGGTGCGGGTGTCCGCCCCACTGCTCCTCCGGCCCCCCATGGGCCTGAGTTCTGGGCATGGCCCTATTCTGGCCCTGGCTCCCCTTTTGGGTTGCCTTTTCCTCAACTGCCTAGTGGGCCGTTCGGCCCACCCGGCCCGCTTTATACTGGGGGCTCTGAGGCAGTGGATGCTCTGTTAGCACAGATAGCAGTGCTGGAAGCATCCTTGGGCATTGCCCAGCCTCCTTCTGAGGGGGGCGCTACTCCTTCTTCAACAGGGGCCCCTTCGTCGGCCCCGGCTAACTTGCCGGCCGCAATGCTTCAGCGGGTGGCCAACTGGGTCGAGCTGCTTGAGACGGTCCGGCCGGCCCCAGCTGGTGCCTCGCAGCTCCCCGTTCTACCTGATGTACAGGCTGGGAGCAGTCAGGGGTGGTCCCAGAGCTCGATTCCGTCGCGAGCTCCGACGCCCACCATGGGCCGGAACCCCCGGTGGGGGCGGCTCACGGGGGTGCGACTAGTGAGTATCAGGTTCAATTTAGTGCACAACCACCACAGTCCACTTACACTGGGGGGGGGGGTTCAGTGGCTCTGGCCGCATCAAGTTGATGCAAGTGGGCAGCAGTTATCATCTTATCCCAGTAACCCATGGTTTCAAAATGGTCCCTCGTTAAGGGCGGGGGTGTCCGCCCCTGGGGCTGTGCCGAGTATCGCAGGGGCTGTTCAGGTCCCACTGTGTATACCCTCTATACAGAATGTGCCGACGATGGCTTTGCCGACGGCTGGTTATTCCTTGCCCCTGGGAGATCATTTGTCACAGGTCACGTGGGATAAGATTTGGCGAGGGGAGTACGTGGATATATTCTCCCTATTGAACTGTGAGCCCACTAAGGAAGAGAGAGAGGGACAGGACGACAGAGACAAAGAGCTGTCCCGTCGTCGTAAGCCACCGCGCACATGGGCCAACTGGTTGCCAGCATATTTTATATATATGGCAGTATACCTGAGGGCCCGGCCCGATCTGGACATTCCAATGATCCAATACTTGGACAATATTTACAGGGCGATGGTTGATTTCCCTGGCCCGTCGTGGTTGGCTTACGATGAGGAATTTAGAATGAGGGTGGCCCTACACCCCGAGATGAGGTGGGATGAGCCCTGCCAGAAATTGTGGCTCTTGTACATGACCCCCACGCGTCCAGCGCCTGGGGATAGGTACCATTGTGGCCATGCTGTGCAGCGAGCTGCTCCAACACAGGCTCCCCGCCAGTCGGCGGGGCAGGGGGTTCCAGCCCGCTTGCTGTGTTGGAGCTTCTCAACTAATGGCGTGTGCAATAAGCGACAGTGTCATTTCAAACATGAGTGTCCCTCTTGCGCTGGCCCCCACGCCGCCTCCGTGTGCCCGCGGGCTGGTGGGTCACAGGGCAGAGGTAGAGGTGGACAGGGGGCGGTCAGGGCTTCCTCTGATGGAGCTAGCCATTCAAAAGGCCCCCTCCCCAGTTAATGTGTATATGCTGGAGCGATGGCTCTCAACTTATCCAAGAAGGGAGGATGCAAGGTACCTTCTGGAGGGTTTCCAGTGGGGCTTTCGTATTCCGTTCAAGGGGGTTCGGGGACCCCAAGATGCACCCAATTTAATTTCCTTGAAAGGCAAGGAGGAGGTAGCTGCCCTGAGTATTGCTAAAGAAGTGGAGGCTAGGAGGGTAGCGGGCCCTTTTCTGAACTGCCTTTCCCTAACCTGAAGGTCTCCCCTCTGGGGTTAGTACCTAAAAAGACCCCGGGTGAATTTCGTTTAATCCACCATCTATCGTACCCGGCGGGTTCTTTGGTCAATGATGCTATTCCTGATGACCTTTGTTCGGTCAGGTACACGTCGTTTGACCAGGCCCTACGGATGGTGCGCTCATGTGGTCCAGGTGCCCTCCTGGCAAAATGTGACATTAAATCGGCATTCCGATTGCTGCCAGTGCACCCAGGGGACTTTGAGCTATTGGGTTTTAGATTCCAAGGGAAGTTCTATGTAGATAAGGCCATGCCTTTTGGCTGCTCTATTTCATGTTCGGCATTCGAACGTTTTAGCACTTTTCTTCAGTGGGCCTTTGTTTGCAGGTCCGGGTCTCGGTCTGTAGCTCATTACCTTGATGACTTTTTGTTCGGGGGTGAACGGGGCTCGGACACGTGCACGCATCTCCTCACTACATTTCAGACGCTAATGCGGGAACTGGGTGTCCCCTTAGCGCCCGAAAAGACCGAGGGCCCAGCTACTAAGCTCACTTATCTAGGAATTGAAATTGACACGGTCGCACAGGCATCCAGGTTACCCATGGATAAGGTCACCCGGATCTCCGCGATAATTTTGGCATTAATGGCCAAACGTAAAGTGTCCCTTCGTGAGCTGCAGGTACTTCATGGTCATCTTAACTTTGCCTGCAGGGTGGTGACACCCGGCAGAGCATTTGCCTGGTGCCTATGTGACGCCATGGCTGGCCTGTTAAAACGCCACCACAGGGTCCGACTGACCAGGGGCATACGGGCTGATCTTTCGGTTTGGCTCGCATTCCTACAGGATTTTAATGGGGTCTCCTTCTGGAGATCGGACCTTATGGTCTGCCCTAGATTTCAAGTACAATTGGATGCCTCCGGCTCCCTGGGATATGGGATTTATTTTGAGGGGAGGTGGGCTTACGGCCGATGGCGTCATGCATGGCTTGGCACGGATCACCTCCGCGATCTTACCTTCCTTGAGTTCCTTCCCATCCTGGGGGCTTTGATGCTATGGGGCGAGGAGTGGGCCAACTCAGTGGTCCATTTTTGGTGTGACAATGGTAGTGGTGCACATTGTCAACGATCAGACGTGCAAATCTCCTAGGGTTATGGCTTTGGTTCGCCAATTCGTGTTAAGGAGTCTACGCCTAAATGTGCTATTTAAGGCCAGACATGTACCAGGCATTAATAATGATATTGCTGATGCTTTATCCTGCCTGCAGATCCCCCGGTTCCGTGCCTTGGCTCCGGAAGCAGAGGAATTCCCCTCACCACTCCCGGCCGAGATTTGGACATTTGGCGAGGAGAGGTGAACCGGGCGATCGGCATGTCATTGGCACCTCGCACGCGTAAGACGTATCAACATGCTTTTGTTCAATTTAGAACTTTTTGTGCGCAACTACAGTTACCCGAAGTGTGGCCCATACTAGTTGAACAGGTTTTACAATTTATGGTTTATCTTCACAGTCAGGGTTTGGCTCCTCGTACTATAACATCCAGGCTGTCGGCACTGGCATTTATGGCCAAAGTGAGGGGCTTCACTGACTGCGTGAATGATTTCTGCATACATCATGTTTTGGAGGGGTGGACACCGGAACGTGGCCGCCGCCCAGACACTCGTCACCCGATTTCACCTGAGGTCCTGACCCACCTTGCACGAGGCTGGCATAACTTGTGTTATGATAGGTATGAGGTGGCTCTTTTTCACGCGGCTACCACGGTGGCCTTCTTTGGAGCACTCCGCATCAGTGAGTTGGTACCACTGTCTAAGGCAGATGCGACTTGTAGGGCACTGGAACTCGACGATGTCTATGTCACTAAGGAGTGGGCTCAGTTGAGGATACGGTCCTCAAAGGTTGATCAGCACGGCGTAGGCAGTGGAATTAGACTGCTACGATGTTCCATTGAAGACATCTGTCCGGTTGGTGCCCTACATGAGTTTTTGGCAGTGTGTGGCACGCACCCTGGCCCGTTTTTCTGCCACCAGGATGGGTCTCCCCTGACTAAATTCCAATTTTAGAAGGTGACCGGTTTGGCACTAACCAGTGTTGGCCTCCCCGGGGCTCGTTACGGCACCCATTCATTTAGGATAGGCGCTGCATCAACTGCGGCAGCATTTGGGTACTCTGAGGCTGATATACGCCGGATGGGAAGATGGGGATCCATGCGTTTTGCATTGTACGTTCACCCACTTCAGGTATGAGTACCAGTTAAGTCATTATTCTCTTTTCTTCTTTTACAGACCCTGCGTGTCCCCGCACACCAGTGGCAGTATGGCTGGTGGGCCACAGTTACGTGCACTGGGCAGCACAGTATGCTGCGGCGACAGAGTGGGGACCCCAGCTTGGACTACGTGCAACCGCACGTATGCATTGGTACGGTAAGCGCGGAATGAGATCGCGGGAACTGTTGCCATTCCTGTTTTCCATCAGGGATGCTGAACCGCCTGATGTCCTTGTACTGCACCTCGGTGGCAATGTCCTTGCCCAGGTCACTGGCCTTTCCTTAAAATTCACGATCTGCAGTGACCTAGCCTATTTGCATTATGTGTGGCCGTCCACACGGCTGCTATGGTCGGACATCGTGCCGCAACATAATTACAGGGGAGGTATTGACCTCCGTGCCCTTGACCATGCTCGCCGCTCGGTGAACAGGGCAGTTGCCCGGTTCTTGACAGACAAGGGTTTGGGGACGGCCATCCGGCACCCCACGATTAGTTTGCAAAATTACGATCTCTATGCAGGGGATGGGGTCCACCTGTCTGCTAGAGGTATGAACCTCTTTCTGGAAGATTTGCAAGCAGGCCTGGTGACCGAGCTGACGGTCTGGGGGGGGGCAGTGAGTCATCATAGACGCCTCCCCGTGTGGCGGGTAGCACTGGTAAGGTAAAGATTTATGACCCATAGGTATCCGGCAGGTTCGCAATTGACTGGCCAACACTTAGACAGGTGCAGGGGTAATTGCTTTGGCCCGTCAATGACGAACCAGGCAAGGGGTGATGGCAGGAGCTTAACAGCATGCATCACCTTGTGATTTAACGGATACACGTCATAGGGTGGGGTCAGTAGATAGTTTATTGACTCCGGTCAACAATTTTTTTGTGTCAACAAACAAATTGATACAAATAGTTACACTGTAGCCAATTATCATTGGCATTTTGGGAGGAACCTTACCAGTGTTACTGTGGCCTGCTTGCCTTAAGAATTACAATTGGATGAATACACCAATTGAAAGTTATAATTCAGACTAGGGCATTATTAAATAAAAGTGGCCCAATGCCTTTATCCATATACCGGTGTCTGAGTCTTTCTTTGGGGGGTGCGCCTGCAATGAAAGCACGGCGCCAAAATGGCCGCTGCACTCTTTGCGCCCCCCCCCGGACTCAGACATCTGGGTGAGTTAGGGGGCGTGGCCACCCCTCTATAAAAGGGGTGGCCACGAGGCAGCCGAGCTGCCATTTTAGAATAGCGACGGAGAGGAGAAGTTTTCCCCTCCACCCCCTCCCTAGTGAACAGTTTGATTTTTTGGTCGCTTCGGGGCCGGGTGGGAATTTTTGGCCCGAACCTACAATTGGCCCTTTGGTTCTGGCTTTTTTGCCCATCCCACACTGTTGCTAGTGTTTGAGCAAAGGGGTTATTTGACTTTGGTCACTTTGGCGGGTAGCACTGGTAAGGTAAAGATTTATGACCCATAGGTATCCGGCAGGTTCGCAATTGACTGGCCAACACTTAGACAGGTACAGGGGTAATAGCTTTGGCCGGTCAATGACGAACCAGGCAAGGGGTGATGGCAGGAGCTTAACAGCATGCATCACCTTGTGATTTAACTTATATACGTCATAGGGTGGGGTCAGTAGATAGTTTATTGACTCCGGTCAACAATTTGTTTGTGTCAACAAACAAATTGATACAAATAGTTACACTGTAGCCAATTATCATTGGCATTTTGGGAGGAACCTTACCAGTGTTACTGCAGCCTGCTTGCCTTAAGAATTACAATTGGATGAATACACCAATTGAAAGTTATAATTCGGACTAGGGCATTATTCAATAAAAGTGGCCGAATGCCTTTATCCATATACCGGTGTCTGAGTCTTTCTTTGGGGGGTGCGCCTGCAAAGAGAAACTTAAGCATTTATTGCAGTCCTTTGCATGCAGTTTTACAGGTACAAGGTTAGGGTGAGTCTTGCACAAAGATTACATCCATCTTCTGGAATGATCCCATAGAAAAGAGGTTCTCACAGTACCGCTGTGATAAGTGCTCACAACATTTCTCATCCACTGCAATTTTCTGAGCTTCATCATGTGGAGAATATGAATTGAGCCTGCATGATGTCCTTGCTTCCCATGAAAGCGAGCACCTAGTCTCATTTTCACAGTTTATCTTCTTATATTTCACTACTTGTTCTGTATAGTAAATTGTGAAATTCAGTACAGCATAACGTCATCTCTAATGAATCCTCTGCAGGAAGGACACCATTCTGTGCAGGACTTGTAATAATCTTGAGTAGCTAAGCATTTCTTCTGGGGGGTGGGGAGAGAATGAACACAAAACATCTGAGAAATCCTGTTGGATGTCAGTTTCTCTATGAAACCAAGGGATTGAGATTTTCACCTACCTGTCTCTCAGCACTCCTATAAGACTAAAAGCATAATTGCAAACTGTGCATCCTTAGTAGAAGAAAATAGTTATATTTTAAAATCTTAAGGATTCAGTATTTTATTTTATTTTAAAAAGTGACACACACTTCGGACATAACATGAGAAGATAGGACTCAATGGAAAAATAATGCTTAGAAAAGTTGAAGACAGAAAGAAGAGAGGAAGGCCTAAAATGAGATGGGTTGACTCCATCTTGATTTTTTAAAATTATATGGTGGTTAGTCATAGTTGGAGAACCAGTGTGCATGAATTGTCCCATATTTTCAGTGAAAGGAGGGAATGCTTTATGATCTGAATTGTTTGAAAGTATAACATTACAGAGTACTGATTAGTGGTCAAGAGGTCTGTGTTCAATTCTCTGCTCAGCTATGAAAACTCATGGGGAGGCTATAGTACTGGTAAAACCATTGCTTACATATCTCACATGACTTGAAAACTCTATTTAGTCTTGATTTAAGTCATATATAAATCAGCATAGCATGACACCTACTCATAGTTGATTACTAATGTTAACTCCCTGTAAAAATATTAAGGAAATGGTTAATTTTTCTATCTGTTTGGAAACTTTTCAAATCATAGCTAATATTCACTGATTTCATAGTTTTACCTCCTTCTGAGATGCTCCACCAATTCCTTAGCCAAAAACATGCTTGAGTCAGGATTCTGAAAAGCTGTTTAGGCGGCAACATTTGAATACAGAAAAGAAAAAACATACAACAACCTACACTCTCTTTAAAGGGCTGGCTTTGCTGGTCTTGGGAGACACTATGTGGTGAATTCAAGCAATGAAATAGCAAATGCAGCCGGGGTTTCCTGAGTGAAAAAACTTTTGGTTTTCTAATTAATAGATTAATATGTCTGTTTTAAATCAATCAGTCCTTGTTAAGAACACAAAGTCTGTTCTGCACATATATTTTTAAAACACATTATCATCTTGTCTTATGGTTTATTCTTACTACAAACATAGCAGTACACTTAGGCAGAACCTAGTTGCCTGGGAGGTTGCCCCACCAAACACAAAACTTACCTATGAGTAGACATATATAGAATTGCATATTAATATGAGGGAAATGTTCCAGGAATAAAACATGGAGGTACTTCATACAGGTTCCATTCTCATGGCACTATAGCCCTCTCCAGGTGCCATCTGTGGGTGTTTCTAATCATAAAGGGACAGAGGCACATACAATAGATCCACCCTGTACTTCTACCCCTCTTGGAAGTCAGTTTAGTACAAAGATCTGAAGAGGTACTTGTAGATGTGCTGCTACCATTCATGTTTTTGATGGTGATGGTAAAATAGGGTTGTTATAACTGAACTCAATACAACATGCTAAGAAACTCCTCTAGAGACCCATACACAATGTGCAAAGGCCTGTCTGGCAAAAGGATGAAGAATTGGGCAGAGTTTATATGCAACCTCTTATATGATGCTTTCAGGGACAAGTGAATAGCATGAAATCCCCAAATGTTCTGCGCAGACATACACCAATTCCTGGACATTAGATGGGCAAACTCACTCCTGTGACCTCCCCGTCCTATTTTTCTCCATATTGAATTCCAATGGAAAATTCATCCTCAGCGGTCCACCAGTACTGTTTAGACATAATGCCAGAAAACGTGGTTGATGCCTCAATTATCCATGTTTACTAATCCAGAGTACATAATTGTCTTTTTGATCACATCAGGAACTATTACTGCATCATTTTCTGCAAGAATCTAAGAAATCAACATTCATATTAGAAATTGCCCCAGAGGGTAGACAGTAGAGAGACTGAGGACAGATATGAGGGGAAGCAAGAACTGATATGAGCAATTATTGCTGAATAGAAATATATAAGTCTAATCATTAAATTCTTATCTGGATTCCAGGAAATCTATACAGAAAAAGAGGACACATATAAATTACAAAATAGATTACTAAATGATTTAATGACTGTCTGTCTCATCATAGACTGCTTCACTTGCATGGAGAGGAAAAAACTATCCTTGATGTACATAAAATATACAAAATGAAGAGTAATCAAGTATTTTGAAATGGAGTCTTACAAAAAGATGAACAGGAAAGTGAATGCCCAAGGCTGAAGTCTCTTGTGTCATTCGATTGACAAGAAAGCTGTTATTCACAGTAGAAACCTACCTATATGAAGTATGAGGACTTCTGGTGTCCTGGTGTCAGTCTTTCTACCCCTGAGGTATTTTTAGGCATGTAATCAACTATACAAAGAAAATAATGAGTTCCATTGCCATCTCTGGACAGAAAATGAGGACGTTTACTGGAATCATTAGGATGCTTTGTTACCCATTTTTGAGCTCAGCAAAGACACCAGATGGAGATCACACTGAAGGCATCTGGAACTTCCAGGAGCTTCCACTAAATGCTGCCCAAATTTTTCCAAATCAGCATACATATTTTCATGAGTAAAATATTTAGTAGGATTATATCTTTTGCTTCACATTGCAATGAGAATCCATGGCCTTGGCTGATGCTTACATGGTATTCCTGACATAGCTGCAGCCAAATGATTAAAGAACGTCGCTTTTCAACACTAAAGAAAAGAATAAAAACATCTTTTTAGACTGGCATACAGAGTGTTATATTCAATCTTTATCTTTTTAATGGTTTTTATTGTACTGATTTGATTTTAATGTATTTTAGTGGAGCTAGTTTATATAATTTTAGATCTTTTTAGATGTGTATGATCTTATCTGACTTTCTTCTTTCAAAAATTTGCAAGCTGCCCTGAGTGCTATCTTTTAGTGGAAATTCTGAATACAAAAATAAATAGACAAACAAAAACTTTACACATGGGTTTCTCATAGGCTAAAGAGGTACAGTCTCAACATAAAAGAACATGGATGCAAACCTGACATGAGAAACGGCCACACAATTTTGAATAATTGTAACTGGTTTCTCAAAAGAAAGGAATCTCAAATCCAATTGGGGGAAAACATGGAGAGAAGAGATGAAGTTTCACCTTAATCTCCTGTTCAACCAGATCAGGCTGTTTCTATAGCCCTTGGTTTCCAACCATCTCAAAAGGAGAATTTCTACTCTTGTAAGTCCAGGGGTGTGACTGTCCTTTTAAAATACCCTCTTGCTCAACTACACTATTTAACATGAAAATTTACCTTTTATTTTCAAAACTCTAAGTCAGGGGTTCTAAACCTAAGGCCTATGAGCTGGATCCAGCCCTTGGTGACATTTCATGTGCCCCCACCCCCAACCTTCCAAGGGCATTCAAGAAACAAAATAGCCACCCCTTTGAAGTTGATGGGACAAAATGGCCACCCCCATCATGCAAGCAGGGAAAAATGGCCATCTGGTCCTTGACGCTAATTGAGTGTGACCTGGCCCTTGGCTTGAAAGGTTGGGAACCCCTGCGCTAATCAGCTGTTTGAACATTTTTGTTTTAACTCCCCCCACCCATTTTAAGGCATATTCAGAGGTCCTCGTGGCCCTCAAAGTCCAGAGCAGTGGTGGGATTCAATTTTTTTTTACTACCTACTCTGTGAGCATGGTATGGTGGGCGTGGCCAGGAGGAAAGCCCTGCGTTATTTCAAAACTTGGATAGACGGGGCCAGCCAGAATTTCTGCTACTGGTTCTGGTGAACTGGGGTGAACCTGCTGAATCCCACCACTGGTCAAGAGCAGTGGTGGGCATCAGCAGGTTCGCACCAGTTCACCAGAACCGGTAGCAGAAATTCTGGCTGGCCCCGCCCATCCAAGTTTTGAAATAAAGTAGTCCTAATTGGGGTGCAACACAGGGCTTTCCCCCTGGCTACGCTCACCATGCCACATCCACAGTGTGGTAGTAAATTTTTTGGGAACCCACCACTGGTCAAGAGGCAATAGCAATTACACTTATATACCACCACATAGCACTAAGTGTACTCTTTGGGCAGTTCACAAGGTGATTAGCATTTTGCCTCCAACATGCTAGGTACTCATCTTTCTGACCTAGGAAGGATGGAAGGCTGAGTCAAACTTGAGCCCCATCAGGATATCAGGATCAAACTAAGATCATGAGCACAGCTTTGGCTGTAGCAGTTTAACCTACAGCTTTGGCTGTAGTAGTTTAACCTCTGCACCACCTGGACTAGAAAACTGTTCTCCAAATCTGGCAAGATTATCTACTCCATTATAGTTAATGCTGTTATAACATTCTCTTCCACTTTCTGTTTTTGCAGTTAAGTCCTTTTCATCAAGATTATGATGATCTCCATAAAGTTCACAAAGTTTTTTTAAAAATAAAAAAATAAACTGTACAAGATTCTCAGCCTTCTGCACTGCACTGCTAGCATTCAATAAGGACAGGTGTCTAGGCATGCCTGCCACATGTCTATGGAAATGTCTGCAAACGCAGACAATGCTGGCTCTTTGGCTATAAACAGAGATGAGCTCTGAACCCTAGAGTCGGATACGACTGGCATTTGAGCAAGGGTGACCTTTACCTTTACTATAATAACTACTTATTGCACTTGTATTTTAATTATCTCAGACTCTATTGCATACCTGTCAAGTATCCCGGATTGGCCGGGATTTCCCGTATTTCTCCGCTCGTTCCTCCTCTTTCCTGCCGCGGTCCCATATTTGAACAGTGGGGAACAGGGTTGCTGTGACACACGCCCATCACAAATGAGTTCTATGCATGCACAGAGGGGTTCTGCGCATGTGCAGAGGGTTTCTGTGCATGCGCAGATGAGTTGTTGCGGCACATGTGCACCCGGGCCGGAGCAGTTCCCATATTTCCAGGAGCCGCACTTGACAGGTATGCCCTACTGAGTTCATATTCCCTCCTTTCATATTCTGCATATCAATGAGGAATTCATACACTTGTGGGTTGACAGCAGAGTTCATAGCAGAACAACCTCTCTTGCTTTTAAGGTGCCTCAAGAATCCCTCTTGTTTTTCCAAATGAAAATGTGAAGACACACGTAACCAGGAATTGGATATTGCAAAGCTGGCATGGCAGCAGAAAGCATTCACAAAACAAGTGAAGGACCTGAACAACAAAAAGTACTGTAGCACAAATTGTCATAAATAGTAATAATACAAAATTATTTCCACTCTTCAAGGAGGCTCCTTCTATGACCCCCACTTCAAACAAAGTAGGAAGGTCAAAGAGTAATCAAGTCAAATGGGGCTGCTTAGCTACAGGATAAATTTTCTGTGAATGTGGAGAAATACAATCAATGCAGCATTTATGTACTTGCAATTTATGTCCAGTTATGTGCACAAAAGAAGATTATCAAAGTAGCCTGCTTCTGACCAAAAATAATAAATCTTTTTATCATTTTAAACTGTATGAATTTTATCTATATTTCATATATGTCCAGAATTTTAAATTGTGCAACACTCTGATTCAAAGAAAGAAAGAAAGACATAGCCTTCTGAGATGACAGTTGCATGTTATCAAAATGATCAGCGTCTCACAAGCTTTCCTATACAAGGTTGAAAATAGAGAATAGAATTATTTGTAAATTTCTCTAAATTTCACTGCTCAAATTTCTTTCCCATGAAACATATTCTAGGATCCAACATCTTCTACTAAAAGTTAGTCCTACCTGGGGATGAGTTGAGGATAGAATTGTTATTATGCATTGTCGATATGTCACCTGAACATCAAATGGCAAATTACTTCTCCTTCCCAACTGATGCAACCCTATTTACAATGTTTATAGTGGAACAGCATGCACCAAAAGGCAATCTTAATTAACAGGTCCTTAATTATTTAATTTGTTCTAAAATCATAAACTTAAGAGTTCAGATAAATACGTTTCTTACAAAATATCATTACACATCGAGAAAATCTAATACAAAAATATTTTTTATTTTTTAAAAAAATTCCCCTTGGTTCTTTGCTTATTTGCTAGTCTCTCTATATATTGGTAGATTAAAAAAATAGATGAATTGTTCTGCATGTCAAAAGACTAAAGAACATGACTCAATGCAGAATTTATGGTAGAACTTCAGAACTTCAAAACAAAATAATATTCATGTTTACTCACCTTACAAAACACATTTTCTAAGGAAAGGCATCAAATATATGGAACAAATGATAAGTGATATTTTATGACAAAGCTACAAACACTATCAGATGAAGAGTTACAGTAAAACCCTGGTTTACGGCTTTGGTCCGTTCCGACTGCTTTTGTTGGAAACTGGATTGATCGTAAACTGAAGCACGTTTTTCCATAGGAATACATTGAAAAATAAAAAGCCGGTTCTAAACGGACCAAAAATAATTTTAAAAAATACAACCACCACCACCCAATAAAAAGAAATGCCAGACACGATCGTCTCCCACCCCTCGGTTGATCCCACCAGCAGGTGAAGGGCTGGGATGGAGAAAAGAGGGTGTTATATCCTCTCCTTTCCCCTTCAGCCGACCCCCAATGGTGGAGATTGATTGGAAAAAAAGTACACATATTGTACAGTAAAGGAAGAAGCGATCTCCCTACCTTTTGCACACTGCTCCTTCTTCCTGAGTGGTTTGTCCATGTGCTGGGGGATCCCATGTGGTGGCGGCAGCAGCAGTGCCATTTTGGTGCTGTTTCCACAGAGCATACCTGTCAACCTTCCCAGATTGGCCGGCATTTCCCATTTTTCGGTGCCGATTTGCGCCATTTCCCGCCCGGAGCTGCCAAACCCGGCAGTGGGGGGAAAGATGTACTGCACATCCCTTCTGTGCAAGTCGCCTTCTACACATGCGTAGAAGGCTTTTAAGCTTGCGTAGAACCCTTTTACGCTTGCATAGAACCCTTCTACGCTTGCGTAGAAGGCAACTTGCGCAGAACCGTTCTGTGCAGGTCCCGGATTGTCCGGAGCCATGGTTGACAGGTATGCCACAGAGTCCGCTGCTTCTACAGTGTCCGCCGCTTCTACCTGCAGTGGCAGACTATGGGGACCATATCCGCTGTTCCAGTCTTCATCCGAAATCCCCTTGTGGCGCATGTAACCAGGAAGTTTCAGAGAGGTGTGCGCTCCTAGCAGTAGTGCTGTGGGGGGACTATGGATGATGACCAGAATGGAGCGGATATGGTCCCCACAGTCTGACACTGCCAGTAGAAGTGGCAGACACTGTGGAAACAGTGCCAAAAATGCTGCCACCACCTCTGCTTCCTCTGCAGCAGTAAGTGATGAATCACAGCTTCCAGCAGTGGGGGGCAGGCACCATTTTAGAGTCTAAAATGGTGCTGGTGGTCTAATTCCCAGTAGTAAGCCAAAAAATAAATATCGTAAGCCAGGACGTCATTTTCATAGAATTTGCCATCGTAAACTGCAGCAAACGTAACCCAAGTCAGTCATAAGCCAGGGTTTTACTGTACAGTATTTCATTTTTTGGATTGAAAATATCAATTAATTTCAACATGAGGAAGTGATAACCGGGGCAAGTTATTAAAGGAGGCTAACATATGGAGAAACTGCCTCATATTAATTGCACTCATTTGACTGCAAATAATATCAACAGATCTATAAAAGCAGCATAAAAGACACACTATGGTTAAATTACCCTTTATAAAGCCATTCTTATTCTAATTTGCTTCCTCTTTTATCCCATTGGGTGTTGAGTAATATAAAAGCATTATGCTTTGTATTCTAATCTGTGATTCTTATTGATTGAATGTATTCTGACCAATCACAACAAAAATTGATTGTGAAATACTGACACAAATCTTTGTAGATTATGCTCCATGGTAATGCTGAATTGAGGACCAATAAAAATAGCTACCATTGGAATTTGTGAGCCATATTTAACATTGTGGACTTCTTTTGACCTGCCGGATCCCCCTCTCAAGTCTCAGACACCCTCTGGAGGGTCCACTAATTCCTACAGACCCAGAATTCATTTAGAGAAGAAACTGAAGAGCAAGAAGGAGAAATATATTACACCAACAGTGTCTGTCCTTTTGTTAGTGGAGATGACAGGATTTTACTATACAAAGTAAAAAGGGAATGAAATTGAAATGCTTCAAATGGGATATTGTGTCTGTGTCCATTATTTAAAATACAATGAAATAAGTCTTATACTGCTGTGCAATATCATGCCCATGTTGTCAGCAGGAAAATGTAGACTAAGCTACACACAGTGAAGGCCAGCTAGAATGTTTATTTGCAATTAGACCTCACCTTTCTTCCAGAATTGAGAATGTTACTAAAACCAATGTCAACAGTCAAAATGACCTACAACAAGTTATCTAAGTATGAATTACCAATTTAAAATGATATTTTGCTGTACCATGAAATGACTAATGGAGCAGAAAAGAATGTCAATATTCCTCTGACCATTCTGAAACTCCCAAAGGCTTCTCCAAGGCCAAGCAATCCTGGGAGATTTTCAGAACCTTGTGGGAGTGGAACACTAAATTTTCATGGGAAACAAAAGTCTGCAGTTGATCACATTGGCTTGTGTGGGTA
This sequence comes from Bradypodion ventrale, assembly GCA_035047345.1. NCBI lineage: Eukaryota > Metazoa > Chordata > Lepidosauria > Squamata > Chamaeleonidae > Bradypodion > Bradypodion ventrale. The sequence continues at coordinate 29,309,933 of JAWDJE010000007.1, forward strand.
TCCTTGTGTAATGAGATTTCAGCTGTTGAATGGTATCAAACGTGCCATTTGACCAGAGTTGTACAATTTGTGCAATTATTTCATAAGAACTTGGATATAAATCATTCAAAAAAGCAAGGTTCACCTCTTTTGCTTTAACAAGTAGAAAGTACTTATATGTTTGATTCAGTCAAATAAGTTAAATATAAATGAGGAAAACATGTAATCACTTAGTATGTGGTTCTAAGTCTCATCTTTTCAGGTGTGGGAATTTTACTAACACATATTTTAGCATATTTTTGTAACAAATTTTTCCTGAGCACAGCAAGAAAATAAACAGCATGGTTATAGATAACAGATCTACCTTGTCTGGATCCCTGCCTCACTAATTATGTTTATGTTTTGTAAAATCCTCTATTCTATATCCAGTTGTGCTAGCTTCATCCTGTCATCTTTTTTTTGTGTACACAAAAAGTAATGGGTTTCAAAAACCCCATATACTGTATTTATGAGGGATTTCCATCTCATTAAGGGCACTGGAAAACCTACAATCTGGTTCATGTAGAATTCCTTTCTGAATGCTTGAACAGTGCTTGTCTCAGGAAGAAACTTTCTCCCTTCTGGTAAACCTCATTTAACAGACAACCTCATTTAACAGACAATTTTCAGTAGACTGTTATTCCCAAGGTGATAACCCCAACCTTTTCCTAAGTATCTGGCCTTAGGTATTTTGTAGGATTTCAAAGTCTGTGTCACATCAAGTGGAAGTGAAAATAAAGAAGGATTGGTATTCAGACCTTTATTGTTCATGCTGCTTTGTGAATTTATTATGCTTTTTCTTTCAGATTCCACTTTTGCTCCTGCCAAGAGATATCTATTAGACAGTAAGCAGCAAGAGTAAAAAGATACCATTTTGTTTCAAACTATAAAATAATTTACATCACATATTTTGTGTTTGTTTGTTTTTGAAACCACAAACATTCCAGCATCACACTGTAGGAATAACAATAGAAAGCATAACCTTTTTGCATAGTATTAAATGAACAGAGACAGTAAGTTCTTTATTTACAATTATTGTCTAGATTTTAAAAATTCATAAAAACAGATGAATAAACATATAGGAATAATAACCCCTAGTGGGATGGATTGCCAAATGCACTGCTGTATAGTTTTTCCCACAGATCTCATGCTTTTTGGGTACAGTACATAGACATCAAGCATGTAATGTATTGCAGTGAGTTTCAACATATAGACCATTTTGTTTTTTGATCCATTCTTCTCATCACAGGGAGGCCAAGCAATGGAATGAAGAAAGAGGAACATGGTACACAGCTTGTAGTTTAAAAGTTGTTGTAGCTCATCTGCATTTTTTAAGTCTGTGTATCATATACATAAAGTATGGTTTTTGTTGATAGAATCAGAAGTTTCCTATACATCATAAATATGTCTTAGATTCTTTTCCTGCCTTTCTTTTAACTATTTATGTACATAATTGTTTCTTTCTTTTGAATAGTTTTCAAGTCTCAAAATAGTACCCTATTAAGTTATTAAGAAGCAGTATTACAATGCACACAAAGATAAAATAAGTGTGGTTTTTTTAAAAAAAGAAGAATCTGATTAAAAAAACCAAGGTTGAAATAAAAGGCAAATCATCAGAATTAAGATGATGAAAACAAATGTGTATTCTGTAGTTGCTTGAGTCCAAAGTGACATGCTTTTCCCTGTATATAGATTTTTATAATTTTTTCTCCAGTATGGTATCCCAAGTAGAATATAGAACTTCCATGTTACAGAAAAGTTAGTCATTACAATTCACAATCTATAGTTGAGCCCCAACTAACTTTGAATCAGTTTGTTTCTTATGGTGAAGCTGCTGAGCTGTGCTTCCATACCAGCTCTGAATGTTAACAAAATGGGTAACACTGTCCGTTGAGAAGAGAGTTGTATAAGCCTGGAAAGATTTGTTGTTCTGCCAGACGTTTGGATCAGAGTGAGTGCTGGAGAGCCAAAAGACATTAAAAGCTTCTCATACAAGTCCAGAAGCTGGCAATTCAAGCTGGTTAAGAGTTTTTACCTGGCTGAACTGAATAGTTATGGTGCCGCCTCAGAACATTAGTCATTCCAAACTGAAGTTTGGCCAGGGATCTTCTCTTGATTGAAAAGTTTCTGGCTTGCAAATGAGTTCTTCTCACTCGAGTTGTTCCACCTTATTAGCCAACTTTAAAACAGCAGGCAATAAGACAACAAAATTTCCAAGCTATTTAAAAAGGCCTTTTGGCCAGCTCTTCTGGCATGATAGGTTGTATTAATCAAAATGTCTTTTGCAGTGTACAGCTTTATGGAAAAGATTGCTGAAAAGGCTTGAAGCAAACCTTAGTTAAATACAAAAGTTATTTATGAAAAAATCTGTGACCCACAAAGTGCTTTGCATTCAAGTGGTTGACATAACAAATATATCAGCTCCTAAATGATCAGGGCTTTTACCAAGTTGAAAATAATTTTCTCACCAACAAATATTGCAAATGGCTTTTCCCTTACAGTGGCTTTCCTTACAGAGAGAGATAATACAAGATAAAAACAACATTGAGAGATTTGTTTCTTTTGTGACTACAGGAAGACAAGTTGGGTTTTAAAATAATCACACCAAGCAGATTTCATTGTACACTTTGTAAGGTTTCATTCAGGTCTATACAGAGCAGAAAATGGTTATCGCCTGCCTGCCTGTCTTTCATGTCAATGCAGCAGACCATGGTGATTCTCTTCCAAAATGCCAACAGCCCATATTCTGCAAGAAATGAAAGCCTACATTTCTAATGGCATAGAATCATCACACAATGTTTCAGTAGTTGGATCTTCATATAAAGCCGAATGTAAGTTATTTTTGAACTGATAGTCAGAAACACCACTGAATTTTATTATAATCTTTTTCAAAAAGTGTAAGAAGCCATTGCAATACATGGAAATAAGGAAATGGCCTTTCCACTCAGTATTGCACCAAAACAAGGTCAATTGGTTCTTTTAAAAAAGAGAGCAAAAAACTCAAATCAGTTTAGTTCATATTTAAAACAAAGGAAGCCTTTTGGTTTCATTACCTTCTATACGGGATAGCAATGCTACATCCACTGTGTGTTATAATTTGGCTTCTTTTGTCATTTGCCAGCAATATCTACATTTTTAATTTAAAAAAAAACCCTATCAGGCAAAAATCAGATCACAGTTGTAATAAAACATCCAGGGTTGACATGTTACAGAAATGTCATTGAATGGAGCAATTTGTATATTATCTCGGCAGGAAGTGCTGTCTTAAACCCTACAAATAGTTAAGGATATTATCTACAGTTCTGTAAACAAATTACATTCTTTATTTTTGGGACATCAATAAGTTAAAATAGAGCAATTTGAGCAGAAAAGGCAACATGCCAACAGAGAAATATATATATATATATATATATATATATATATATATATATATATATATATATATATATATATATATATATATATATATATATATATATATATATATATATATATATATATATATATATATATATATATATATATATATATATATATATATATATATATATATATATATAAAAGGACATGTTTTATATATATATATAAGGATATATACACATATATAGTTATATTATTTATATATCTCTATATATAGTCTCATAAATGTTTATTTAGATTCCTGTGTCCAACTGGTGCAAATCTACTGTGTAATTTAAGCGTTGCAGTTTCAAAAAGGATTTTTAAATTAATCTATACAACAGAGTCCATGCCACACAAGCATTAAAAAAAAATCTCATACACCAGTGAATTGGATAAATAGCCTCAAACAAGTCCTCGGCATTTCCTGCTTAAGGAATAAAAAGAAAGGAGGATTGGGAGTGGGTAGTACATTCATGCGGGAGAGCATTTGTATTTTTTGTTTGTTTCTGCTGTGGGGGAGGGAGAGGGCAATATATAAATCATCCCTTCATTCTTTCCCCCAAACCACAGAGATGGGTGATTCATTTTTCCCCTCCCCCGCCCCTCTTTTCAACAGGAGCAGGAGTTCAAACAGCTTCTCAGCCAGCATTGTTTATACATATCTGTCTATGTATATACATATATATCATCGTCATCATTATTATTGTTATTTATATTAACATTTTTGCAGTGACTTTCAGCTAAAGTGATGTCTCCAGGCTATGGATAGGGCTTCCTGGACTAGACGAGGTAGCTGATTTACTTGTGTCAGTCGTAAGGTTTATTCCACTGTCAATGGCGCTATTGTTCTTGTTCAGTGAGGAAGGCGGGCTTGGGTTTTGCTTGAGTGCAGGGTCTTCCTCTAGGTCTGCATCATCAATAAGAGGAATATGGGGCTGGGAATCTTCTATCCTAAATTCAGGCTGACTCATAAAGTTGTGAATGGAGGTTCTAGATTCTGGTTTTTCTAAACCTTCATAGAGAGAGCTACGGAATGCCTTCACGACGCGGATCTGAGGGGAGGGAAAAGATAAGAGAGACGTCAATGGCAACTTATTTTCTGTATCAACCCTTTGTAAACTTTTGTTTTTGGTGAAAAAATGTGGTGTTATGGTTAGGGCAGAGCAGAGCAGGCAGCTGTAGTCCATAGTCTCTGGGTGCTAAATGCATAAACGAGTGACCCGCTTTTGTGCATTTAGAGCATCTGAAACAACTGCAATGTTAAAAACCATATGAGTTTAAAGCCATCAGAACTGATCCCAGAACTGATGAGAAGCACTGGTTAAACAAAGCAAACATCCACTAATATGGAAGAACCCTAGTAAAGACAAGGCATGTTAATGTAGAACCATGCATGTTGATAGGTTTGTAGTGGATAAGTAAGTAAGCTTTCTAGTTTTTTGTTTTGTTTTTGGAAGATTCGTTATATAGAATAAAAACACAAAACAAATTGCACATCTCAAACAAGAAAGCACAAAACACAGACAGAGTTGGATGGGTAAGTATGAAAGACAAACACAGGAGGCAAAGGTAAGAACCGAAAACACACATATTTTTTTTAAAAGGCAAGATGTAAATGAAACAGCCAAGAGCACAAAATAAAGCCAAGCAAACAAAAATACTTAAGCAAAAACATGCTGTGCAGAAAAAAGTCACAGTTATCACATAAACACAGCTAATTGGCACACAACAACTATACTTGGAAGCCTGGATAATGTGAACATGTAATTGTTGATCCAACTTTTATTTTTCCTTCATGCATATGTGAGGTAAACACTCGAGTATAGACCCACTTTTCTAGCCATTTAATTTTTTTAATAACAATTGGTCCTAGAAAATGTTGACTGTTCCAATTCTGAATAATTTAATCAAAGTATTGGATACCTTCATTTTGTATGTCTATCTGGTGAATATGGTTCATACGACTGAGTTCATAGGACAGTACATTTTTATGCCTTATCTGCAGTACTTGAATTCTGCTCTGTTTCAGTATGTCAAGGTATTTCCTTGCTTTTCAGCACTAAATCATAAGGAGTGGCAGAAGTGAACAATATTACCAACATTGTTGCCCTCTGATTTCCTGTACCTGCAATAAACAGCAGCAGTGCAAGTGCATGTTAGTGGATCAGGAAAGGACATGCAGTCCCCTATGATAGAAATGGGAGGACATTTCTATCATAGGGGACTGCCAAATGCAGAGGACACTACTGCATGCTTAGAAGTAAGAAGAGATGGTTTTATTTTTTGAAGGGGGGGAAAATCAGCAAGGAGAAAAAACACATGGCAAAGATTGTGAGCTGTTGAGCAATGACTATAAATGACGTCTAGGAATTGCTAGATTTTAATTTGTTCCCTAATTGCAGATGTAATATTGACATTAACATGAATAAAACTTTGCTAGCAAGTGCCTTAGGCAGAACTGTTGCAGACATTCCATTGATTGTTATGTGTGCTTGTAAGGGGTTCAAATTCTTGGAAACGCTCATTGCCTAGAACAGCGTTTCCTAACCTTTGGTTTTTGGACTTCAATTCCCAGAAACCTAAATCAATTCCCCCAAAGCACTGAACAGCCAATGTACTGACTTAGACTTCTGGGAATTGAAGTCAACCATTGTTCTGCAAAATATAGTTTGGGAAGTGCTGGCATAGAAGATTTTTTAAAAAAAATCTGTTACCTCTTATTCCAAATGTTCACTCATCTTTCAAAAATAATTGAAAATGTTAAACTAAACTTGGAAGGAGCAAAGAATTCTAAATGAGGTTAAAAATGATATAGCAGAATAATTAGATATGTTTCTGGAATGTTCTGAGAGAACATAAAGTCAAGAAAACTTTGACTGGTGAAAGGAAGACTTCATGAGTGAGCTGGGTTTAGTCTTCTAAGGTAGCAGCACAAAAGGGTCTAAAAACGGAACTTGACCATTAAGGTGGAAACAAGTAACTAACACCTATTTTGTTGCAGCTTAGTATCTTACCATCCAGGTACTGTACAGTTAGATGAGGGGTAGAGAGGGCTAATGTAGTACTGCAAGTGCTACAATGTTCACCCAATTCTGGATTTTCACCTGTCCACACAGAGAGAATAAGATTAACAGTGGGGTAACTGCCACCTGATTTGGGCATAGCGAGTGGTCGAATGGAGGGGACCTCCACTCTCTGTCTCTTTTTTTAATGAACAATGAAATCCCCTGCCAGAAGACTCAAATGACTGGTATATTCCTCTCTTTCCAAACAGCTAATAATCAGATGTTAAGGTTTTATTATGTTTGATGGCAGATTAAAATATGAGAACACAACAAGGGGAAGTTAACTTATTTGTTTCCTTTGTAGCTTATCTTTCAGTCTAGCAGTCTACTGCAGCCAAAACTGCTGACGTGAATTCTGACAGGTTGCTTCAGCCTGCCAACCTTCCAAGGTGGGTAAACTGAGTACTCAGCATGTTGAGGTCAAAAGGCTAATCACCTTGTGAACCACCCAGAGAGTACACTAAGTGTGATTGTTTTGATTTTTGTTTTGAAACATTCCTTTTGTTTCTAATTTAATGCCAAGGAATTCTTCTTTTCAGCAGGTGAATAATATTTTGCTCAAGACGAATACATTGCCCACAGGATCTATGCATTCAGAAAAGTAAGCCCTGCTTTCAGGTAGCAAGGCATAAGGCTGCAATCGCACCTCATTAATGCTATTAGGTGTCTATTAATTTCTTTTGAATATCTGCATTTTATGACAGAGTTTTAAACCCTTATTTTTATTTTGAAAACAAACAGAGGCTATATATCTTGGATGCATGCTCTCTGAATTCTCTTTATCCTTGAAGACTTGCAAATTCTATGAATCATTCCAAAAAGTAATTTTACCCCAAGCTATTTTGGAAACATTTATTTATTTATTTATTTAAAAATTAAACTAACAGATCATGTAGCCAGTTCAAGGACAGAGCAATGTCTTCCTTCCAGCCAAGCCTGACTGGTTATATAATGATGCCACAGTAGTCAAGAAGAGTGTGGTCTGATGCTGAAGCTACAGCAAATTGGATCTGTGAACACTACAGTATATGGGGTGACGTGTCTTTGACCAAAGGCCTGCCATAGGTTTATAGCAAGAGAACTAAAGTGAACTAGAGTGGCAGGCAGTTCAGAAAAAGATGGGTTTGTGTTTGAGAAGGAGATATGTAAGGTAAAGGTATTCTCCCTTGCTTGAAACCTAGTTGTGTCCATCCTAGAGGGTGGGGTGCCTATCTCCATTTATAGCCAGTGCTATCTGCATCTGCAGATATTTCTGTGGTCATGTGGCAGACATAGAACACTGTTACCTTCCCACTTAAATGGTACCTATTTATCTACTTGCAATTTCTAGCTTTCAAACTGCTAGGTTAGCAGGAACTGGGATAGAGATGGGAGCTCACTCCATCATGCAGCATTTGGGTCTCAAACTGCTGACCTTCCAGTCATCAAGTTCATCATCATAACCACTAAGCCACTACAGTCCCCTTTAAGGAGATATTTATGATCACATAAATCTATGTATTTTTATGATTATAAACTATTACATTTAGAAGTCACCCTATTGGAGTCTAATCTGAGATTGATTTTACAAGCCTATGCTTTAGATTGAATTTTGCCTATTGATTTAGCATAGCTTGCAGATATGAAGGAGAAATAATTTCATTTTCATTTGTAATTGATAAAATGACAAAGTGAGTTTTAATCTCTGTAAATTATATGGTTTACTTCCTATCTCATGAGTTATTTCTATGTATATTCGTTGACTAATTATTGCCCTATATCTATTGGTTGGTATTGGCAGTTCTGTGAGCAGAATGTTGGAGACGTGATCACCTTCAAGTCTAGTAGGTGGTACAAAGGACCATCAGTGAAGTGTAGAGAGAATTGTCTCACTCTCTATTCTATGACCAAAAATTCTTCCATCAGTGCTCTCACTATAATCATTGTGAAAGTATCAATGTATAAAATATTGCACATCCTTTCACTTCAAAATAATATTTTCAGCAATGATAACATCTATATTTGTTATGTATGTTGGAGGCTGTACCTGAAATAACATCTTATTTGAGATCATCCAATGAATCCATCATTGGTCAATGACATTTATGTTCAATATTTCCATTGAATTGTGCCAACTGTATGTCACTAGCTTCAAAAATGGAAATTATAAGGTTCTATGATGATCATCACCTAGAACTTCAGAGTTGTTCTTTTCATAGATGTGATAGCTTGGTTTACACCATCAGCTGAGCTCAATCAGGATAAAAAGACATTATTTGTCTTCTCAAAGAAATTATTTTGGATTATTCTTATCTGAATTTGGAATTTATGATTCAAATCAGGATGATGTGCAGGAATCACTGTGGAGATGTTCCTTCCAAACACTATCTATGCATGACAAAAGCTGCTATGCAGAGAAATAAATTTGCAGTCTGCAGTTTGTATTTAAGACACCTGCATGATGTATAAAATGCTGAACAGGTAGCCATGTGCTTGATGTGTTTGGATAGTTGTGATTGAACCCTGGCATTTCTTGAGCTCTCCTCTCCAAGAAGTAATACACACTAGGATGACATCCCTATAGGGTAGAAGATACCATACCTGTCAACCTTCCCGTATTGGCCGGGATTTCCTGATTTTCGGCGCCGATTTGCACCATTTCCCGCCCGCAGCTGCCAAAACCCCAGAATTGGCAGCAGGGGGAAAGAGGTATTGTGCATCCCTTCTGTGCAAGTCGCCTTCTACGCATGCATAGAAGGCTTTTACACTTGCGTAGAACCCTTTTACGCTTGCGTAGAACCCTTCTACACTTGCATAGAACCCTTCTACGCATGCATAGAAGGCTACGCATGCATAGGGTTCTACGCACGCATAAAAGGGTTCTACGCAATTGTAAAAGCCTTCTACGCATGCGTAGAAGACAACTTGTGCAGAACCGTTCTGCGCAGGTTCCAGATTGTCCGGAGCCGCAGTTGACAGGTATGGAAGATATTTAACAGGCAGCAGCATGCACTTGTCCTGTTATTTAGAGCGCTGTCATTTAATTTTTAAAAGAAGTTATCAGGAAAAATATTGCATATCCAGCTGCCAGGTTTATAATAATAATTTTGTGTCAGAAATTACTCTGGGTTGAAAAGATTTTTGTGAAAGAAACTCCGCACAGGGAAGGCCCAAATGAGGCTCCTTTCATGTCCACAAGAGCTGGGACAGAGATGGGCACTAAATCCATCTTGCAATACCTGGGTCTCGAACTGCTGACTTGCCAGCTAACAAGGTGAGTTTCTTAACCACTAAGCTACTGCAATCCCTTGCCAGGTCTATGACACTGGAGTAATGCAGTGATTTTACAGGAATACCTGGGTAGAGAAACTCATAAAATTAATGGTATGGTTTTCTGCCTACATATGAAAAGGATTCAACTGTTCACATTAATTGGTGGAACAATTGAGTGCCGTGAAATAGGAATAGAGGTGAAGCAATCATTGTCTCTATGGCAACACATAAGTCCCTCCATAATATGTACTGGAACCCTCTATAACAACAGGAGAAGGCAACCTACAACCCCTTCATGACCCTAGGAGCTCTCACCTTCCCATGACTTCAATTCCCTAGCACTTGTTTCCAACCAGCACAGGGGGCTGGCTTCCAGGGGGAGAGCAGGGAGTGACATTTTCAAGCAAAGTCACCCAAACTGGATTCTCTATATGGATGTAATGAAGACTTGCAATTTCCCACTAAATGAACAAGGATTTTCATGAGACACTGTGAGAAAAAATGGGCAACGACTATGTGATCTGTCACTCCTGCAAGGCAGTACAGGAACCAGGATGTTTGTCCTCACCAACTACACTTTTTCCTGTGAAAAACATTGTGCAGACAATATTTTCTATAGAAAAACGTAATTCTGCAATTTCATTGCAAAAAAAGTGCTAAAATGTGAAATATGCAGCAAGACTTTTGTAATCTTTGCCTAGTAGGGAGACAACTTCTGAACTTTTTCAGTCTCATCTGTGTGAATGAAATAATTAAAGATTTATCTCTTCTCCTTCCTGGTTCCTGAGATCTTCAGAGGAGGCTTGAGAGAGGGAAGCACTTGGAGAAAGTGGAAGGCTCTTCCTCAAGAGGTTAGGTTGCCCCCCCCCCCCCATTCTTTCATTAATAGTTACAGAGCTGCCTCTTTAGGCAGGCTTTTGAGAGTCAAGATTTAGTCTCCTCTGGATGTTGTGCATATGTTCTTAAGTTTTTTTTAAAACTTTAAATGTGTAGAAATAACTTTTATTATTATTATTATTATTATTATTATTATTATTATTATTATTATTATTATTATTATTATTATTATTATTATTATTATTATTATTATTATTATTATTATTATTATTATTATTATTATTATTATTATTATTATTATTATTATTATTATTATTATTATTATTATTACATGTTTGTTTTTCAACCTAGTAATTTATTGTGGTTTTAGTCTGACTAAATTTAACCTGGGACAGAGAGGGCCTAGGAATGAAACCAACCATACAAACACTTTTTAAAAATGTTATTAATTAAGATTTCTTAGACTCAGAGTTGAAGTGAAAGGCATACCATAGCTTAACTAGATCAATGGATCAATGGACTTAAACGGTGTGGGTAAAAGTGTAGCCATCTATGAGACTATTTAATTATGTTCATATTTAATGGCATGTTACAGAGTTGTTTGGATGCTTGCTTACCATGTGCATATATGTAAGGACATATGATAAATCAACCACATGGTGTCCATGTACTGACATATTTTATGAAACAGACAATGCCAAGGGATGACAAACAATGAGTAACACAGCTCCCTTTTCTTACAAGAATGGAGACAACAGATGAAAAAAAATTGCTCTGAACAAGAGACTTTGGGTGGAGTGAGGGACAACAGTTTCAGACATTTTGACATGGCTTTTGAGACTCCACTTCTTTCTTCTCTGTTGCTGCAATGAAAAGTGTTTTCAATTTGTCCCACCCTGAAAGTGAGACTTAAATATTTGCATCAAAGAAAGGATAAAGACAGTTGTTGTTTTTTAAGATACTGCAGATATTACCTCTAACAGAGAAAGTGAAAAAACCTGCATCCTGGCAAAATATAGATACCACTCCAAAACAGAAAAAATACCAAGTAACTATGTAGGACCAGTTTTCACATTGTACTACAGTAGGTAGCATATGGGCATATACTCGAATGTTTACCTGGCTTCATATAAGCCAAGTTTCTTGAGTTTGGTTCACATTGATTGTCAGGCTCAAAGTTAAAGACTCACAACCTCTTTTTATTTCACTCTCTCCTGCTGAACCCTTTTGTCCCGATATTTAGCCCTCTGGGAAAACAAACACATTTAATATTCAGAAAGTAGAGAGTAGGGCACTGCAAAAACAAATAATTCAATTTTACTGAAAGGATAGTAAGGAAATTAGTTTATAAGGTAAATATGAGGTCAGTTTTGCCTAGAGATGCCAACTCTGGTTTTACTAGCACTAATTTGGTTAGAGATGTGATTATGCAAAGATACTGTAAGGTCAATTCTGAATTAACCAGTTTCCCGGACCTTTTGAATATGTTCAGAAAATGAATGCTATTGAGAGACACTTTCCCCTTCCCAACATCTTACCATAATTTAAGAATAGATTTCTGTACTTGTTTTAGTTATGCCAACTGGCATTACCAAGTAGGTACTGCTTCCACAGACACTGCCATTTTCCCCCATATCATTTTCTCAAGGTAATTCACCAACCAAAGTATTGTAGGAATGGTATAAACAGCACCCATAATTTGGACAAATGAGATTTACAGGATGGAAAAATCTTTATTATTTCCAATATTCTGAACATGTTTCAAAAGAAGGGAGAAAACTTGAAGAATAGGGAAAATGTATGTTAGCAATTTCAGGGAGAAAGGCTTTCTTAATGGTAACCCTGAGATATAAGTTCTCATTTTGTGTGCCTTTACATGCAGTCAGGATTCTGAAATGCTGTGAAGGAATGCACACTGAAGATATTATATTAGGCATGGCATGCCCACCTTTACATCATCAACAGCCATATGTCCTAGTTTTATCAAACTTTGCCACACCCACTCATGCGCCCCAATAAAATGACCTTGAGAATCAGAAAAATGCCTATATGACTGTACACATGGGTACCCTAGGTTATTTATAGTGGCTGGTAGAAAGTGGTTCATGTGTAAAGGGGCACTAGGAGGTTGACAAAAAATAGCTCATATTATTTAAAAAGGGAGGAGACCTTATGAAAGGGATCAGTGAAGAAAGCTTAGATGCCTTCCAAGTTAAGCATGCATTTAGCTGTTATCAGAAATGAAAAAAATCATTTCATTTAACAGTTTAGTTCATAATGTCACATTATTTTTCCCCTTTTGAACAATTTGCAATATGTCCAAATAACTTTATAGAATCTGATATATGACATTTTTAAAACATAATATTATACTGGAAAGCTTATATTACAAAGTGATTCCTCTTTTTAAAAAAATAAAATGTAAAACCAATACATTTACTCTCATTTTTAATACAGTAGAAAAGTATTATAAAGGACATTGAATGAGAAGCAGAAGGAAGATATGCAGGCTTTTTAAAGAAAAGTTTCCTGGTAGGGTTAGTCTCCCGTGTCAAGCCACAGCTTCAGTCATAGAGGCACTGAGTCAATTACAGTGATATTAGTCTGGAGAAACAGAACATACAGTACAGTTCTCTGGAGTCCAGTTTCTATATGTTGACTCCTGCTCTTATGCTTATTTCTAAATATCTTTTAAGGATACCTGACTGGGTAATGCTATAATAAAGCTTTTATCTAACTCTTAGGGATATTAGCATAATCAAGCTAAAATGCAGTTTAAAAATTGAAAATGCATAATCATTTGCTTTTCCTCTCCTAAATGTTGAAGTTATATGTACGGAACATATGGGGATAAACCTTCATGGAATGTGAGCAGACTTCTAGTGATGCAACTGAATTTTCCCTTTCTCTCCTCTCAATCTCAGCTCCTCCCCCTAAATCTGCTTCTGAGCTGATTCCAAAATCTACTGGATGAGATTGGGAGGTTGACCAGGAAATAACTCAGCCACTTTCCCTTTCTGCCTAGATAAAACTGTGATTGGGGTGGGGTGGGGGCAGAATGACCAGGTATTAATAAGGGTGACTTCAGATCCATGCCTCTTACTCAGTGGTGGGCTTCAGCAGGTTTGGACCAGTTTGCCAGAACTGGTAGCAGAAATTCTGGCTGGCCCCACCCATCCAAGTTTTAAAATAAAGTAGTCCTAATTCGGGTGCAATGCAGGGCTTTCCCCCTGGCCACGTTCACTATACCACTCCCTCAGAGTAGGTAGTAAAAAAAAATTGTATCCCACCACTGGGCAGGCATGACTAGATTGTCCATCCAGTCACATGCCCATGCCCACAGAGTAGGCCACACCAACAAAGTAGGCCACTCCCACAGTGTGGTGGTATTTTTTTTGAGCTTACCACTGCTCTCACTGGATACCTGCAGTTATCTGTCAGTGTATAGCAGAATCTGCCGTTGCTCAGCTGCCATAGATCATATTAATATCGTATCTGGCAAGGAAGGCAAACTTATTTCTGTGTAACACTGTTAAACAGAAATAAGTTTGCCTTCCTTGCCAGATATGATATTAATATTATGGCAATAAAATTCTAGGTATTATCTTTTAGTTGAAGACAACACAAAATAAACATTTTAAAGCAGCTCTTCAGATGCTGGGCAGAGCAACTCTATTAAAACGTCACAGGCTTTTGCCTTATCCAGTGTCACATTGATCATTTGCTATGGGAGGAGACTGAGTGGCATTTAAACAAGCCTTTCTTCCCAGTCTTTAGTGTGTCTGTTTTACCACGTTTGCCATCAGAGATGATCTGCGTGATCCTTGTTTCCTTGCTTCCTACGAATTTATTGCATCTTGCTCAATTTTCTTGGCAAGATGAGACCAAGACAACATTGGTGTGTTTGGTCAAAGAAGAGGTTTGAGCATACAAATTGTTCACATGAAGAGGACTGTTATATGTAGATTTTTTTCCATTTAGGGAGAAATCAACATTTATTTCACAGCAGGGTAAGTCACCTACACTTACTTCCCGGTGAAACAGAGGGCCTATGAAGAGGAGTGCAGTCAAATGCCACTGTGGTGTGCATACATTTCAGCTAGGTGAATTATTCCAGAAGGAAAGAAGGAAAGGGGACACAGTGGTTCAGTCTTGGGTGACTGCCAGATTAGTTGGCATCTCTGTAACCAGATGCATTAAGAATACACACTCACGCCCAGCCGCCGCAGCAGGTGTGCTGGTAGGAGAGGAAAGAGCATTGGATAACGAAACGTGGCTAGGGCTAGAAATATTGGTTACATCTTGGTTCTGGCTTGTGACGGAGGACTGTCTCCTGAGAGCCCCCTGAAAGGAAGTGCCACTCTTGAAAGTATTGACTACTTCGATCTGCAATGGAGGAAAGAATGAGACAAGTTGCTGGAGGAATGGACACAGTTCCTATGCAACCGACAGCAGGAATAATAAAAAATATTTTTTCAAAGTAATATTCAACTGCTTGTACACATCTCCGTTCAAGTTTGAAAATCAAAATTAAAAATGTGCCATTTAAAATCTGGAATTTTTGTACACATATGAAGTCCTATGGCAATCATGCCAATTTAGGCTAGCAGGTACATTGTGGATAGAAAAGACATGCACAGTTCCTTAGACTCTCCTATATTGGGATTATGATACTTCACACACTCCTTTACACTGTTTCTACAGACATCACTATGCTGTGTAGATTTACACCATAAAAAGGGGGAGAAAAATCACATCTAAACTTGTGCAATTGTATCTTTTGATGGGTGGGGTAGGGAACCTTCATGGTGCAATCCTAGGGATGTCCACTCAGAATTTGGCACCCATGAATTTAATGTAGCTTTCTTTTAGCCACATATATAATTGCATTCTAAAACAATATCACATTTGTAGATTGAAGGCTATATCAGAATGATAGTACTCACTTTTAATTAATGAGACCATGCCTAAATGTGAGTGTTTGAAAACTGAACTACACATACAGGGCGGGGAGAAGGAGGGCGGGGAGAAGGAGCAGGGCGGGGAGAAGGAGGCATTTTAATCTTCCACAAGAAACAATTCTGGGTTAGGAAAGTTGCATTGTAAAAAAGTCTAAAAATTATAGTTTACTGTGATAAGCTATCATTTAGCACCAGGTGATCTGACCAGACGCAAACCATGCCTTAACTCTCATATGGCCGAGAGGGCATACTGTATTTTCCAAATTTTGAAGATTTTTTTAAAAGTTTACTTCCCAATCAAATGGCCACAAACCATTGGCTGCTGACTCATCTCCTTATTTTAGATCTATTGTAAATTAACATGTTCACATGGATACAACAATACAGAAATACTTGTAGTGTATTTGTTATTAAATTTGAAGTGGTGAAACAAAAATATGATACAGCTGTTGCAAATTAACCATTCAGAAATATTTACAAAAGATAAATAGTACTTTTAGAATGTAGTAGCAGATCATGATACTTTAGAAGCATTAGTTACATATGCTGTTAGATAAATCTTATACAGTATATGCTATTAGGTTTCTGAAAAATAAATAAATGTTCCATGCAGCTAAGTATAAATGTCAGCTATGGCATAACAGTTTTTTCATTCACAGTCATTTAAAATAAACGTGCTGTTTCCTAAGACAATAGATGAACTCAAATGAAATCCAATCACAATATTACTCTCGCTCAGTATCCTTATATGAGTAAACTGGCTGCTCTACCCATAAGACAGCATTTCTGAACAGCAATCTTTGAGGTAAAATGTTACTTTATAAGAAAAAGTACCAAAACATATCACCTTTTGAAACAGAATATTAAATCATACCATTGTTTCAACCTACTTAATATTGTTGAATTTTATAGCATATTGTATATCACTGTTTCTGAAATTTTTTACAGAAATCTAAAATCTATGTCACCTAACACACAATATATCATGTTGGATAAAAACTGGGATGTTTTAAAATTCAAGGATTTCCCTTCCCATTTTAATGTTTAATTGAAAATCATATTGAAAAGTGTCTCCTTTAAAAAAAGATAACCTAATTCTGAATTTAAAATAATGCTGAGGGATAGGGGTCCTTCATTTATACTGTAGGACTTTTCTGTTCCTTCCTATCTCAGCTAACCAAAAATCTTAGAACAGATTTGAAACAGGAACATCACAGGAAATTATACCCATAGAAGTATCTTCTGCTTATGAAATCGGCTTTCTGGAACCCCTCCAAATTCTTTTTAAAAATGGAATGTATTCCCCTCTATTATATTAAACACATTCATTTATGAGTCCAAGATAAAAAGACCTGCATATAAATGCCTGCCTTTTTTTAGTCAAACAACATTAAAATAGCACAAAAGATCACGTCAGTCTTCACGTTACTATTATACTGGTGCATGGTCCAAAAATGGCTAGAAAACATTGGCCACACTCCAAGCAAACAAACACATGAATCCTTCAAAGATATTAGAGAAGAGGGTGCCTCCTGCACTTCTGTTTTCCTTGAAGGGCAGCTGAAAGGCAAGAAAGAACTAACTCTTTGTACTCCATCCTTGGCACAATAGAAAGAAGAGAATTGCTATACAGTATTTATTTAGAAATGAAGTAAATGTGTAATCACTAAACATTTGTTCAAATTATCATTTGTTTTGGCATAACTACAGTAGAACTTCATATGAAAGCCCTCTTCAGGTAACATGAAACAATGGCTTCCATTATATGAAGAACCCTGCAAGAGCCTCATGCTCCCCACCTCTTTCTTTTCTTTTCTTGTAAGATGACAAGCTTCTGTTTTTGCCAGGGTCCTTCAAATATGAAGAGTCCCATCTTGCTATTTGCAGTCCAAACTTTGGAAGAAAATCTGGATCCAAATCCACTAAACTAATAAATAACTATGTTTAGCAAAAACAGGCCAGGATTAGACCAGGATTGATTGTACTACGAACCACAATTCATTGTTAAAATGCTCAATTCAAAGTTGGGCTAATAGATATAATTGTGAATTATGGTTATCATTTATAAACCACACTTTCCTTTGAAGAAGAGGGAAGAAAAGTAAGTACAAAAGTTAGAGGTCTATCCAGGCATAAAAGGAGAAAGAAAGAAACTCAAACTGCATTTCTATACAGGCAAGTGAACCTATCAGGAAACCAAAGTTTCCCATAACATTTCATTTGTACCATTATCTATCGCTTGACACCAGATAGGGTAAAAGAGGAAGCAAAGAAGAGGAAGACCATTATTTAACTTGCTGCCCAAATTTAATTCAAAACTGTCACATCCATGTGCCACATCAACAGATGGTGAATGTGGAGTGAAAACATGGAGTGAATAAATGAAAGCCAAGTGAAGATTCACCAAGAGTTTTGGCATTAACCCTCTAAATTGGGAGTGAGCAAAATGTGGGACCAACAGCCACATGTCTCACCCTGGCTATTTTTGTGGCCTGTCTAGGTCACTGACACTACACTGGACTTTACCACTCATCAGCAAAAAGGGTTTCCTTTAAATTTGCCACCAAGCAGACCAACCAAAAAAAAATCCTTAAAAACAAGTACTGCTGCTTTACAATGAGAAACATGGTCCCCATAGGCCTTGCTTTTGAGGCAGTGGAAGTGCATGCTCTAGGGGTAGGATCAGTGAACCTCATGTTGCCACATTTTAGTAGCACAGCAAAGGGATGCATGTCTCAATATTACATAAGTTTGTAGGCCTAGAGAAGAAAAAGGACATGAGATTCATCTGTAACATTTTTCATCTCTCTCTTTCTTTTTCAGGGCAAACAAAAGTAGAGCAGAGACCACCAAATTCTAATGCGACTTCCACAGACTTCCACTATTCTACTTCAGAAACAGAAAGTTCAGAATTAATCTTTTTCGTCTCCATATTCTCCCAATAGTGAAACAGATGAGGAAATAAGTATCTAGATGTTTGAACTCTTTCTTTTAAGTGTATAAAGTGTGAGTGTATGAAGTATTTTTAAAAAATATGAACAGTTCCAAGAGTCACTCTACCTTCTTTTCAACACTTACAGAACTGCATGGGGCATGGGAAGATTCCTATAAATCCTTGATTCCCAAGAGGCTAGAACTAGACTAATCTTCTCTTCCATGTACTCAATAATGCAGAGGAAGTTTATGAAATCACTTGGGTGTACTGTTGATCATTACAACCAATGGTACCACACGCAGAGTGTCTAGCAACCGGTCTCATGATAATCTGATCTGTTTTTCTCACAAACTAATGACACTCTTCAAAGGATATTAAATTGCTCTTAAAATCCAAAAAATCCAAATGAATTGTTTGTTGAAATCAACTAAACACAAAATGTATAGAACACGAAAGGGAAAGGAGTGGTACATAACAGAAAGTGTAATGGTAGGGAACATACCAGTGATTCCTACCACAATATGTTTACATCTAAGTGGAATGGAAATTGAAGAAGGATGGTTAGCAAGAAAAGATAATTATAGTTTATTTTGGTTTAAGTAGTAAACAGCAAGAAGAATTTTCTATGAATCATGAAGATAAAGAGCTACAGAAGTACTACAGGGTATTTCTCAAACTACAAGGGATCTGAGAGCAGATTTTGCTCTTTGTTGTATACACTCACCACAACCAGAAAGACATCCTGACAGAAATGTCAACAGACAATACTCCTCCTACAGCCACCAGGAAGAAAATAATTCATATTTAGAGAGTAACTCAGGGCTGATGATAGCCCTCACTATGGACACACAGTTAAAGAACAGCAGATCTTCATTTGAGAAAATGGAAGTATATTTACTAGGTTAAATGGCCTAACTCTCATCCACACCACCCCACTACTTCTTCTCATCTTTTATACTATGCTTTCCCTTAGATTAACAAATGTTAGGAAATCAAAAGTTTCAGACAGAATTCTCTCTTGCCTTAGTTATATTTCTGAAAATATATCTTTGCTTGCTTTAGAAAACTAGTTGTTGTTGGGACAGTCATTGTTCTTAAGTTCCTTATTGTATGCATATGCTATACTGAATGCTATTTTATAAGTCATCATAAGTGGGAAACCTTTGTTCTAAAGGAAGGAATATAAATGGGGGGAGGGAAATAAAAATAATCTGTGTTTACTTTAATGGGGTCAACTTGTTTTTTAAAACTAAGACTTCTGGGATGTATTATTTGAAACTAAAGTGTCTTGAACTTACAAAGAAGTATTTACATTATTTTGCCTTTCTTCTCTGCATTATGAAAAGTACATCTTTTCAACCCTCTCACTATTTTTAGTGCTAAGATCAACTGTAATGAAAAAGTCCCTGTTTGTAGATAGGAAAAAAAGCAATGTTTAAAACACATAATCACTTTTCACAATATTGCTTATAAATATATTTTGTTGACAATTTTAATGAATTCCTCATCATAATTTTCTTTTGCCAATTCATATATATAAAAGATAAACATTTATTCTTGATACACTACAAAAATAAGCAGGTATCCATAGCAAAATCTTGGTTGGTTAAATAAGTGCAACAATGCAAGTATACTTGGTAAATGTTTTCTTAGCCCATAGCATTCAAACATACTGCTGACAGGATAAAAAAAGAGGTTAAACTGATTTATAATCGACTGCAGAAACTTACCAACCCCCATAAATGCATAAATGTTGTCTATTATTTTTGTTAAAAAAAACAAAAACAACTAGTTTTTTTACATCCTATACAATCTGTACTTTCAACACAAGCTTTTACATTTCATCAATGTATGTTTTGATCACATGAACATTAAGCAAGCATGCTTTCATTTATTTACACCTTCTGATTGTTCTACTCAAACCCAGTGACTTTGCAAGAAGCTTTGAGTCACATGTGGAGATCTGTAGAAGAAGTAAGAATGTCCCTAGTCACTTCAGTACCTGGAAATCCTCCACATGTTTGACTGGGCAGAAAATGCCCTGCAAGGAAACCTGAGTACATCTTGCTAATTTCAGAGCTTTCCAGAAGGTTGAACCATGGCTACGGCTAGACATATTATTATTGTCTAAATATAAAACTAATTTCTTGGAAAAGTCTGTTAGTTAAAATAACCCCATTATTTAAGGACAACTAACCTGGGTTTGGATTCTGTTAAGCCCTCTGAACCAGAGGATTTGTCCCCGCCGAAGTTCTCTCTCTGCGTGATCAATTTCTTCTACATCTTCATTCATCTCCTCTTCACGTACCTCTTCTTTTAATGTCAGCCCTCCTGCTTCCTTTAAAAATTTTAACCTACTTGTTGGGATGGTTGAAATGACCTGAAAAGATTTTTTAGAACTATCATAATGAAGACTATCTATAGACAGGACAGGAAAAAATATCTGTTTATATTATACAAAGGAAGCGACAGGTTTAACAAAGACAATTACAGACAACACTGCAAAGAGAAGTTATTGATTCTGAGTAAAGCCCTAATATTTTCTTTGCTGAGAAGCATTTCAGAGGCCACTATGTGGAAAAGGATACCAGACCAGGGCTATTCTTAAGCTTTCTACCCAAAATTAGGCTACACTTAAGAATTCTCTGAAATACTTCTCCTAGTCAATGTTACATTCCCGAGTTAGTTCCCTTCTTGAACTGCAGGAAGGGTGGGCAAAGCATACACAGTGCTTCCAAAGCTGCTTTTGTAATTCCCCAGTCTCCTTTGAGACCCCATTTTTCTGGCAAAAAAAAGGTAAACTGCCATTTGTGGAAGCCACCAGGAAAGGTAATTTGTCCTTCAAACATGTTGCTGCCCTCTCAACTGTGTGAAAACACACAAAATTACAAAGCTGTCAAAACCAGAGGTGGACTTCCAGCTATTTACAGGTTCATTCTTTGTGCTTTCCCCCAGTCCATATTACATTTACTGGAGCAGTAAACTGGTCCGTTAGATCAGAGGTTTGCAACCTATGTCCCATGGGCCAGCCCCGGCCCACAGTGGCAAACCATCCGGCCTGTGGCGACAACCCTGGAAGCAGAAGCAGACACATTTACGACAGCTGTAAGTGCACACGCCTGCATAAATGCACCTGCCATGGTTTATGGCAATATTTAAGCCACGTGTCCAGCCCACTCAGCTCACAGAGTAGGCATGGTCTGGCCCATGGCGGGAAAATGTTTGAGTGCCCCTGCCTTAGATTCACCAACATTGCCCACCCCAAACTAGTGATTTGAACTCAGGGAATGACTAAGAGAATAAAGAAGTTAAAAGTGAGTAGATAGTATCTGAAAAGTGTTGTTTGCCTCAGTTTCATGGACTAAGGGAAAAGTTTGGATGGAGAGGAGATGAAAAAGCATATGTGCCTTAGAACTTTCCTTTTAAGAGCAACTTTTAGAAACATCAATTCCAGTGAAAATCAGGTACAATTTGACACAATACATGAACAGAAATGTTTTATTTAGAAACCTATTATGTTTGTAATTTCGATAAAATTAAATGCTGCTTACCTGACCCCAAACAAGTTCACCTAATCCAATAAATACACACCACATCCATTGGTCAAGTTGCAATGGTGAACAGCTAAAAGGTTTTCCACCAAATTGTACAATTACTATCTGCAAATAGAAAACAGTGGGGGGAAGCTAAAAAAATGCTAATCCTAATCAAAGAAGAAATAAAAGCTTAGAGAAACATAAGTGTTGTGATGTTTTTCTTTGCTATCATTCACTGTTTTAATTAATGTTTTTTCAGGAGGGCTGTGGTGGCTTAGTGGTTAAGACCCTGAACTTGATGACTCCAAGGTCAGCAGGTCAGCAGTTCGATTCCTGAGTACTGCAGGACAGAATGAGCTCCCGCCTTTGTCCCAGCTCCTGCTAACCCAGCAGTATGAAAGCAAGACATTGCAAGTAGATAAATAGGTACCATTTCGGTGGGAAGGTAAAAGTGTTCCGTGTACTCCGGTATCTAGTCATGCCTGCCAAATGTCCATAGAAACATATGCAAATGCAGACAGTACTGGCTCTTTGGCTATACACAGAGATGAGGACTGAACTCAAGAGTAGTTTATGACTGGCTTTCAAGCATGGGCAACCTTTACCTTTACATCATCTATGCATACTAGGAGTCTGAAACTAGCTACAACTAGTTGGGATTAAATCCCATTAAAACAAATAGTACCATATAATCATAACTAGTTCAATCCCATTGCTTTAAACTGGATTTATAGCTACATTTCAGCTAGGTTGTGGCTGTGATTTACATATAGATATTTCATATTTATTCTGAAACCATGTTTATATATGCTACACAAAGGACTCATTAGAATTGGTGCCACATGGAATCCAGCTATTTTCCAATTTTATCTGTTGCTTTGAACGTATTGAATTTCGTGCATTAACACTAAAATAATAAATATAATAACTAATAACATTATTCTAAAGTTAGAATAATTGCTATTCCAGGTAAAGTCAGTTATGGACTCATCTCAGAGAGTTACCAACTACTCCAGATTAAGACACTGATGCAAGAAGTGAAGCAAAGGATGGACTAAAAACAGACTGAGTGAGAGGTTGCAGAGCTAGCAGAGAGCGAGTCAAGAAATATTTTCTTGAAGAAACAGATTTAGAGAAGGTGTTGAAGTGACTGAAGAACATAGAGGTTATTCCTGACATTGGTAACAGCAGGGTAAGACAACATGGGGAAAGAATATGAAAAGGGTCAATGACTTTACTTTTAAGAATCCTGCATGTGAGAAAGGAGAAGAGAAAAAGTAGTAACTAGGTCAATCCACAGAGCCGATGATAAGTTAAGAGGAGACAATAGAAGAGAGAATATTAGGAACAGGAAGCTGTAGAGATGCTCAAATGTAAGGCTCCAAATGGCTAATCAAAGTTTTCAGAAAACTGTGGCAAGGCAGGTTGATTTTACAGATTTAAGATATGATGGAAAGTACGAAAAGCAGTTCAGAGATCAAGAAGCAGCCTCCATATGCAGTGTGGGGAACATCAAATTCTTAGTGACCTTTTATAAGAATGGAAAGAGCAAAAGTCCCACCTAGTCAAGTGGGACTTCAGGGCTGAAGAGCAAATTCAGATGCCACAAAAATACTTGGGAATCTGGAACTGGTTGTAATAATAATAAAAAAGAAAGTAGTAAAGGTTAGATGGACTTTGCCTATCGTGTTTTTGAATAAGTTATCCTTTGCTGGTAAAAGTTTGTGGAAGAAAAAGACTGATCAAAATAAAACCTAAGTTTATCAATGAGTGTATATGTGCAATTGGGAGCGCCTGCCACCTACAGTTCCGGCACAGGACACAGACACCCACCAGGCAAGGAAAATGGTACTCGTTCTGCTTTCATTTACTGCTAATGAAACGATATAGAAATAAAAGACTATGTAATAGTTAAAATAAAACAACAAAAAAAGAAATATGATGAGGATTTTCTCTGACTTTTCTCCTGAATGATAATCAGTCTAATGGTCATACCTCATCAACAGAATTAGAATGAGTGCAAGAAAATCAATTTGTCCACACCATCCCTGTTCTCCTGACATGCAGGTGCTAAGACTGAGGTTGGCCAACAGTAGATCTAGGCTTGATCTCATGTGGCACTTGTCTGAATTTCAAGTGGCTATAGTAAAGGTCTCTCTTGCTTGAAACCCAGTCATGTCCATCTCCATTTTCAGCCAAAGAAGCCAGCACTGTCTGCAGACATTTCCATGGTGATGTGATTAGTCAGATCTTCCATAGAGTCTACCCATTCACTGCATTTCTTCCAGTTGCAACTATGCTGCTCAAAAAATATATAAAGGGAACACCTAAACAACATAATGTAACCCCAAGTCAATCACACTTCTGTGAAATCAAACTGTCCACCCAGGTAGCAACACCGATTGACATTCAATTCCACATGCTGTTATGCAAATGGAAGAGACAACAGGTGGATATCAGAGGCAATTTGCAAGGCATCCCCAATAAACGTGTGGTTCAGCAGGAGGTGACCACAGACCACTTCTCAGTTCCTTTGCTTTCTGGCTGATGGTTTGGTCACTGTTGAGCGCTGGCGGTGCCTTCACTCTAGTGGTAGCATGAGACAGAGCCTACAGCCCACACAAGTGGCTCAGGTAGTGCAGCTCATCCAGGACGGCACATCAATGCGAGCTGTGGCACGAAGGTTTGCTGTGTCTGCCAGCGTTGTGACCAGAGCATGGAGGCACTACCAGGAGACAAGCCAGTACACCAGGAGACGTGGAGGAGGCCATAGAAGGGCAACAACCCAGCAGCAGGACCGCTACCTCCACCTTTGTGCAAGGAGGAACAGGTGGAGCACTGCCAGAGACCTGCAAAATGACCGCCAACAGGCCACCAATGTGCATGTGTCTGCTCAAACGGTCAGGAACAGACTCTATGAGGGTGGAAAGAGAGCCCGATGACCACAGGTGTAGGTTGTGACTACAGCCCAACACCGTGCAAGACATTTGGCATTTGCCAGAGAACACCAAGATGTGCAGGTTCGCCACTGGCGCCCTGTGCTGTTCACAGATGAAATCAGGTTCACACTGAGCACATGTGACAGACGTGTCAGGGTCTAGAGATGCCGTGGAGAATGTTATGCTGCCTGCAACATCCTCCAGCATGACCAGTTTGGCAGTGGGTCAGTAATGGTGTAGGGTGGCATTTCCCTGGAGGGTCGCACAGCCCTCCATGTGCTCACCGGAGGAAGCCTGACTGCCATTAGGTACCAAGATGAGATCCTCAGACCCCTTGTGAGACCATATGCTGCTGCGGTTGGCCCTGGGTTCCTCCTAATGCATGACAATGCTAGACCTCATGTGGCTGAAGTGTGTCAGCAGTTCCTGCAAGATGAAGGCATTGATGCTATGGACTGGCCCCCCCGTTCCCCAGACCTGAATCCGATTGAGCACATCTGGGACATCATGTCTCGCTCCATCCACCGACACCATGTTGCACCACAGACTGTCCAGGAGATTGGGGTTACTTTAGTCCAGGTGTGGGAGGAGATCCCTCAGGAGACCACCCGCCACATCATCAGGAGCATGCCCAGGCATTGTAGGGAGGTCATACAGGCACGTGGAGGCCACACACACTACTGAGACTCATGTTGACTTGATTTAAGGGCATTACATCAAAGTTGGATCAGCCTGTAGTGTTTTCTTCCACTGTCACTCTGAGTGTAACTCCAAATCCAGACCTCCATGGGTTGATGAATTTGATTCCCATTGTTAAGTTTTGTGTGATTTTGTTGTCAGCACATCTGATCGTGGGATGCCTTATTTTTGTGTTCCCTTTATTTTTTTGAGCAGTATATTTATTAGTACTGTGCTAAACAACAGGATTTCAGCAGGAGTATCCCTAACTGGATGGATAATCTCAAACATGATCCCCTAGCTTCAAGCCATGAAAGTTTTGTATAAATCCAGACATTTCTACATTTCCCCCTAATGCACTTAACCCAACCACCAGAAAATTTGCTGCCCAACACTATTGTACAAAATATCAAAATGAAGCTTCCTAATTTCTCAATAACATTATCTTTAGAAAAAAGAGAAAAATCATAAAGATGTCAAAAGTCAATCACCTTTGAAGAGTGAACTATAACTGCAGCACATGTTGATGTGACATCAGCCTTGTGTCTGACATCATTTCTCCTTCCTCAGAAACTATCTAAATAGTTTAGCTTCAAGAAGCAAAACTGCTATTCTCTTTGCATACTGGTATTAAGGCAGAAGTAACTCCACTGAATTAGTCTCTCATATAATCTGAGGAAGGTAGTTGCAGAAATATTGAATTTGCTACTGCAAAAGAGCAGAGCATCCAAGATTGGGTATTAAGTGTTAAGTCTGAGATCTCAAGGAAAGATCGCGGAAAATATCTTTACCAAATGAAGTCTGTCATCAGAAGGTTTATCATATGCCAAAGTTACTTATTAAAAAACTTTTGTACTGTGCTATGTATAAAATAATCATACATATTTCATAACTGTTATAAGACTGACAACAATGTCAGAAGAAATACTATATTCCAGTATTTTTGCTTCTTATCTTCATTCATCTAATATGGCTCTTAGATTTTATAATAGTAAAATGAATATATATCTTTGAGATAAAATACCTGTACATGAAAGAGCCATATCAAAGGATGCCCCAAAAGAGAAGGCAATTAACAGATTAAAAGTAAGGAAGAATACAGTTGAGCTAATTATGAAACAGATAATAGAAGAACAATCGAAGTGCTTGCCTTAATGTGATACAGTATGTGTTTAAAGACAAAATTGCGTTGCCTTAACTCAGGGGTTCCCAACCCCTGGCCCGTGGGCCTAATCTGGTCTATGCATATCATTAATCCAGCCCACGGTGGCCACCAGAGCACCTCTAGACCTGCCCGCCACCACTGGAAGTCATGATACATCACTTACCACGGTGGTGGCGGTGGTAATCATGCGGTTTTTCTGGAAATTTGCACAGCCTCTGCTGCTTCCTGGGGCAGCAGGAGGCTTTTTGGAGTATGTTGGCTCTGGTCTTGGAATTTTCTGAGCCTTCTCTGCTGCGCTTCAGCAGCTGGAGAGCAGCAGTGGATGACTTCCGATGCTGGGCAGAGTTTACGCCATCACCTGGGATCCCAGCACAGAACCAGGAAGTCATCCACCATCACTCTCCAGCTGCCGAAGCACAGTGGAGAAGGCTCAGAAAATTCCCAAACCAGAGTGAACTGAACATGTTCCAAAAAGGCTCCCACCACCCTGGGAAGTGGTGTTGGCTGTGCAAACCTCTGGAAAAACTGCACAATCCCACCCTGCTGCCACCACTACCGCCATCAATGATGACAATGATGACCCAAACATAAGTTGTGGGTGCAGCCACACCTCTGGCCCCTGCAGCTGAGCGTGGTGGCAGGAACTGGCCCCTGGCGAGAAAACGTTGGGAACCCATTTTAACCTACTCAAATAAATTTGGGTTGGGACAGAGAAGTGGAGAGAAACCTTTCAGTGGAATGTACAAGTAGTGTTTTGTTTTATCAACACTATATAATGATTACCTGCACAGCAAATGTACCCAGTACAATAGTGCAAAATATAGGGTTTCTAAAGATGCCATCAAAAACATTCCTTTCACCATGGATCTTGCGTGCATTGATTTCGTTGAACAGCTGCATCATGACAAATGTATTGAAGATGATGGTATAGTGCTCAGAAGGTGGAGAGTGTAGTGGTGCATTCCTACCATTGTCAATCTTGAACATCTTTTCACCTGATTATGAGGAAGAAACATAAAATAAATAAAATTGAACAACAAATAGCATGAATCAAGTTTTAGTTTATAGAATATTTAGAAACATATCTGCCTTCTGGATTACAATTACATAACCAAAACAGCAAAATTAGTAAAACTAATGATAATCATCATCATCATCTGACTGGACACAAGCTACAGCCCGCTATTAGGGCCTACCTGGTGGTTATGGGAATGGTGAGGTGGCAATACTTCACTGCCCTTATTGCCTCCACAGATAATTGCCCGGCCACCCTGTTCCAGGTAACCAGGTCTTTCCTTGGTAAGGGGGGACGGTGCCCGGGTGGCAGGGATCGGCTGAGGTTTTCGCTGATTATCTAATGGAGAAAATCGCTCAGATTCACTCAGGGTTTAATCCTGGCATGGATGGGGAGGGTCAGGGGGGGACCGGATTACAGTCTTGCCATGTTATCTGGGATAGGTTTGATCCAGTTGTCCCTGATGAAGTGGACAGGCTCCTTGCAGCTGTTCGCGCCACCACTTGTCCTCTGGACCCCTGTCCCACCTGGCAGGTGAAAGCCTCCAAGATGGTGACAGGTGGCTGGGTCAGGGCAATAATAAATGCTTCATTGCGGGAGGGGGTATTTCTTGCACCTCTAAAACATGCTTTGGTATGCCCCCTCCTAAAGAAGCCGTCCCTTGACCCAGCAGTCCCAGCCAACCATAGGCCAGTATCCAACCTCCCCTTTTTAGGGAAGGTTCTGGAAAAGGCCATGGTGCGTCAGTTGCAGGGGGTCCTGGAAGAAGCAGATTATCTGGACCCCTTCCAGTCAGGATTCAGGCCCAGATATGGTACAGAGACGGCATTGTTCACACTGTTGGATGATCTCTGGTGGGAGAGGGACGGTAGTCATCTGCCCGTCCTTGCTCTTCTTGACCTCTCAGCGGCCTTCGATACCGTTAACCACAGTATCCTTCTGAAACAGCTCCAAGGATTGGGGATCCAGGGCACTGTGTGGTCCTGGTTTTCCTCATTTCTGAAGGGTCGGACCCAGTCGGTGTGGTTGGAGGGTGAAAGGTCCAGCCGTAGGCCTCTCCAGTATGGGGTACCTCAGGGTTCGGTTATCTGTCCTCTCCTGTTTAACATCTACATGAAGCCGTTGGGTGAGATCATCCGTTCTCATGGGGCACGGTACCATCAGTATGCAGATGGCACTCAGGTGTACATCTCGGCCCATGGGGACCCCAGTGATGCTGTCAAAGTCCTTTCCAGGTGCCTGGAGGCTGTTGGGGTCTGGATGGGGGCCAACGGGCTACAACTGAATCCCAGCAAGACTGAGTGGATATGGATAGGGGGCCCTGCATTATCCTGGGAGCCACCATCTTTGGTTCTGGATGGGGCTATTTTGCCCCAGACAGACCCAGTGTGCAACCTGGGTGTCCTCCTGGACTCGCGACTGCTGCTCGAAGGACAGGTGGTGGCCATGGTCAGGAGGGCTTTCACCCAACTTCGGGTGATTCGCCAGTTGCTTGCTCCTGGACCGGGACTACTTGCTCATGGTCACTCATACTCTCGTCACCTCCAGACTAGACTATTGCAATGTGCTCTACATGGGGCTGCCCTTGACGACCATCCATAGGCTGCAACTGGTCCAGAATGCAGCTGCTCAGGTTGTGATAGGGTGTGGGTGTTATGCCCGTGCCTCGCCACTACTTCAGGAGTTGCACTGGTTACCAGTTTGCCTCCGGGTGCAATTCAAGGTGCTGGTTATGACCTTTAAAGCCCTATATGGTAGTGGGCCAGGTTACCTGAGAGACCGCATCGCCCTAAGAGTGTCAGTCCACCCAACTAGAGCAGACTGGAGGGGCTCTCTTTTGTACCACCTGCTAGAGGGGCCTGTCTCTCTAGCACAAGGAGGGAGGGCCTTCTCCGTGTTCGCACCAGCCCTCTGGAACCTCCTGCCAACAGAGTTACGTCTCCAGACAGAGTTGCTGCCCTTTAGGAAGGGTCTTGAAACCTGGCTGGCAGGGCAGGTATGGGGACTTGATGGAGGTGTGACCCCCACCGGCTGGCTTATTTAAAAAGCAGAATCCTCTCTCTCTTCCTTTTTTAAGTATAGGGTGGTTGGTTTTATCTGTTTTTAGGAATTGGGTGGGTGGGTTTTTATTTATGTGGGGGTTTTATCTGTTTTTATTGTATGTGAGCTGCCCTGAGTCAGGCTTGCCTGAGTGGATGGTGCATAAATCTAAAAATTAAATTAAATTAAATCATCACAACTGCATGACAGCAAAAATAACAATAGGTGCTCAATGGTGAAATTGCCTTCTACTCACATGTATTGAAGTCCAGAACCTACAAGACAGAAATGCTTTCTATTTCACACCTGGGGCAATGAAACCAATGGATGGATGTGATAGCACTGTTCAAAGTGGGGGATCTGGATTTTTTTAAGGAATGAGGAATATTACAGAAAAAGTGAAGCCTGACAACACAAGCCAGGTCTCACCTAAGCTGTAACCGAAGCAGACTACTAGTAAGTAAAATGAAAGGGTTGATCAAAAGTAGATTTATTCATTCATTTAAATATTTCAGAAATGAGAGGATTCATTAAAAGGAAACAGAAAAGGAAAAGGTCAGATCCCTTCTGGATGCTTACTTGTTATCTAAACCCACCAAAAAAGTGGCCTGCATAGTTTGATGTTAAAACCTGGGTGTGTGCAATAGACTGACAAAAGATTTAGGCAAAACAAAAAGGAGCTTTCCATCATAATAAAACACAACTTATGAAGTCTGCCACAACAAGAAGTGGTAATGGCTATGGCCATATCCTGATGGAGATGTCTATAGCAGTTTTTTGCCATGGTGTTACTATTTTTCTGTTTCTCCGAAACAATATGCCCATGATAGTCAGCCCATGGGAGGCATACCAGGAAGAGGGTGCCTCTAAATCCTTCTTGTCTGATCAAAAGCTAGAGATGAGTGTGTAGAACAGGGATGGCCAACCTTGGTGCCCCAGGGGTGTTCTTGGGCTTCAATTCCCAGAAGCCCTGATCAGCAGGTGAGCTTACTTGGGCTTCTGGTAATTGAAGTCCAAGAACACCCCTGGGGCACCAAGGTTGACCACCCCTTGGTGTAGAATGTTTCTTAGATCCTGCACAAAGCTGGGACGTGGGTTAGATCAACTGCAGGGGTCCTTATGATTCTATCAGTCCCTGAGCTTATTAGACCAGAAACTGTAAAATGCCCAATGTAATCAGTATATGGCTTTTAAGAAACTTTTGTTCCAAAGGCATCCTCTGTTAAATATTTCCTTCACATATTCAGCCTAAGAAAACAGCAGTATGGTAAAGCTGATGCTTTTACCTACTTCATGCTCAAGAGTCTCCCCCCCCCAAAAAAAAAAAACAAGCTACCAGCACACACATACACACTCATGCATGAAAGTTTAAGGAAACATGATACAATGCAGATAACATTATAACTCAGTCTAGAATTGGGGGGGGGGAGATACTTTTTCTTCCCACTGTGCCCAAAAGATACAAGAACCTGAAGAGAGATTTTTAAATTGAATAGGGAAAATTTCAGTCACTACTCAATACCATTTTTCCATTCATTGCTTCTCATGTATTTAAAGGCTATTAAGGGAAGGCTGTTTCAGGCCACAAATAACCCTTTTTCAGAAACCCAAAATTATGCTCTGATAAAGTCTTCTAGCGACATAGACTGCCATTTGTTCTGACCATGTATTTTCCAGAATGAAGAGGAAGAGGGATTTGGCCTTCTTGGTCTGGAGGAAGGCAAAGATTGCTTATCTGGATTTTTAAGTGTTGAGCAAGGGGAAAAGATTTACAGAGCTTACCAACAAAAAGCAAGGTAAAAATGAGAATGAGTTGGTACACAGCATGGCCCAGAATGTTCTTCATCATGGTGCGTGAGATAAGAGCTTTATTTCTGCCGTAAGGTTTCCTTAGCAGAAGAGACTCTGTGGGTGGTTCAGTCGCCAAAGCAAGAGATGCAAAGGTGTCCATAATCAAATTGACCCATAGCATCTGAACAGCTTTTAAAGGAGAGTCCTGAAGAAAGATAATTAAGAAAAGAAAGACAAAAATTGTATATCCACAATAGTCTCTCCATTCATTGTTCATAGTCTTTTCTTGTAGGCTACAATTGCAGTTCTCATTTATGTTACGTAGCTTCCAAATGCCCTGTGAAATCAATTTAGATTTGGCTATGGAGAAAAATGTCACCAACAAGTTAAACTTCAATAGTAAGTAAGTATCTGGGTCTCGGCTTTAGGCTAATTTCTTTACAGATATAAACCTTATCATGCTATTGCAAGATAGGGGGAGGGGGAAAACAATCAAGTGTTTTAGATTGGCAAAACATTGCAGTCATGTCCCAAAACATAGGAAGTGTGGCAATAAGCTAAAATAACAATGGAATCACAGAGACAACAACCTGTTAAGGAACACAAGTCATTTTAATCTTAGAAGTCAACTTTTCTTCCATGTCTAAACCAGATGTGAAACTGCCAAAATGAAGGCACCTTTTGGTGAGTTCATTTTGCAGTTCCTTCCACCTGACCCAGTGTAAGAAGTCAATGGAATTTCAAGAATAGGGATATGATGAATATGCACAAAATTTCTCATTCGAAATCATGCCATGTCAAGGGCTCTCTGAAAAAAGGTGAGATTTTCTGCTTTCCCATGAAGAAGATATCCCTCTATTTCCTTCACTGTGTTGTGTTCCATCTGTTCTGCACAGGAAGCTGCCATCTTTATACCATTAATGTCCTTGAACCATTTTGGGCATCTTGGTGTTTATTCTGCCCCTTCCAGGAGGATCCTGTGCATCTTTTCATTTCTTCCTGAAAATAAATGGCCAGAGAACCTCAAACAAACCCATAAATGTTTCTACAAGATTTCTGAGAGGAGACAGAGAATCCTCACAAATAGAAATGTTTGCGGAGAGATGTAAAGTATGGGGTGTCCCATCATCGATTTCTCTTCAAAAGCAAAAGGCTGTGAGATTCAATTCCTAGTTAAGACACTACTGTACATTTATTTTCTAACCTTGATAAGGTACTCATTTTAAATATTGCACAATGGACCACTAGAAGGAGCTATTTGCGCACTGAATCTGTTAAGGACACAGTTGTAGTCAAAGAGTGCTTCAAAAACAGACCATTTAAAAAACAAGTTAATTAGTATCTCGAGACAGAAAGTGAATCACAATTAAATATGTTTTATTCAATTGTGGGATGGATAATGGTTCTTTCTCAACATTGACAAGCTATAATGACTTGTGTGAAAACTAGGGTTATGAACAATTGCTAGGAATAGTTTTAATTTTGTTTTAATTAACTTGAGTTTAAATTTCTTTAATGTTATAATAATGAGAATGGTGCTTCTGTACACGGTCAAACAGCTTACAGTGATATTCTTTGTAAACCCTGGCACATTCAAGTGAATTTCCTCTGGTACATATGGATACAATGGCATCCACCTGGGACAATACTCCCCAACTTTACAGCACCTACAATCAAGTGCAAATATCCTGTAACAATGCATCGCTTTTTATTGTGATGGTACAATTACAACTCCTAACGTGGAACTGCTCCCACTGAAACAGCATTTGATGCAGTCTAATTCTGTTCTACCTGCATGGCACCAAATGCTTCAGCAATAGCCATGATGCAAACTTCTCCACTTTTCTTTGCATTCAAGCAGGTGTGTAAAAGCAGCACCACTCAAATTAATTGCACCAATCAAAATCTCCACACATTTAAGTGTAGTGACATGTGCCATTTGTGTACTTGCAAAATCTGTTTAAAAGCAGCACCACATGTAAGAAACGATGCCATTCAGAGTACACCAGATTAACTGCTATGGTTTCTTCTAATTTACATGTCTAAAAGACAAATATTTAAGAATGAAAGCTAGGATCTAAAATGCTTAGCACTCTGAAAGTGGTCTGTGAAACTCATTCACTGCCCCTTTCTTAACAGGCAGGGGCCAATCTCATTTATTTCTTGAGTGGGCAATTTAACACACTTACAGTCTTTCAAAGCCAATGGCACACGTGCATCAGCCTTTAATCCCTTTAAGATTATTTCACATTTTACCATCTTCTTACATACATTGAAGTAATTTTTTTCTAAAATCACCAAAACAGGGTTTCCTCAAATAATAAGAAATGACTGATCAAGTGTACGATCTGTTCTTGATTCTTGCCCTTCCCCTCTAAATCTGTACTGGCAGCTATTTTTAAGAAGTCTGTGTTGGGCAAGTGCCAGCAAAACCCCAAGAGAACTCGGGTGCATAATGAAAAGAAAGTTTCTTGCTTTGATCGATCCTATAAATTACACAGGTGTAATTGGTAGCCATCACGTTTGGCAGTTGTGTATTCACATTCTTTCACAATGCCAATCACTCTATGTTCCTAAGGTGCCTGTAATAATTATCTATCATCTACTGTGCTGCACAGTTCATTCAAGTGGAAAAGCTCATTCCAAACCCCAGCCTAAGCATTAAATACACATTAGTTTTGGCACTTGGTGGAATGAAATTTCCACTGCAGCTCTTTTTCATTTCTGATTAGTTCCTTGGAAGCAAAAGAATGCTACAGAAAATGAATATGAGTTTAATCTCCTCTTAAAGATGTGAGCCAGTTGGCCCAATCGCACTAGAGCAGCAGCATGAATTAAAAGTCTTTTCCAAGGTTTCTCTCCCACTCCACCCACCCACCCACCCACCCACACACACACACACACACACACACACACACACACACACGTACACTCACATGGCAGGAAAATCATTTTTATCTCGGAATAGCCTAATCAAGACTTGTTCCTAGTTACAAAGGAATACTAGAATATTCTGTTTAAAAGATTCTATAAGCTTCCTCTTCTAAGGCAAATGTATATGTTAAAAATAAACACCAGCAGTATATCACAGATCTTACCAAAATGCCATCCCAAATATATTTCATGTTGGAATCAACATTATGGTTGATTATATATAATTATACAAACATCAACATAAATACACTCAAGCTGAAATCCATTTTCTTTTGGTGTAACATAAAGTTACACCTGCATAAGTATGCTAGGTATTATGCGCAGGCAGGCTGAACTGCACAATTTAATTGCATAAATCACAGAGCACTTAGTTGCAATTTACAGACATGAACCCATTTTGTGACAATAATTTTTGTTTTGGTGTTCTTTATGGTACCTCACTTGCAGCTTTGTGCTAAGTACTCATCGATGGGTAACAGGATTTAAGTGACTAAGAACAATGTTATAAAATTACAATACCAAGCAGTGGAATGTATGGATATAATCTGACAATGGAATGCCATTAGGAGGATGTAAAAATATAGCTAAAGAGAATAGTAGATTAAGAGGTTTAAGATATGTATCACTCTATTGCTGGTATAATTCAATAGCCTGCCTGTTTCACCTTACAGTTTTAATTTTTATTTTATTTACATGTTAGTGCAGGGGTTCCCAACCTATGGCCCATGGGCCGGCCCCGGCCCACAGCACCATTTCATGTGGCCCACCTCTGCTACACCCAGAAGTGGAAGCAGATGCATTTACATCATCCGTAAAATGTGCATGCGTAAACATGCCCGCACCTGTAGTAAACACAGAAGTGGGTGTGTTTACATCATCCGTAAATGTGCCCGCTTTCACTTCTGGGGGCATAGTCTGGTCTGCTCAGCTGTCCAGGGGCGTGGTCAGACCCACAGACAAAAAAGGTTGGGAACCCATGCATTAGTTGAATCAGACTATTGGAATAATTATATGTGCTGTTAGTAGTTTGGATAGGTGCCTACTCAGAGTGAAGTGCCTCCCTCCCTCACAGGCAATAAGATGCATGTGGGTATTCTATTTGGAGATAGTCCCAAATTTCAAGAAATAAATTTAAAAAACATAAAATAAACACTAACAATAGAAATGTATAGCTTCTTTGATGGAAATCTACTATCAGCCCACATTATTCTCCAGTAGATAATCCAATTAATCCAAGAACTACTTAGATGCTTTTCAGCAATTATCATGTCTTCTAAGGATGGGATGGGGTGGGTGGGTTCTGAAGCACAAATAGCATAACTCTTCATACTGGGAGTTCTACTGTTCTTGAAAATACCTGAATAAGATGCATATGGGAGATATACCAAAATTGGAAGGCTTTCAGGCCTTGCTAGACTAAGCACTGTCCAAATGTTCTGCTCAGAAAGAAAGTTCATAGCACCCAGAACATTGCATGCACCCCCCCCCCCCCCAAAGAAAGACTCAGACACCGGTATATGGATAAAGGCATCGGGCCACTTTTATTGAATAATGCCCTAGTCCGAATTATAACTTTCAATTGGTGTAATCATCCAATTGTAATTCTTTAAGGCAAGCAGGCCGCAGTAACACTGGTAAGGTTCCTCCCAAAATGCCAATGGCAATTGGCTACATGTAACTATTTGTATCAATTTGTTTGTTGACACAAACAAATTGTTGATCGGAGTCAATAAACTATCTACTGACCCCACCCTATGACGTGTATCCGTTAATTATCAAGGTGATGCAGGCTGTGAAGCTCCTGCCATCACCCCTTGCCTGGTTCGCCCTTGACCAGCCAAACCTATTTCCCCTGTACCTGTCTACATGTTGGCCAGTCAATAGCGAACCTGCCGGATACCTATGGGTCATAAATCTTTACCTTACCAGTGCTACCCGCCACACGGGGAGGCGTCCATGATGACTCACCGCCCCCCCCCCCAGACCATCAGCTCGGTCACCAGGCCTGCTTGCATATCCTCGAGAAAGAGGTTCATACCTCTGGCCGACAAGTGGACCCCATCTCCTGCATAGAGATCATAATCCTGCAAGCCTATCCTAGGGTGCCGGATGGCTGTCCCTAAGCCCTTGTCTGCTAGGAACCGGGCAAAAGCCCTGTTTACTGACCGGCGAGCGCGGTCAAGGGCACGGAGGTCAATGCCTCCCATGTAAGTATGTCGCGGTACAATGTCCGACCATAGTAGCCGCGTGGACGGCCATACATAATGTAAATAGGCTAGGTCACTGCAAATCGTGAATTTTAAAGAAAGGCCAGTGACCTGGGCGAGGTCATTGCCACCGAGGTGCAGGACAAGGACATCAGGCGGTCCAGCATCCCTGATGGAAAACAGGAATGGCAACAGTTCCCGCCATCTCACACCGCGCTTACCGTACCATAGCATACGAGCGGCTGCACGTAGCCCGAGATGGGGTCCCCACTCTGTTGCCGCAGCATACTGCGCTGCCCAGTGCACGTAACTGTGGCCCACTAGCCATACTGCCACCGGTGTGCGAGGACACACAGGGTCTGTAAAAGAAGAAAGAGGGACAATGACATAACTGGTACTCATGCATGGAGGGGGCGTACGTATAATGCAAAGCGCATGGATCCCCATCGGCCCATCTGGCGTAT
Organism: Bradypodion ventrale; assembly: GCA_035047345.1. Classification (NCBI taxonomy): domain Eukaryota; kingdom Metazoa; phylum Chordata; class Lepidosauria; order Squamata; family Chamaeleonidae; genus Bradypodion; species Bradypodion ventrale. The sequence continues at coordinate 29,347,172 of JAWDJE010000007.1, forward strand.
ATCAGCCTCAGAGTACCCAAACGCAGCCGCAGTGGACGCAGCACCTATCCTAAAGGAATGGGTGCCGTAACAAGCCCCGGGGAGGCCCACACTGTGAAGTGCCATACCGGTCACCTTCCAAAACTGGAATTTAGTGAGGGGAGACCCATCCTGGTGGCAGAAAAACGGGCCAGGGTGCATACCACGCACTGGCAAAAACTCATGTAGGGCACCAACCGGACAGATGTCTTCAATGGAACATCGTAGCAGTCTGACTCCACTGCCTACGCCGTGCTGATCAACCTTTGAGGACCGTATCCTCAACTGAGCCCACTCATGTGTAACATAGACATCGTCGAGTTCCAGTGCCCTACGAGACGCATCCGCCTTAGACAGTGGTACCAACTCACTGATGCGGAGTGCTCCAAAGAAGGCTACAGTGGTAGCTGCGTGAAAAAGAGCCACCTCATACCTATCATAAAATAAGTTATGCCAGCCTCGTGCAAGGTGGGTAAGAACCTCTGGTGAAATCGAGTGACGTGTGTCCGGGCGGCGGCCACGTTCCCGTGTCCACCCCTCCAAAACATGGCGTATGCGGAAGTCATTCATGCAGTCAGCGAAGCCCCACACCTTGGCCATAAATGCCAGTGCCGAAAGCCTGGAGGCTATAGTACGGGGGGGCCAACCCCTGACCGTGAAGGTGAACCATGTATTGTAAAACCTGGTCTACTGGTATTGGCCACACTTCGGGCAACCGTAGTTGCCCACAAAAGGTTCTAAATTGTATGAAAGCATGCTGAGGTGCCAACGACATGCCGATCGCCCGGTTCACCTCTCCTCGCCAAATGTCCAAATCTCGGCCGGGAGTGGCGAGGGGAATTCCTCTGCTTCCGGAGCCAAGACATGGCAGGATAAAGCATCAGCAATATTGTTATTAATACCTGGTACATGTCTGGCCCTGAACAGCACATTGAGGCGTAGGCTTCTCAAGACAAATTGATGAACCAATGCCATGACCCTAGGGGATTTGGACGTCTGGGCGTTAACAATGTGCACCACTGCAGCATTGTCACACCAAAAATGGACCACTGAGTTGGCCCACTTGCCACCCCATAGCATTAGTGCTCCCAAAATGGGAAAAAATTCCAGGAAAGTAAGATTGCAGAGGCGATCCGTGCCCTGCCATGTGTGAGGCCATCGGCCATATGCCCACCGCCCCTCAAAATAAAGCCCATAACCCAGAGAGCCGGAGGCATCCGACTGTACTTGAAATTTAGGGCAGACCATAAGGTCTGATCTCCAAAAAGAGACCCCGTTAAAATCCTGGAGGAATGTGAGCCAAACCGAAAGGTCTGCCCGTATGCCCCTGGTCAGCTGGACCCTGTGGTAGCGTTTTAATAGGCCAGCCATGGTTTCACACGGACGCCTGGCAAAAGCTCTGCCCGGTGTCACCACCCTGCAGGCAAAGTTGAGGTGGCCGTGAAGGACCTGTAGCTCACGAAGGGACACTTTACGCTTGGCAATCAGTGCCAGAATCACAGCGGAGATCCGAGTCACCTTATCCATGGGTGACCTGGATGCCTGTGCGACAGTGTCAATTTCGATGCCTAAAAAGGTGAGCTTGGTGGCTGGGCCCTCGGTCTTTTCAGGCGCTAAGGGGACACCCAGTTCCCTCATAAGCGCCTGAAATGTAGTAAGGAGACGCGTACACGTATCCGAGCCCCGTTCACCCCCGAACAAAAAGTCATCGAGGTAATGGGCTACAGATCGGGACCCTGACCTACGAACAAAGGCCCATTGGAGGAAAGTGCTAAATCGTTTGAATGCCGAACATGAAATAGAACAGCCAAAAGGCATGGCCTTATCTACGTAGAACTTTCCTCGGAAACGAAAACCCAACAGCTCAAAGTCCTTGGGGTGCACTGGCAGTAATCGGAATGCCGATTTGATATCACACTTTGCCAGGAGGGCCCCGGGACCGCAGGAGCATACCATCTGTAGGGCCTGATCAAACGACGTGTACCTGACTGAGCAAAGGTAATCAGGAATAGCATCATTGACCGAGGAACCCGCAGGGTAAGATAGATGGTGAATTAAGTGAAATTCACCTGGGGTCTTTTTAGGCACTAGCCCCAGAGGGGAGGCCTTCAAGTTAGGGAATGGTGGTTCAGTAAAGGGCCCCGCAACTCTCATAGCCTTGACCTCCTTAGCTATGCTTTGTGCAGCGACCTCCTCATTGCCCTTCAGAGAAAGTAAGTTCGGGGCATCCTGCGATCCCCGGACACCCCTAAATGGAATACGAAAGCCAAACCTTCTAGCAGGTAGCTCGCATCATCCCGTCTAGGATAAGCGGAAAGCCATCGTTCCAGCATGGGGATATTAATTGGGGAGGGGGCCTTTTGCATGGCTAGCCCCGTCAGAGGGAGCTCTGACCGCCCCCTGCCCACCCCTACCTCTGCCTCGTGACTCACCAGCCCGCGGGCACGTGGAGGCAGCGTGAGGGCCAGAGCAAGAGGGACACTCGTGTCGGAAACGACACTGATGCTTGTTGCACACGCCACTAGCTGAGAAGCTCCAACACAGCAGGCGGGCTGGAACCCCCTGCCCCGCCGGCTGGTGGGGAACCTGCGTCACAGCCGCCCGCTGCACTGCATGGCCACAATGGTACCTATCACCAGGCGCCGGACGCGTGGGAGTCATATACAAGAGCCACAATTGCTGGCAGGGCTCATCCCATCTCATCTCAGGATGTAGGGCCACCCTCATCCTAAATTCCTCGTCGTAAGCCAACCACGACGGGCCAGGAAAATCCACCACCGCCCTGTAAATATTGTCGAGGTATTGCACCATCGGAATGGCCAAATCGGGCCGTGCCCTAAAGTACACTGCCATATATATCAGGTATGCCAGCAACCAATTGGCCCAGGTCCGCGGTGGCTTACGATGACGGGACAACTCCTTGTCCCTGTCATCCTGTCCCTCCCTCTCCTCCTTGGTGGGGTCACGATTCAAGAGGGAGAAAATATCAACGTACTCCCCTCGCCAAATCTTATCCCTCGTGGCTTGTGATAGATGATCCCCCAGGGGCAAGGAATAACCAGCCGTCGGCAGAGCGGCCGTTTGCACGTTTTGGATGAAAGGTATGCGCAGCGGGCCCTGAACAGCCCCTGCAACGCTTGGCATACCCCCAGGGGCGGATAACCCTGCCCTAACCGAGGGGCCATTTGGCAACCAGGAGTTAACAGGGCAATGAGGAAGGAACTGCCCATCCATAGTAACCTGCCGTGGCCATGGCCACTGCACCCCCCCAGTATGACTGGATAGTGTCAGTGGTGCACTAAATTGAACCAGATACTCACTAGTCGCCCCCACGTGAGCCGCCCCCACCGGGGGTTCTGGCCCACGGCGGGCGTCGGAGCCCATGACAGGCATCGAGCTCTGGGGCCACACCTGACTGCTCCCCACTGGCAAGTCCGGGCATGGGGGGAGCTGTGAGGCGCCAGCCTGGGCTGGCCTGATGGCCTCGAGCAGCTCAACCCTGTTGACGGCCCGCTGGAGAGTGGTGGCCGACGTGTCTGCCGGGATCGACGAAGGGGCTGGAATGGAAGCGGCGGCTAAACCCCCATCGGAAGGCAGTTGGGCGATGCAATGCGTGCAATAAGCGCATCCATGGTCTCCGAGCCCCCGGTATAAGGTGGGCCGGGTGGGCCGGACCGCCCGCTGGTCAATTGCTGTATTGGAAACCTGAATGGGGATCCAGGGCCCGAGTAGGGCCATGCCCAAAACTCTGGCCCATGGGGGGCTGGAGGAATGGTGGGGTGGAAACCCACGCCAGATCCACATGAGCCACCCTGTCCCGAGCCGGGCAAAGGCCCTCCATGGGCAGGGATCCCCGAGGGGCCAGCCTGTGCCAGCCTAGCCTGGAAGCTTGTGCCAGGCTGACAGACAGGAGCCTGATCAGCCCCACTGGCAGCGGTGGGCAAATCCATCCCGCTGCCCGGCTGCGGGGGTGCAGCCCGAGTCCTCTGACCCGATGGCTGCCCCCCGTTCGATGAAGGGGTAGGGAAAGAGCTTCCCCTCGGCCGCGGCTTGACAACCGGAGCCCTGCGCTTGGGAGCCATGCCTCCCGAAGAAACTGCCTCCTGAAGGATCCCTGGCCAGGGATCAGATCCTGAGCCCCGAGTACCGCAGTAGCGAAGAGCCAAGAAACTCCGCTCTAAGCCAAGGTACGAAGGGCAAAGCTCTGAGCAAAAAACGTGACAGAGAAAACTTCTCCGCTCCATCGCATTCTAAAATGGCAGCTCGGCTGCCTCGTGGCCACCCCTTTTATAAAGGAGTGGCCATGCCCCCTAACTCACCCGGATGTCTGAGTCCGGGTGGGGGGGCCTGCAAAGAGCGTGGCGGCCATTTTGGCACCGCGCTTTCATATGCATCACATTCAGGTGTTTGCAAGATATCTGTAAGGTCAGCAGAACTCTTAGAAAGAAGAATTATAGTATTTGTTCATCAGAAAATCTGAAAATTCTCTCACTTAATGCCTTAAGTTTTGGAAGCACTAATTCATTCACACAGTTTGCCCATTCAAAGACAGAAAGCACAATTTCACATGAAAGGATCCTGCATAATTGTTACAACTTTTTGCTTTCTTTCCTCAGTTGCATGCCAGCTTTTTGAGTAGGGCCCTAAAAGGGGGGGGGGGGGAGATGGTTGCATGCATGGACTTCCCAACAAAGGGAAGGCTGGAAATATTACATGAGATAGATTAATGGGCATTTTTTCTCTTATTTGAATGATATTGGGGTTTAGACCTTGCCATAGCACTGAAACTGCATTAGTCGTGCTGTATGATGACCTTCTTTGGGAAGCAAACTGCGGGGGAGGGTTATGTCTCTTCTGGTGCTCCTGGATCTCTTGGCAGCTTTTGATACCATTGACCACAGTATCCTTCTGGGGTGGCTGTCATGTGTGAGAATCAGAAGCACTGCTTTAGAGTGGTTCTGCTCCTTCTTCTGCAGTCAGACCCTGAGCTTTCAACTCAAGGAGTTTGTTTCTGCATGGTGGGTCCTCCGTGAGTCCTCCAGTCAGGGGTTGATCATCTTCCCAATGGTGTTTAACTTCTACATGAAGCCATTGGGAGAGGTCAACCGGAGATTCAGAGTTTGTTGCCACCAATATGCAGATGGCACATCCAACTCTATCCTTGCTTCTCATCCTCTGCTGGCTGTAGACCATTGCCTTGATGATTGCCTGGCCTCAATAATGGAATGGACAAAAACCAATAAGATGAAACTTAACCCTGACAAGAAAGTGGCCTTGGCATTAGAGAAACCATCTGCCTGACTAGGTGGCCTAGTCCCCATTTTGGATGCAGTGACTCTTACATTCACAGTCTGTGGGTCATTTTAGATCTGACCCTGAGCTTAGACTCACAAATTTCAGCAGTCTGTAGGGATGCTTTTTTAAAAAATTCCATCAAATTTCCCAGCTGTGTCCCTACCTGGACAGATGTTCCTTTAAAACGCTAGTCCATTCATTGGTAATCTCACATGTTGACCCTAATGCTCTCTATGTGAGGTTGCCCTTATCCCTGACATGAAGACTTAAGCAGCCAGGCTGATGACAGGAACAAAGAAATTAGAACAAGTATCCCCAGTCTTGGCAGGTCTGCAATGGCTTTCCATTCCTTTCCGTGTCAGGCACAAGGTATTGTCTTTAACATACAAAGCCTTATACAGTTTAGGACAGTAGTGGTGAATCTATGGGATGCATGCTAGAGGGAGCACTCAGAGCCCTCTCTGTGAGCACACTCTACCCAGCAGCCCAATGGGAGTGCCTCTTCCCTCCCCCAAGAACACAGTAGGTTTTGGGTTACAGTTTGGGCATTCGGTGTCTAAAAAGCTCACCATCACTGGTTTAGGACCTTGATCTTTGTTGGAGCATCTGTCCTATAGAACAACTGCCCACATCACTCATTCCTCACAGTCGGCACAGCTCCAGGTGCCAACACCGAGAATGGTGAAGAAGGTTGTGACAAGGTGGAGGGTCTTCCTGGTGGAGGCACCCGCATTGTGGAATTCCCTGCCAACGGAGCTTGCCAAGTCCCATCCTTGGCCATATTTAAAAAGCAATTAAAGACCCTATCTTTAAATATGCATTTCAGGGTATCTATCCCAATGGCATGTAGTAGTTCAGTTTTATTATTAATTTATTATTTACCTCTGTCATTACGACTGGAAATTGGATTGTTTTGATGCTTTGTCTATTATTGTGATTTGTAATATTTTTCAAAAATATTGTAAACTGCCCAGAGTGGGAACAGCATCCAGATGGGCAGTATATAAATGTAATAAACAAAGAAAAATAAATATATCTAACTGCTGTGCTGTCATCAGTTGCCTGTATTTTCATTTCCTGCAGAAGCCAAGACCCATGGAGAAAGAAATATAACCTTTCAACATCTTGAAAAATTTAGAGGTGTAATTTAGGAGGAGTTTCACCTTCATAGCATCTAACAGAGACTGCCTCAGGTTTCAGTTGGCCATATCATGATGACCAAGTAAGCTTATTCTTTACCGTATACATAATGACTTATTCATGATTTTACTCAGAGAGGCTGAATGTCCCTGTCATTCCAGGATGAAGAATATGTGCTATGTGAATATCTCCACTGTGTCCAACCCTGGTTTTTATATCACAGTTCTATTTTTAATGCATTCTGATATACAACAGTGTACTACTTTGCAAAATTCCTGATATCTTAATAAATTCACCCCTCCTCATACAGTAAATACAGTAAGCAAATAGAAATAATTGTAGTAAGTAGTTCCTTTAGTATGAAGCATTTGTTATCTGTTACTATACTCACAAGTTGCTAAATCAGCAGGTATAAGCACAACTTGGTAAATAATAGGGTATTTTCAGACAAACTTTTAACTGCACAAATCACTCTGTCTTTTTAAATCAAAGTTTATAGGAGGTCCCAATATCATTGTTTGTATTTAGCTTAAGAATGATTTTAATGGAGGAGTCTTCTGTGTGAAAGCACTCCCAGATTATGAGACAATGCCGTGATTGCTAGGAATTTAAAGTAACTAACTGCTGCAATCCAAATGTAACTCTAATTTGTTGACAAACTTCCTTTTTCCTGTGTTTCTATATCTCACAATTGGCCCTCTTACAATTTAATTATAATCATACTTATTTCCCATCAAGTTTATTCCCAGTTATGGTCATTCTTCCTCGAGTTTTCTAGGCAAAGAGTATTCAAAAGTGGTTTTGCATTCCCTCTGTCTGAGGGCTCTCCTGGACTTCACAATTTGTCCAAGGCTACAACAGACTGGCTCTTCTCCTACAAGGTACGAAGGGGAAACCAGTGCTGGCTCAAGGCACGCTTTAGGATGGAGTGAAATTCAACTATGGCACCCCCTTGGTCACCCCTAATATATAAGGTTAAATTAAGTTACTTGGTGAAACTTTACACATGCTTTACCACTGCGGCGCCCCCTGGGAGTGGGCATCTGGAGTGACCGCTCAATTCGCCTTATGGTAGGGCCGGCCCTGGGGGAAACTAACTCCCAATCTGTAGCGCTGTAGCTAGATACCCACCACACTGAGCTATCCAGTCAGCTACTGCAGATAACCCACTTTGCTTCATGAGGAGGATACTGGAAACAAGCTGTGAGGAAACTGAGAAAGTGAAGAAACAGAGAAATTGGGGGATGTGCATTATGGGCACTTCTAGAAAATTCAGGCTTTTTTTTGTCAGTTCCTGGGAAGAGTTGGCAGGGAGAAAGGGAGGGCAGTCTCTGTCAGTAATGAAATGAGAGTAACACTTGCAGTTTGCAGGGCTTTCAAGGCTAATTGACTTGTTCTCTAATACTGTACTAATTAGAAAATCGCTTCATCTGTATGAAGGGAGGGAGCAAAAACACTATTATCTCCATGATCATTCAAGAGAATTTGAAGCCTGATTGACAGACCTTCCCAAAGGGCCCAGAATGTGAAGCTGAAGATATAGGAGAGGTTCAGAAGTTACTTTAGTTAGCTTAGTCTATTTCTGAGGAGATGTTATACTCAGTTGTTGTCCGGTGATGCCATGCTGGGACAGATACACTCTGTGCACTCTCCACAACTATGCTGATTCTATATTAATGTATGTGTATTATGTAGATTGGCTTGTTTTCTTATTTTTTTAGTGAGTTTCTCTTAATTGCAGTAACCTTTGCCTCAAATTTGCTCCATGTGCTTTTGGAAACCTTTCATAACATATAAAAAAAAATTTCTCCATCCAATTGTTTGGAACAGAGGGTTTGTAGTACTAAAGCCAGGTCTTGCTTTGACCAGCTTAATAGAAGTACAGTGGTACCTCATACAACTATTTTAATCCATTCCATGGGGCTCGTTGTTGTACGAAACAATTGCTATATGATACATGCATCATATAGCGATTTTCCCTATGAGATACATCGTACAATATTTTTTTTGCTAAGTGGTTTTTCCCATTGAAAAATTGTTTTCTGATTTTTTTCCATAGGGAAAATTGTTATGCGGGACGCCATTTCCCCCAAAAACCTAATTGTTATGCGATTTCGTTGCTATACAGGGTGATTGTTGTATAAGCTTCCACTGTACTGATATCTTTGTTACTGTGGCAGCAGTTCTACCTTGCAGGATTGGTTTATTGGTTTTAAGAGCCTAAACTTATGGATTTTTGAGAAACTGAAGCACTGCTCAACTGGGATAGCCTGGAGGTGCTGGGAGACATTAAGCCAGAGCAGGTTTCTTAGCCATCACTACATTTGACTCTCCAGGGCTCACCTACTCCAGGACAATTGTTAGAAAAGGACTCCCTGAACCCAGTAACTCTATCACTTTATTCCCTCCTCCCATACTGTGTCTTCTTTGCAATCTCAATCTCTTTAATCGTCACGTCTTGATATGTTCATAACTGTTGCTGCAGTCAAGGCCACATTCATATACCTGCCTTCTGAATAGGATCCTCTGATCAGGTACAATACACATAAGCGTCCTCAATGCAGAAAACATGCCACCATGTGGCTTCAGATTCTTTTTTCCTTGTTTGGAGAATTATGACATTTATCCATTTAGTTTCACATGCAAACCTTACCTGCGTAATGCAGGCTCCCGTAAAAGCAACGATCACAGCCACCACATTTACTGTGAGCTGGAACTGTAGGAACTTGGAAATACTGTCATAGACGTTACGTCCCCACATCACTGCTTTTACAATGCTGCTGAAATTGTCATCTGTCAAGATGATATCTGAGGCTTCCTTTGCCACATCAGTGCCTGCGATGCCCTGGAAAATGTAGAGAGACATACGGTATATAACTTTCTAAAATTGGAGAGAACACTTCTATGAGGAATGGCTGTTTCAGAACACCTTAACATGTCTTTTGAAACATAAACTGAAAACCAGGAACCAAAGAAACATGGTACTAATTGAAGACGCTTCTCAGACTGCATGGTGTATTCCAGGACGTAGGAAATTCATCCTCATTATCATGAGTACAAGTAGGAATAGTAATTAAGGTAAGTTTCAGAACTGACTTATAGGGACCTTAATAATACTTTCACGACTTGAAGGTTGGCAGGTCAGCAGTTCAAGACCCAAGTACTACATGATGGAGTGAGCTTCCATCTCTGTCCCAGCTCCTGCCAATCTAGCCGTTCGAAAGGAAGAAATTGCAAGTAGATAAATAGGCACTTCTTTGGTGAGAAGGTAAACAGTGTTCCATTCACTCTGGTGTCTAGTAATGCCTGCCACATGACCATGGAAAGGTCTGTAGACACAGAGAGCACTAGCTTTAAACATTAAACATCTTTATTAATACAGCAAGAGGCCAGTCCCAGTAAAAACCTGATGGAGCATCCATTCAGGCTTCCATGCAAGATGGAAAAAGGGTTTCATACACAACAATGAAATACAATATTAGGTTAAAATTATGAGATCTTTAAAAACCAATTATAAACTCAGTAAGGTTTTACATTAATCTAGATTCCCCCCTAGACACAGTAATGTGTTTTGACTCAGGAAACTTAGTGTTTACTGAGCACTGTTGGACTCAGAAAACATGGGTCACCTTATTTTTGCAAATGCAGGTTGCTTTCCATGCAAACCTAGCCACGGCAGCCATCAATTCCTTAGAGCTGTCCGAGAGTAATACCTTCAATTTTCTATCACTACTGAAAGCCAAGTACGGAGCTGCTAGAAACAGCTCCTTTCATAGGGTCTTCATAAAGGGAACACTCCAAAAGAATATGCTCAGAGTTTTCTGTCTTGTTGGCTTGGCATATACAACTACGTTCACTGAGCGGTGTTTTCTTTAAAAAGCCCCTCCCTGAAGGCTGATGGAAGCATGTTATATCTGATGAGGCTGAAAGAACGTCTGTAATCCCTATTACTTAATGAGGAAAGGTATGATAATGGTTTAAGTACATTGGAATACAGCCACTCAAACAGAGCAGAGGTTACTTCAGACAGGTCTGGTGTCTAGTAATGCCTGCCATATGACCATGGAAAGGTCTGTAGACACAGAGACCACTGGCTCTTTGGCTGTAAACAGAGATGGGCACCACCCCCTAGAGTTGGATACAACTGGTTTTCAAGCAAGGAAAACCTTTACCAGTTACAACCAAGGAGTTTCCATAGCTGATTGACAATTTAAACCCAGGTTTCCAGAGCCCTTAGTTCTTCACTCTGTCCACTGCACCACCTTGGGCATTCTAGGATTACAGCTTCACAAATGACCATTGAGGATGGGCTGGAGGAATCTAGTAGTTCTTGTCAGAAAACAACCTTTCAAAGCTCTGCCAACCAGGTCCCAGCAAGAAGATAATAAAGCAATGTAATAAGAGGAAATAGCACCAACATTTTGGGGGATGCAACAACTTCATGATTAGAAAGAATCTGTCCAAATATTTCACCACAGTCTTGAATTGACTATTTCCATCCCCCCACCTCAGACACAACAGTGTTCCAATAAGGTGCAAGTTGTGAACTATACCATTGCAAACCCAACATCAGCTTTCTTAAGTGCTGGTCCATCATTTGTTCCATCACCAGTCACTGCTACCACTTGCCTCTGCTCCACTTGAGTGCTGTCAATAATACCTACAAAATATTGCAACACATGTTCAGAAATTGTGTGACTACATGTAAGCCTTGTTGATTACATTTTAAAAGGGCACTGCGTAGATAGAGGCTGTCGCTTGCTTGTTCACGTAGACATAAGGATCTTCACAGGGCAACACTTTCCAATACAATACTTAACATTATGGATGATCCAACTTTCTAGACCAGGAGTCAACAAATTTAGTAAACTTGCTGATCAGGGCTTCTGGGAATTGTAGTCCAAGAACATCTAGAGAGCCAAGTTTGATGACCCCTGGTCTAGAAGGTTGGATCATTCATACTCCTGTTCTAGACCATTAAAAACTTGTTGAGCACAACTTGCTTTAGAAATAAGCCTGGGAGCTGCTATTTTGGTTTGCTTTTTTAAGTATTCAGAATGCATCTGTGTACATTTCTGTTCTCTTCCACAGAATGCTGCATATTATGTTTCTGAGTTTCTCCAGCAAAAATCATCTCAACACAGAATAATTTCTGACATGAAATTATTAGTAAGTAGTATGTTGAAAAATGGCCACCAGATGGCATCTAATTTTAAGTGAGGTGACAGAGGCTTCTGTGAAGTGAGAAGATGCAGAACTGGGTATCCTTTTATTCAAATGCAATTTTAAAAAATCCTCTAACATTTCTAAATACTGTAATCATTTACATGTCAATGCTTTCAAATTCGATTGCTTACCTCCACAGAAGCCTACTGAATGACAGACCATCTTGTTGAGTTTTCTTTCAAAAAATATCACCTACATCCTTAGACTCTCTAGAAGGGTTTCAATACCCAATCTCAGCATATTACCATGAAATTTATCATCATCCTGTTATTCTGGTATGGAATCAAGATAGGCTGACATCAGAGCATCACTGTGCACAGATTGGGGTTGAGACAAGAATCGTAGAATTTTTTTTTGCCTACAATGTACCTCATTGAAGCTATGATTAAATGATTTGACACCCCATTCAAAAAACAGATACTTAGAAGCTCAAATAAACCTAATTGCTATGCCCTTCACAACATATACACAGAGAGCACAACTTATTCAGATTGCTTAGGATTCCAATGAGTGCTCGAAGAGACTAATCTAAATCCAAAAGTAAATACAGTAAAACCTCGGTTAACATAATTAATGTGTTCCCCAGGACGTTTCTTAAAGCAAAAATTACTTAAACCTAATTTCCCCTTGGAATGCACTGCATGCAATTTCCCCTAGGAATGCATTAAAATCAAAATATGTTAAGCGAAACAGGTTTCCCATAGAATGCATTGAAAACCAATTAATCCATTCCAAAATAATTATGTAAACAGAGCCACTATTTTCTATGGATTTCCTTTTGTTACACGATTTTTGTGTTAACCAAGTCATTTGTTAAGTGAGGTTCCACTGTATAAAAATGCGAAGGTTATCTCGGGACTGGGTGTCATATACAATATTTAAGGAACTTAGAGAGGTAAACTGTGTTTTTTCCTACCAAACAAACAAAACCACTACCACCACTGCCATCAACCAACAAATAGTGAATATCTTTATTTCAAGAGAAAAAGAAGACCTTACACTGATAACATTGTGTGTTAAATTTGAAAAATGTGTTTCCTCTGGCCATTGTGTATCACAACACATTATGTATCTCTCTCTTTGTGTGCCTGCTTTGTGCTTTTTCCCCCCTTCGAAACTTGCCCTATGGCACTTCTTATGCATCAAAGATGAGAGACCAGTTTGTCCTTCAAAAACACTAAGGAAACACACATCAAGTCAACATTAGTCAACTTCTTAAATAATTGTGTGTAACTTTGAAAGGCTTTTAGAAATTCAAAAGCTATAAACAACCTTTCCCAGTGTATTGTCTGATCAACCCTACCCCATCCTCCCCTCCCAGTTCCCTCCTTTGTGTCCTCATGGCAGCTCTAGCTGAAGTTATGTAAGACTTTCAGGGCTGTTCTATTTCAAAATCGTATACAGAACTTAGAACTAGCCTGTTCAGATTCTAGTACTTTAGATAATACAAAGATGCTTAACTCCGAAAAAGAGCTTTCAAATGCTGAGTGATGCTGCAAGCTCCAACATTTTAAACAGGACTTCAAATATTATCAACGTAAGATAGTTACAGGCTTTTACGAACATATATCTGTATAGGCTAGTACAGATCATTTTTCAGTAGACAGCTTGCTCCTTGATTGCATTAAGAAATAAGAAGACTACATGCGAAGACCACATGCTATACTTGCTACTGGTAACTATAACTATCATTAATTTATAACACACCATCAATATAGGGTGTGCATTACACAACAATGGGAGCAGTGAGACAGGACAGCTACAGAGAAGATAGCAAAGGGAAGGAAGAGGGTAATGCAAACATATTTTACTTACATTTTAACTGGAGATCAAAATTTAAGGTTAAATGAAAAGCTTCTTTGCAAAAGTAATTTCTCTTTGCCTTTTGACAAATTATATTCATATGAAAGAAACAACAATCACAAACAAATTAATGTACATGACTAATCGGTAGTCACAGAAGGTCAGATTTGTAGGCACCATAAATGTGTAAGTAACTTGCACTTACCTTTTACCAAAGTATGCTTATCAGTAGGAGAAGAACGAGCAAGGACACGAAGCTTTGGCCAGATCTTGTCAATGCGTTCCTGCTCAATCTGAAAATAACAATGATGATCTGTCATCCTTTCAAATACTTTCCTGTACTTTGATATCCTTTACAGGGAAAGAAAATATAGCTTTAAAGTTAACCTATCTACCCACTACTCTATCTTTCCTGCTTCGCCTGAAATTCAAAAACTCTAAGGGCTTCCATGGGTTTTCTTCTGGTTTAATCACTGCAGAGTCTCATTCTCAAGTAATGTGGCCTAATAAGAAATATTTTGGTCAGTTGAATGGCAAGGCTTTGTCTTGTCATTCGCATTGGAGTAACTGTCATATTACTTTCATGATCTCATGTTTCTTTAAATGCCATCAAAAATTTGCTTCCAATCTAATCAATCTTGATGGATAATGTCATCTATTTCTAAACTTAAGAAACCCTGAAAAGGGTCACCATAAGACTCAACTGGCCCAACACATTATTAAATCTAATAATGTCTAAAATTGTATTTGCATAAATTTACCTGGCAAAAGCTGGTGCTGCCATCACCTGGCACCAGTAAATTAATTGAAAGCTTTCAATATCCTCATTTTTGGACACACACACACACACACAATGATTGACCTGGTGGTGATTTTTGACTGTGAATGGCTCCTACTCCACCCCAACAGAACAATTTCCATTGGTGTAAATTTGCACAATAGAATTTGTCCACTATTTATTTATCTTTTTAATCTGCTATTTTCATTCTGTTTTACAATCTCTATACAGAGCATACTTCCATGCAGTGAAAAACACATGACAGAACAAGAAATAACATACAAATAGAGAAGAAATTGTGTAAGTGCAAATCTTGCATCCCTAAACCATGATTTGGCACTGTGTATTTACCAAGCCACAATGACAGCTAAAACTACCTACAGGTGGCCTACCATGCCACATAAGCATGATATTGTTTTGAAATTGTCTTGCCTCTCCTGTTCAGCAAAACAGTAATGCAGTGAGATACAGGAGAAACGTCCAGTGTTTATCAACCTTGGGTCTTCAGGTGTTCTTGGACTTTAATTCATAGAAGTCCAAGTCAGCACACTTGTTGATCAGGGCTCCTGGGAAATGAAGTCCAAGAACATATGGGGACGTAAGGTTGAGAAACAATGCTCTATTCTGTAGCTATTTTACAGACAAATCTGTTATGTCTTTTGTCCCATACATGTCTCACCTCTCCCTTCTCATTTCGAATCCTTCGGTTAAACTCCTTTCCTTCAATGCAGAGGAAATCTTCGCCAGGATGGATGATCCCACACTTTATGGCAATAGCACGAGCAGTATTGATGTTGTCCCCCGTGACCATGCGCACTGTAATTCCAGCTCGCTGGCACTTTCTTATGGCTTCCGGGACCTAATAAAATAATGAAGTGGACCAGAAAAACAATAATAATATGTAAGAAGGAAGTATTTCAAAATGGCAAACATTGCAATATGAGTATCATAAGACAAATAGAGATAAAGTTTCTACCTTTTCTGTGACATGCTTTTGGAAGGTGTAGGCAGAATATATTAGGTCATGTATTTCAATCACAATATATCTTTGGAAGAAACATTTTGAAAATATTACTTAGTTAATATTAGTTTCAATTATTTATTTAATATTTCAAAATATCAAGCACCCTAATTCATTTTACCTCCTTTTATGACTATGAAAAATTAATTTGCTACCAAATAATGATAAGTGATGTTCATAATTTCTAAACAAAGATTAACAGCTTGTGATGGAGTTGTGTTAAATTAAAAATCTTCTACAGCAGTATTTTTCAATCGTTTAAAAACACATGCTCTCTTTTCATATGTATATATCAAAGCATAAGTCAGAGTGATTTTAGAAAAGTACTAGGCGCACTGACACATATTGTAGTAAAATGTAGTTAACTTAGTAGTAAGAAAACAGCAGCCATAATTTTCATCCCATGTTTCCCAAAATAAAATTCATAATATTGAATATGTTTTTTCCAAATACACATACTCCTGATTTTGTGATCTGCTCCTCCTATTGAGAATCATCTCTCTGACTAAGAAACACAACTTTAAAGGGATGAATAGTGAGTACTGTCATAGATAGTTAGTTGAAATAAATGCTGCAAAGTAGTGATATATCCAATAATACATAAGTGATAAATTAAGACTGAATCATGAATAACTAGATGACACAAGGCCAGCAATTGCCACAAAAATTTGTCATGGAGGGAGGATATTAATAACGCATGCTTTCCAGTACTGGTGTTTCAAATCCACCATTTTCCTTGTCAATAGTATAGATGTCATGATTCAGTTATAGGCCTACAAAAGATATGAAAGCTATTTAAGATGTCTTATCTGAAATATCAGCACTTATGGTCTGTCAACCCATGATAATGTTATATCATTTATGCT
This sequence comes from Bradypodion ventrale, assembly GCA_035047345.1. Lineage (NCBI taxonomy): Eukaryota > Metazoa > Chordata > Lepidosauria > Squamata > Chamaeleonidae > Bradypodion > Bradypodion ventrale. The sequence goes on from JAWDJE010000007.1 coordinate 29,363,319, forward strand.
CAACATTATGGTCATCAATAACTATATAGCAGTTTGCTTGGAAGCCTTGTCTAAGCTGTTCTGCATGTAACACAATTTATTATTAGTAAACAAACAAATGCAAGCGCGGTGCCAAAATGGCCGCCACGCTCTTTGCATTGACCCCCGTGGTTGTACTGTGCCCTGCGGTTAGTGAACAGGGCTGTTGCCTGGTTCCTTATTGAGAATGGCTTGGGGGACAGCCATTCGTCATCTGGGGATAGGGTTACAGGATTTTAGCCTGTATTCTGGAGATGGGGTACACCTGTCAGCAAGAGGATGCACCTCTTTTGAATGACATACAAGCGGGCCTGGTGACTGAATTGTCGGTCAGGGAGGGCGGATCTCTGATGCGATTTTGGCAATGTTTGCCAAGTGTAAGGTGTCTCTCCGGGAGTTGCAGGTGCTTCACGGCCACCTCAACTTCGCCTGCAGAGTGGTGACACCAGGCAGAGCCTTCGCCAGGCGTCTGTGTGACGCTATGGTGGGCCTTTCTAAATGACAACACAGTGTACGGCTGACTAGGGGTTTACGAGCAGCCCTTTCGGTTTGGCTCACATTCCTAATGGACTTTAATGGCGTATCCTCCTGGAGATCTGAGCTTATGGTCAGCCTCCAGTTTCAAGTACAGTCGGATGCCTCCGGCTCCCTGGGCTATGGGATTTATTTTGAAGGACAGTGGGCCTGTGGTCAATGGCCTCAGGCATGGCAGGGCATGGATCGCTTACACGATCTTACGTTCCTGGAGTTTTTCCCAATTTTGGGGGGCCCTTATGCTCTGGGGGGACAGGTGGGCTAATTCGGTGGTTCACTTTTGATGTGACAATGCTGCGGTAGTGCACATTGACAATGCCCAAATGTCTAAATCCTCCAGAGTTATGGCCTTAGTTCACCGATTTGTTCTTAGGTCCTTGCGCCTTAATGTGCTCTTCCGGGCCAGACATGTGCCAGGCATTAATGACGGTATTGCTGACGCTTTATCCCGCCTGCAGATCTCCCGGTTCTGTGCCTTGGCTCCAGACGCAGAGGAACTTTCCTCTCCACTCCCGGCTGAGATATGGACATTTGGCGAGGAGAGGTGAACCGGGCAATTGGCATGTCTTTGGCACCTAGCACGCGTAAGGCGTATCAGCATACACTCCTTCAATTTAGGACTTTTTGTAGGCAAAGGCAGTTGCCTGAAATGTGGCCGATACCGGTCGACCAGGTTTTACAGTATACGGTGCACCTTCATGATCAGGGGTTGGCCCCATGCACCATCGCCACCAGGCTTTCCACCTTGACATTCATGGCCAGGGCACGGGGCTTTACTGACTGGGTGAGTGACTTCCGCATACGCCATGTATTGGAAGGGTGGACACGTGAACGTGGCCACCACCCGGACACACGTCACCCTGTTTCACCAGGTATTCTGGCCCACCTTGCACGAGGTTGGCATAGACTGTGTTACGATAGGTATGAGGAGGCTCTTTTCCATGCAGCTACCACCATAGCTTTCTTTGGAGCTCTGAGAATCAGCGAGCTGGTCCCATTGTCAAAGGGGGACGTGTCTCGTAGGGCACTGGAACTCGAAGATGTGTCTATCAACCAGGAGTGGGCTCAGTTGAGGATTTGTTCCTCGAATGCCGATCAGCATGGAGTAGGCAGTGGTGTTAGACTGCTACGATGTACATTTGCTGACATCTGTCCGGTTGGTGCTCTACGTGTATTTTTGGCAGTGCGTGGTACGCACCCTGGCCCGTTGTTCTGCCACCAGGATGGGTCTCCCATTACCAAATTTCAGTTCTGGAGGGTGACCGGTATGGCACTTCACAGTGTGGGCCTCCCTGGGGCTCATTATGGTACCCATTCATTCAGGATAAGCACCGCATCAACTGCGGCTGCGTTTGGGTACTCTGAGGCTGATATATGTTGGATGGGCAGGCGGGGGGTCTGCACGTTTTTCCTTATATGTACGTCCCCTCACTGTATGAGTACCTAGTTATGTCCTTAATTCCTTCTCCTTCTTTTACAGACCCTGTGTGTCTACGCACACCAGTGGCAGTGTGGCTGGTGGGCCACAGTTATGTAAACTGGGTGGCACAGTATGCTGCATCGTCGGAGTGGGGACCCCATCTCGGGCTGCGTGCATCCACACGTATGCGGTGGTATGGTATGCGCGGCATGAGATGGCGGGAACTGTTGTCATTCCTGATGTCCATCAGGGATGCTGGACCGCCTGATGTTCTGATTCTGTACCTCGGCGGCAATGATCTCGCACAGATCACTGGCCTTTCCTTAAAAATGTCGGTGTGCAGTGACCTGGCGTTTCTACATCATTTATGGCCGTACACACGGTTGCTATGGTCTGACATCGTGCCGAGACACTGTTATAGAGGAAGCATGGTTCTCCGTGGTTTGGACCGTGCCCGGCGGTCAGTGAACAGGGCTGTTGCCCGGTTTCTTGTTGAGAATGGCTTGGGGACAGCCATTCGACACCCAGGGATAGGGTTGCAGGATTTTAGCTTGTATGCAGGAGATGGGGTCCACCTGTCAGCCAGAGGTATGAACCTCTTTCTGGAGGAAGGCAAGCGGGCCTGGCGACCGAGCTGTCGGTCTGGGGGGACGGTGAGTCATCATGGATGCTTCCCCGTGTGGCAGGTAGCACTGGTAAGGTAAAGATTTATGACCCATAGGTATCCGGCAGGTTCGCAATTGACTGGCCAACACGTAGACAGGTACAGGGGAAACAGAATTGGCCGGTCAAGGGCGAACCATGAAAGGGGTGATGCTAGGAGCTTCACAGCCTGCATCACCTTGATATTTGGATGGATACACGTCATAGGGTGGGGTCAGAAGATAGTATATTAACTTTGGTCAACAATTTGTTTGTGTCAACAAACAAATTGATACATGTAGCCAATAGCCATTGGCATTTTGGGTGGAACCTTACCAGTGCTACTGTGGCCTGCTTGCCATAAAGAATTACAATTGGATGATACACCAATTGAAAGTGATAATTCAGACTAGGGCATTATTCAATAAAAGTGGCCCAATGCCTTTAATCCAATACCGGTGTCTGAGTCTTTATTTGGGTGGGTGCGCCTGCAAAGCCAGCACAACTGTAGAAATGCGTAGGATCTGTGGGAACTGTAGGATCCTTGTTGCTTCGACAACTGTAAAAATTGTTTTATTTCTACAGTATGGAAGCAACAAGGATCTTGGCTCTAGTCTGTCATAAAGCAGCACCCTCCACATTCTTGATCTGGGATGTGAACTAATTACAGATAATGCACTCTACATACACTTAGAAGTACAGTAAAACCCCTACTTGCGAAAAAAGTCAGTTCCGTAGCCTTTTGCTTAAATCGGATTTGTATGTAACTTGAAGCAAACGCATAGGGAATTTTTTTTTAAATGTAACTCAAAGCAAACCCATAGGGAATTTTTTTTTAATGTAAATCAAAGCAAAACCATAGGGAAATGCATTTTTACATAACTCAAAGCTAACCCATAGGAAAAAGAATCTTTATGTAACTCGAAGCAAACCCATAGGAAATCGTGTAAATCAGGACATAGTTTTGGCACAAAATCATTATGTAAGTCTAACTTTTATGCAACTTGAGGCATATGTAAGTCTATGTTTTAATTTAATTTAATTTAATTTTAATTTAATAGTCATATTTATATATGCCGCCCACTCAGGCAGAACCCGACTCAGGGCGGCATTACAACAAGTTCTAAAAACATATAAAAATACTTTAAAAAACCCATATCCCACCCACCCACTATAAAAAAGAAGAGAGGGTTCTTAATTGTTTACATAAGCCAGCAGGTGGGGACTGTGTTCCCATTAGGGCCCCACACCTGCCCTTCCAGCCAGGTTATAAACTGTATAAACAATGTTCCTATTCTTAAAAGAATCAACAATGCCTGGGTTATTATTTTGCTGGGTGCCACAAATAATCAGAATGGTGCAGATGTGCAGCAAATTGACATTTGCTAAACAAATTTCATTTTCACTAATGAAATATTTGACACTGTGATTGCATCCTGTATCACACTTAAACAGAATAATTTTATTTATTAGCATGTTTTAACTTATCCTTTTATCTACTTGTAAGTCTACAGAGTGGGTAGCAGCCATAACACAGAATGTCAAACCATGATAAACTACACAAGCTGGGTGGACAAACTCAGTGGTTTAGCTATTTGGCTGCATAGCCAGAGATTGAAAATTCGATTCCCAAAAGAACCATCCTTTGGAGAGAGCTCTGAAGCCGCCTGAGTGGTGCTTGCACCAAAAGGGCAGGTATAAATGTGAATAAACTAACTGACTCACTCACTCACTCACTCACTCACTAACTAAACAAATAAATAAATTGTTGCTGCCCTTTAGAAAAGAACTAAAAACCTGGCTGGCGGGCCAAGTTTGGGGTGCAGGTGGAGGGGTGGCTTCCGTTGGGTGGTTAATATAGGGGAGGATGCCTGCCCCACGGTTTCTTCGGTTCCTGCACCCCTTTCTTTTTAGGGGTGGGTTCTTATTGCTGGTTTTTATCTGTTTTATTTGTTTTTATCTGTTTTTATCCACTGTGTGAACCCCCCGGAGTCGGCTTTGGCTGAGTGGGCGGTATAGAAATTTAACAATAAATAAAATAATAATAAATAAATAAGAGATCACTATATGTCAGAATGCACTTGAAGGCACACAATATTAATGATTTATAATTATATTCTAAATCATTAAGTTTTGTTGTTGTTCAGTCACACAGTCAAGTTTGACCCTTTGTGGCCCCATGGACCACTGCACACCAGGCTCCTCTGTCTTCTGCCATTCTCCACAGCCCACTTAGCCCATTCTCCACAAGCCACATAGGTCTACGCCCATCACGGCTATGATGCTATCCAGCACCTTTATTTGTGTACTTCCTTTTTCCTACTCTCTGCTTCTTTTTCTTTCTTTCTTTCAAAAGAATAAGGTTTAAAGACCCTGAAACTTTTTTCATTGGGCCAATTGTTACAAGACATAGACTGGAGTTCATAGATTTGAGGCACTGCTAGGGACAATGATTTGAAAAATCTGAATGCCTCTGCAGAAACAAAATGTGTGGCTGCTTTAACATTTTTACCATAAAGCCTTCTAAGAAAGAAACATGTAAGAAATGGAGGCAGCTCCCTATCTACAGTCACTACAATTTGGCCTCAGAAAGGCAGGTAACTAAGGCTGTATCTTGACTGTCAAAAGAATCGGGTTTCCAATCAGGTTTTTTGTATTAAAAATTGACTTTTTATCAGTTTGTGTGTCCTTTGTAAAAACTTACTTCATCATAAATCATCAGGATTTGGCCGCAGGGGGAGGGGGAGGCTGAACTCCTCCTTTGCCCTCATTCCCCCTTCTCCAACTGGACCCAGTGGTCCTGCCACCCCCTGACCTCTACACGCGCAAACAGAAAGGTGCTGTGAACCCTGCCCCCTCCCACCCTGTCTGGTGGCTTCTTGTTAGTCTTCCAAGAAATAAAATCATGCCAGATAATCTATAAAATCCCTCTTTAAGGTCAAAAGTAGTCATGCTACTCAGGAGATTTGAGTTCAAATCCCCACTCAGTAATGGAAATGTAAAGGAGGAGTCTAGCCCTAGTAAATACCACACCTTAAGTATCATACATGCTTCAAAAATGTACTAGGGACTTAACAGTACATCATACACATCTTTTCTTAACCTATTTTCCAGTAATTATGTCCATCAACATAGAAATTGTACACATTTGTGACTTGTAATGCCCAAAGCATCAAAGTGATACATCAAAGGGAAAGACACTACTGAATCAAAGCAGAGCACTGCTACTAAATTACTTTGGAGTTTTTTTTCCTTTTAAAGCTACAAAATAACCAATGAACAAACAATTGTTTTGATCAATACCCACCAACTGTATCTCACATTCTAACGGCAGCCCTCAATCAAAAGGGTGTGCCAGCATTTTGACAATGTCCATTTATGGTTGAGAAGGTTGTTGCAACGTGGCAACACGTTTGTTGAGGATTCTCAGCAAGAATTCTCACCTCCTGCATGAAAAGACATCAAACAGTTTTTTCCCCATCATGTTTTGTGCAGCTGTGCAAAAATCTCTCTGGTGTCTTTCTACTTTGTAAGGATAAGCCCACGCATAAGCCAAGCACTGCATTAGAAATATGCAGACAACCCACTCAAGGCTTATATTATTTAAAACTCTGCGTAACAGGCAGCAGTTACTGTAGTTTTTTTTTTAAAAAAATTTTTTTTATTAAAGGAAAATAATACATAAAAGAAGAAAGACATCAATACATAATACAAAATAACATAAAAGTACAAATTACAAGTGAAAATTAAAAATAAAATCACATACTTAAAAATACAATAATAACAGATAGTGTATATTCACTTTACCTTATTTGAACCATCTTGTTTAAACATAAACTGTTTTAATGTAAAAAATACACTATCTTAAAAAACAAATCTGAACATAAGATAATGCCCCAGTGCTATGTACATTGCCTTGGGAATTGCGGAGCTGCCCAGCATCATGTATTATAACCAAAAACTCATGTGGCTTGGGGCTGGTCTGCCACCTTTACCTTCAGACAATGTATAAACCAGAAATGGTTTCCAAATAATTCCAAATTTGTTTTTATCTGTCATACCTCTTTTTATTTTTAATTCCAATGTTAACTTATCATTTAATGCAAGTTGCCACATTTCTCTATACCATTCCTCTATATCTACTATAGAATCATTCTTCCAATTTCTAGCAATACATTGTCTTGCAGTTGTCAATATTATTGTTAACAGTTCTTTATTATGTTCTTCCATATGCGTATTGTCAAATTCCATCAATAAGGCGGTACCTGACTCCAGCTTAAGGTTACTGCCCATTATTTGTGATATTTCATTTTCTATTTTAAGCCAAAAAGCTTTAACCACATCACAACTCCACCACATATGTTCACAAGTCCCCGTAAAAGTCTTACATCTCCAACACATTTTCATTTTAGTACAATCCATCTGATTTAAGCTGTGTCAGGTACCACCTCCACAACATTTTATAGTTATGCTCCATGACTCTCACAGACATAGATCTCATAATTCTTCTTTTCCATTTATACCTCCAACTTTCCTCCGAAATTCTAATATTCAAATCTTTTCCCCATTTTTTCTTAATGTTTCCTGTGATCCGTCGTCACCATTTTACATTTTATTCAATTTACTCACAAGACCCTTAATTCCTACCTCTCCCTTTCTTATTTTAAATACCAACACTTCAAAATCTGTCCTTTCTCTTGTTAAACTAGTCTCCAGAAAATATTTGTTATTCCATTTATTCAATAAAATAACTTGAAACAAGTTCAAATTCATTTGTTCATTAATTCCCAGTCTTTTTAATTTTACATATCTGAATCCAATCCTTCAGCAGGAATACATCATTTTTCAAAAACATATCCCTCACCTTCCTATCCATCTTTAATGGAAAATTCCTCAAATCTTCCATTTCTGTAAATGGGGACACATCTGGAGCTAACTTTGTTTTCAATTTCTTCCATAAATTCAATGTTGTTTTTAACAATCTATTTTTAATACAGGATGATCATAAACAAATAATGGAGGAAAGAGTTACTGAGAAATAAATAAAGGAGGCTATAATGAAGCTTAAACTAGGGAAATCTCTGGGTGAAGACGGGTATACGACTGACTTTTATAAGGCCTTTCAAGAAATTATTACCCCAAAGTTATGCATTTTATATAATTCAATATTAGATGGAGGAAAGGTCCCAGATTCCTGGAATAAATCAATAATTGTATTAATCCCAAAGCCAAACAAGGATCCAGAAATAATTGATCATTATAGGCCGATCTCGCTCCTAAATCAGGACACCAAATTATTTACAGCCGTGATGGCTAATAGACTGAGTACATTTTTAGGAAAATATATTCAGAGGGATCAGGTAGGATTTCTCAAAGGACGTCAGCTTACACATAGTAAGAATAATTAACATACTTGAAATAGCGAAAAGGGAAAGAACAAAACTATGTATTCTCTCACTTGATCTATTCAAGGCATTTGACTCAATACAGTGGCAAACATTACAAACTATAGTACAGAGAATGGGCTTTGGAGATAAATTTTTACATGTATTCAATTAATTATACAGCAAATCACAAACAGTTATAAAAGTAAATGATGGATTCACTAAAAAGATTGAGATTACGGCAGGAACAAGACAAGGGTGTCCACTGTCCCCGTTATTATTTGTCTTATCTATGGAATTATTAGCTAATGTTATCAGAAGGGATAAGGACATTCAGGGTTTAAATGGTCAAAAAATTAGTATGTATGCCGATGACACGTTACTTGTATTAAAAAAGGCTAAAAACACAAATGGTAAAGTTCAAGAACATCTATACAGGTTTGAAAAAATAACTGGCCTAAGAATTAATTGGAAAAAGACTGAAGCAATAGCTTGTAATTATAATGAAAAGGACAAGGAAGAGATTAAAAAACGTTATAAAATAGACATAAAGAAAAGTTTGAAGTATTTGGGCATATATATATAACAGAGAATATTAAGGAGCTCCATAAGTTAAACATAGACAAACTATGGCAAAATCAAACATAGCTAAACTTAATAAATTAAAAGTGTCCTGGTTTGCTAGAGTGAGTCTGGGGCGAATAAAATTTTTATCAAAATTAAATTTTGTTATAGGTAACCTTCCTCTTAAGATAAGTAATAAGCAATTAAAGGAATGGCAAAAAATATTAAACAAGTTTTGTAACGGAGGAAGGAAACCAAGGATAATGAAATCATTATGGTACCAAAGTCAGGAGGATGGTGGGCTGGGTATCCCCAACATAACAAATTATTACAACGCATTTCAATTAAATAGAATTGTAAATTTGTTAGTACAGAATAAGGATGAATTAGAAGATATAAATCAGATTGAATATAAAAAATATAATGGCAGTTTATTCTTAGAAACGCAAGTTAAGAAAATACAATTAAAAACTAAGACACTAAGAGAATTGTATCAATTTTGGAAGGGAATAAAAGAAGAACTAGTTAGAGGAGATTCTCCAATATTAGAAGTGACGGATTTTGCAGATTGTCCATTAAATGAGATGAAGGATATGAAAAAGAAATTAAGGTTGAACAACTTAATACAAATTAATGAGTGGATTTCAAAGGGGTCTACATCCCAAATAAGGGAAGAAATTTATCAAAAGTTAGAGTTAAATTGGTTTCAAAAAATTCAGCTTGAAAAATGGGATAGCAAAATAAGAAAGAAGGGACAGAAAATTAGAGAGGTATCAAAGTTTGAAGAATTGATATACAGTATAAGAAAGGGGATTGTAGTTAAGAGTGGATTGGTAAGTAAATTTTATAAAATAATAAACAAGATCAAATAAGTGCTGGAGATGCAATAGAGATTTAGGTACCTATGTTCACATGTGGTGGGACTGTGAATATACACAGACCTATTGGAAGATGGTAGAACAGGAAATAAATAACATCTTTAATAAAAACATAGTATTGAAAATTGCTCTGCTGAGACAGTTAGAAGATATAAATATTGATAATAATGAAAAGGAGTTGCTATCCATTCTGCTCATCGCAACAAGGCAGATAATTGCTTTGGAATGGAAGAATAAAAATAAATAAATAAATGCAGAGAAAGATGGTTTAAACAAATATGGCAGTTGGCGTTAAATGACAAACTAACATCAGAAATGAAAGTAGAAAGAGGAGAGGTTAAGAGTAACCTTTTCTGGAAAATTTGGAGACCATGGGTAGTGTATGGTTTGTCAAGTAAAGACAGAATAAAACCTGTACAAGAAGAATATGAATTTTGGGCGGATTTATAAATTTATAAATAATAATTGAGTGACAAGGGTAGTTATTTTTTTATTTTGTATAGGGTTGGGCGTGGGATGTTGGGTGGTGGGGGTGTTTTGTTGTATGTATTGTATGTAATGTTATTTTGTTGGATGTATGTATTGTAAAGTAATTAATAAAATTTATTTTAAAAAAAATCTCATAATTCTTCTTTTCCATTTATACAATCCTATCCATCTTTAACAGAAAATTCCTCAAATCTTCCATTTCTGTAATTGGAGACACATTTGGAGCTAACTTCGTTTTCAATTTCTTAAATTCAATGTTGTTTTTAACAATCTATTTTTAAATTCAATTTTTGTTGATACTTTGTCCAAAAAAATTGCTTTACCAACATGCTTCCCTTCCTTCATCTCCATTTCCTCCCATATCATCTCTTCTTTCATTAAAAATTTTGCCACATTTTTTAATTGAAATGCCTTATAATAGGTATCAATATTTGATATTCCCAATCCACCATCTTTCTGTGCTAAATACCACAACTTTTTTGATATTCTTGGTCTCTTTCCCCCATTACAATAGTCATTCAAAAATTTTTGAAAGTCTTTTATCTTGTTATCTTTAAGTTGTATTGGTAAAGCATCTAACAAAAAGTTTAATTGCAGTAATAATTTCATTTTACACAGTGCACTTCTACCAAAATAAGACTGGTTCAGCCTCTTATATTGTTGAATTTTTTCCTTTATTTCTTTTTTCTGTTTTTCACAATTTAACTTTATTAAATCCTCAAATTTATTTGATATATTTATCCCCAAATATTTCAAATTATCCTTAGCCTGAATATGATATTTTAATTTAATCTCTTCTCTTTTCTCTTTATTCATATTACAAAATATTACTTCCAATTTATCCCAGTTTATTCTCAATCCAGTCATTTCCCCAAATTCTTTAAGATGCCATTGTATTTTCGCTAAGGCTCCTTTTGGATTTTTCATAATTATTAGGGTATCATCTGCATACAAACTAATTTTATTCCCTTCCAATCCTTCAATGTTTTTGTCTTCCCTTATCATGTTTGCCAATATTTCCATTGCCATTATAAATAATATTGGTGAAAGTGGGCCACCCTGACGTGTTCTAGCCTTAAGCTCTACCTCTTCTGTAAAAGCTTCGTTTACTCTCACTTTAGCAAAACTATATTGATATAATTGGTCTATAGTCCTTTTAAATTTCGTACCAAACCCATAATTATTAACCATCTCTTTAACTGTAACCCATTGTAATGAATCAAATGCTTTGTATATATCCAAAGATAATAATCCCACCTCCTGTTTAGTTTGAAGTGCAGAATCTATTAGATCTACTACCCTCCTTGTTAAGTCTGTCATCTGCCTCCCTTTTAAGAACCCTGCTTGATCCCTGTTTATGTAGTCTGTCATAAAGCTATTCAACCTTTTTGCAATATTGGCTGTAAATATTTTAGCATCTTGATTTATTAATGAAATTGGTCTATATGCTTCTACTTTCGTTAAATCTTTCCCAGGCTTAGGAATCAATACAATTATAGTCCTGTGCCATGAAGTTGACATCATTTCTCCTTCCAAAATAGAATTGAACAGCTTCAAAAGTCTAGGACCTACCATTTGTAAAACTCTTTATAAAACTCAGCCGGTAGTGCATTCTCCCCAGCAGATTTCCCTCCTTTCAACTTCTTTATGACTTCTTTAATTTCCTTCTCAGTTATCCTTTCCTCCATTCTATTTCTATGTTCCTCTATTAATTTAATTTTAGAACCCTTCTCTAAATATTTTTTCAACTTTTCCACATTAACTTCTTTTTCTGAATATAATTCTTGATAAAAAAATACAATTTTAAGTTTATCTTTTGTTTTATTGTATCTAATACCTTCTCTGTTTATTAACGTTACCATTTCTCTTCTAATCTTTTTCTCTTTTGCTGCCCTAGCCAATAATTTTGAATTCTTATTACTATATTCAAAATATTCTCTCTTCAAGTAAATCAAATCTCATTTCACCTTTTCTATATCTTTCCCAATCAGTTCAGCTTTTAGTCTCTGCATCTTTTCATAAATCTTTGTATTCTTGTATTCTTGGTCTTAACATGTTCTTTTTGGAGCTGTTCAATTTCCTTTTCCAAATCCTTTTGTTTATTCTCCCACTGTCTATTTTTAATACTAGCTAATTTAATACATTCTCCTCTAAATACCAACTTCATGGCATCCCACACTGTTATATTTCACTTCACACATATTGTTTCATTGCCAACATTCCTCCCAATTTTTCATTATCAATTCTTTATGTTTAGGGTCTTTAACTAGATTTATATCAAATCTCCAATTAGTTCCTCCCTGATTCTGTCCCTCCAAACTTAATTCTAATAACACTTTTGCATAGTCTGATTCTTTAAAAAGACCCACTTCCATCTCTTCCAGATTTCTAACCATATTTTCCGTAACAAAGATATAATCTAATCTAGAACATGAATTATGAACTTGTGAGAAGTAGGTATACGATCTTTCTGACCCTTTAAGTTCTCTCCATGCATCTCACAATCTCAATAATTTAATCCATTTACCAATCAATTGCGTTTTTACCCCAGATCTATATTTAGTTACATTTGTACAATTATATCAGATCTTATTAAATTAAAATCACCTGCAACAACATTTTTATTGACCTTTCTCTATCTATTATTCGATAATTTTCTCCAAAAATTTATCTTGGAGTTCATTTGGGGCATACACATTAACCAATGTAATCTCTTCATCTTCAATTGTTCCTTTCACTATCAAGTATCTACCTTCTGGGTCAGAAATACTTTTTGTCATTGTATTCGAAATCAAAATTGCTACCCCTCGTGCCTTTGATGTACCAAAAGCTTTTTCATAAATTTGTGTCCATCCCAAAAATAATTTATTTGTATCTTCCAATTTTTGATGTGTTTCCTGCAGAAAGATTACATCAGGTTTATCCCTTCTAAGGGCCATTTCCAACCTTCTTCTTTTCACTTGGCAGCCAGACCCTTTACCATTCCAAGACAATAACTTTACACACTTCATAATTAAATTTGATTAAATTTCGCTAGGTCCTCCATAATTTCCCAAGGTGTGCATTTAACTAAACATTTAAACCCATCTACCCTACATGTAAACATATATATACAAAAAACCTCCGCAATCTCCCCCATACTCTTTCTTCACGGACTAAAGAAAAGCGGCCCTTGTCTTCCAAAGATGGGGGGAGACGTGTAAGATGTTCAGACTTTTCATATTCTTCGTTCTAAGCGCTCTTCCCATTTAATAGCTTCATTTCTCATTTTTTCCTCCTCTTCCACCATCCTCAACCCCTTCCCTATCACTCCAGCTACTGTCCCTCCCACGGCACCCCTTTCTTCTGGTTCATCTTCCTCCTTCTCCTCACCTCCCAAGACCTCCAACTCCTCCCTCTGTTCACCTTGTTCTTGAGAACCACTTTGAATCAGACCAATTGCTCTCAAATATTCCATTGCATCCATCTCTGAATCAATTACATGCATTTTCTTAGCATAAAAAAAATCAGCTGTTGGGGAAACCTCCAATTATATCTAATTTCTTGTTCTTTCGGGATCTTAGTAACCGGCTTCATCTTATACTTCCATATTCTCTCATCAATTGCAATGTCATTGTAAATTTCAATATATTTTCCATCCATCTTTAAAATGCCAGATCCAGCTTGTTTTATAAATTCCATCACTTTCAATTTATCTCCCAAATTTGAAAATTTCACCAACACATTTCTTTGCTCCTCTCTCCCTCTTCTTGGTCCAATTTTGTAGGCACTCACAATGTCTGCCATCTCAAAATCTTTTCCCATCTTCAAATTGTTCAGCCAATCTAAAATTCTTACTTTCAGCTGATCTGGCGTTTTCCCCACTATTTTTCGAATGACTATATTCTGCCTCCTCATCATTTCTTCCACCATATCAACTCTTTTTTCTTGTATTTTGACTTTACTCTTTACCTCCTTTCCTTCTTCATACAACTTTCTCAAATCTCCTTGCATCAATTTTGAATCCGCCTTAAGAACCCCCATTTCCTTTTCCACTCTATCAAAATTTTCACTGGTCTGTTTAACAAATTTAGAAAACTTCCCATTAAACTTATTCTCAGACCCTTGTATTCCTTTTAAAATATCTGCTTTATCTTGAGCTCTGGAGTCTTCCATTCTATCCAATCTTTTAAACAACTTGCCTAGCTCTGCCATAATTTGAATTTCATCCAGAGGTGTTGGAGATACAGTCGGTGTTGTTTTCTTCCTCTTTTCCATCTTCTCTCTGCTTGCTTTGGCTTCACCACCTCCTCCTCTATATTCTTTTCCATGCTTGCCGTTATATCCCCAAATAATACTAATAAGTTTTCTTTCAAGTCTTTCACTGAAACACTTTAATCCAGTCCCAAAATTGAGCAAAATATTTGACTTTGACCCTTAGTTCAGCTTCAAACTCTGAGAAAACAAAAACCAAGTTAAAACCCAAACCTTAAAAGGTGTGTGTGAGAGGGTTTTTAATTCCCAATCCAATCTTCTGTAACAACTCCTCTAACACCTTTCACCTTCATCAAAAACTTCAAAAATAAAAATTGGGAATGGGAGAAAGGGGGAAGGAAAAAAGAAAGAGTAAAAAGAAAAAAGGACTTTTTTTTGTAATCCACAGTGGGATCCTCCACGGCAGCGCCCTCCTCCTTCCGTCTGTTCTCCCTCCAGCAACACTCCAGCAACACTCACATGACTCCAATTCCTCTTCTAACCTTCTCAACTTTATCCTTTACCAATTTCCAGCTCAATACTTTCGCATCCACTTCTAGAAGACAATGTAACTAATTTTCATCTTTGCCCTCTGCAGCCATAACATTGTGACTTCTCTGCTCGTAACTTTCGCTTCTCTCTAAACACTTTCCAGCGCCGCCATTACTTTCTGTCCACCTCCTTTCCTTCTCGATCCTCTCCTTCTGTTTCTTACATCCAGTATCCCACCAACTCAAACCGGTCCAAAAACACAACACTCTGCCTCACTTCTCCGCTGTCCAAGAGGGCTCCACTGCCGATTTAGTAAATTTTTCACTTAATCTCCCACTTTCCCGATCTCTGCACCCTTTACCCTTCGGTGCCAGCACCCCCATCCAGTACTCCGATGCGCGATCGATCAAATATCACGGCTCAGCAAAACATGTTTTGGCAATTCGGAAGATCTTTTTCTTTTCACTTTCTCTCCTTTCCGAGTTCGATTTGGCTCCTCAATTACCAAATCTTATCTCACTTTCACTTTCTCTGGCTTCAGCACCTCAAGCCAGCTCGGCATTAAAGCCTTCTGCCTTGCTCTTCAGGCTGTCAGCCCACTTGAAAATCAAGACTCCCGATCACCGTCAACTTATTTTTGAAAAAAAGTCCTTTAAAGTCTTGTTTTAAAAAGCATTCCCATTAATCCACCTTTGTTAAAGCGGGAGCAAAGAAAAATCGTTGTTAAACTATTGCCATCTTGGCCACGCCCCCCTGTTACTGTAGTTTTAAATGTGGGGAAAAAACTCCTCATAAATGCCTTTGTATTTTGGACCAAGAAAAACAGGGAAGGCAACTGTATCAGGATTTAACATTTTAGCTGTGGATTTTACAAGAAATAAACACTCTTTAGCTGAAATGGGTTTTTACAGTCATTCCCCCTCCTAAATGTACAGCTGGAAACAAACTATTACATGAAGATTTGTTGCATAAGATATCACTAAAGGTAAAGGTAAAGGTTTCCCTTGCTCGAAAGCCAGTTGTATCCGACTCTAGGGTTCAGTGCTCATCTCTGTTTCAAAGATGAAGAGCTAGCGCTGTCTGCTTCTGCAGACATTTCTGTGGTCATATGGCAGGCATGACTAGACACTGGACACATGGAATGCTGTTGTCTTCCCACCATTCACATTTCACTTGCTAGGTTGGCAGGAGCTGGGACAAAGACAGGAGCTCATTCCATCCTGTAGTACTCGGGAATCGAACTGGTGACCTTCCGCCTCCCAGTCAGCGTCTTCAGCAACTTGAGCCACTGCAGTCCCTAGTAATATACCACTACTCTTGTCATAAAGAAGAGATGTAAACATTTCTCCTGTATCCTCACCACAAGAATAGACTATGATTCAGGAGAATGTAAAATGTAGAAGGAACTGTGTGGTGCTTAGCAAACAAAATACTGCAGGCGCACCCCCCCAATAACGGACACAGACAACATTGAAAGTGGATAACAGCATAGGGCCACATTTATTGATTCAATGCCCTAGTCCGAATTATAAATTTGTATTGGTAAAACGACCAATCATAATTCCTAAGGCAAGCAGGCCGAAGTAACACTGGTAAGGTACCACCCCAAAATTGCCAACGGCAATTGGTTACAATGTATCAATTTGTATCAATTTGTCTGTTGACAACAAACAAATTGTTGACCGTAGTCAATAACTAACTTATGACCCCACCCTCTGACGCGTATCCGTGAAATCACAGGGGTGATGCATGCTGGTTAGCAATCGTCATCACCCCATCGCCTGGTTCGTCGTTGACCGGACAACGTTTAACTAATTTATTCCTGTCTAGTGTTGTCCAGTCAATTGCGAACCTGCCGGATACTTGTGGGTCATACTGTTTACCTTACCAGTGCTACCCGCCAATGTGACCAAAGTCAACAGTAGGAACACAGAAAGACCCCTATATCAAACCATAGCAACAGTGTGGGATGGGCAAAAAAGCCAGGACCCGGAGCCAATATGGGTCCCAACCAAAAATTCCCACCCGGCCCCGAAGCGACCATAATATCACACTGTTAACTAGGGCGGGGGTGGAGGGGAAAAAACTTCTCCGCTCCGTCGCTGAGGTAAAATGGCAGCTCGGCTGCCTCGTGGCCACCCCTTTTATAAGGGAGCTGGCCACGCCCCTAACTACCCGGATTCTCTGTCCTGTGGGGGGGGGCCCGCAAAGGGCGCGGCGGCCATTTTGGCGCCGCGCTTGCATTGCAGGCGCACCCCCCCAATAACGGACACAGACAACATTGAAAGTGGATAACAGCATAGGGCCACATTTATTGATTCAATGCCCTAGTCCGAATTATAAATTTGTATTGGTAAAACGACCAATCATAATTCCTAAGGCAAGCAGGCCGAAGTAACACTGGTAAGGTACCACCCCAAAATTGCCAACGGCAATTGGTTACAATGTATCAATTTGTATCAATTTGTCTGTTGACAACAAACAAATTGTTGACCGTAGTCAATAACTAACTTATGACCCCACCCTCTGACGCGTATCCGTGAAATCACAGGGGTGATGCATGCTGGTTAGCAATCGTCATCACCCCATCGCCTGGTTCGTCGTTGACCGGACAACGTTTAACTAATTTATTCCTGTCTAGTGTTGTCCAGTCAATTGCGAACCTGCCGGATACTTGTGGGTCATACTGTTTACCTTACCAGTGCTACCCGCCACACGGAGGGGCTTCAAAGAAGACCTGACGCCCCCCCCCCCCCCAGACCGTCAGCTCGGTCAACAGGCCTGCTCGCCAATCACCCAACAGGAGGTCCATACCTCCTCGCGACAGATAGACCCCATCCCCTGCGTACAAGTCATAATTTTGTAGACTAATATCGGGGTGATGACTAACCCGTCCCCAAGCCCTGGTGGCAAGAAACCGCGCCACTGCCTTATTGACCGCGCGCCTAGCGCGGTCAAGGGCCAGGAGGTTAACGCCCCCTCTGTAAGAATGGCGCGGAACAATGTCCGACCAAACCAGGGTTGTGGCAGGCCAGACATAATGCAAGTAGGCGAGTTCCTCGCAAATCGCATGCTTGAGCGATAAGCCGGTGACCTGGCCCAAATCATTGCCCCCCAGGTGGATGATTAGAATGTCAGGCGGGTCAGCACCCAGGCCAGAAAAAAGGAAAGGCCGCAGCTCCCGCCATAACATCCCAGGCTTACCATGCCATGCGAGACTGGCGTGGTCACCCAGTCCCAGTCGGGGTCCCCACTCTGTCGCCGCAGCGTAACGCGCTGCCCTGTGCACATAGCTGTGGCCCACCAGCCATACTGTCACCGGTGTAATACGACACCCAGGGTCTGTAAGAAAATTGAGAAAAAAGGCGGTAAGGTGACTGGATTGGTACTCATGGCGGGAGTGGGCGCACATAAAACTGAAAACATTGCGAGCCCCACCTCCCCATGCTGCGTATGTCAGCCCCAGAGTACCCAAAAGCAGCTGCTGTAGAGGCTGCACCAATACGGAACGAATGTGTGCCATAACGGGCACCTGGTAGGCCCACCCTGGTGAGGGCTCTGGCTGTCACCTTCCAAAACTGAAATTTAGTAAGGGGAGACCCATCTTGGTGACAGAAAAACGGGCCGTGGTGCATGCCACGCAGTGCCAGGAATTCCTGTAGGGCACCAACCGGACAGATGTCTGCCAAAGAACAACGTAGCAGTCTTACACCACTGCCTACGCCATGCTGATCTGTTTTAGAGGAGCGTATCCTCAACTGGGCCCAGTCTTTGGCAACATAGACATCTTCGAGTTCCAGTGCCCTACCACTTGCATCCGCCTTAGACAGCATCACGAGTTCGCTGACGCGGAGCGCTCCAAAAAATGCCACCGTTGTGGCTGCATGAAAAAGGGCTGCCTCATAATGATCAAAACAGAGGCCTGGCCAGCCCCGGGCCAACTGGGTAAGAACCCCTGGGGAAATAGGGTGCCGGTCGTCCGGGCAACGCCCGCGCTCGCGCACCCACCCCTCCAAAACATGTCTCACCCGGAAGTCAGAGGTGGTATCCACATGACCCCCCACTTTGGCCATAAAAGCCAACGCCGAGAGCTTGGATGCCATGGTGCGAGGTGCGAGGCCCTGTGCATGCAGGTGAACCATGAACCGCAGAACATGGTCCACCGGGATAGGCCAGGTCTCTGGCAAGAGGAATTGAGTAGCAAATGCCCTGTACGAATTGAATGCTTGTTGATACGCCTTACGCGTGCGTGGCGCTAGTGACAGGCCAATCGCCCGGTTCACCTCTCCTTGCCAATAGTCCACATCTCGTCCGGGAGTGGCGAGGGAAATTCCTCCGCATCCGGGGGCAAGGCGCGGAACCGGGAGATCTGCAGGCGGGACAAAGCGTCAGCAATATCATTATTAATCCCTGGGACATGCCTGGCCCTGAACAAGACGTTGAGGCGCAGGCAGCGCAGCACAAAATGGCGCACTAGATCCATGACCCTGGGCGATTTGGAAGTCTGTGCATTGACAATGTGTACAACAGCCGCATTGTCACACCAGAAATGCACCACCGAATTAGCCCACTGTTCGCCCCATAGCATCAAAGCCCCCAGAATGGGAAAAAATTCCAGGTATGTGAGATCCCGCAGGCGACCTGTGCCTGCCCATGCCGGTGGCCACCCACCATAGGCCCACTTCCCATTGAAGTACATCCCATAACCCAGGGATCCTGAGGCATCAGACTGGATCTGGAAATTGGGGGATGCCAGGAGGTCAGACCTCCAAAATGAGACCCCATTAAAGTCCCTCAGGAATTGCAACCAGACGAACATGTCTGCCTTGATACCCCGGGTGAGCCTGACTCTGTGGTGGGGCCTGGATAACCCTGCCATGGCGTCGCATAAGCGCCGGGCAAAAGCCCTGCCCGGTGCGACCACCCTGCAAGCAAAATTAAGGTGCCCATGTAGCACCTGCAGTTCCCTCAGGGATGCCTTACGCTTGGCCAGCAATTCCGAGATAAGGGCCACTATCCTGGACACCTTATCACTCGGCAACCTAGAAGCCTGCACTACTGTGTCAATCTCAACCCCCAGGAATACTAGCTTGGTCGATGGGCCCTCGGTCTTTTCGGGCGCTAAAGGGACACCAAGTTCCTCCATTAGCGTCTGAAATGTGTTGAGGAGACGTGCGCACGTGTCCCAGCCCCGTTCACCCCCGAATAAAAAGTCATCCAGGTAATGGGCTACAGACCGGGACCCTGACCTGCGGACGAAAGCCCACTCTAGGAAGGTACTAAAACGCTCGAAAGCCGAGCATGATATGGAGCAGCCAAAAGGCATGGCCTTATCAAAATAATATTCCCCCTTAAATTTAAAACCCAGCAACTCAAAGTCGCCCGGGTGCACTGGCAAGAGGCGAAAAGCTGACTTAATGTCACACTTGGCCAGCAGGGCACCCGGGCCACACGAGCGGACCATGCGCAGCGCATGGTCAAACGATGTATACCTGACTGAACAAAGGTCATCAGGGATAGCATCATTGACCGATCGGCCGGCTGGGTAGGACAAATGATGAATAAGGCGAAACTCACCTAGGGACTTTTTGGGGACCAAACCCAGTGGCGAGACCTTAAGATTGGGAAACGGGGGTGCGGGGAAAGGTCCAGCGACCCTGCCCGCGTCTAACTCCTTTTTAATGCTGGCCGCAGCCACCTCCTCCCTTCCTCTGAGGGATAAAAGGTTGGGAGCATCCTGAGGGGACCTATCACCCATAAAAGGGATACGAAATCCCTGCTTAAAACCTTGAAGGAGATACTCCCCGTCCTCCCCCTTCGGGTACGATGCGAGCCAGCGCTCCAGCATGTCCACCTTAATTGGGGAGGGGGCCTTTTGGAGAACTAGCTCCATCCGTGGCAGCCTTGCCAGCCCACTGTCCACCCCTCCCTCTGCCTCGCGCCCCCCCAGGCCTGGGACAAGCAGAGGCTGCGTGGGGGCCAGAACATGTGGGACACTCATGCTTATACCTGCAGTTCTTTCGATTGCAGGAACCATTTGACGAGAAAGTCCAGCACAGCAGGCGGGCTGGAACCCCCTGCCCCGCCGCCTGGCGGGTAGCCTGCGCTGGAGCCGCTCGCTGGACCGCATGTCCGCAATGGTATCTATCCCCCGGGGCAGGGCGTGTGGGTGTCATATACAAAAGCCACAGCCTCTGGCACGGCTCATCCCATCTCATCTCGGGGTGGAGGGGAATCCTCATACGGAATTCCTCATCATATGCTAGCCATGAGGGGCCCGGGAAATCGACCATCGCCCTATATATGTTGTCCAAATATTGGACCATGGGAATAGCTAAATCCGGCCGCGCCCTCAAATATACCGCCATGTATATTAAATAAGCGGGGAGCCAGTTGGCCCAGGTACGCGGCGGCTTACGGCGGCGTGCCTGCTCCTTGTCCTTCTCATCCTGACCCTCCCTTTCCTCCTTGGTGGGCTCTCTGTTCAGGAGTGAGAAGATATCTACGTACTCCCCTCGCCATATCTTTTCCCTAGTAGCCTGTGCCAGGTGATCACCCAATGGCAAGGAATACCCTGCCGTCGGCAAAGCCGAAAAGGGGACAGCCGGCCTGGTAAAAGGGGCCTGAGCTAACCCAGCCACCCCCAGAACATTCCCTGCAGTGTAAGGACCAATGCCCACCCCAGTGCCCAAGGTGGCAGTCGTCGTCGCCGGGTGGGTCGCCGACAGCGTGGCCCCCGCACCACCAGCGCGAGGCCAAGGCCATTGAAAGGCCCCCCTTAGATTGGGAATGTGTGTGGATGTACTCGCTTGCACCGTATACTCACATGCTGCACCCCCGCGGGCCGCCCCCACCGGGGGTTCCGGCCCACTGGGGGCGTCGGAGCTCACGACCGACGTAGAGCTCATCACCGGGGCTTGACCCGCACCTGGTTGCTGGCTGGGGAGCTGCGAGGCAGTGGCCGAAACCGCGCCACGCGCCTGCAGCAGCTCAACCCTCCCCGCCGGCTGTTGTCCTCCTGCCGACAGCGCCTCAAAAGGAACCCCGAAGGGGGCGCCCGCCTGACTGGCCCGAGCCAACGACGCCTCCAGGGCCGCAATGCGGGCCAGCAAGGTGTCCACGTTGACCATGGGCAAAGGGCCGGCCGGCCCACCTGGTCCAGGCATGGGTACAGGCCCCTGTACCCCGGGACCCACATATGGCCATTGGCCAGCACCGAAGCCCGGCAGGGTTGGTGGAGAAACTTGCCAAGGCAGGGGGCCGCACCACCCCCCAAGGCTAGAGGGCCCAGGGAGAGGCTGCGGCCCAAGAGGAGTAGGCCCGCCAGAGTGGGCAGGAGCAGGAGCGGTGTCCACCGCTCGTGGGCCGCGGGCCGGAACCCCTTCCGCGCCCGTACTCTGATCGCCCACTCCGGGCCAAGGGGCAATAGACCCCATTCCGCTGGCCCTGGCCGGCAAAGGTGGCTGCTGAGGAGGCGGCACCGCGGTCCTCCGACCTGGGTTGCGCCTCCTAACAGCGCGAGCTGAACTCGAAGCTGCCTTCTTCTTCGAAGGCATCTCCTCCGAAGCAGAAAAGGGAAGCCGGCAAGGCAGAATCGCTACCAAAAGGCTTCCCGGTAAGCTAACGAGCGACGGAGACACAGGGGAAAAAACTTCTCCGCTCCGTCGCTGAGGTAAAATGGCAGCTCGGCTGCCTCGTGGCCACCCCTTTTATAAGGGAGCTGGCCACGCCCCTAACTACCCGGATTCTCTGTCCTGTGGGGGGGGGCCCGCAAAGGGCGCGGCGGCCATTTTGGTGCCGCGCTTGCATTAGCAAACTTAGCTTTCTGTTTAACTTATTTTTGGTGCTTAATACTGCTTAGTTGACAAAATTTTGACTTTAATTTCTTTTCTCTCCCCTCCCCCCCCCCTCCACACATGTTGCCGATAACATCACTGTTTGGCAGGAATATAAAGGAAATAGAGATATATTTAGTGATCATTGGTGGAAGTTTTGGGGGAATGCTTGCTGGAAACAGGAATTTCTAAAAGCCCACAGATTGGTTTGAAAAAGGGTCTGGAGTCGTCCTTTTCCCTCCTACTTAAGAACTTGAATAACTTAACTCAGGTAAGGGAAGCATCACTGGTGAAGCATCACAAACTAACACCACGAGCTTCCTTGGGTCGAAGTGAGTTAAGATTGCTTCCGACGATAGAAGCTGTTTTAACTCTTTAAAGGGTCATTCCTGGCTCTCCCCACATTGCCAAACCATGTCTTTCTTTAAAAGATGATGCAGCAGCTCCACCACGGAAGCCTTCCTTGGCGAGAAGGAATGGTAAAAGTTAAGCAGCCCCAAGAAGGACTGAAACTCTGGTTTCGCGATTGGGTGAAGAGCGTTGCGAACAGCTGAAACTTTTGAGTCAGAGGGCTTAACTCCTTCGGGGGTTATCTTGAACCCTAAGAACTCTGCTTCCCTAGCAAGGAACACGCATTTATCTCTTCTCAGCTGCAACCCCGCCTTCTCAAACACGGTTAAAACTTTGTCTAACCTCTTAGCTAGTTCTGACTCACTTCCAGCTGTGATCAAAACGTCATCAAAGTAGGGGAGAACCCCGGGGAGACCCTTAAGGAGGAATTCTACTAACGATTGAACTGGAGGCATGTCACCTTAAACGCACCCTTGTGCATAACAATTGTCTGGGCAGCTGCTGCAGCAGGTGTGACCATTAGCTGCTGATAAGCCTGCATTAAATCCAATTTCGCAAAGCATTTACCCCCGTGTAATGTGGCTAGTAAATGGCTAACTACCGGCACTGGGTATGCATTGGGGTGAATGGCCTTGTTAATCGTGCATTTGTAATCAGCACAAATCCTAACCTTCCCGTTGGATTTCATGGCAGTAACAATCGGTGTCTTCCACTCTGCAGAGTCCACCGGAACCAAAATCCCCTGACCCACCAGTTTGTCCAGTTCCGCCTCAATCTTATCTTTGAGGGCGAAGGGTATTCTTTGTGGCTTGAGCTGGACGGGTCTAATTGCTGGATCCAGGTCAAATGAGACTGGGGGCCCCTTGTACTTCCCGAGCCCCTTCTTGAAAACCGCTGGGTGTGCATCGCACACATCTCGCACTGGGTCAGTCTCGACGGCGTTGATGCTGGACAGTTCATTCCCCAAGGGAGCAAACTGCTGGATCCCCAGAAGGCAGCTCGAGCCCCGCTTGAGAACCACTAGGGGCAGTTTCTCAGTTAAACCCTTGAACTTGACCATAAAGTCCCCCACCACCAAAACAGGAATCAGGTTGCCCTGCACGTCCCGCAAGGACGTCTTAAAGGCCTTGAGTTTTGGGCGCACATTGGGGGGAATATGCAGAAACTCTTTCTGGGACACAATGGAGTAGGATGTGCCCAAATCCACCTCCATCCTAACTGGACCCCCTGCAACAGTACCTTAACAAAGAAACGTCGGTGTGCGTTGGACACATGGCCCGCAGTTGGCTCCCCCATGGAAATCTTTCCGATGGCCCCTCCTTTTCCTCGAGGGCGCTCGGATGGCTCCTGGTCCTGTTTCCAACGATGCCTGCATATCTTTGCAGTGTAGCTCCGGCGCCTGCAATGGTGGCATTCAGCCTTCTGGAAAGGACACTTTTTCCGGTCGTGGGATGCTCCGCAGCCATCGCATTGGCGGTGGGCCTTCTTGCCAGCCCACTTATGGGCTGACTTTCTCCGAATTTTTTGGACGTTGTCGTCGCCGGCGCTGGACCTGGACCCCGAGGATGAGGTGGGTGCTGGAGATGAGCTGGACAAGTGTGGAAGTGAACGGCGGGTGGCCTGCAAGTGGACCCAGACCCTCCAGGTGCGGCAGGCTTTGCCTTGAATGCTTTTACCCCGGACCTTGCTGCTTCAGCCACCAGAACTTCCTGCAGGACGGAGTTGTATGTGAGATGGTCTCTGGCCATCAGTCTCCACTGGGCTTCCTTATCCCTCATTCTGGACAGCAGGTGGTCCCTCAGGGCTTCCTCCAGGTTGTCCCACTGGCAAGGGGCAGCGCCTAACCTGAGGGCAGCAGCATAGTCGGCCACGGACTCTCCTGGGCACTGGTCTCGCCTGTGGAAGGCTACTCTTGCCGGGTAGATGGACACCTTGGGCTGAAGGTGATTCTGCAGCGCAGCCCAGGATCTCCTTGAGTGGGACAGTGTCGATGTCCCACGGCAGCAGGAGGTGCATTGCAAGAGCGCATTTGCTCCTCATCATCAATCTTCTTGGCCGCCATAGCGTGCTTGAATTGGCACTCGTACAGCGTCCATTTCTCTGGTTCCTTGAGGTTGAACGGAGGTAGCTTGATGCTGTGGGAAGCCATAATCCCACCTTTGTCACCAATTTGATGTTTGCAGATTGATATGCAGTAGCCAGCAGTCAGGGGGCCAAACACATCTTTATTGGGCTGCAGTCAATCTGAACATGACGTCAATGGCAGAGAAATGCTCCTTATATACCACAGGTAACGATTCAAACCTAGCGTGGAGCCACCTGATTGGTCAGTACAGGTAAACAGCCAGGTGACAACACTTGATTGGGTAATGAGTAAACAATAGCTACATCTACGGTGGGAACACAGTCCCGTGATATCTACACAAGAGTAGTATTTACATAAGGGAAAAAGGGAGGGGGAAATGGAGGATCGCTAGATCGAATTTCATTCACATTTCACTTGCGTTACATACACAACACTTAATGTGTTCTATCAGTTCTATTTTGGAAATGTTTGGTGCAGTTGGTAATCAAGCTAATCAAGCTAAAGGAAAAGCTACAAAATGGATGTGATTTTTCAGTCAAGCGAACAGCATTAAAACAGTGTCTGGGAAGGGAAGAGTTGTCTTTCTCACTTCCTATCCATAGTGTTCCCTTCCTCTCTAGGAATGCTGACTCTATGCATTTAACCCTTTGCTGTTTTAAGGAATCCTCCGTAGCTTTTTACATACAGTATTTTCCCTTGAACTGGGATTTTTATATGTTTTTCCTTGAACCGGATGGGACAGCATGAATCCGTGAAAATCATGGAAAAAACCAGGACATATGACATCCCTACTAAAGTGTCAACTTTCTCAATGGATGAAAATACTTTTGGAAAATTATTTAGTGCAAATTAATCTTTAGCTCACTTTAAACTGGCAGAACTTTATCCTCGAAGTTAAACGAGGGTATATGTTTTTTGTAATTCAAATTCAAAGTGCTTTAACATTCCAATCTCTTCGGTTTTGAAACAGAGATGAGCACTGAACCCTAGAGTCAGATACGACTGTCTTTCGAGTAAGGGAGTCCCCGGGGGGGGGGGGGGATAGAATTATAGCAACTCTACACTTTAGTTATTTCAGAGATGTTGATAATTTTGTATAGTTGTATTTTGTTTAGGTTTTGTTGGGTCGATAAGTGGTTTTTCAATCTCATTGTTCTGTGCAGGACAATGACAATAAAGATCTATCTATCTATCTATCTATCTATCTATCTAAAAGTACCTGGAAATGATCATTTTTAAAAATGGAACTTACTTCAAGGTAAGTTTGGTTAGGATAAAGGCTTAAGTCTAACATACCTCTGGTCTTACAGGATCTTCTATGCCAACCACACAAATGCAGGTCAAATCAGACAAAATGTCATTTTCATTGTCCCATTCCGGCTCAGAATTGCTAGGAAAGTCTCGAAAAGCAACACAGATGGTTCTCAGGCCATCACATGCCATGGGCTCAATAACTTTCTTTACCATCTCATCTCGATCGCGGGGTTTAAAGATGCGAGGCTCACCAGCTGTATTAAGAATCCTAGAACATCTTGGAAGGAAATGATAACAATGCCAATTGTGTAACTTCAATATGTAACACATATAGGTTGAATACAATTATAATTAACAGTACCAAAAGGGTGACATAATTCTAGCTAACAGCTTTTAAAGAGTGTAAAATATGTAATACCTCTTTGATGACAACAGATTATTGGTACTAGTATAATAGGTAGGCTGCCAACGATAGCTTTGAACACTGGTAAATGTAGATTGATACAGGGGAGTTGGGTCCAGCAACTTAAACCGTGGACAGCAATCTGACTGAGGATGAACAGAGTGAATCTCCACTCAGTCATAGAAATGTACAAATGGGGCCTTAAATATCTCAAATACCTTAGAAATTCTATTAGGGTCACTATAAGTCAGATGTGTCTTGACAGCACAAAATGCAGACACACACACTGTAACCTAGAAGAGTTGATTCCTGCTAAGCCCTGTAAAGTAGCTCAGTCAACTTAAGCAAGCTACAAACAGTAAATGCAGGAACAACTGTGATATATCTTACATTATGATGATGATCACAGTCAGAAAAGTTACTTTTTGGACCAGAATTCCTCAGCCTAATTGGCTGGAGACTAACATAAGAAGCCATAGTTACCAATTTAGAACTCCGGAAACATTAAGAAATCCTATATACATAAATATGCACTGGCTGGAATCATGTTGACTCATCATGCAACAGAATACAGTACTTCTATGGAGATTTCTTAACAAATTCCCTTATAAACGTTATGCCTTTTACATAATGATGCAACAGGATTTCAGTCATTAAATAATGCTGAACAGAAGTGGGAAACCTGAAACTCTTCTGATGTTGTTGAATACCAACTCCCATCAGTCCCATCTAACAATGCTCAAGTCAAGAGTGATGATATCTGTAATCTAACAACATTTGTACAGCCCAGTTGAGCAGTCATAGAAAAGGTGACCATCCAGATGTTGTAAACCACAAAACCCAGAATCCTTTACTACAGACTATACTGTTGAAGGCTGATGGGAATTGCAGACTAATAATACTTCAAATGCTGCAGTTTCCAGTTCTTGCTCAAAGAAGTGGAATAATTTCTCTGTAAGATTATATATTGACAGAATGACAAAGTTGAGTACCTACTTCTTCAAGACAATTTCAGAAGCTCCTTTGCTGTACATCCGGAAGCTATCATCTGGCATTTTAATGACAGTGCTCATGGACTTCCTCACAGAGTTAAATGTGTACACTTTGTAAAGCTTTTCTTCTGGCATTTGATTCCGGATGACCTGATAATCTTGCTTTAGGTTCAGCACAAATCCCAATAAACCACACTCTGTCTTGTTGCCAACTTGACGAGGTAGACCACCTTCCTTTTCTGGTGGCTAAGAAAACAAAAAGGATTGCATTTCAGATGTCTTGTCATAGCCACATGAATCAGTTGGCTAAGGCCAAACGGCACATGAAGTCATTTAGAGTTATCTGTTTTATTTTACCCCTTATTTTGGTTTAAATCCACTATTGGATATAGTTAGAGGTATTAAAATGAATAAACCTGTTAGTGTATTATCATCCACCAAAGTAATTTTAGTAAGCCTACGCGAGGGAGGACTAATTTGGGTTTTAGCCCTTTTTCTTAAAGGCATCTGAAATTTAGACCAAAACACTGGCAAAGGTTGTCTCATCTGCCCTACTCTTTCCCCCCATAGGCCCAATTTCTATTCAGAAGATACTTTTCGTCATTTACGGGAGAAATCAGAAAAGTGTGGCCTATGTTCCCCTTTGAACTGTGTGCTCATAAACACGAACTTGTGCAACTACTTTATCCCTTGCGGGAGGGATAAAGGGCCGTGGGCCACCGCCTGAGGACTTAGAACATGGACTCCGCTTCGGCAGGGGTGAGGATGCCCCCGGCTAGGAGCGCGTGGACTTGCGCACCTGCTGGCATTCTTGCCCCCCACCCAGGTTTGGAAGGACGGGAAGGGACTGTCTTGGGGTATATTTTTATTATATTGTATGCTGTTTTGGCAGTCTATATGTATTATAGTGTTTTATAACATGTTTAATATGTCTCTGCTATTGTACGGTATTGTGTGGGGATTGAACATTGAACATTTCTGGGACCTTTGTTACTTTTATTGTCATATTGATTGTATAGATTATCTTGTAACTATTGTATTGCTATTGCTGCTGCTGCTTGTTAGATTTTGTATTTTGTATCACGTATATTATTGCTGTGAACCACCTTGAGTTGCCCGCTGGGTAAGAAAGGTGGTATAGAAATAAAACTTCAATCAATCAATCAATCTTTAACAACAGTGATAAGATATGGAAATGCAGTTAGTTTGTAACTAAAGCATCATCTGAAATATCAACCTAGGAAAGAAATTAAAATTATTACAAAGGTTTATTTATTTAAATATGCATGCACTGACTTCTCTGCATGGTTCAAGGCAGCTAACTCAAATACACCAAAATGTACCAATTCCATTTTGAAGTGAGTCTACTCATTATAACCATGAATAGTCTGAGTTAAGACTCTATCTCTCTATCTTAGCCGTCTGTGCATACTTAGGGATAATGATAATAATGATAATGATAGCAGTAAAACGATTACTGAGATAATGTATTGGTGGCATTTTGACCATTTAGGCAACTATGCCATATAAATCTTGGTAAGGTAAAGGTAAAGGTTTCCCTTGCTCGAAAGCCAGTCCTATCCGACTCTAGGGTGCAGTGCTCATCTCTGTTTCTAAGCCAAAGAGCCAGCGTTGTCTGCTTCTGCAGATGTTTCCGTGGTCATGTGGCAGGCATGACTAGACACCGGAGTGCATGGAATGCTGTTACCTTCCCACTGAAGTGGTCCCTATTTATCTACTTGCAATTTCTTGCTTTCGAACTGCTAGGTTGGCAGGAGCTGGGACGAAGACAGGAGCTCATTTCTGTCCTGCAGTACTCAGGAATCGAACTGCTGACCTTCCGCTTCCCAGTCAGCGTCTTAGCAACTTGACTTCCCCTGTTTTGAAACTGGAACAAATTCCAAACGTCCATTTCTCCCACCTAGACAGTCACTTGGATTATTCTCTTGCAAGTTTTTATCAGTTTCAAAATTAAAAAGAAACAAAAAATTAAAAAACCAAAATGTTTGTGATAGAATGATTAAACATCTCTCCAAACTCCAGCATTCAGCGACCTCTAATGTAATTTTTGTCATTTTAATGCACAAGTACTTGCTCATAATCAAACATTCCTAACATGTACACACCAAAAACATTTCACCATGTACACGCCAACTATATTTTCATTAGTTTCTGTTTTGATGTAAGTGTTTTGCTACAATCTCTCCCTAGTAATGTTTCATTTGTTTCAATTTTTGTAATCCCTACAAGACACACCATGGTGAATTTTTAGAAGATAGTAGAACTACACAATTTGAAAGAGGCAAACATTAAATTACATTTTTTTAAAACGGGGGGGGGGGGGGAATTCCACCCTAATATTCTGTACACTCATTATAAGTGGTCTTATATACTGCTATAGTGGTCTGAAAGTCTGCAAGATCTAATATAACAGCTGCAGAACCCGTCATCTCAGCATGGTGTTTATTAAAATTAAGCACATGGTGGTGAGAATTTGGCTGTTACTCAATCTTTCCCGCAATGCTTCAGCAAAACAACCTGTTTGCCAAACCAACTTCTTGGCAGTGCAAATTACTATTCCCAGTCTCTAACAAGAGATAATCTGGGTCACACTTCAGACTCAGACTCCATGTCTAGTAACTCTCAAAATTAAAGCAAAAAAAGAGCATAAGAACATCTGTATTTCTTTTATATTTGCACAGTTTCCAGGCATCAGAGATTTCTATCCTACTCACATGAGAAAATATTTTATCAATTGAGGCCTGTATTGTTACCCGATGTGGTATAGGGGATAGAGTAACAGACTAGAACTCAGGGGGCCTGGATTAGAATCCCTACTCATCTATGAAAGCTCACTGGGATGATGTGGAACTGGTAAAAACACTCCTTCAGTATCTTACTTACCCTGAAAGCCCTGTTAGAGTTGCTATGAGTTGGTTCTGACTACGTTTCTCATAATGTTACTTTTATACTTGCTAACCCAGCTTCTGTTTGTTAATGGGTAAATTTAAGATTCTTTTTATCCCCTTTTAAGTCTTATCCTTAAAACTCAACTCAGATTGGACAACCATTAAAATAGCTCAGTGGTTTAGGGATTTTGCTGAGGATCCATAAGTACTTTAAGATATAAGTGTTTGCTCTTAATCAAACATTCCACCGTGAGTTGCGCAAAATATTATTTTCATTAGTTTTTCCTTTCATGTCAATATTTTGCTACAATATCTTCCAATTTATACTTATTTTCTTACTGGACTGGAAAAAATAAATGATGGACAATATGGGGAGCATACACATGGGAGTGGCCGAGGGAAGAATTCAACTGTACCTTCCTGTCATCCATCTATTTGGCTTATGAAGAAGAGGCAATGTTTTCCTCCTGGTAAATATTGAATATATTATTATTGAATATATAGAATACAAGCAACATGGTCATTATTTGAATATCCCAATACTACTGAGATCAATATTACATTGGAATTCCCCACTGTGCCTCTCAGAAGAGCAAGTCTGTGTGGCTTTCAGGGTGCACCAGAAGAAGGGAATAGCTCCTTCTAATTTATTTCTATCTAAAATACCCAGAAAGGGGTAAACATGAGCCACTATCATGCTATGATGATGATGATTGATGATGTGGTGGCGGTGGTGGTGTGCACAATCCATCAGATTTTTGGACTGGGGGTTTGGACCCTCACTACTCATGACCTACCCTGGACCAAAAAGTCAATGACATATCATCTGTACTGGTATCACTGTTGCTTTTTTCTCCCAAAGTTCATATTCTGATATTTTATGCTCTTTTCAATCTCTTTTTCTCCCACCCAATCAGCTAACCCATTTTTTCCAACTACAGTAATGTCTGGAGTGTTGCGTTCAAGCTTCTTATCATTTTGGATCTTAAAGTCCCACAATATCTTAACCATTTTATCCTCATACTCAATTACTTTTTTAGGTTTCTGTTTCCTTCAGTAAAGGTTATCCACAGGGGATACATTGTGACCTGTACTTCAAATATGGTAATCCATAATTCTTGCACAGATTCCAATGTAACATTGCTGCAACTCAGTTATGGCATCCTGTGTAGTCAATCTGTGTGATTTTACTGCATCCACTGATAATGTGGTCCGTTTCTTTACAAAACCTACACTTACTCTCAGTTCCAGATTCCCCCCCCCCATTTTTTTTGTTTTAATTATGTTGTTGAGTAATGCTTGTTGATAGGCAGCAAATATAGGTCATGCTATCGCCTTCTTTAAGGATACTGGGATTTAGCCATACCCAATTCACTTACATTCAATATTTTTTTATATATTGAGCATATAATTGATTGTGATTCCAAGCATTTCTTCTATTCCTCAAAATCTTGTCCCTGTATTCATCTTTCAGCTCAGCAGACTTGATGATACCTTCTCTAGAAATTTCATTCAACATCCTGTTACTGCTCTGAATGTGATTTGCAGTCATCAGCTTTTTCTTCAGTACAAAGCATCCAATTCAGTCACCATCCAATCTACATCATCAGCATTATCTTATTACTAATGCCACCCTGAGATTTATTGTTTTTTATGATATTTCCACCATTCAGTCTTGATTTCAGGATTTTCCTTACTCTCTTTAAATTCTTGTGTTAGTCTTTCTTTTCATTATTGCATTGTTTATGTCATTTTCTTGTAAAATTCCCAGATATTTATATTTAAATATTTAAGGAGTCCTCATGGTGCAGTGGCTAAACTGTAGTGTTGCAAACAAAACTACTGACATTGCAAGTTAATTCCTGACAGGCTTCAAGTTGACTCAGCCATTCATCCTTTTGAGATTGGTAAAATGAGTAACCAGCGTGTTGGGGGTCAAAAATGCTTAATACCTTGTGAACCAGCCAGAGAGTGCTCTAAGTGCTATGGGTGGTAAAGGTAAAGGTTTCCCTTGCTCGAAAGCCAGTCGTATCTGACTCTAGGGTTCAGTGCTCATCTCTGTTTCAAAGCCGAAGAGCCAGCGTTGTTTCCTTCTGCAGATGTTTCCGTGGTCATGTGGCAGGCATGACTACACACCGGAGTGCATGGAAAGCCACTTGCTAATGCTCGTTTTCATCATATGCAAGATTCTGTATGATTCTTCCTTCTGCCAGTTGTATTCCTTCTGACTCAACAAATTTTCCTTTCCCTACTAATAAAGTTGCCATTTTTAATTCCAATATCCATTGCAATACCATTCTCGAATATTCTGACTGTGTGCACAAGTGATTCAATTTCCTACATTGTTTTCCCATATAGTTTAAGGTCATCCATATACAGGAAGTGCAAAATCCTTCCAGATATCCACTATGGTTCATATCCATGTCCCATGTTATTCCACAGTATTGTCAATGATACCATGGCTATTACAAATAGTAAAGACAATAATGAACTCCCTTAAAATATCTCTTCCATGATCTTGACATTTCCTAATTCAGTGCCATTTGCCTTTAGGGTGATATTCCATTGTTTCATCATTCTTATCAAACATCATCTGATATTGTTGTTAATTCTACATATCTGCAATATTTCATCCATACATGTACATAGTAGCTTATCAGACATTTTTGTAATCAAACCAGTGGTGGGCTCCAAAAATTTTTACTACCTCACTGTGGGCATGGTATGGTGGGCGTGGCCAGGGGGAAAGTCCTGTGTTGCACCCGAATTAGGACTATTTTATTTCAAAACTTTGATGGACGGGGCCAGCCAGAATTTCTGCTACCAGTTCTGGTGAACTGGTGCAAACCTGCTGATGCCCACCACTGAAACAAACCAAACAACATGGAGATTGGTTTTCCTTCTTTTACAGTTTTGGTCCCTCTGGTGTTAAGATTCTGCATAATTTGAAGTTGATATACATAATCTGCTAATACATCCATAAACAGTTTGAACACTGTTGATAGCCAAATTATGGGTATATAATTGCTTGGTACCTTAATATTTACCTTTCATAATCAGAAAAATTCAACCACTTGTCATCCAGTCATCCACACCACCTGTCTGCAGTACAGTATTGCTGTACTGTTTTGCAAATCTAGGCTGTAATACAGTTCAATTTTTGAACCAAGCCCATGAATTTCATTTTTTCTGAGAGCTGTCCAATTTTTTATTTTCTTGACTTGTCTTGTTACCATCTCCATGGTGATTAGCAACTTCTGCATATCTATTGCATTTATATGCTTCCGAGCATTGTCAATCCAAGCTACATCCACATAGTGTCTCCTTGAGTTTTTTCATATATCCTTCCAAAACGTTACAATTTCTCCCTTGTTGGTAGGCATGTCCGCATTGTTATTATTGTAATTGCCATCCTGGCATTCGTAAAAGTGACTGGTCTGACAGTATTAACTTATTTTAATCATATTGTTTGTTTTGCATTTGATATCTTTCTTTTTTGTCAATGTTGTTATCCTAAAGATGTTTAGCTATTTCAAAATTTGCCTTAATTGTGACCATGTTTAGTTGAAATTTTTCCACTACAGCCTTTTTGGTCTTTTCATTTTTTTACTGTCCCGTTTTTCAAACTCTTCAGCTAGCGTGCCCCTTTCCTTAGCTTAAGGTTAAGACAGTATTTCCACTTTGATTGTCTCTCCTTCAATATTCTCTTCAACTTGTCAGCCATATATCCAAGTTCCTTTATTACCGAAGCCATGCTATATATCAATTGATTTGTACATGATAGTTCTTCGTAGCTATTGTTGCCATGACACAGTTTACACTGGCACTTATTTCTCTGAGTTTTTTTCTGTGGCACCAGTTTCAAGTTTGGCAAGCACTTCCATTCTTCTCTGTGGGTCATTACCTCAACTATTTTCCTCTTCAGTTCTAAACTGAGCCTCCATTAAGGGGACTTGTTCTTCTCCTGGTCCATCTTGCAGGTTTGGTGCACATGTCCTATAAGAAATTCAATTCCAATCAATTCCTTGTTGTTTTGTTCATCAATACTATGTTCCTCTGGCCTGCCCAAATTCCATTTTATTTCCTCAAGTTGGCCATCAGAGAATATTCTCTTTTTAAATTATAAACTACAGAAGGGTTCAAAGTTATCCTATGATTCTATGACGACGATGATGGTTACTGCTGCTGCTGCTGCTAGATATCACCTTTTGTAAAGTAAGAGCCATGGGCACACTACATGTTAGGAAACCATTTGCAACTGTCAAATAAGCTTAACTAGATAATGTATGGGTGGCTTTAAGCCAGGACAAAACTTTAAAGTTTTGAGACTGAAACATAAAACAACTGAAGAAGAAAATGGTCCAGCACATTAGAAAACAAAGCAGATAATTATGTATAAAATTTTCCCCCAATTGTATATGTATATCTATATATATAAAACCAAGGTGTCCTAGCATGAGTTGCTTACACAAATCCCCGCCCCTGCACCAATCGCGCTGAAACTCGGCACATACATACCTTGGGCCAGAGAAACAGTCACTGCGGGAGTCACCATCCCCACGGGGAGGGGTACACCCTCAAAATTGATCCACAAAGGGAACACCCCCACCTATATGGTAGTGGGCCAGGTTACCTCAGAGACCGCATCGCCCTAAGGACGTCTGTCTATCCAACCAGAGTGGACTGGAGAGACTGTCTAATTGTGCCATCAGCCAGGGGGGCTCGCCTCTCTGGCACAAGGAGGAGGGCCTTCTCTGTGTCCGCACCAGTCCTTTGGAACCTCCTGCCAGTAGAGCTGTGTCTCCAGACGGAGTTGTTTCCCTTTGGAAAAGAACTAAAAACCTGGCTGGCAGGCCAAGTTTGGGGTGCAGGTGGAGGGGTGGCTTCCGTTGGGTATAAAGGAGTATACCTGCACCCCTTTTTAGGGGTAGGTTCTTAACTCTGTTTTTATCTGTTTTATTCATGTTGTGAACCACCCTGAGTCGGCCATGGTCGAGTGGGCGGTATAGAAATCTAACAATAAATAAATAAATAAAAACAGGAGAAAATGCAAGGGAAAAAAGCCAACCGGGGGGATTGTGATGTCATTGTCAGAGCTCAACCAATCCCCGGCTGACTGGGTCTAGGGCTCCATGAAATAATAATAATAATAATAATAATAATAATAATAATAATAATAATAATAATAATAATAATAATAATAATAATAATAATAATAATAATAATAATAATAATAATAATAATAATAATAATAATAATAATAATAATAATAATAATAATATGATGATGATGATGATGATGATGATGATGATGATGATGATGATGATGGTGATGTCATGGAGCCCTAGACCCGGTCAGCCAGGGATTGGTTGAGCTCTGGCAATGACATAACAATCGTCCCTGGTAGGCTTTTTTCCCTAGCTCTTTCTCCCCAAAAACAGGCTGCAAAGGCCCCCACCAGCTGCCAGAAACAACCAGGGGAGGTGACTGTGCATGTGCAAAAATCCACTCATGCGCCTAGCCCTCCCTGATGATCCTGGCTGTTGAAAATGCAAGAAATTCAGTGCATGCATCAAAGCCACCCGGCATTCCAGGCAGCCATTATGGGTGTCGCTGCCCCACTGTTGGCGGCCAATGCGGCCTGGCTCCTCCGCACTCCTGAAGTGTGCCTTGGGGGAGGGTGTGCAGAGGACGGGACTGGGCCACTACCTTCTGCAGGCCTCGCGGTTGTGGAATGTGGCAGCCCAGCCCTGTCCTCTGCTCAGTCTCCCAAAATGGATCCTCCCTTCCACCTACGGCAACCCTTAGGACTATGGGGGAGCTGGGCTGTGATGGCTACCTGCCGGCTATAGTCACTGGGGAGGACACCAGAGGCCAATGGCCCTCAGTCTGGCTTGCCTGGGCACCAGGCCATGATGTCTATGCAGCCCGGCACCATGTGGAGCAGCCCCCGGAACCACCTCCAGGCCTGTCTGGCGTCGGGGCCAGCTGCAGCAACGGGCGAGGCCTAGGCCGCCAGCACTGGCACCATCACGAGGGCAATGACAGCAGACAAAAAGGTAAGGCAGCAGGGGTGCAGGCCAGGGGGGGGGATGGACCTGGGTCTCTCCTCGGACTGGGTTTGGCCCCACCCGGGAAACGCCGGGTACCCCTGCTAGTCAGACCATAAAATCAAGCATGAAGAACAGACTGAGGATAAACCAATGATGATTGTCACAACTTCTCACTTCCTACACTGCTTCACTGGCAACAGATGCAACCTACTGTTCATGCACAAACCTTAATTTAGTACAACATTATAAAACAACTAATAACATATCCTTAAGTAAATGGATTGTGTGGATAGTGCTATCATAACAATTGATTGTAGTCAAATATTGGCCATGCTTTAAGAAAAAGACTCATTTTGGGGGGAAAACAGACTTTTATGTGTGAGAGAGGGAAGGAGGCTTTAATGTATTCCATTAAAAAATCAGTTAATCAGTCAGTATTTGGTCCAGAACCTCTGAATGTATATACTTGTTTTAATGCTTTCTGCATACAGCACTTGGTTGCAGCCTTTAATCCCAAGGCAGTGATTATATTGCATTATTCTTTTTATGCCACTAAATTATTCATCTTCAGAGAAAGACATATCACCCATTATCCTACATGAGTGCATTATCCTACATTTGTACCACAGAAAGTTAGCAGTCATTGGTCCTGCAGCCATTTTTCCTACCAAAGTATGACTTCCCATTACTCTGGCAAATTCCTATCCTAAAGTCCTCTTCTCCTGAAGCAAATCAAAGGCTGGGGAGGATGAGATATAGGCAATGGACAACCAATGGGTAGAATATTCCTTTTTGAATTTGGCCAAAGTTCTTGCAAATGTTGCCCCATCCCTCGGAATCATATCCTACATAAGGAGGTATTTAAAGTTTTTCATATCATAAATGAGAAACACTATGGAGAGCATACAGATGTGGGTAAAGTAAAGAGTAACCAACACCTGAAGCTCTGTCAGCCATTTTTTATGTCCCAAGTGCTAATGTCATCTGTAACTGCCCCTCCATCCATCCATTTGACTCAAGAAAGAAAAAAGGGAATATTTTCCTCCTGGTGAGTCATTCCAACCTAATTCTTCTTTATCAAAATACAGAATACAATCAACACTGCTATTGCTTGCCTATTCCAATACTATTGAAATCAGTATTTTATCTGAATAAGCTTCTATTATGGTAATATTTTAGTTGCTATTTTCAGAATCACACATGGACACTCTTGAAAATCCATCTCTTTTTGTCATTATATGAGTACTGGTCATTATATGTGTGACATGCTCTTTGTTCACATATGGTTGGATTGTTTCCTCTAAGTAGAACAACAATGTTTCCATCATTAGCAATTCTCCTTTGCAAAAGCAAACAAATATCAAAAACTCACATATTTTTGTCTGCAAAGCAATCAGGTTTATGAAATGTAATACATTTATTCACAAATAATAATAATAAATATCTTGACTGCAGAAACAGAAGTATGATTGTTTTCCATAAATTGAACCATAACACATGCAAACACAAGAACATGTTTATATTGATATAATCTTGCAGAATTATCAAGTATTTGACTGAGTTTTGTTTAAAATTTTCAAAAAGCATCTTTTTCTTTGTATTTAAATATCAAACTACCATAAATGATCTTTTCTTATGGATTTTAATGTGTACTAAGAACCACTGACGTTTTCTAGTTGACTACAAACACTTTTACGCATTAACTGGTATGTTGTTTCCTATCTTTGTCCTTGACATTGCCTTACACACACAATTATGATGTTCTGATGCATCTGGCCTGTATCCTACATAGCACTGGGGGTCTCTTTATATGCCAAAGCTTTATTCACACATCATGCTTAAAAGCAGCAAGGGATAAATGGATGACAAGGATGTTGAGATGTATATTAGAGGATATCTCATGGGAACATTAAAAGAAGAATTCCACTTGTAACATGGAGAGGACCTCCAAGGTTAAATGACAAAAATGAAGGCCCTCAAACAGGCAAGCTGTAGGGCAGTCCACTCACTTCTCTGTATTCTCCATCAAGTGGGAAGAAATGTGTTATCTTGCTCTGTGGGAGCTGCACAGATTCCTTCTGAGTCATAAAGATGGATAGCAGTGCAAATTCCTGCAAGTTTGAGGACTTTCAATCCTATCATTTGGCTTGGGATTCTTGCTGCATCATTGGAGCAATATAGCTCACTTGTGGCTCCCCCCCCCCCCAATTTAACCATCTAAAGTTCATGAAAAGTCATTGTTTCACAAGCAACATTGAAGTCCAGTATATGTGTACTGGAACTTAGTCTTGTCTCACCAAATTGAAAGGGGGATGTTCCCCAGTTAGTGGATATAGAATTTCAGCCTAATGATGAAGTAAAGAAGAGAGTTGTGGTTTCTATTTTTAAAAACACACAAGAATATCAATATCTATATTTCTTAAACTATGGAGTACAAAATCACAGTACAGCATTTTTCAGAGCCAAGATTTTTTTTAATGTGGACAAAAAGTTTACAAACTGTTGCATTTCTTTTCCTATCCCTTAACTGTCTGAAAACAAAGCCTGCTTACCAGAACTTTTGTAGTATAAGCACTGTTGATGGCAATTGCATTAACCAGCAAATCCAGACTTTTGGCTGGAATAGAATCTGGGTCAGGGATCTCCTTGTAATGGACATCTCCAATGTAGGCTTGGACTACTGTCATCCGATTGGTTGTTAATGTCCCTGTTTTATCAGAGCAGATGGCTGTAGCATTACCCATAGTCTCGCACGCATCTAAGTGACGGACCAGATTGTTATCCTTCATCATTTTCTAAAGAAAAAATATATCGAGAGAAGCTTATCTTGTCAAATAGTTTGAAAACCCTTTATGCTAATAAAATGCACAATCACTTTTTAAAGGAGGGCATATGTGTTAAATTTTGCACAAAATTATATTTGCTTTTGTTAAATATATATTAAAACTTTAGATCTGCAGAAGAAATTGTTTCAAGTTTATGTAACTCAGCAATTAATTTGATTTAAATACATGCAAATGTTTCTATACATCAATTTAAAAGAAACATGTGTTAATGAATTGTACAATAGCATAGTAACATCCAGCTTCAGTTTCATACATTCGTATATCTTATTTAAGTGGAATATCTGCACATCTATTTTTGTAAATACATTTTCATAGAGACTGTTTTGCTTTGGATTTAGATTTATGTTGGATTTATGATTTCAGATTATTTAATCAAGTGGAATATCCATACATCTATTTTTGTAAATACGTTTTCACAGAGACTGTTTAACTTTGGATTCATGATTTTGAACATTTGATCTTTTGGGAGTTGAAAATTAAAATACAAAAGTACCTTCAGGAATTGTACTTTATGTTACCTTTTTGGCTACTTGAAGAATTGTATTTCAGCCACAAACGGTTCTACTTGACTTACATGGTTTTCACCATTTGGCCCGATTCGCTTTTTGTCACCATTTGTTCTTTAGTCTTTTCCTTACCCATTTCATTGCTCAGAGTTCCTCCATGAACTACAGAGATGGACTATAGCAGAGAGGGCATTTGGAAATAATTGTGCTCATCACCCATGGATCATGATCTTCATGCCCTGCCCAAAGGGCTGCTCATGTGTGGAAGATATGCCCATGGATGCCATGGGCTCCAAGAATTCCTAGTCTGACCTGGTAACCGCCACCTCCGCATATATGTTGAAGCCCCCCAGGAGCAACAGCCTGGATGACTCCAACACTGACACAGTTCATCAATCCAACAGGAGATTGCTGGATTATAGGGAATGATGTAGAGCACTCCTGTTTTATCCCTGTGGCCCATAGACAAATGGAGGGCCTTTTTCCTCAAAATGGTTTACCAACAAATTACCTTGTGTTACAATAATTGTGCACAAAAGATTTTTAATTTTTATATCAGTTTAAAGCAAGTTGCTTACCTTTACAGAATAAGCAAGGGAAATAGTAACAGCAAGAGGAAGTCCTTCTGGGACAGCAACTACGAGCACAGTGACACCAATGATGAAGAACTTGACAAAATACTGAACATAGATCGGAGTGCATTCAGGCAGCCACGGCTTCTTCGCAACTA
Source organism: Bradypodion ventrale (assembly GCA_035047345.1). Classification (NCBI taxonomy): domain Eukaryota; kingdom Metazoa; phylum Chordata; class Lepidosauria; order Squamata; family Chamaeleonidae; genus Bradypodion; species Bradypodion ventrale. Next base: position 29,403,938 of record JAWDJE010000007.1, read on the forward strand.
CAAAGTTTTCAATAGTGAAGTATAATACTAAAATAATGACAGTGATGGCAGACATCACTAAACCTGAAACAGACAGGGGGGATTACATTTTATTTTAATAAGTCAAGCAATTGTGGTAAAAACCTTGTTGTTTTCCTATGCACATGATACTACAAATAATGGACATCATGGAGGCTATTTAAGACTAACCCAAGAAAGGCTACACCTCCTGTGCTCGGTTGTGGACAGGAGTGACTTCCATGATTGCACTACCATATGGCGTAAGATTTTGGCCAGGGTGACTTTTTAAAAAATGGCTTCTAAAGAGAAAAATAAAGAATAAAATCAAAACTCCAAAGTTTTATGCAACAGCAGCTTGTATATGTCACTCAATGCAACAGCAGCTTGTATATGTCACTCAAACATTAAGTCCCACTGAGCTCAGTGATGTTTGTTTGCTTATTTATTTATTTATTTATTTTTCAATTTGTATAGCCGCCCCAATCGACTTGTGACTCTGGTCAGCATATATAAAAATCCCCAACATTTAAACTCTAGAAACCCTTAGAATTCCTAAAAACACTGAAAAACTACCTCCCACTCGCACCAGTTAAAAATCTAGTTAAAAACTTTTAAAAGCATGAGTGATCCTCCTCTAAATGTTTTCTATCCTACAACCTTAATGAAATATTTTTCTCACCAATGTAGGAACATTCTTGAGAGAGCCAATAAATTCCTCATCACTCTCCAAGGACAAGTAGAGGAAGGCTGCAGTTCTTGTGTTCATTTGCAAGAGTGAGACAAGTGAAGATTTACCTCCCTAATCTCTAATCACAAGGGGTTTAGCCTGAATAGAAAATGTATTCCACCACTGGTATTATTGCCTTCTATTTTCTTCCACCATCACCCAGCTAAATATTGGGGGAGGGGGGAGAGAAATGATGACAGACATGTTTGGTGGGAACATAAGAGAGGGTCATGTATGAAGCTGCTTCCACACTGCGCAAAAACTCCTCTTTGGAGGCTAGTTTGGCCTCTTCCCTCTTGTCCTGGCAACCATCCTTTCCAAACATAATGTTAATAATTAAATGGGCCATTAGATAGGTTTTTAGTTTTGGATGCTTCAAATGAAAATTAATTTATCTGTGTTTTAGTGTGTTTTAAACTATTTTCACTGTTCTATGTTCAAATTTTTTAATGCAATAATTTATGGTGGATTTAGTCATCTTATATTGGCTCCCTATGCTGGGAGAAAGGCAGTATACAAATAATTACATTATCCTGGAGATAGCATTCATCACTGTTAATCAGTAGTGAATTCTCAATGTTCTCCTCTATGGACTTGGACATCTCATCAAAATCACCGTGGTGCTGAGTATCTGTGCAATATTTATTTATTTATTTCTATTATCTTTATCTATTACATTTACAGTCCTCCTGTGAGGTGAAGCAGGGCATGTGGCTTTCCTTCCTCCACACTTGATCCTCATAACCAAGGCTATGAAGAAGGTTATAGCAACAGGTGAAGTGTGACACAGTGAGCATGACAGTTGAGTGGAAAGTGGAGCCCCAGTTTCTTGACTGCTAATCTCAGAGATTAGAAATCATGTTTTATACAGAAGGACTAACTAAATGCGATGTTCCCATCAAACAACATTAAAAATGAATGCTAACTAAATAAATGAAACATTCAGCAATATTTCTGAGAGTTTTCATTATTTATTTCAAAATATCTGAATTTCTTTGGTCCACTTGTCTGTTTGGCCCACTTATGCAATCGCAAGGCTGAAAAACAAAAGCTACATACAGTAGAACCCCGTATAACTATTGTCCCATACAGCGATGAAATTGCATAGCGATGGGGCTTGGAGGGGGAAAAGCCTTTCCGCATAGCGATAGTTCCTATGGCAAAATCCATACAACGATTTTCTAGTGGGGAAAACCACTTAGCGCCAAGCATCATTGTATGATTTTTTTCTCATAGGGAAAATCATTGTGCAAATTTTGCCATAGAGACCATCGTATAACAACAAAAACCTCACAGCCATCAGCTCCGTGGAACGGATTATAATTGCTATACAGAGTTTTACTGTATTTCTATACAGGTAACACATTCTATTTTTTTTTTTAATGAAGAAAACAGTTAATATTTTCCACCTAAACTTCAACAAGTCTTGTTGCCAACCTCTCAAGTCTCCAATTCTAAAATATTTTAGAAACATCTCCAGCAGGACATTTGCAGCATGTTCCTCACTGTTACTTCCTTACATGTATATCATACCTGCTTTGCCTATTTGGACAGCCAATTTGGTCAGTTTCCCCTGGAGGACAGATTTCTCTTTCTTATGCATATTAGTCTTCTTCTTATCTTTATCATCTCCTTCTCCGCCTTCTGCACTCTTCAGTGGTTGCATCTCCATTGCAGCAGCACCATCCTGTTGTTTGGCTAGCAGTGCAAAAGAAGGCAGGGGGGCATACATTATTATTTAAGAATTTTAGTGTAAATTCTAACTCCAATTTTTCTTTTTATTTGGGGGGAGCCAGTATCACAATAGTTCTATTTAACCACTTAGATAGAACCATTCTTCAATTTTCATTTTACAAAGGACTAAAATAAAATATAGCAGCAATGTAACAAAATATGCATTTGGTGATGGCCTTACATAACTCCAGTGAGGGGGCATTAGTAACCAGATGAACCTTACCCTCAGTTACCAAATTTTCCCATTGTAGTATAATGACAGTGCCTTGGCAAAGACTAATTCAACATAATATGAGGGTGAATGAACTGCATATGTATGAACTGCTCAAAAGCTAACAAATTTGCTTGTTAGACATTTTAAAGTAGAGACTGCATTAATACCTAGGACTAATAATAATTTCGTGTCAGAAATTATTATGGGTTGAAAGGATTTTTGCTGCAGAAACTCTGCTCAGGGGATGCCCCAAGATCTGTTTGCACCAAAGTGGTCCCTATTTATCTACTTGCAATTTCTTGCTTTTGAACTGTTGGGTTGGCAGGAGCTGGGACAGAGATGGGAGCTCAAACCATCATGCTGTTCCCGGGTCTCGAACTGCCAAACTGCCGGCCTGCTGGCTAACAGGGCAAACCTCTTAACCACTGAGCCACCGCAGCCCCTAGTACCTAGTACTGTAACAGTAGCATCGAACAACTTGATTTCGTGCATCAGTATAGTCTGAGAGGTAACTCTCTACTCAATGGACAACACCCAAATACGAGCAAACATCCATCACTGATGAGCTAATGCTAAAAACTAAGCTTTTTTCTTCAAGCCATAGAAGGTACACATTAGTCAGCTCATTAATACAAAAATGTTTGTGTTACCGCCCAACTCCTGTTTCCTAATGGTCTTTACTAAGGTGATTACTATGATTTATATTTTTTTGCATGTTGATGTCCTTAGTGATTGATCTTCTTCCAGTATCTCACTCCTTTATAACAATCTGCCAACTCAGTTGGCAACTCTATACATCTTTAGAGATGGGCTCCTGTATAAAATAGCTTATGCCACAGTAGAATTAGTCTTTCAAGTTGCTACAGTATAAGGTCCTCAAAGCATGCCAGTTTTTAACAACAATACTCAACATGACAGTTACAGAGTTCTCACATCTTCCATGACTTTCATCCTGTTTAACTAGAACTAAAGAGTAGGAAAAGAGAAAGTGGGAAATGGTAAGGCAAAAGCCAGTGCTGAAATGAGTGGAACAGATGGTGTCTGAAGGCTGTGCCAGAAGAGTTTCATCAGCTCAATGTATCCATTTCATTTTCTCATCAGTGTTAATTCAACAACAAAATTATGCTATGGCAAGCACACAGAAAACTTTCTCTGTGCAATCCCAGTCAGAATGGATGTCCAAAAGGATATGTGAATTTTTTACATCATTTCAGTGATGCTGCCTAGGGGGTTTCCCCAGTGCCTACAGAATATTAAGGTCTTTATGGGGCACATCTGGAGCACAACATGCATCTAATACTAACCAATTTGGTCTTCTCAAAAGAGGACTGAATGTATTGCCTAACAAAACATTTGTTTGACTTCTTAGTAATTTGTGTATAAGCATAAATAAAGTTGTGTTTAATTTTTCTATGCCACTTAATCTCTCTGGGGTAAAAAAAAGCCAAAACACTGCCAGTAGACAACTGAAGAAAACCAATATTTAAAATGAGGGTTGGGGTTTTTTACTTAGTAAAGAAAACAGAATGCATTGATTTATAATATACACAGAAAATAAAAATAGAAGAAGATAAAATATGTTAACTGGAGGTTAAATCTTGGAAGGTGGTGTGCTTTGTGTACATCTGAGAGTGCCTTTGGTGCTTCTGCAACCATGTTTCCACAGCAGACAAGCTTATTTTCAACAGAAACGTATCTTGCCTGTTCAACTATGCAGTAGTTTCAAGTACCACTGCAACCACTGTGTGTGTGCCCTGTTGCATTCACATATAGCTCTAGGCTTTCCAGCTCATGCCGTAAAATGCTCATATATATTTAAACTGTTTAAGCCACAGCCTTTAAAAAAATCTTTAATGCAGTAAGAATATCTGAAAGGTCAAGGAGTATTTTCCATGTTGCATAGTAATAATTGCTAGTTTCAATATAGGTCTGTTAGGAAGGTTACCCAGTATGGTGCTGAGCAGAACTCTTTGAATCTTTCTGTATGGTCCTACCAGTATGTTGTTGTTGTTTTTTGAAGGACATTTGTGACAATTTCCCTGGAAGAGGCCACTATATCAGCAACCATTGATCTATGGCTATGACATGAAAGTTTAATAGAGGCAAACAACCAAATGCAAATGCTCTCTCTCAAACTATATCTAGACCACTGCCTCCCACAGTTGGGCACCCAGATGTTGCTGGGCAATAACTCCCAGAATCCATTCATTTTTGGATGACTTGGTTGTTTAGGAAGAGAAGTCCAGCCATTAACCACTTATCTAGAGTCAGCTATAACAAGATACCTCTTTGGAAGAATAAAGGCACAAGGTTCTTGCATGAGCTAGTACTCTAAAATTGATTCTTCTCTCCCACCCAGAGTTTCTTTGGCCATTTACTGCTATTTTTTCCACAGTATATTTCCCCCCTGGATTCCTCAAGTACTTTACTTACTAAGCTAAGCTCAAGTACATTTTTAAAACTCTCAGTAATATGAAAGAAGGTTACCTTTATTCTGGTTGTTTTCCATATTTCCATCCTGCATTTTACCTATATAATAAAAATTGTGACAAATAACAAAGAACAGACCATAAACAATCAGTACACAAAGACAGAACATGACAAGGTGGAAATTTAAACAAAAAAGGGGGCTGAAACAAGTTATTAGCATGTTTTAAATAAAGTTTAGTGCAAATTATTATGATGGATCTATATGCATGAAAAAGCTTCTAGGGCAGACAAAAAAAAAATACAATCAAGTGTTTCATTTTACCATGGTGTCCTCCTCTGTTGCCATAACAATGGAAAGCCACACATGTTCCAGACAATATTAATTATCTGTAACTAAAAATTAATTATCTGCTACTAAACTGATTCAGCATGATTTGTGACACATTGTTTTTCAAAGATTCTACTATCAGAAAACACCCTCTATATTGACATATTTGCCTGAAAATTCCACACACTACAAAGTTCACAACCACACAAAACATTCAGCTCACACAGACCATTCTTCACGTTTGTCTCATCTTACTCTTTCTTCACAAAAAATAAGTCTGAGTACTAGTTTGGGAAAGTTACTTTTTTGAACTACCGTATTTTTCGGACCATAAGACGCACCTGACCATAAGACACACCCAGTTTTCACTTCGATGTTCTAATTTTCCTTTAAAGAATAACTGCAGCAGTTACTCTTTAAAGGAAAATTAGAGCATCGAAGTGTATTTGCTAATGGTCTGACGAAGTCTTCTAGTCCGAATGCTCACCACACAAACCCAAGTCGGCCGGGGGTACCTACCCTCCAGGCACAACGGACGCCCTGCTGCACCGCTGCACCATCTCTGCTGCTGCTGCCTCAGTCCTTATTGTGCACAGAGATCTGACTCAATGCCTGCGCGAGGAGATCTGCCTCGGTGAGGAGATCTTACCCCATGCTCTCGCGCAGGCACTGAGGCAGATCTCCTCGTGCAGGTGCTGAGGCAGATCTCCATGCGCAATGAGGACTGAGGCGGCAGAGATGGAGCAGTGGTACAGCAGGGCATCCGTTCTGCCTGGAAGGTAGATACCCCTGGCCAACTTGGGTTTGCACAGTGAGCTTTTGGACTATAAGACACACCCTCATTTCCCACACACACACACACACACACACACACACACACACACACACTTTTTTGAGGGGGAAGTGTGTCTTATGGTCCAAAAAATATGGTAACCCATTTTGGGAATTCTCGAGGCTGTAGTAAAAAACATCCCCATGATATGGTGAGTACAAGATCATCTGAGTTTCAGCATTGAACTCAAACTCAGCTAGACACAGTGTGAAGTTTATTTATCCATTCATTTTATTTAGTACATTTTATGCTATCTATCTGGAAAGGAATTTCCCACTCTGACTGGTTTGCATGATTAAAACAAAGAAAATAACATAAAAATACATATAATATAATGCCCCTGACATCGCTCATTAGTATAGACAGAAAGATCAGAACTAGAAATAGCAAAGCTTAAGCAAACAAACATAAGAGAGAGAACATAGATTCACAATGTGAAAAAAGGATTGGAACACATTAAGACTCATTGTCTCAATACATTATTTCAACATATCTTGTTTTTGTCTGGTCTTTCATTGACTTGTTGTGAACGGTTTTCTTGGATTGTTTCATTGGTTCCCGTTCAGCCATATAGTTCGTAGGTATCATTACATTAGCAGCTGGGGATGGATTAAGCCAGGGATTCCCAACTTTTTTACACTGCAGGCCTGGCCACACACCCTGGACAGCTGAGCATGACAGACCATGCCCCCCAGAAGCAGAACCTGCCACATTTACAACAGCTGTGGGCACATTTAAGGCTGATGAAACCACGTTTACACATGTGTGGGCGCATTTTATGACTGTCATAAATGCATCTGCTCCCACTTCCAAGTTCGGTGATGGCAATGGTGGGCCACATGAAATGGTGCCACAGGCCAAGTCTGGCCCACAGGCCGTAGGTTGGGAAACCCTGGATTAAGCAGTTGGTTTATTTACACCTCTAGACTAAATAAGTTTATCCCAAACTGTAACGGTTCTCAATTCTTAATTTTAGTTGAGCCCAAATATTCAGAGCTTGGGAAATTTATTTACAAAATAATTTATTAACTATTATATTTGAACAGTAAATATCACTTATTTTCTGTTTGACATGTTAAAGCAATATTGAAGTGTTGCTTTTTGAAAAATAATTTAAAATAATAGTCAAATATGGCCTCTAAATGATCGCCCAAATCAATGATTTCAACATAATAAGAAAAAAATTCTCATTATACTAAATATATGTATATAAAATTTAATTATATATAATTAATTATAATATTTAATATTATATTAAAACAATGACATTAACACTGCATCACTTTGAAAAAATATACTGTTATGCCTTTGTTTTGATTTGTAATGTGTTATTTCCAAGATTTGTGAATACAGAGGGCATTTTAAAAGCTCACATGAAAATTTATACATACTTTTGCATGCAATTAGTAAATGCTAAATTAGTACAGTACATGCATTTCTGTATGCAATTATGCATGATTTCACAGCAGTGGTTCCAATGTAATGCAATTCTAAAGCTTCAGTTCCAGGAAAATATGCTTGTTTAATATATGCACTTTCATCAGATGAAGTCTTTGAAAGATTACACCAAGTAATACATGGTTGTTTCTTAAGTGCCTCAAGACTCTACATCCTATTTTCCCCATCTAGAGTAGACAACCTGAATAAATGGAACACTTGTAGATCAATACTTGGATAAATTCTAAACTGACATAAGCTTAATGAATCAATGGGTGTACTCTAGATGTAAATAAAACTGGGTCTGAGCCAGGGGTGGGCTCCAAAAAAATTACTACCATGGTGGGTGTGGCCAGGGGGGAAGCAATGCATTGCACCCGAAATAGGACTACTTTATTTCAAAACTTGGGTGGGCATGGCCAGCCAGAATTTCTGCTACTGGTTCAGGCGAACTGGTGCGAACCTGCTATGCCCACCACTGATCTGAGCCTTTCTTGAATATGTTGTATACACATATTTATGTGAAGTTTCCTCTAGTGTAGTTCTCTTATGCATTCCCCTCTAAAGGTGCAGCTTTCTACACATTATTGTACCTATTTTGAAGAAGAAAATGCATTCTTCAAAAATTAAAAAAAAATGAATATCAGAGGATGTTTGAGATTTTGTTTATTATTAATTTAAAAGTGCAAAACTAAGTAGGTTTGCATCAAAATGTGAATAAATTAAATTCTTCCCCAACTCTACTGGCAAAATCTTCCTCATTTTAGATAACACTGAGAAAATAAACATGTCTTGTGTCTTAATCCACTTTCAGAGACGAGCCTACCACTATCTGCAAGGGTGACCTCAAAGAAATTTCTTTTTCTTATGGGTACAGACACTGTAATGGGTGGCAGAAGAGGACATTTTAAGTCTTTAAACATTCAAAGCTATTTTTCTTCAGGCATGTCAATGTTCAGGTAGAATGAGCAAATAGTATAGTTTAAACTCCATGTTCACCTATTCCTAAATCTGCTGTACTTTTCAAAAAACACTGGCTGGGAATCTGCAATTCATGCTTCAAGCTTGCTTCTCATGACTAATATTTTTGTTCCCAATCCTTGACAAACTTTCAAAAAAATCTTACTTCTAGGGGCAGAAAAGCCCTTCCAAAGAACTTTCACCATAAACCAGTTGAAGTTTGAGGAAATTACCTTTCTTATTACAAAAATAAAGTAATTGAATTACAATATGTAATCATAATTAAATTATTTTGTAATATAAAAGTAGTTTGAATAGGGAGCTGAAAACTACTGAATATAATTTATTTACAATATATAAATACAACAGACTATGTAATCTAATTATTATTTTTGAAAAATTATTTTGCTTAGATCAATACTCTTTGGTTAAATTTTTTTACAAATGATCTCTAAATAAACAAATACTGGCATTAAAATCCCTGATGATATCAGTTCTCAGGGTTACAGTCACATAACTAAATTTTTTGAGTGGGAGGGGAAACTAAAATGCATTGCAAATAAAATGGATCTTAGGTATAACCAAATCCAAACTTGCGGCTTTCCACAGAAAACTATACATACATATTGTTCACATTCTGAGTGTTCATTCCTATTTTTTATGTGAGAAACAGAAACACATGTGCATTTATTTTCAGACATCTACTTATTCCCACAAGATAAATATAGTGATACCTCATACAACGTCCAAAATTAGTTCCACAAGTTTGGACTTTATACGGATTTGGACTTTGTATGAGGTATTCAAAATCCTAGCCGCGATGCCTCATACAACATCCAAATCCTTGCCGCGATGCCTCGTACAACGTTGTTTCCATAGAGATACATTGTACTGTAACAGCACAGACTTCAGGGCAAAGTCAAGGAAACAGACAGGAAACTGACAGAATTTTAAGAAATCATTGTCTAAAGGCTAAATACATTACAAAAACATGTCAAAATCCAAAATCACACTCAAAACCACTCCTAAACACTCTTCGCCTTGTGCAAAACCCACAAGAGCAATGCACACATGTGTCTTGCCTTTTATACTGCCCAGGCACAATGCAACCTGGGAAAACCCCAATGCCTCATACTTTGTATGAGGCAACTTTTTCAAGGAATTAGGCAATGTTGTATGAATTCAATGTTGTACGAAGCGGACTTTGTATGAGGTATTACTGTAAGTACAACATGGATATGGACATATTCTGTTTGCACATACAGACATTGGATTTAGGATCAATCCACATTAATTTATAGTTAATTTTAGGGGGGAAATGTTTCTAAATGTGTAAGAATGTTGCACACAATTATTCATATGACTGACATTTACAAAAGACCATTACTCTTCATCCAGTTCCCATGAAATTGTCTTCTGACATGTACACACGGAAACCCATATATTCTAAAGTAAATTAACTAACTTGAATAAAATACTATTGTTCTGTAATACAAAACAGCAATTACTCTGATAATACAACTACTGTCAATAATTCATTATATGGGGCTCTTCAGTGTTGTAATACAGGTTGCCCCTTCATAGACTTGGTATCCAAGATTTCAGTTATCCATGGTAAAAAAATGTTGTTGTTGTTTTTTAAAAAAAAAACCTTTAAATACACAATATAGCTGTATTTCTATTACCAGAGCTGGGCACTAGAAGTCACTGCCTTCAATGTTAGATACAGGGTTTATTGTACCCGCAGTGGGTCTCAGAATGTATTGTACCAGCAGTAGGTCTCAGTTGAGCTGTGCTAGGTTCCATCCCTGCCTATATATTTAAAACAGTTAAATAATTTCTTTTTAAAGAGGCTTGTAAGAATATATTGCCAACAGCTCAGCATTAGGCTTTTTCTTAATTTCTCTCTGCTGTCAATAGGTTTTTCCCCCTGGTATGTGTGTGTGTGTGTTTTTTTCATTTTTTAAATGAGTGACTGTTTTAATATGTGAGTTTTCCATTGTTAGCCACCCAGAGTAGGAAAATCTCCTAGATGGATAGGGTATTATTATTATTATTATTATTATTATTATTATTATTATTATTATTATTATTATTATTATTATTATTATTATTATTATTATTATTATTATTATTATTATTATTGTTGTTGTTGTTGTTGTTGTTGTTGTTGTTGTTGTTGTTTCATCATTGTTATTGTTATTGTTATTTTAATAATAATAATAATAATAATAATAATAATAATAATAATAATAATAATAATAATAGGTATACAAGATTTTGATGCTGTGATGTTTTGAAATGAAAGAAAAAATATAAAGAACGAAATTTGTGAGTGTCTACTCTCAAAGTAAGGTAAAGGTCACCCTTGCTCAAAAGCCAGTCATATCTGACTCTAGGGTTTGATGCTCATCTCCATTTATAGCCAAATAGCCAGCGCTGTCTGCATCTGCAGACATTTCTGTGGTCACATGGCAGGCATGTCTAGGCGCATGGAACACTGTTACCTTCCCACCAAAGTGGTACCTATTTGTCTTCTTGAATTTTTTTGCTTTTGAACTGCAAGGTTGGCAAGAGCTGGGGCAGAAACAGGAGTTCACTCTGTCATACAGCACTCAGGTGCTGAACTGCTGACCTATCTGCCAACCTTCTGGCTGTCAAGCTGAGCGTCTTAACCATAAAGGCACTGAAGCCTCTTAGTAGGCAACTACACCATCATAAAACTTGGGATTTGTTCCTCTTATACTATGACTGAATTTAAGGGGTCTAATTTTGCTGCTTGCATGATGGAATGGCTATGGTGAAATCATCTGTAGTTTTTTCTTCCCAAAAAGTTTTTTTCCCTGTGCCACTGGAGGGCTTCTACTTTTTTCATATCTGAAATATTTGAAAAGGTTTTCTTCCATGTGAATGCATTAAAGACACGGGAGGCTTGTCTGTAAGTGTTGTTTCGGTGATATAGGCAGGTGGGCATGATCTTCAGAGGGGGTAACTTGCCCTCATGTTCTTCTGCCTCTCATATCATCTTTTTAAAAAAGCTTTACATCACTAAGAATAGCCATAGATCATACTATCATCTTATTTCTGTGTAATTTACAGCCGAATAAGTACAAGTGGCTCATGGGTCTTGTTACTGTTTCTTCTTAATTAAATCTGAAAAGTGATCAGCCTCATTTCAGGTGGAGGGGACATGATTAGACCTTTTAAAATTCCTAAAGCTGAGGCCTCAACACTTCAACAATGCTATTTATTTTTGTCTGTTTGCAAGCACTGCTGGTTGCATCTCCCCTTGAAAAGGTGATATCTTTTTTTCCCCTCCCTTGGTTGCATCCATCCAATTTTCTCCCTCTGCCTCTTCATCTCCCTTCCTGTACTGTGAAGCTCTTGGGTTGCTGCTGTTTCACCCACCCTTCCACTCGAGATCTCCTTTTCAGATTCACTTTCCCCTTTCCTCTTTTGCCAAGAACAAGCAAAAGGCGTATCTCCACAGTACAGGAATAGAATGGAGAGGATTAAAGCATTAGAAAGAGCAATCCCTCAGATAAAGAAAGGGGAGAGCAGAGAGAAGGAACCATAGACAAGCAGGTTTAGTAGAGGTGCGACTGAAAGGAGGAATTGGCTGGACTGCCAATCGCATTGGCATCTAGCGAGCTCCCGATTGAATCAGTAATCCAAGTGTGCTTTGAAGTTGAATCAAAAGCCTTATTCCAAACTTTCTAAGCTTAGTATCTCTATGTGGACAAAACTGAAAATTATAGTTAATAGATGGGTTTCATATTTAAGAGAGAGTGAGGTGGTCATTTGCTAGTAAATATTTATAATTTAGGGCAAAGTGTATTTGATGTTCCCACTGATTTCTATAATGAAATAAATAAAGAAAATTCTATAGTGGCACAGAAGTGCCTGAGTACACTGAATGATTAATCTTCACCCACATGTTAATTTAATGAAAGAAATACTTTATCATATACAGTACTGATCTTTTTAGTGATTTCCCCTCAGATTTCAATTTGACTTTTACAGCAAGAACTGTGAACCCCCATTCAAAGTTTACAGCCCCTCTTGCACTAGTCTGTTAAATGGGAGCAAAGTTGACACCGGAAGATCACAGTTCCAGGACTGAGTTCATGTAAGTAAAATGTAAGCTGCTTCAGAACCTCTAAACTCAAGGAAATTCCTTCCATGGTTTCACCCCAACAAAATATTTATTACTCTGACAGCAGATGCTGACAGATTACTTCTCTAGGTGTTCTTCTTGCACCTTTGAAGTCTCAAACTCCAGCAGATGATAGGAGACACATTCTTGCTGGAATAAATGTCTCATGGCTACACCTGGTAAAGCTTTCCCAAGGTTGAGGAAAATGTCTCTTCAAACCTACGAACACGACTGTAGTGTGATCACATTCACCAGAATCAAAAGAATTGTGAAATCAGTTCTGATAGGTCTATTTATTTTCCTCAGTCAGCATCCTTTGCCACATGGGCAAACTACTTTTAAAACTGATGGAAGTATTCAACTGCAGTTTCTATTGTTACTTAGCAATCAACCTGAAATGGTGTGCTGAGCCCTCCAAGCCATGAGCCACAAGCATTCCTAGAATTTTCAATTTCTAAGGTTCTAGAAAATACATTTGATTTTTTTTTAAAAAGGATACAAAACATGCTACATTAAACATCAGATGAATGAACATTGCAAAACATCTCCACTTTTGTTATTTTTAGTGGCTACAGAAAAAAGTCATTACATAGATGCCAGAAACACAAAAACAAATATAACAAAGATCTCATAATTGTTAATAAAACTATTCTGTCCAAAGTGTAAATGACAATCCACCCATTCATACTCACTATAAATTTATCTCCTTACAAGGCAGTTTATAGTATGGACATGCTAAGAAGCTCGCCAAAGACACATTCAGAAATTGGGAGGGAAATGAAGTTATGTAACAAAAACAATGTATGAAACCATAGCCAAGCACATGCACAGGATAATGCTGTGGTAATTAGCTGTCTAGCGTTGTTACCTACAGTAAATGCTTAGCTCAGTGCTGAGTCCAAGTTTGTGGGAAGCAAGATAGAAGCACTACAATACTACTGGTTGTGTTTAAGCCAGATTCCTGGCCGCCGCCACCCCCAACCCCCCAAACAGAATTGCTTTCCCAAAACTAAATTGAGGGACTATGGATGCTTATGAGAGTGCCGCGTTGGGAAACCAGACAGAAAACCAAAATTCAAAAATCATGCTGTCTTTCAAATATGCATTGAAAAACATGGAAACAACAGTTTGACACTGGAAGCCTTGGCAGGAGGGCGATAGGTTTGAGATACATTTTTAGGATGTTTTCAATCATTTAATCAATCAAAAAAAGTTTCCTTAATTCCTACGTGTTCTCGTCCCATTGTTGCTTCAATGCGAAACAAAGATTTGACTGGCTGGTTAAGCAGTGGGATTTTGTGGCATCTCTTATAAGCCATGGTACAATAGGAGTTCTCAACACAGTATAACCACATTCACATACGACATCTGTGCAGTTCATGAGAGAAAGAGGGAAGCTTATGTAGTTAGTAGAGAAAGCCATCAAATAGAAACAAGCTAGGTGGTTCTTAACGTACCATTGACTAAGCTGGCATTTGCATTATCAGTGGCATTTGCGCCTGCTGCCTCATCTGCAGTTGAAGGAGGATGGAAGGAGGTATGGGAAGAATCTACTGAGTAATAATGAATAAAAGAAAAAAAGAATAAATGATAATAATATGAACAGATTCACATGACAGAAACAAGAACATTTATGGACCAACATGACTTAATTTTTCACCCTCCAAAAACAGATTTGCTTTAAAGTACACAACATAATGTCTAAAAATGAATGCCATTACAAGAATGTTACAAAAGTGAGTAACAAAAACTCATACGTGGAATATTATAAAAAGAAACATGAAAGACATTTAACAGATTTAACAGAGCTGGAGAGAAACTGCTTTACACATTACTTTTAGTTCCTTTTAAAGCTGCAGGTTTTGGTTGAAGCATAGGGTATAAAATATCCAGTGTTCTATAAGTACCTACAATTATATTATTGTATCTAGAACTAATTGACTTCATATACATATCTGAAAGGTGTCCTGTTTAAAATCCTTAACTTGTTATAAAAGACTACAGCGCAATTATTTACAATCCAATTCGGTATACTTCTAGTCAAATGTTATCCTCTGAAATCCAATGGGATTTTCTTTTTAGTAGGTATATGTACTATACCTGTATCAGCCTATATCAGTGAGTTAACCTTGACACTCCAGCTGTTCTTGAACTTCAATTCTCAGAAGCTCTGATCAGCAGGAGTGCTGACTTGGGCTTCTGGTAATTGAAGTCCAAGAACAACTGAAGTGCCAAGATTTGCCATCACTGGTCTATATCATATTGCAACAATGATTTTGGGAAACCCAAGAGTTCACTAATTAGCATCCTTTGATTCTTCGCCTCCACATACAATTCTAGATTGATAAAATACGTTTGTTAGCAGTATCTTATTCTTAATTTTGCATTCAGTTAATCCA
Source organism: Bradypodion ventrale (assembly GCA_035047345.1). NCBI lineage: Eukaryota > Metazoa > Chordata > Lepidosauria > Squamata > Chamaeleonidae > Bradypodion > Bradypodion ventrale. Next base: position 29,419,155 of record JAWDJE010000007.1, read on the forward strand.
GAAGATAAAATAAAATTAACTTCTGTCCTAAAACCTCAGCACTTTTTCTTACAAAAAGGAGGTAATAGGCCAGGCAAGAAGTTCCTTCAAATCAGGAGAAAAAATTTAGCCATGTCAGAGCCAGGTGAATAATCCACAACGAATAACTGATCTGAAGTTGTTGTTGTCTGAGTTTTTTCTTCAGTGAAAAGAACTATTGCACTTTCAAAGATTTATTTTCCAAAAGCTTCATCTCAGAAACCCAGTTTCAGCTTCAAAGGTTACATTTAGGTTTGTTTACTGTAATGTACAAGTCATGCCTAGAGCCATCAGCTGATCCAGGTAAGAAATTAGCATGATCCTTGGCTTGGCAATTCTGTTTCTAAAGCTAGACTCTTATTAAGAAAACTCACCCAGGAACGTACATGAAACAGTGGAAGGGGATGTTTTTCTCTCATGATAATCTTCTTTTATACATCCTCTCAAGAAGATGTTTGTCTAAAGTGCTAACAATTAAGGTTCTGATCATGTGTCAGATACCGCAAGATCTTGGGGTCAAACACAGCATGAACTTCCAGCAGTCAAACCACTGTTACTGGCTACTGAAGACAATGGCTATATAACTACCCCAGTATCAGAGCTCTCCTGCCAACCTAGCAGTTGAAAGCAAGAAGTTGCAAGTAGATAAATAGGGACCACTTTGGTGTGATGGTAACAGCGTTCCGTGGCTCCGGTGTTTAGTCATGCCTGCCACATGACCACGGAAATGTCTGCAGAAGCAGACAGCGTTGGCTCTTCAGCTTTGAAACAGAGATGAGCACTGAACCCTAGAGTCAGATACAACTGGCTTTCGAGCGAGAGAAACCTTTACCTTTACCTATTATCAGAGCTGTGTGCCTCCAAATACCACTTGCAGAAGAACAACAATGGTACACGGTCATGGACTTCACTGCTTCCAAGTGGAATTCAGCAAATTCCTGGGTCTGCTCAGTCTTCAGCCCAGCTTGCCTGTTAAAGCCAGGTTTCCTATTCACTTGAATGATGTTGAATATGGCTGTTGTGTATTCAAATGAAGTCAGAAACTTAAACCTATAGCCTTTGTTTTCTGCCCATATTTCAAATAGATTTAAGGTAGTTAGTAAGTACTCCAAATCTGAATTCTTGTTTTAATTTGGATGAAATAGCAAATAAGTGTTGCTTAACCGTTCACTCAGTTTTTTTTAAAAAAAAATGCTCTGATTTCTACTATCCCTGGAAGAAAAGCTCAATTTAAAAGGCTCATTCTTTTCTCTGACAGAGGAGGGGTCTTATTCCACCTGGAAGCTGATGCCCACCATTCTGTTTCAAACCTGCACAATGATTTTTTCACAACATGATAATGAAGAAGGCAGGCTTACACTAGAGAAAACTGAAATGTAAACACACATGACTGGTAGGCTTTCAGAAAGCTTCAAGCATACATACAATGAACGTATGATGTTTGTGCTGAGAAATCAGGGACACAACCTAATGAGCACTACTGCTATAAACTACAGTCTGTTTTGGTGGGGTTCATGCTAGAATCATGCACAAGCCCTGTTTAAACCTATAGTGTGAGGACAAGAACAGTGCTTGAAGGATTGGTGGTAAGTTCATGCAGCCTGGTCATCACACCCCTGGAGACTTGCCTGAATGAACAAAAAATTAATATCGAGGTCATTTTGTTAGATACTTTATTGGATGCGTGATGACGTTTCATAAAAGTTCTATGACACAAACATGAATACCGCCCACTTCACCTATTTCTCAGTTTATAGTGTAGACAGGCAGATCATCTTTTAAAAAAATCCCTCTATAATATAGGCAATAAAAAGCTGCACACTGTACCAGAAAAGAGAATATGTTATCAAGAAGTATAATAATCTCACAGAAAAAGCAAGCAAACACTGTAAACTGTGAAAGGTTATGCAACAGGAGATATTATGTCTCTCTATCATGAATACAACTTAGTTAAAAATACACTAACATTAACTATAAAGCCTTGGGCATTCGTCAGTGCTTTTGACAATGGTTTTGTGAAAGCAGATTTTAAGCCTACTCAGCATCCTATGTAGCATGGAAAGATGCTACCTCTCAATCTACCAGATGAGACTGTTACTAGCTGTCACTAGCCTCACTCGTGGGAGTTTATTGGAAGTACAGGTGACTTCTGTTTGCAGTTTCCCAACATTTTTTCCCATTTCTTCTTTTATGTTGTCTGTTTTCTTTTCTCTCTCCCTTGCCCACAATGGGTGAGTCCCGGGCTCTTTGACCTTGCTGTAATTGTCTGCCTTGTTCCAGCCAGGTCTTTTGGAGAGGCACCCTTGGGTTCAATTTCCAGCCCAAATCCTATAAGGCTGGCCACCACCTGAGGTAGCCTCACACGGCTATCCCTGCCAGTGTCCATGAAACCCAAAATTCACAGTACCCAAGTAGGGAACCAATAATCCAATAGTCTCCTATGGGTCACACTGCTAAAATCCCTTTCCCAACACTAAACTGTGACCCATATAGGATGGCACTGCCCCTGAGTCTCTCATCATGCCCTGTCCTCAGCACTGCCACCACTGTGGCATGCTTTCCCCTCCCTTCCAGCTGCACAGCAAAAGCTATCAACTGTTGCCTTTCCCGCCAACACTGAGGTATAAGCTCAGGTTTGATACTGATATCTATGGGAGGTAAACACAAACATTCCTATCATATTCATAAATATAAGAGAATTGTTTTCATGGCAAATATTGAATGTACATCATGGATTTGCTTTGGATTTACAAGTGGTACCTCTTACAATGATTTTAATCCGTTCCATGGGGCTCATTGTTGTACAAAATAATTGTTATACGATGCATGCATCATATAGCAATTTTCCTTATGGGATGCATCGTACAATGATTTTTTCCGCTAAGTGGTTTTCCCATTGAAAAATTGTTGTGCGATTTTTTCCAAAGGGAAAATTGTTATATTGTTATATGAGCTTCCACTGTATTATGGAATGTCTATGGCTGCAGCCATACTCTCAATTTCATGGGAATAACCCCCATTTTTGTTTAAATATGGCTAGGATTGCACTGAAAAGTGATTTACAGTGGAACAGATGGATTTAACTAAAGGTCAAAAATTGTGCTGCAGTTGTTACTCTAACTGACTGCTGTTTGTCTGGATTTCAGATTGTCATATAAAACGCAAGAACACTGGACAGTGAATGCATGTAAAAATGTGAGGAATGGTGATCATTTTTTAAAAGCCATGTTTGCTATCCATTCCTATGATGGTTATATATGCTCTGATAAAATAAAATTTATTTCTTCTTTATTTCAAGAAAAGGTATGCAGTGAGAAGACCTAAATCTACTGTAATGAAGACTGATGGATAAAAAGAGCTAAAGAAAAATATCCTATTGCCAGGTCCACATTCTGCAGTTTTGGGGACTCTGGTTTTATTTTTTTTCATCAGGTGAAAAGTAAAAACATAATAATCTGACGCTTAAAATTAAACAGTGATATTCATTTTTGTTCTTGTTGAAATTTATAATGTATTCAATTTATTGAATTTTTATTGTAAATATTTTTAATATGTTGTAACCTGTGATGGGTATGATCCAGATCAGACCAGTACGTGTGTACCAGTAGTAAAAATGGCTCGCCCCGCCCACTGCCCCACCCCCTCCTCCTCCTCCTAGAAGAGGCTTCGGAGGGGGCTGGCTACATTTCCCCCTTTGTCCAAGGTTTTTCCTGGGCTCTGTTTCACCCCAAAGCACATCCCCAGCCACTCTGGAGTGGTTGGGGAGGCTCTTCGGGGTGAAACAGAGCCCTGGAAAAGCCTTGGACGAAGGGGGAAATGGCTTTGGAGGGGGCTCTTCACTATAGAGCTAAGGAAATAGAAGCCTCTTCTATTTTCATCACTCTATAGTGAACCTCAGCCATTTCCCCCTTGTCCAAAGCTTTTCCTGGGCTCCATTTCACCCCAAAGCACATCCTCAGCCACTCCAGAGTGGCTGGGGATGCGCTTCAGGGTGAAACTGAGCCCTGGAAAAGCCTTTGACATGGGGGAAATGGCTTCAGAGGTTCACTAAAGAGTGATGAAAATAGAAGAGGCTTCTCTTTTCATAGCTTTATAGTGAAGAGCAGCCACATGGCCAACAGGCCATGCCCACCCAGTCACATGGCCACACCCACAGTGTGGTAGGGATTTTTTTTTATGCCCACCACTGGTTGTAATCCACCCAGAGTGGAAAAATATCCCAATGGGTAGGATATAATATAATATAATATAATATAATATAATATAATATAATATAATATAATATAATATAATATAATATAATATAATATAATATAATATAATATAATATAATATAATATAATATAATAAGATGAAGAACAATAAAATATGGGAAAATTTTAAACAAGTGTGATTTTAAATTAAACATATGAATTAAAATAAAAAATCTGAGACTAGAGTTTCATTTCACAAGATGTAGAAATGTATTAAAGTAAGAATTATTTTAATATTTTACTAGAATGCTGAACTTACGGGCCATTTTTAAATTTATTATGACTTTGCTACACAGATTGTTGAACTGGATTGTATACTAGCTATCTTTTTTAGGGCCCCTTTCATATATTTTCTTTTTCATATATTAAACACGCAGCCAGCATATTGAAATTCTGGCCCTCAAAAGCTATGCAAGTAAACAGATATGCAAGTACTCCCCAACTAAACAGATATGCAAGTACTTTTTTGAACCAGGTTTGTATATTAAACTTTCAGCATCAACACAGATATTTGTTGGATAATATTTAACATATGTGATTAAACACATACCTTTCTTATCTTTCTTCTCCTCTTCTTCTCCACCAGCTCCTAGCAGTGTAAAGATGATGCCTGTTTGTGAATTTACACCCACTGCAGTAACAATCATTCTCCCAGAACCCTCCATGACATGAGTACCTAAAAAGATATTTAAAAACAGGTTTTTTTAAAATATATTAAGATTTGAAAGCATGTATACTAAAAACATTTTTTAAAAGTTATAATGTTGATGATGAAATACTAATTGAAACTCACAATTTAATCCAGATATAAGCTTATTTTCATGCCTGGTTTTAATTTTGGATTGTAACCTAACTTTAAACAGTGAGCATCGGTAGAATGTGTAAGTGTCAGAATTTGAAGGACTTGAATCCAGCTGTTAGTCCCAATTCCCAACTAGAAACCATGGTTAAGTCAATACTCCCTGATCTGATTGTTTAGATACAGTTGGGTCTACCCATTGTGCAACATCGAGACTGATGAAAGATGGGATCACATAGGCATATAGTTAACATTTTGGATCACATGTGTCCAGCGAGAGCCATTTCCCTGCCATCCCATTATATATGGAGATTAGTGTTCCAGCTCAACCCTGACCCATGCTCATGCAGGATATTTTAGGACCTGACCTAGGGCTACCACTTGATTCCCCAAGAGGCTAAAGGGCCCCTTTAAGAGAGATTGCTACCCTTAACATGACCTTTCCTCTGCACTCAGATGTTCTCTTTTCTCACTGTACGATTACACTCTAAATGACCAAGCAACCATTTCTCTTAGCCTCATTCTCCCATTTGTATTAGCCAAATAATAATTGCAGAGTTGTTTAAAAGAGATACATATAGCACTCTGGATTAAAAAGAAAAAGATTGTCTCCTCTATGCGTTGTCCTGTTTTAAATTCTGATTTAACTCCCCACAAAAGTTGTAACTGAGTGGCATAGTGACTCAGCGCAGAGCATTTGTTGGAACACATACATATGAATGCAGCTCTCATTTCTGTAACACTTTGCACTAACATGGCAGTCACATGAGTGGCTAGATAAAAAAATTCCTTCACCTTGCAGATAGCTGAAGGTGCTCCCCAAGGTATCATTTATTTATAACATTCCCACGAATGTACTACATCATCTGAAGTCCCACTTTGTGACAACGAATGTTTTACAAAGAAGATTCCCCTATTTTGCCATGGATCACATTTTCCCCCCAGTTTCACCCAAGAAGAATCTGAAGAATCTAATATGGCTTAAGAAACATAGTATTGGAGTTGAGATGGATTACTCTATTACTCAATGGAAACACTAATTCAAATGTATGGTTATTGTGTGAAAGAGGAAATCTAAGTGAGGGGTCATTATGAAAATACTTCAAAATAAAATCAGTTGTTGCGATTGACCTGAATACTATGACCTGAGTGTTGGTGCTGTAACTTTAGACCCTTATTTATCTGGAGCTACAAAGCAACATAATGAGCCCTTTTCTAAAAACAGACTGAGATGTTTTCCGATATAATTTCCTACCTGTAAGCATGCATAGGTAATTTCAAATGCCGTATACCATTTAAATTATATCAAAGCGGTCTGTACATTTTAATGCATTCATAAATATTGAATTTTACTCATGAACACAATTTATTTTACTTCTGTTTTTAGCAAAGCAGCTCCACTGCATTGAGACATGTGACATGTAAGAAACAGATGGATGGTGTAGTCAGACTACACCAAAGTCCAAGGCTGACTCTTCTTTCTGACCCTTATTCTCCTGTTTCAGCTATCCCAAAATACTTCCCAAATTCTTCAAGATAACTATGGATCTTCACTAGCACAGACATTAAAGGAGAGCCTGTTCCTTTTACTGGAAGAACGGGAAGACTCTTCCTTTAATCTAGTTCTTAGCACAGGTCACTATTGGGAAAAAATTATGATACATACTGATAATAAACATTATGTTGCGCCACTATGCCAAGTTACATTTTCATTGTAGCCTCTTACAAAAAGACATTTTTGCTATTTCCTCATGTTATCATAAAAAAAAATCATGCTACACACCAGAAAGTTATTAAAAGTATATCAGAGATTAAACAAAATAAAGCAAAACAAAAAAGACAAAAAATGCTGTGGCAATTTAAAGACTAACTCCTGCATTATAATGTTAGCTTTCATGTATCAAGTCCATTTCATCAGACATAAGAGTGGATTTTCATGGTATACATTTATACATCTGATATAGAGGCCCACAGTGGCTGGGCAAAGTTGGTTGTTTCAGGAGATGGGTATGCAAATCAATGAGCTATTTATGACCAGTAATAAAATGTAATCACTTTGTCTTTTTACAGTGGTAAATCTCTGATGGAAGTCAGTTTGAGGAGTTAGGTTTGCAAAATAAACATTCTGACATTACATTCTCCTAGTGAGTTGATTTTTTTTTTTTTGAGGAAGCTTTACGGCAGGGGTTCCCAACCCCCGGCCTATGGACCTAATCTGGCCCATGCATATCATTAATCCAGCCCACGGTGGCCACTTCTAGACCCACCCCCACACACACCCCACTGGCAGAAGTTGCAATACATCAATTACCATGTAATATGGCAGCAGGAATCACACAGTTTTTCCAGGTTTTTGGACAGGCTCCATTGCTTCCCAGGGCAGCAGGAGGATTTCTGGAATAATTTCTCTCCAGTTTGATAATTTTCCTCTACTGCGCTTCACCAGCTAGAGCATGGCCATGGGCAACTTCTGGAGCAGGCAGAGCTGATGCCAGCACCTGGGATCCCAGCGCCGAACCAAGAAGTAGCTCATCATCTCTCTCTAGCTGCCGAAGTGCAGCGGAGAAGCATTGGAAAATTACCAAACCAGAGCAAAATTGCTCTGAAAAGTCTCCTATCGCCCTGGGAAGCAGCAAAGGCTGTCCAAAAGCCCAGAAAAGGTGCACAATTCCATTCCCGCTGCTGCCACCACTCATGACGATGATGACAAAACATAAGTAGCAGGCACCAACATGCCTCTGGCCTCCACACCTGAGCATGGTGGCAGGAACTGGCCCCTGGCAGGGAAATGCTGGGAACCCCTGCTTTATGGGATAAGCACAGCCAGAGGTCAACTCCTATAAAAAAAGGAGTGGCTTAAGAAAAGCAACAAAAGTAATTATTCTAGTGCTCTTTGGAGCAACCTAACTTGCACATGCACATGGACGCACACGCACACACCCACACAAATGCCATAGCACCACCAAGACTAATAAGGCCTCAACAGGCAGACAGGATGAAGCCTTAGTCCTCTGAAGATGTATGTACAGATAAGTCTACAAAATTTTATGTCAAACATACTCATATTTAAGGTGCCATAAGACTCCTTGCTGCAGCAAGGAGCTAACTACAACCACTTTTGTGACAAAAACTAATGACTATCTCTCAAGAAATAAGAGTTTTTATTAATGAAAATGAGCAATAAATAGAGAGCATGACTCTAAAAATCCATAATACATACACTTAGGACAAACAGTCCAAGACATTTGCTGAGGCATAGCAGAATATGATGTTTCACACACACACACAACACTCTGCAGTCAAGGTAAATAATACTGTATCTATACTAGAGTGCAAAGAACTGCAAGCAGCTCTCCAGAGATCAAAATGATGCTTCCTAGAACCCCTATATGCCATTCCTCAAAAGATTCAGAACCTTTTAAAAAAGAAAAAGACTTGATCAGAAAAATCCATTTAGAAAATGGAATACAATTCTCCTACCATGCTTCAGCAATTCTGTTGGTTTAATTGGCCACCAAAGAGTTACATTATTTTAAGAATGGGCGGGGAGTGGGTTTTGCCCTTCAGGGTCCCAGGATGGTCGTGGACCTCTGAAGGTTGCCCATCCCAATCTATACCAACTCAGTTGTTTTTGTTTCTGCTTAAAAGCATTTTGGTGCTGGATTTAGGACCAATCTTACAAAGAAAGTGACCTATGGCTGGCTATGATGGGTTATTTTGTCTATGCCCAGAAAATGAACCCAATACCTTCACTCACACTCACAATTGGTGAACAAATCTTCTTGTTGGGTTTTCTTCATTCAAACACCCAGGAATCATAACTTGTAAGTCAAATGTCTCCCTGGTTTTGTCCTTACTACTGCTTATGCACATTGGTAGCTGTGGTAGCAATTCCTGCATCCCACTGGGTGAATATACAACAGTGCTGATAGAAGAGGGCTCCCCCTCCACTGCAGTGTTTCTAGTCTTCTAAAAATGCTACCCAGAAAACTGGGGGAAAGCTACTGAATATTAAAAATTTCTTGCAAAGGGAAGGGTGATGCATTTCAACAAGGCAGGGGCATCTTACATATATGGTCCTTTCCAATAAATTAAACATTGCTTTGGATGGTTGCTTTTTTAAAATCTATGAAGATATACAACTTCTAGATTAACAAATCAATATGTGATATTTTATTTAAAGGTAAAAGGTAAAGGTCTCCCTTGCTCAAAAGCCAGTCATGTCTGACTCTAGGGGGTGTGTTCATTTCTATTTTCAGCCCAAGAGCTAGTGCTTTTTCCATGGTCATGTGGCAAGCTGAAGTGCATGAAACACTGTTACCTTTCCTGCCGAGGAAGTACCTATTTATCTATTTGCAATGTCTTGCTTTTGAACTGCTAGGTTGGCAGGAGTTGGGGCAGATGACAGGAGCTCACTCTGTCATGCAGCACTTGGGTCTTGAACTGCTGAATGGCTGACCTTCTGGTCATCAAGCTCAGCATCTTAACCAGTAAACTGCCCTGATAATTAATTTACAATTGTACAAAAGAAGGGGAACTCGGTCTTTAAATGAATGCAGATGCACAATAGGATGGCAGGAAAGAAACACATTTTTCTATCACTCTTGTGGCCTAACTTGTCACAATACATAGCCCATAACAACAGCCTATTCAGTCTGTAAATATATTCAATTCAATTTTAATTTGTACCCCGCCCTACTCAGCACAAGGCCGACTCAGGGTGGAAAAGTAATATGAATTGCAATCAATGTGATCATCCTCTTGCCCTTTCCAAACCATGAAAAGTGATGACAACATCAAGTAAACATGGGTCCTCTTAGGTTGAATGTTTGCTCTTACACTCTTCTCTGTTTACCAAGAATCCTGCATGGGAACATTTACTGATAGTGAACCAAGAGTGGATCTGAGTAGTTTTTTTTCCAGGCAGTAAGTGACCTCATTCCTTGATATAGTTACATTTTGTTTATATTTTTATTTCTAAAACATAATGACCAACAATGATTTCTTTGCATTGGAGCAATGTCTCTTTATATAAGGTTATTCAGGACCATGCTATGGTCATGGTGTGCATATATGTATATGTAGATCCATGCACACAGAGCCAATGCACCCTTTCTCATGCTGGAACTATGCATTTGGTTGCCAAATTATGTTTAGACTGTCCCAGGCTGCTTATGGGAACAAAGAAATTAAAACATATCTCGCCAGCATTGGCAAATCTTTAAAGTGGGTTTTCAGAACATCCTCCCTAACATCATTTAGTAGTTCAGAGGAGTTTTTTAAAATTTAATTTGTCTACCTCATACGTTACCAGTGGACATTAGTTTTTTGTTTTGTTTCTCTGTTGTATGTATAAATTCTTTTAATACATACATATCTTTATTCGACCGTCAGTCAGCACAAAATAACACACAGAAATTTAAACTAACATTTAATCCTAACAATATTTACCCTCAGGATATACATACTCTATGTTAATAGGCCCAAGTCAATACTGTCAATTTTAATCTTGCGACGTTTGAGTACCAAAAATAGGAATTTAGAAACTCGTATGGCTGACAAAGCAGCAACACTATTCAAGAGAAATCGAACCTGATTTTCTCTAGGCTCAAATCTGATTTGGCAAAGAAGAGGAACTATGAGTATTTGTCTAATGTCATCATAGAAAGAACAATTCAGAAGGATATGCTCAGTTGACTCAACCGCTTTCTGGGGACAGAGACAGGTTCTTTGGGCATACGATATTCCACATAACAAATTTCAGCCAAATATGGAGCTGGAGTGCTCTGCCAAATCTGGTCCCCCAAATACATCTCCGGTTTCAAAAAAGCAATATCCTCTTGCTTGCAAATTCTTTTAATGTTGTCCACCATCTAAAGTGGGAAAATCACCCAGATGGGCAGTGAATGAATGAATGGATGAATTTCTTCACTGTCAACACTGAAATTATGTAGTTCTATAACTTTTTATTTTTCTTAATACTCAAATTCAGTTTGCTTTCTTCTTTTGTCTTCTTGCCCACAATATAAGTTATTCACTCAAATGTTGAGGCACCCCATTTCTTTTAGAATAATCTGTAGCTTTTCATTATCCACTCAGTCAAAGGACAAACTGATCTTTTGAAATTTATAACAAACACCATTTCCCTTTTCTGGAATCCCATTTGAACATCAGTCATTTCTTCCTTCATAAGAGTACTTGAACATCGTGTTCCTTGCATGAAAAACGCATGAATACTGGACTCCTCGATGGGTTCTCTTCCTGGGGAGTAGAATGTATATGAAAGCAATAGGTCATTGTTGCCCTTTCCATATTTCCTGGTATATTTTTGTTAGAATTTTTGACAGATTCAATTTCTGTAGCTTGGAAAAGTTTTACTGGTAACCCATCTACTCTTGGTGATTCGTTTTTTCAGAATCCTTTGAGAGTAGATTTTACTTTACTTTCTAGAATTTTTAATTACAAGATTTCTCTTCAAAGCAATCTATCATAACTGTCTCCCATCTATATTGTTTCTTCAGTATGTATATTGTTTCTACCTTCCCTTTATTTTACTCTGGTCAGAAGTATGTTGATCTTTCAACATCCCTAATCTAGGTTTAAATGACAGAGGGGCCTGGCGTGCTGTGGTTCATGGGGTTGCAAAGGGTCAAACTTGACTGTGCGACTGAACAACAATCTACTGTAGGTTTAAATTTCCCTTTGATTTCTTAGATTCTGTGGAAGAGGTTTTCTTCTATTGTTTTGTTATTCTTTTCTATTTCTTAGTGCTGATCCTTATAATATTATAGTTCTTTTTGTCTCTACAAAACAGTTATGAAAAGTTGCATTCAGAATTCTGACCACCTCAAATGAAACAGAAGTACAGGGTTGAAATGTTTTAGACCACTTAATTTGCCTAGTTAATTGGCTAAAATAATAAAGCTAAATTGTAGCACAATGTTAACCTTCCATAACCTTTCTCTAACAATCCAAATAGTAAGCTTTTGAAACAATTTGAAATATTTTGAATGTATACAATCCACATGCCACACTGAAGTTCACAGCAATGCTCCAAATGATTTTAATGGGTCTGGATGGTAGCCTGAGGCATTGGTTGTTTCTGGGTAGTAGATTAAAATACAGGACGGTTCATGTTATTTATGTAGGATGCACATTAACTGGAAGTGATTAATATATGATGATGTTTTATATTTTAATGACTTATATTTGTCTATTTTCCTTATCTGATGATTCATATGTCTATGTCTTCCACATCTCCTTGCACAGAGTCAGCACTGATTAATCATACAATAATTTTTTATTATTATTGTAAACATCCATTTGCAAATATAAGTTCGAGTTATACACATGCAGTGTCACATCTAAGCTAAAAATAGAGATAAAACATGGTTTATTTTAGCAACGGGTATGTACCAATAAGCACTACCTTTGATTTGTTTTGAAAGAATAAGTATCTAAGCTGCACAGAAAAGAGCTGTGTGTTTATATCAGATATTACTCTGCATGAATGGTTCCTCAAAAATAATAAAACAACTGTTGACAGTGGAAGAAGGCATCAGCGATTCTATTTATCTTAGAAATATATTATTTGAGATAGATTACTATTGAATACTGAAATTATTTTTAGTCCCAACGAGATAACCCTTTTTATAATTTCAGCACAGTTTCATGAACAATTGAGTTGTTGGACCATCTGTACTGTTGTATACCTATTTTTAGCAAGGACAAGAATAAATAAAGGCTTGCTTTTCGTCTCCACACGTGAGTCAGAAATAGCTAACATCAGGCAGGAGTCAAACAAAACATTATATTTATTCTAAGGTTTTATGCCAAGAAACAGAGAACAAGAGCAAGAATCATGAAATTCAGAAGCTAAACATAGCATTCCTCAATGATTTTGTTTTTTCATATTCCAAAAATGTAGCTCTAATAAAAAGAATAAATATTAATTGTCTGATGTATTCTGATCAATAGGATTGCAACGACAGATTCAGACTCAAAGACCGACTCCTTCAGATTTTATTGACTGGCTTTATTTAGCTTCAGATACATGACAGTAGTTGGATATTATATTAAAAATGGGTAACTAAAATGGATTTTTGTTGCTATCTATGTCTTGCAAGATGTTTGTTCCAATCATACTGTATATCAGTGATGGCCAACCTTAGCACTTCCAGATGTTCTTGACCTTCAATTCCCATAAGTCCTGATCAGCAGGAGTGCCAACTTGGGCTTCTGGTAATTGAAGTCTAAGAACACCTGGAATGCCAAGGCTGGCCATCACTGCTGTATATGGATCTGGGACTTAGGAAAAGAGAGAAGTGATTTTTCATTCATTCTCCCTCCCTTGCATCTCCCCATGTCACTTCCAATATTGTGTCAATGAGTGTTCTGCTCTTCCAGAAGGATTTTTCAAAGGGCTCAGGGAATTGCAGGAGAGATGAGGAATACATGAAAACCAACAATCCCTTTATTTCCAGTAAGAGTATCTTATGAGTAAAATTCCACTCACGGGAACTCTGGATCAAGGATGTAGTATGAAGCTATACTATGTTATTGATATCAATAAATGGAATATGAGTAGTTGTTAAGATAAGACAGAAATCTAATATGTGGAACATTATTTATTTCATCTGAATCATTTGTTCATAACGTTTCTGCCCATGAGAGCTCCCAAGACCCCTTTAAAACAGATTTTAAAAACACTGAAACAGATTAAAAAATTTAAAATACTGAAAAACCGATTTTAAACATTGGAAAACCGAGCCAAACATTCTACAAAGCTCATTTTTTAAAAAAATAAGAACATCCTTATTTGTGAAAATAATTAGACTCACTACAATAGGGAACATATAATTAAGTCTATGTTGCCAAAATTGGTATTCCTGACAATCATGGCCACTATCCTCTTTAGAGTCATGGAGCATAGCAGACTCGGCAAGATCTCTAGCAGCTGCAACTCTAGCCAAAGCTTGCCCTATTACAGCAAATAGAATGTATGTTTTCCCAGGCAGGCACCGAATACATCCTGGCCCAAACCTGGATCAAGCCCAACTACTTGCATAATGGGTGGTTGGATTGCAGCATGAGTAGATTCTGCCCATCTGTATGTGCCTGGATGGATGGGTGTGATGGTGACAAGGAGGATGAGGAGGTGTGTTATGTATGCATGTACAATGTTACTTTAAATATATGAATGTAACCAGTCCACAATCACAATGTATCTCAGCTGTTAAGGAACGTGAGCAAGCCGCCCATAGAGGGCAGCTGCGAGCGTTCAGTCTCACATGGTCCACATTGCCCAAATCACGAACAGCCGCGGGAATTTCCCCACATGATCAGGAGCTACAGAAAACAACTGCAGAAGAGAAAACAACTGCAGAAGAGAGGCGTGACCTGGGCGAGGCCACGCCGGTAGCAGCCAATAAGCTACCGTGCAACAAGATTCAAATGTATTGTGTTATGGTATATAATGAGATGTATCTCCCCCATTACCACATGTTCGTGCTGAGCATCAATGAATAAACCTGTGTTAGTCCTTCCTGCGACTCCTTCTTTGTCTTCCGTGCAAGACACTAAATTGGCGACGAGGATGGGATCGATGGCGAATCCCAAGGTCAAGCCGTACCAGTTCGATGTCAGCGAGCCCGAACAATGGGAGCTCTACGAGTGCCAGTTTCGGCACGCCATGGAGGCTGCAGGCGTCGACGACGACGCGAAGATGCGCTCCCACTTCCTGTCTCAGGTGGGGCTGGCCACGCTGCGGATCCTGATGACCCTGGTGGCCCCCCGAAAGGTGGACAAGGTGCCCATCGACCGTATCCTGGAGAGGCTGCGTGAGCACTTCCAGCCACCCGTCTCGATCTTACCAGCCCGGGTCGCGTTCCACAGGCGAGACCAGTGACCGGGCGAATCCGTGTCCGCCTACGCGGCGGCCCTCAGGCTTGCAGCGGTGCATTGCCAGTGGGACGACCTGGACCAGGCCCTCCGTGACCGCATGCTGTGCGGCTTGAGGGACGAGGAGCTTCAGAGGAGGCTCATGACCCGCGACCATCGCCTCACGTTCAACGAGGTACTGCGGGAGGCGCAAGCAGCCGAGGAGGCCAGGAGCGGCGTCCGGCTATTCAAGTCTCGAGGGGCCACGTCCGAGAGGGCCAAATTACCAGTGCAGGCGGCCTGGCGGACACCAGCGAAGACAGCCTGGCGGGCCCCCAAGCCGCCCGCCGCCGCACCAACGTCGTCCGAGGAGTCCTCCACGACAGCGGATCCCTACTCCAGTGAGGACGACGACGTCCAGAGGATCAAGAAGCGAGATGAGAAGCGGCAGACCCGAGAACGGCAGGACCGCCGCTGTGACGGTTGTGGGGCGGCCCACGACCGCACGAGGTGTCCGTTCCAGAAGGCCGAGTGCCACAACTGCGGCCGAAAGGGACACATCGCCCGAGTATGCAGGCATGGGCGAGTCGAGGACAAGGGCAGTTCCAGCCATTCCCAGACGCACCAACGAAAGGCGGCCGACACCAGGAAGGTCTCAGCCGGCCACAGCGAGGAAGGCGTGAACCGCGTGGGCCTGGAGCACCGGTGGTTCTTCATAGAGGTACTGTTGCAGGGGGTCCCAGTGAGGATGGAGATAGACTCGGGGTCTTCTTATTCCATCCTGTCCCAAAAAGAGTTTATGCGCATTCCCCCAGAGAAATGGCCCAAACTGCGGGCCATGAGATCCAATCTACGGGACGTCCAGGGAAATGGGATCCCAGTGTTGGGGGTGGGGAACTTCAAGGTGAAGTTCAAGAACTACTCCGAGAAACTGCCCCTAGTGGTCCTAAAAGGGGGGAGGTGCTGCCTTTTGGGAACGCAGTGGTTTGCTCCCCTGGGGATCGAACTGTCTGGCATTAACGCCATCGAGACTGACCCAATGTAGGACGTGTGCGATGCACACCCGGACGTTTTCAAGAAGGGGCTCGGGAAATACAAGGGGCCCCCGGTTTCCTTTGAGCTGGACCCAGAAATCCAGCCCATCCGCCTCAAGCCAAGGAGAGTGCCCTTCGCCCTCAAGGACAAGATTGAGGCAGAACTGGACAAATTGGTGGGGCAGGGGATTTTGGTTCCAGTTGACTCGGCGGAGTGGGAAACGCCGATCGTTACAGCCCTCAAGTCAAATGGGGAGGTCAGAATTTGTGCGGACTATAAATGTACGATAAATAAGGCCATTCGGCCAAATGCATACCCGGTGCCCGTGGTCAGCCATTTGCTGGCCACGCTACATGGGGGGAGGTTTTTCGCCAAGTTAGATCTGGGCCAGGCGTATCAGCAGCTCTCTGTAACCCTGGCTGCTGCCGCCGCGCAAACGATCGTAACGCACAAGGGGGCGTTTAAGGTAACGCGCCTTCAGTTTGGCGTGAATTCGGCCCCCGGAATTTTCAAGTCCCTCGTGGAACGCCTTTTAAAGGGCCTTCCAGGCGTCCTCCCATACTTCGACGACGTGTTGATAACAGCGGGGAGCGAATTAGAGTCAGCCAAGAGGCTAGATGGGGTTCTCTCAGTGTTCGAGAGGGCAGGACTTTGATTGAGGAGGGACAAGTGCGTATTCTTTGCGAGGGAGGTAGAGTTTCTAGGGTTTAAGGTAACCCCGGACGGAATCAAACCCTCCGAGTCCAAGGTAGCGGCCGTGAGAGACGCCCCTCGCCCCACCGCGAAACCGGAGCTGCAGTCATTCCTAGGGCTCCTAAATTTCTATCACTCCTTCCTGCCTCGGAAGGCATCGGTCGCGGAGCCACTGCACGCGCTACTTAAGAAGGATGCGGTTTGGCGGTGGGGGGACAAGCAGGAGAGGGCATTCAAAGAGCTTAAGTCACTCCTGTCTTCGGATGCGGTCCTGACCCATTTTGATCCGAAAAAACCAGTGGTGCTAGTCTGTGACGCGTCCCCGGTGGGGGTGGGGGCGGTCCTGTGCCACGTGTTGGAGAGTGGGAGGGAAGCCCCGGTGGCGTACTACTCAAGGTCCCTCTCGAAAGCCGAGCGCAATTACGCGCAAACAGATAGGGAGGCCCTAGCAATAATCGCGGGAACCAAGAAGTTCCACGATTTTTTATACGGCCGCGAGTTTACGGTAGTGACGGATCACAAGCCGCTGCTGGGGATCTTCACTACCGGCAAACCAACCCCACAAATTCTATCCCCCAGGATGCTGCGTTGGGCCATTTTTCTCAACGCCTACCAATATGAGCTGGTCTATCGCCCAGGGAAGGAGATCTCCCATGCGGACGCCCTGTCCCGATCCCCTCTCCCTAGTTTAGGGGACCCCACGTGTGAGGTAGAGCAGGAACACCAAGTCCTGCTGATTGAGTCTCTCGACTCACCCCCAATTGTGCCGGCCGACCTCGCCAAGGCCACGGCGGCCGACAAGATCCTGGCCCAAGTTAGTTCCTGGGTTAGAAAAGGGTGGCCCACCTCTCCCCCCGAGGAACATTTCAAGCCGTTTTTCAGGCGCAGAGTAGAGCTTTCTCTGGAAAGGGGCTGCTTACTCTGGGGCCAGCGGGTGGTTATCCCAGAGAAGCTGATGGCCAAGGTGCTGAGGCTACTGCACACCAGCCACCCCGGGATCGTGCACTCCAAGGCTCTGGCCAGGAGTTTCTTTTGGTGGCCCCAGATAGACGGGGACATAGAACGCCTAATGGGCACATGCGAGAGCTGCCAGAGCTCTCGGCCCGAGGAGTCCCGGTTACCCCATAGGGAATGGGATACGGCCCGCGGGCCATGGTCCCGGATCCATGTCGACTTCGCCGGCCCTTTCCGCGGGTCCATGTTTCTCCTGGTAGTCGACTCCTACTCCAAGTGGTTGGAGGTAATCCCCATGAACAGCACGTCCTCTGCCACAACCATTAAACAGTTGCGAAAGCTGTTTGCCTGCTTCGGCCTGCCAGACGTCCTTGTGAGCGATAACGCGAGTACCTTCACGTCGGCAGAGTTCAAGACGTTTATGGAGAGGAACGCCGTCAGGCACATAACCGCTGCCCCGTTTCACCCCGCCACAAACGGTCAGGTAGAGCGCCAAGTGCGCACTACGAAAGACGCACTGCGGCGCATGGGTCCCGGTGAGTTGAACCTGCATCTGTGCCAGTTCCTCATCTGCTACAGGACAAACCCCTTTAGCGTCAGGTTTTTCCCCAGCCGAACTCCTCATGAGGAGGCATCCGGTAACACTGTATGACCGGATGGATCCGTCCAGGGTGGAGGATTAAGGGAGAAACATAAGCATAGGGGGAGAGAGCTCCAAAAGTTTTGCGGTAGAGGACCCGGTTCACTGCAGAAACTACGCAGCCTCGGGGCCAGCGTGGGGGCCAGGGACAATTGTTGAGCAAACGGGGCTGGTATCCTACAGGGTAGAGACTAGTTCAGGTCTACTCTGGAGAAGGCACGCCGACCAACTCCGAAGGCGAGTCACCGGCGAGGGGGAATCAGCGTTAGGGTCCTCCCCCACCCGCATTACCCAAGGGGGAGACACAGAGGAGGATACTTTCAAAGAGAGGGATCAGTTTGATGATGATTATGAGTTGCAGTACCAGGGGGATGTAGCGGAGTGGTCCCCCACCCGTCCTAGCGAGAAGAGGGGTTTCAGTTCAGCCCCTGGTACTTCCAGTCCCCCTAGCCCTTTTGTTTTGGAGTATACAATAGCTCCTGCTCCCCGGAGACCAACACCCCCAAGACAGGCAACAGGGGCGAGTCCGCCCACCACAGTCTCTAGAACGCCCGGACAGGCAGCGGGGGGTGGCGAGGCCACGAGGGCCTCTTCGTCGGTCCCAAGATTCGTACTGGGGGGGTCCCCAAACTCCTCAAACGGCAGGCAGGGATTCACTTCCCAACTATTCATTCCATTCCCGTCCCCCAATGCAAGGTTACCACAGACGCCACACCGAGCCGCTAATAAGTCCCCCCTTTCCATTGCAGGGCAGGACTCCGCGGAACCAGGAGCCTCCGGCTCCCCTGTGTTAAGTCAAGCGGCCGCACGCCCCAGGCGCACATGCGGCAAGCCACAATGGTTGAGGGACTTCGTCCCATCCTAGGGGGGAGGGATGTTATGTATGCATGTACAATGTTACTTTAAATATATGAATGTAACCAGTCCACAATCACAATGTATCTCAGCTGTTAAGGTCTCACATGGTCCACATTGCCCAAATCACGAACAGCCGCGGGAATTTCCCCACATGATCAGGAGCTACAGAAAACAACTGCAGAAGAGAAAACAACTGCAGAAGAGAGGCATGACCTGGGCGAGGCCACGCCGGTAGCAGCCAATAAGCTACCGTGCAACAAGATTCAAATGTATTGTGTTATGGTATATAATGAGATGTATCTCCCCCATTACCACATGTTCGTGCTGAGCATCAATGAATAAACCTGTGTTAGTCCTTCCTGCGACTCCTTCTTTGTCTTCCGTGCAAGACACTAAAAGGTGTCAACAACAATCATGTGCATTGTTAATCTCCTAATGCAATCTGAATAGATTTTCCTTTGATGGATTTCAGTACATTTTTTCCTTTCATGTCATGATGAAACCCTGGCCTGTCAAAATGGAGCCACTTTCTTTGCTTTGTCACTGCCCAAACCCAAGTCCTTGGGCAGCTATCAGCACACCAGTAAATGAGCTGGGATCTGTATCTCTCCACATTCACACCACATGTTTTTGTCCGCCAGCAGTCCCCACTTGAGCATGTTGGTCTTGCATTTAGGGACTCCAACCATCAGGCTATTCAGGGTCCTCCAAGTGACATGGGGGAGGTTCAGTACATTATATTTATTTCATTCTTTAATTTCCCCCATTCCTTTATCTAAACAGAGGGACCCAAGACAACTGGGGAATGTAGTGTCGATGAAGCTGCCTTGATAGGAAGACATTTAGTCCACTGCTATTTACTCTAATGAGGAACAGCCAGTCGTCTTCATGGGTCTCTTGCATCCTCTTGTCTAGGCATATGAAAGGTGCCAGTGACTGAACTCAGAGGTCTTGAAGATGCACTGTACATACTCTAACCTGAGCTAAATCCCCTTCATCCCAGAGGCATGCCAGTACTTGCAAGGGAGAGGCAGGAAGCCAATAGCTTAAACAAACATATCCGGAAGAAGAAGAGACAAAACATTGTTTTTCCTCATTAAAAATGAACTAGAACTAGATTGATTTCGCCTGCCATGTTTGGCACTCCAAAATCGGTAGCAGCCAAAACATTAATTCTGATGAGGATACAATCACCCCAAATACCAGTAGCGTGGAACCACAAATGGCTAAGTGCTAATAAATCAAAGGGATTGTGATAGTAAGGTGTGAGGTCAAGCCTGTGCTGGAATTGAAGGAGAACACTCCATTTTAAAACTGAGAAAGAAACAAGCGAGAACAGTCCTCTTCTTTTCCTTCTTCAACTTTGCTTCATCTTCTACCCAATCAGGTGTCAAGGGAGATGCAAGGTTTTTATTCTGGCACTTCTAGCGTCCTCCACCAGTGTTGTTTTGTGTTCTTGTGATATTTCTTTGATGTTATCTTTCCACCTTCCCCTGGATCTTCCTCATGGTTTTTGTCCTCCTCTTCTCCTCTTTGTCCTTCTCCACATGCCTTGTAGAGAACAGTCAAGAGTAGCTAAATATAATGCTTTTACTTTCAATGCCCATCTAATGGAATGGGGGTGCAAGACTTAACAGCTCAGTGGCAAAGACACCAAAATTGTAAAAAAGAAAAAAATGGCTGCCCCATTGTACCATCAAGTGCTCTACAAGGACTTTTAACACCAGCCCAGTAGGGTTACAAACAGAAGGAAAAAACTATTTTCAACCACTAGGTAATATCCAGTTTGGGGCATCTAGTGAGTAAACAAAATTCAACCCCAATTCCCTGATGGATGGTTCAGAGTCTTTGTTTTGCCCTTTCTCTGGCTAAATGTTTGCAGTTTCAAAAGAAGGCTATCTGTGGAGGAGGGGATATAAGCATATTACCTGGTTTTCTATATTTATGGAATGGGGGATGATATCTAACAGTTATGTCACGGAGCCTGCTGCTTTTTCTAACTTACCCCTAAGAAATAAACCTTGCATTAACATCTGTCATGAACTTCTGGAACTCTCATTTATAATTTTCGTGCACCATACATGAGAAATTGGTGTGTGCCAGAAGAAGTGATGTTAAACCACAAAAGGGTGTGCATTTTTTTAATTGATCAAAAGGTATTACTATATCATACTGTGTAAGAATTACATGGCTTCAAAAATGGCTTTTTGTTTATTTTCAAAATTGTCAGGATACCATTAAAAACCAATTTTAATCTAAGTCTGTACACACATAACAAATTCACTGAATAGTATATTTTCATTCTTCAAATGGCCAAACCACTTTCAGATGTGAATGTTCAGTGGGCACCAAGAATTTAACAATAAAAGCAGGGCAACCAATTGTAACAGAATGGATTATCTGGTGTTGACAGAAGTTGCAAAACTGAAGCTTAACAATGGCAGTCAGTTTACTCAAGTTCCCCTGACTCATATTTTGGGACTGATCTCTGTGCTGACACAGAATGAATGCTGACACAACCACTGCATGGTGCAAAACACTAAAATTTATTATTAGGCCTTAAAAATGTGTTCTGCCAGCTCTTGATATCCTGTTTCTAGTAATATCGAATCTGGAAAAGCCACAGGGTCCCTGCTGTGAGCTATAATATTCTGCAAGGCATGTTGACTCAGCATTCAGACTGTTAAAATTCCACACAGTTGGAATTTTCTTCTTTGGGTTTTGCTTTCGTCCTGTGATAAGCAGCTATGTGCTGTTTTCAAAGCACATCACAGAAGAGGCTAATGTAAGAGGTTGTTTGCAGAATCCATATTCCCGATACAACAGCCATATGAAGTCCCTTTTGTTTCTCTGTGATTTGTGGTTTATTAGTTGCACCCAGGTAGATTTGTTGAAGAATGATAAGCCAACTCTGGCAAGTATATTTTGTCTTTCTCTTGCAGATCAGCTGCAGCCAAACCTCAACAACCTCAATTAAACCTGCATTAGACAGGTGTATTTCAAAGAACCCACCTGTTCATGGCCAAATGGTTTTGGGAATGGTCAAAGAAGTAACAAAATCTCTTAACGAAGAGCAGATCTGATATGAGTGCAACGTCCACTCTCTAGAACATGCCTGGGCTTTTCTAGGGGCCAGTTTTCCTCCATGTACAAACAACAGTGAAGGGATGAATTCAGGCTGAAAGAGCACATTGCCGGATTGTGCCCTCCTCCTCCTTCTGTATCCCATTCCAAATATTGGTGATCCTCATGGCAATCAGCCATGAAGCTCATCCTGGGGACAATATAATGCAGTGGCCTTTCATCTGCCTTCCGCATCACAGCATGACCATCATACCACTGATCCATGACACTCAGCATTGAGCTGCTAGCAGTATAGTCTACTCTATTACTATAGCAGGATAACCTGGCAAGACTGGAATTGTGCCCTTAGCAAATGTTATTTTTATGAAACTAATTTAACAGAATACTGATTTTAGTGCAATTCTGTCCTTTACAGGGTAGTCCCTTCAGAATAAAAACCAACAGATGTATGTGCGTCTTATGCCCCAGTCAAGTTATACATAATTGTGTTGGGGCAGAGTACTCCTACCTTACACTTACACACAGGATGGAGAGACCTGCCAACAACCACTTAATTCTCTTTACTGACATTTTCCTTCCATGGTGAAAAATTTCCTTTGACTGAAAGGGGAAGAATTTAACTACATCAGACACATAGAGTTTAACATAGAGTTGGACCTCCTCCTGGGGAATGATGGAGAAATGCTAATATGCTGCTAGTGTATGTCACTAACCCCACCTCCAACATGCCCCACTTCCTTTGCTTTGATGGTGTAAACCACAGGACAGTAAAGCACCCAGCAGGAAGGTCAGCTGAGCACTATCAGTGTAAGTGCTACCCCTGCTAGCATCTCTTTATTTCTACTGGCAAAGCGACACACAATGTCTCAAGAGCCTTCAGCAATCTTAACAATGTTAGCCAGATTGCTTCTATGCACTTTAATGTGAACCAGTCTAATCAACAGAAGTAGCAGTTATTCCCATACTTCTGCCCACTTTCAGAAAACATACAGGGGGAAATAAAAGCAAGTTTTTAAAAATAAAATAAAACTGGAGTCACATGGAAATAACTGTTCACGAAACTAATCTGAGGGTGTATCCTTCCTATTATAACCTTGCTGTTGCCAGAAATGAATCTGAATATAATGTGGAAGATACGGTTAATTAAAAGCACAGACATAATCATCTCACCACTTTAATAATCCAGACTGGAAATTTAAATGCTTGTTTGAGCCTTAAAGGCAAGTATGAAGAATTTTAAAAAAAATCCTATCCATGCCTGCAAGAAGAAAAATTGCCAGCATTGTTGGTGAAGAATTTCTTGACACTCAGTATGATCTTGCATCGATGAGAAAGCTGCATTGGGCAATAAGGTCAGTTTTGTGCAAAACTATGCAATTAAAATTTTCCATGCAATTCCATAATTTAGCTCAAACTAGGCTGTCTACTGTTTTAATATAGAACTTGAAATGCTAAATAGGTAGTTTGTATCTTTCTTAATCAGTCAGTCCTTCTGTGTTTCTTTTTACTCTCTCCCTGTTTCCTCTGTGTGTGTGTGTACGCACGCGCATGCACATGCATGCATGCACATATACATTTGTATATGTGTAAGATGGGGGACTGTGGTGACTTAGTGGTTAAGATGCTGAACTCGACAACTGGAAGGTTGGCAGGTCAGCAGTTTGATACCTGAGTGCTGCATGAAAGAGTGAGCTCCCATCTCTGTTCCAGCTTCTGTGAAACCTAGCATTTTGAAAGCAAGAACTTTCTGCAGATGCAAATAGAGCTGGTTCTTTCACTGTAAATGGAGATGAGCACCACACCCTAGAGTTGGACACGACTGGCTTTCGAGTAAGGAAGACCTTGTCCTTTATCACAGTTGTGGGCTTCAAAAAAATTTACTACCACACTCTGGGCGTGGTCAACTCTGTGGGTGTGGCCAACTCTGTGGGCATGGCCAGGTGACTGGGTGGGCATGGTTAAACTGCTGTATTTTAATGTGAGATTTTGTGAATCGAGTCCACTTCGTCAGACCATTAGTTAGCAATTATACTTCAATGCTCTAATTTTCCTTTAAAGAGCAACTGCAGCAGAGTAACTACTGTCTCAGCCTCACCCCATTCCGGGTGCAAGGACCCAGCAGCAAGAATGTTGGAGTTGCATCCGGAGTGGGGTGGGAGAAGGAGGTGGTGGTGGGTGGGGCAGGGCAGTGGAAGGGGCCAGCCAGTTTTACTACCGGTTCTCCCGAACCTATCCAAAGCTGCTGGAGCCCACCAATGCCTTTATGTGTGTAAGAGAAAGAACACTAGAGACTACTTAGGTAAATTACATAACAGAAAAAAGAGTTCCTTGTATCACCCATGGCTGGAGGTGAGATATTCCTTGGAGCTTTGCAATTGTTCATCAAGATAGCCTAATTCAGCCAAAACAAGGAATTTCAGAAGTATTATTTCCATCCCTAATTCAAACCAAAGAAAAAGCTGTTTGTTTTGTTTGTTTACCCACAATATTATTGTTTGGTTATCCACAATACTCTCAATCATACTAATGTAATAGCTGTGCTTGCATGACAAGCCCTCACATTTAAACTATAAATGAAATGAAATGATGATTATATGATCCTGCAATGGTCATGCATTCATAATTTCATTCTGTAGGAAGTGAGTGTGAACCAAACCAAGGAGAAATTCTTGAGAAGGCAAAAATATCTGAATATTAAATAAAATGTTTTGTAGTACAAAACCTCAAGTCTACCATAACAGTTTAAAGGTTTACTCAGTCTGTCAGGAAATATACTGAAAAATGGTAAATGTCAAGCTCTGTATTTATGAATGGGGAATATTGGGAAAAATAGAAAGAGAATATTTCTGAATTCTTGATCAGTGGCAGCTAATTTAAATTACAAAACTCACCAGAAAGCAGCATTGGATCTTTGTCAGTGGATTTACGGACTTGATCTGACTCTCCAGTTAAAGAGCTTTCATCAATTTTAAGGTCATTTCCTTGAATATACACCCCATCAGAAGGTAGTAGGTCACCTAATAGTAAAGAAGTTAAATAAAAAAGGATAAACTTAGTGTTAACATGTTTCTTTAAAATGCATGAATTCTCAAACATAGTCCCAAAATCAAAAGTTAAATCTTTAAAAACATCTGTTATCAAAATTAAACTAAGATACTACTTTTTTATGCCCCCAAGTCTGGTATCTCCAGGCTTTTCCCAGGTACCAGTATGGTATTTATTATTCCTAGTTCATCATGTCAGCACATATCTAATGAAAACTGGGGCTTTAAAATGTCACAAAAGTCTACTGTGTGAACCCTGTTTTTGTAAGCTATCATTCTGCTATTATCATATACATTTGATAAACTGATTTGCCCCAGAATTTTTTTTTTTTTGGAGCTGAGTGTTTGGGATATAAATCATTATAAAAACCTTAATCTGAAATTTTCTATCAAGGAAAGACAATAATGGCTTCTCTGTATATTTCATACTCTGGTCCCATAAAAGAAAATACTCTTGTTTGTTTGTTTTTGTGTTTTTTTAAAAAAAATTATTTATTTCAGAAAAGCAAAAAAGTACAACTAACAGACATACAGAAAAGAAAAACAATAACAATACAATACAATATTACATCAAATTCATAAAAGATAGCACATGATAATAGTTGAACTAATTATTTGCAATATAGCCCACAATATTGAATGCCCACATTATGAGTTATTACTATAACCATAACAATCATAAAAACTTTCAGTACTACAACTATTTTTTATTTCTTTACTAATTACACATCACCCTGTGAATATTTACAATGCCCGGAGAGTTTAGTATCTATATCATCTCCAAAAACCACTTTGAGATGGTACAGGTCCAAAACTGTCCCTTGCCATAAGAGAGTGATCCACAAACGGCTTCCAAATACTCCAAAACCTATTTTCTTTTAATTTATCCCTTTTTACTTTAATCTCCCATGTCAGTTTGTCATTCAATGCTAAGCTCCACATTTCCTTATACCACTCTCCGATCTGTATAACTACATCATTTTTCCAATTTCTGGCTATGCATTGTCTACCTGTAGTTAACATAATTTCCAATAATTCTTTTTCCTCCTTATTCAAACCCATGCCTTCCACATTTGTTAACAGGATGGTACCTGACACCAGCTTTATTCTTTTACCATACTCTTGTTTTTAATATGCAGAGTTTCAATATACTGTCCAGACATCATCAAAATTCCATTGGTTTTAACCTTGGACAAAACTAAAATACAAATGAGATGGATCTGTTGCACCTGTGTAGGATGTATATCCATTTTTAATATGGGGAGCCTATCCATTCATGGACAAAGAATAAACTTGTGGATTAACCTTCTCCATGGAAGCAAGATGAGAAATATGTTCTGTTAAGTTCAGTATCTGTTAAAAATTACCTTTAGAGGATGGGTGCTACTATTATAGTGACAAAAACAGGAGCAAAAATGTGAAGCACTCTTTATTCACTTCCTTTGAAATATTAATACCATACGTTATATTTTCCTTTTGTCAATGTTGCACCTGATAGGCTCACCTTCAGTTTGTGAACTCAATGCTATTTTCTGGTTGTTTTCCCTCCCAACATGTCATAAAGGAACTCTACTGATCTGGGCAAATGACTTCCAAATGATTAGTAGACTCACCGTACTTGATCTGTGCAACATCACCAACTACTATCTCTGATACTGGAATCTGAATTACTTGTCCGCCTCGAACTACAGTAAATTTTTGTTCTTGCTCAATACGACTCTGAAGTCCACGAAACTGCTTCTCTTTGCTCCAGTCATTGAAGGCAGTGACCAGTACCACACAAATGACAGAGAGCAGAATGGCAGCACCTTCAATCCAACCAGCCTCTGCTTCACCTTCATCTTCTCCTGCCCCTGAAGTGGTAGCACAAGCTTAAGAGACAACAAAAGAGAACAAAAAAAAAAAGGTCAGGAAGCAAAGAAAACAAGATATAATAATATCAATAATCTATCACACGTAACCTACATACAACTGCATAAGGTTAAATTCAGCTTCAGAAACATCATGTTTGCTTTGAAAGTACAGTATGTGTTGTACTTGTCATGAAAATCCATAGGGGTCATTACTATTTCTTTAAATTACTTTATATTCATTTAAGTTACACTGTAGTTTAATTTTCTCTTAAGGTTGAGAAAGGCTAACTCTCAGGAAGAGAGACCATTTACATCATTAACATACCAGCACACTCCACACATTAGCACGTGATTAAGAGGGATGCCAATCAAAGGGGAATCCCGGGTATGAGTACATTGTGATAAATAAACACCTGATAATTTGATATCAACAAGACAATAGTCAAAACAATCAAGCAGCTTACATCTCTCACATTCTAAAGGAAGGTGTGAGGAGGTAAGAAAAAGGTATAAAAAGCCAGGAGATTTTAGCTTCAGAGAGGGTCTTTCTCCACATAGGCGAGAGCCCTTGCAGTTTTCTCAATCGAGGCTATGAACCAGCTACGTCTTGAATGAGGGCTACCAGCCCGCATTTTACAAACTAATGAGTTTAGCCATTTTCTCTTTTATTATTTTATTAGATCCTAAGTCTTAGAATAGAAATAGATTAGTTCTTTGCGATGTTTATCCTGCATATTATGGATGAATGTTATTATGGATGAATATTATGGATAAATCTTCAAAGGGCTTGCTTCGGAGTCGTGTCTTTGCTGAAGAAGGGGAGTTTTGTCAAGGAGCTGATAACAGGTTTGCACAGCTGGGAATAAAGCTGTGCATTCATACCCACATAACCTTGAGAGTGGTGCAGCTCAAAAAGGGGACATTTTAAGATAAGGGATTGCTACCAAGAAACCTCGAAGGGAGGGTTGCTTTTGCTTTCGGCTGCCTGGGAAACTTCATAGGCTGGACATTCCACCTTTGAAGGCAAAAGTTACTCTTTATGCATATCACTTTCCCAGGGCCATAGCCTCTCTGTCTGTTTACATGGTTATTTGGGAGTTGGCACATATAAACAAGACTGAGACTTTGCCACATAAACTGCTACCACTGTTCAGCTTGGAAGTGGATAAGCCAGCTTCCCAATACTAGCTTAACTGGGTTCGAGCTCCATGCCGCCAGCAAAACACACGGATAGTGGATTGCCTGGGCCACAAAGCAACAGAGGGAAGGGGGAAGCGCTAAATTTGGGCAGCGTACGCAACCCCAGGTATCAAGGACCAATCACGACAGTACTCTGAGATATATTCTTGGTTTTACAACATTGCATTGAACTGTGTATTTTAAACACAGGCTAATATGGCTCAAGTTGTTAGGATGCTGAAATTGCTGACTGGAAGGTTGTAGTTTGATTCCCAGGTACTGTATGATGGAGTGAGCTCCCATCTCTGTCACAGCTCCTGCCAGCCTAGCAGTTGGAAAGCAAGAAACTGCAAGTAGATAAATAGGGAACACTTTGGTGGGAAGGTAAACAGTGTTCCATGCACTGAGGCATGTCTGCCACATGTCCACAAAAATGTCTGCAGATACAGATAGTGCTGGCTCTTTGGCAGTAAACAGAGATGAACACTGAACCCTAGAGTCAGATACGACTGGCTTTTGAGCAAGGGTGACCTTTACCTTTACCTGATATAAAAAGCAAGTGAGAGACTCAATTGAAATGTAAGTTTAAATGAGATGTACATTTCGGGGGTCAACTGGTGACCAATGAGATGGCAAAATAGATGCAAAAAAAACAAGTCAATCATAAACCTAACAACATGCAGAAGGATAGAACACTTTGGTTACATAATGGGAAATGAAAAGTGTAGATTGTTCCACCTGCTCATTAAAGATAAAACTGATGGTAAAAGAAATGAATGAAGGGGAATATATGGGTAAAGAACATGGGAAAGCATTCTGGTGGCAGCCAAACATCCCTGTTTAGAGCTGCCACATCTAAAGCAGGGAGAGTCATGATGCCCAGCCTCTGGAGGGGGGAAAAATGACAGGAAAACCAACTTTACACTAAGACTTTTTTCTTTTACTCTTTTCCTCTGCAGCCCTCTCTGATTGATAAAATGTGCACCAGAGGGTTTTCCAGTCCTTGGGAACAGGCAAGTGAAGGAACATGCTGCAGGTGTTACATACACACAAATACAAAGACAAACTCTCACTCTCACACACAGGCAAACTCACACACAAAAGGCGGAAAATGACCCTGGGTTCTGTTGGAACTGGCAGACAAATCTACTAGGTGCATGAACCAAGCAAAATAGCAGCAATTATTTCTAATATTCTGACAATCACCTCCACCAGTTCCTTCCTCTTGACTCCCAGAATTCTACTTACAAGCCTAACCCTGGGAACAAGTGGGATGGCGAACCAATTTAAAATGAGATTATTTTCCCCACAGCAGTACAGTCGCTGTCTTCCAGCAGACGAAAAACTTTTTATGCAAGCACTCATTGAACGCCTGAGTTCCCTTGCTACAGAAGGGGCCTTTTAGTTGTGTGGGTGCTTTCTCTAACTGGTAGGTTGTGTTCTCACATTTTTGTGTTTTTCTTTTATTCGTTTTATGCTTTAGTGTCATTTGGTCTATTTAACTGTGCGAAAAGGCCAGGATGTAAATTGAGTATTACGGGATGTTCAGCCTTAGTACTAGATGGTGACTCAAAGAATATATTTTAATGCTTACCTTTAATATTATTTTGAAATTATTTAATATTATTTGCACAGACATTCCAAGGGAGAAGCAGGCACAGATTCATCAACAATTCTTCAGTATTTTTCTTTCTTTCAGAACACAGTACTGCTTTCCTTTCCATCTGAGTACTCTCCCTGCTCATCTTTTGAAATCTTTCTTAGGCCCTTTTAACACCAAGTGTAATGTAATTTTGTTGGCAAAATTTGATTTGTATGTACTCTAGTACTGATATTCAGTAGACACTGTGTATGTTATAAAACAATTTTAATATGAATTAATCTAATTGTTCAACAACAGATAATCAGCTCTCATTTCAGAGGAGCTGCTGCAAGAATTAATTTTACTTCCAGTGATTGCAACAGCTAACCTTTGTCTCACATTGAATCCAATTTGCTTGTTTGCAAGATACTCAACGGTCACATAACTCACTGTTATAAGCATACATGTATATGTTATCTAATGTATGTAAGCACACACAAGCAAACATATACAAATATCAACTAAGAACAAACCTGTTTTATTTCAAAGCTTGTACAGTAGAAACACACCTTTAACTCTACCCAGGTATTCTAATGGCTAAAAATACGGGCAAGGGGTTACATCTTTCTTTGTCGGCTTACTTTTAACCTTATCTGTGTCTGTGTGAGTCCTAACAATTGCTACCAGAGACATCTCCCACACCTTACCACAAGATACTGCAACAAAGAAACATAAATAACTAAGCCACTGGTGTTTGACTTTACATAACCTAAAAAGAAGGCAAAAATGTCACTTAGCAGAAGTCTAATACATTCTGAAAGCATCTAGTGCCATCCTCCCATTATTGTAGCTTGACAAAAGAATCCACAACCCTTCCAGAATACATATGGAAGTTGAAGTACTTAGTACATTACTTTGGTACAATATGGTACTTCAAACACACTAAAGAACTCTGTATCATTTCAGGTACTGCTGCTGCTACAGTCAAGCAGTAGCAAGAGGATCAAAGGTAGAAAAACAAAGGGAGGAGGAAGAGCAGGAAATAAGGCATCTCTTTTGTCAATGCTCTGCTTGAGTGCAGGCATAGAACTGAATAGGAATCTAGATTGCATCCATTTAGCTGAAAGCAAAGAGCGTTGGGTTTGGAAGAGTCATACTTTCCACACACTAAGTCTCTGCATATAAGCTTTCATTACTGGACCTGCACCACAGGAACAGGTACATCAAAGAAGCTCTGGAACCTTCCCCAGTCCTAATTTGTACAGGGACACATTAGGAGCCTAATTCAACTCTGTCTGGAGAACAGCATTATCATAAGTGGCAGCACAGTAACTTTAGCTTTAAGGTCTCAGCAGGAGATTTTTCTCAACTGAAAGAATTCTGCACATTTCTGCTCACAAGCAGGCCTCGCTTGATTTAAATTGAGCTGATGATTCAAAATGAATGCATGCTGATAGGCCGCAAGTATTTCCCTCAGCGTTAAGTATGTCCTTTCAAGCAAACAGTCCCGAAGTTGAAACAATTGAAAGAGAGCGGGGATTTTTTTTTTTGCCCCAAAATATTCACAAAGATAAACTAGAAACATGAGGAGTAGATATCAGGCATCAGATATGGAATTAAGAGCAAGAGACACAAATTCCTAGACATTGTAGCAGCTTGCATGATTAATCTCATGGAAAATAATTATTCCAAACAAGTAAAATACCTGAGCAATGGCTCCTTACCACACACTTACGTTTTATTAAAAACTAAAAGTAAACTGATTTAGATTACTTTTGCTCATATCAAAACATTTGGACATAGAGGTCTATGAAGTTAAATATACACCTTTTGGTTGCTAAAGGGTGTAACCTTTTACTGGATTGCTCCATATCTGGCAGCAAATTATTAATATTCCTTCCACCCTTCCATTTCTATTCCACCTATCTGATTTAAATGTCACTTTGGAGGAGTCAGGGGGATATATACTGTCAACCATCCCGATTTGGCCGAGAAAACCCCGTAATTTGATGTCTATTGACGTCATAACCCGCCCCCCGCTGCTAAAACCCCGTAATTTGACAGCGGGGAAAAACACTTTCTGCACATGCACGGAAGCGCTATGCCGATTGCACAGCCCCTATGCAAAATGGACTTTATTTGAGGTTCCTATACCAAATACCTCGGATAACATCCATTTCTAGTAGTTTTGGACTTTATGTGATGCATCACGTGTTCATGAAAACCGTGACTTTATCCGAATCGGACTTTATCCGAGGTACCACTGTATTTCTTTTACTTTAAAAGTCCTATTAGAATTGTGGTCCCTATAGGTTAGGTCTCACTTGAACGTATATAACAACAAACTAATAGGAGTATATCATACCTGTCAACCAGCGGCTCCGGAAAAACGGGACCTGCGCACATCGCTTGTGCGCAGGTCGCTTTCCACGCATGCGTGGAAGGGTTTTACCCCAAGAATAGCATCAGCCAGGACTGATCACTTTCCTTCCTCCCACAGTAGCCTGGGGAACATAGTTAAAAGTACAGTAGACCCTCGCATAACGATGTTACTTGGTTCCCCAAGTAGCATTACTAAGCGATTTTTGTTGTTATGCAGGTTTCTATGGAGTTTCCCGCATAACAACATTTTTAGTTCAGTTATTTTAGTGTTGTTGTCCGGACAACAACACTAAAAACATTGTTATGTGGGGAAACACGTGGTGCATAACAACGCATTGTTAAGCAAAAATGATGTTATCCGAACGCGTTGTTATGTTAGGGTTGACTGTAGAGACATCACCTTGCAAACCAAAATTCGCATAGTCAAAGCAATGGTATTCCCGGTCGTAATGTATGGTTGTGAGAGCTGTACCATAAGGAAAGCTGAACGCAGAAGAATAGATATCTTTGAAATGTGGTGTTGGAGGAGAATTTTGAGAGTCCCCTGGACAGCGAGGAGAACAAATAGGTCAATCTTAGAAGAAATCAACCCTTACTGCTCCTTAAAAGGTCAAATAGTAAAGATGAAGTACTTTGGACATCAAATGAGAAGACAGGATTCACTTGAGAAAGCCTTGATGCTGGGAAAGGTGGAGAGCAAAAGAAGAAGGGGGGCAGCTAAAAATGGGATGGCTAGATGGTATTGTAGATGCAATGGGCCCAGAGCTGGGTGGGTTGAGGAGGATGGCGGAGGACAGAGATGCCTGGAGGGTCCATGGGGTCGCAAAGGGTCGGAATCAACTGTGCGACTGAACAACAACAACAGTAGCCAACAGACAATTCAGTGTGCAAAAGTCTAAATGCCTTTGCTTTCACTATGACTATGTTGGATGCAGTCTGGATCGCCACTGGCATTCAACAGTACATATTCCCAAGTACGTGATACAAGGGTCTCATGTATCACATAAGGGCTTAGTTCAGAGTACATACTCAAAGCGCTGTGTTGTTAGACTTCAGTTCTTTTTGGCAAGGCACAATATAACTATGGGAGAGACCCCTAGTTAGCCCACTAAGAAATTTCTCTTAATTTTCCTTTTGTTCTGAGTGTTCATCCATCCTTTCAGCATAATGAATTTCATCACTTTTATGTCCCAGTAGCTGAAGGGGAAAACACAGCTGAATTTTTTCTGAGCTGTCAATGCCAAAATGCACTGCAAAACTATCCCAGTACTCAAGGTAATGCTATGTATCATCAGAGTAATGCATTTTTCTCTGTATACACATGATGGAAATCTACTGCTGAAATGTAAGTTGAAATGTTCACTCTAAATGTGTGGGAACAACACTTTATAATATATTTCAGGGGAATAATTTATTTGTAAAGGTGGTGGGAAAGGCTTGTAAAGTTCTCATGCCAAATGTTGCTTTTTCACATTTCCCAGTACATGAGCTATCAATTGCTAACTGTGATAGTTTCCCATGGGAAATGGAACACTACGACCTACCAAAAGGTCAGAAATGAGCAAGTTTGAGCATTCAACTAAAATATTTTGATAATATATATTCAAAGTTCCCCTTTTCATTTGAAAGGGCTTAAAACAAGGGACCAGTCTATCTTAAAGTAGAGGGATCTGCAGAATATCACAGACCACTGGTCTACAGCTGTTCATTTGCTTAAATAAAATTAAATCTGAATAATTTCTCCTTTAAGGTCCAAAAACTACAAAATTCTTAAAGTTAGTAGTAACTTCTAAATATTACTGGGACCAGGTCACCAGTGTGCAAAAATAAATCGTGCCATTTACTTAAAAGAAAAATGACTATTAAACCTTATAGCTATGTGACCCATAAATCAATTTGTTGCATACATGGGAAAGGAAAAAGAGAAGGAAGAGCCTGAACTTTAAAATATCGTCAACATTAACTGAAACAGTATCTGAGCTATGCTTATTAACCATAGCTGTCAACCATCCCGATTTGGCCGGAAAAATCCCGTAATTTGACGTCTATTGACGTCATAACCCGCCCCGCGCTGCCAAAACCCCGTAATTTGGCAACGGGGGAAAATGCTTTCCGCACATGCGCGGAAGTGCTACTCTGCTTGCGCAGCCCCTATGCAAGCGGCGTAGTGCTTTCGCGCATGCGTGGAAGGGGTAAAACCCTTCCGCGCATGCGTGGAAAGTGACCTGCGCACAAGCAATGTGCACAGGTCCCATTTTTCCAGAGCTGCGGGTTCACAGGTATGTTATTAACTCATCCACCAATGTGTTCATGTCACTTCACACAGTGTGTCTGGTGAAGATCTAGTCTTTGTAAGACAAATCCATGTGGTTCTTACCACATTCTAATATCTCAAACTCTCATAAACTGGGCTAATGACAACATGGCACAAACTTTTACTCATATCACAAGACTTCCTTCTGCTCTCTTGGAAACTTTACATTATTGTTAAAACTAAAGATCAAACCTTTAAGTAAAGCAGGTACATTAACACATATTACAAAAGAACAAAGAATCCAACAGTCCACCATTATATACATAAATATATATTTTCTGTGATTTCTCTTGCTGTGTTTATATAAATATACAAAATATTGTACAAATCCCATGCTGTTTTGAGAGAGGGAAGGAGGAAGATTAAATGCAGTGCTGCTCATTTATTAAAATGATACAGGATGGGGAAGATGTGGTCCTCCAGATGTTGTTGGACTAAAAACTCCAATAATCTTTTGCCATTGATTATGTTGGCTATTTTTGCTGGGAATTGCAGTCCATTAAACCCCTTGAGGACCACATGCTCACTGCCTCTGCACTACATTAACTGATAGGTCTATAATAATCAGCTTCAATATGCATGTGCAAGCAGGAGGTGATGTTCAAAATACATTCAAGACCATTAGACCTCATTCTCTTCCAATGTACATGAAATTAGAACCAACGATAAAGATATTCCAGCAATACTTGCAAAATATATCAGACAACTAGGAAAAATAATGAAAAATGATAAAGTGCATATTAGAAGCAGAAAAAAACTCCCTAGTATACACAAGGAATCAGTCAGAAAACTCAAATTTATTTTACCTTCATTTCCCTCTCCCGGTGGATGATAAAATGAGAGCCCCAGAGATATGATAGCTGCAATTTCCAAGATGATAAGAGTCACATCCTGTAATGCTTCCCAGACTAACTGCATGAAAGTTTTTGGCTTCTTCGGAGGTATAAAGTTTTCCCCAAAAACTAGCTTTCGTTTATCTAAGTCAGCAGCTGTACCCGGCAACCCTAGAAATAAGTAAAACATACATGGTTTAAGAATGACTGGCAAATAATGTTGGCATTCATATACGCAGCACATTTTCAAAGTAGAACAAGGCTTCTAAAATAATTTTGCATTTGTCTCATTAGACTTTCACTTTTTCTCTTTTGCTTTGCCAAGATCAGACTCAGCCCAAGTATTATTTTTTTAAAAAATTCCTATGTTTAAGGGAAAATCTGAAGAACATATTTGCCTGTTATACAATTATACAATTATCATCTGATGGATCCTGTACTCCTTTTATGATCATGATGATTAGTATTAGTATTGCCCATTTAATTATTTAAATCTAATTTCCCAGATATTATCAGATCTATATATCTATAAAAGAGAGATGTAACGCTCATGGATCCGGAATAGGTTCCTGGACCCCTCAACCAACCCAATCCAAATTTGGCAGGCACGTACCTTGTGCCTGTGCGTTTTGTTATGTCTGGGTCCCAAGGCCAAGGGTGGGCGTGGGCCCCACAAAATGTAAAAACAAAAAATAACTACCAGCCCCAGTGTCCCCTGCAGCACGCCACAGCCAATCAGGAGGCCAGCCCGAGCGCATGTGATAGACAGGACAATGGCCGAGTGCGGGAGAGAGGCAGGGCAGTGGCCACACAGAAGCCAGCCCAATGGCTGCTCGGTGCACCGAGCAAGCGGGAAAACCCAAGGAGACAGAGGAGGAGACACGGTGGGTGGTGGCCAGATGGACCTGAACATGGACTACTCAGTCCAAGAAGGTGGAGGCGCCTCTGGGGAGGATCGAGGCATAAAAAGAATAAGAGGAGAATGCAAGGACAGGCATGCAAGAGGAGGAGGCTGTAAAGGAGAGGAGGAGGAAGGAGAGAAGGGAATGGGGAGGGGGGAGGGAGAGATGATGAGAGAGGAAGACAAGGAAAACTAGGAGAATGGGGTAAGATGAGGATGGAAAGAGGGGGAGGCGGCAGACTGATTGGTGAAAAGTGGGGGGGGGGCAATTCCGTCGGACAGCCGGTGCACCAAGCAAGCAGAAACACCTGTAGAGGAGGAGACATTGTGGTTTGTGGGAAGACAGCCCTAGATACAGTCTACTCATCCCAGGAAGGACAGATTTTCTGGAGGAGGAGGATGGAAAGAAGCGGGGGAGGAAGGGAGAGAAGAGAATGGGGAGGGGGGAGGGAGATAAGAGAAAAGAGGAAGAAAAAGAAAACTAGGAGGATGGGGGAGGATGAGGGGGGAGGAAACAGGAAAATGGGAAAGGATGAAAGGATGGAAGGAGACCAGTAGAGGAGGAGAAGTGGACAGAAAAGATGGGAATGAAGAGGAGGAGAGAGGAAGAAAGGAGAAAACAGGAGGATGGAGAGATGAGGAAAAGGAGGAGAATGGAGGAAGAAGAGGAGGGAGGGAAGAGGAATCACAGCCTCCTTGCACAGAAATAAAAGACCCCGGGGCAACCAGGCAATCAGCTAGTATGTCCAGTGATGCACTGCAGCAGGTTCTATCAGGTTCTGCAAAACTGGTAGCGGAAATTCCCCTTGGCCATGCCCACTTGGTTGGCCACACCCACCTCCATGGCCCATAATGCAGGCAGGATATTTGGCCATGCCCACAGATTTGGCCCCGCCCACAGATTTGGCCAGCCCACAGAGTAGGTAGTAAATTTTTTTGCAGTGCATCACTGAGTATGTATGTATGTGAGCAAACTGCTAACTCAGGGTAAGCAATGCCTACCCTTGCCACCTCCTCGCTACGGTGCTGCAGCACTGCTTAAACAGTACATTCTCCCGTATTTCATTTATCTTTTGCACAGTAACAAAAGACATCATGGAACTAATTATTCTGTCACTTCTTCTGGCTACTGAACAGCTACTGCATATTAGAGGGAAACTGTGCTGCATAGAAAATGTGGCATAAATAACTTTGCAGCAATAGACTGAGGTATCGTAAACATACTGACTTCATAT
Organism: Bradypodion ventrale; assembly: GCA_035047345.1. Lineage (NCBI taxonomy): Eukaryota > Metazoa > Chordata > Lepidosauria > Squamata > Chamaeleonidae > Bradypodion > Bradypodion ventrale. The sequence continues at coordinate 29,456,691 of JAWDJE010000007.1, forward strand.
GCTGCATCCTTCAAAAGACCCCCCCCCATACAAACATTCTTTGTCTGTTATTTTAAAGTTGTTTAGGGAAATAATTGGAAAGTTTTGTCCAAGATTGTAATTCAGTAATTTCACAGTTTTAAAAAAATCTGTTTTATGTTAAGGTTACTATAACAAAAAACAAAAAATAATTATGTATTTTTTCCTCTACATACGCACGTTTCATGTCCTGACAAGTACAAAACCAGTAATTAAAACATTATTCTCCTCACCAGAAATGATGGCAAACAATGCTATGATTTCGTAATCTCCACACTGGCAAAAATAAATTACAAGCAGATACACCAACTTTGCAGAATATTGCCAATTTTGCCAAAATGTCAAATTTTACACACAATTATACAATTTTTGAAATTGCACATATTGTATAAGCTGCTCCAGGTTAGTTTATTAAATTTTCTGGCTTACTAAATGGGCTGTTTTCACTTTACAGCTTTTTTAAAAATACTGGAGTAATGTCACAAAGTCTGGTGTTTAAAAACATCCCTAAGAGCTTTGTAAACCTTTAGAAAGAACTAGAAGCCTGTGTACACCACAGCTGGCATATCCTATAGTTTTTTACCCCATGTAAAATAAACTGAATGTCCAAGAAAATGTCTACTTTTTCTTCTTTTTATTGATCAAGCGTATGCAACCATATATACATGTGTAATATTGTTCTCGATCTATAGAATTACCTGCCATCAAGTCAATTCTGACCTATGGAGACCTTTCAAAGGTTTTCTAGGTAGAGAACACACCAAAATAGTTTACTGTTCCCTTTTGGGGATAGCCAAGGATTATGCAGCTTGGATAGATCAGTGGTTCAGGCATTTGGCTATGGAGCCAGATGTCAGGAGTTCAGTTCTACACTGTGATTCCAGGGAGAGTCTACTTGTGTGGCCCTAGGCAAAATGCTATGTCCCAAGAGGCCCCCAGAAGAAGAGTATGGTAAATTTGGAAAACAGGGACTGTGGTAACTTCTTTATTATTATTATTATTATTATTATTATTATTATTATTATTATTATTATTATTATTATTATTATTATTATTATTATTATTATTATTATTATTATTATATACCGCTTTCCTTTGTCAATGACAAACTCAAAGCGGTTAACAACATATTCATGAAACAACAAAGCAACCATAAGTACAAGATTAAGTAAATACACAACCATCAAATATCATAGAATAGAAAACAAGTTAAAAAAATACAGTATAGCATCAAAATTACAATATAAAAATAACACAATCACAGAACATCATATTGTAAGGAAAAAAACATTTCAAAATATTCCAACATTCCAAAATCAGATCATATAAAGCATCTCAACCTTAACCCACCCACCAAGTCCAGAGAACCTGGATGGAGTCCTTCGGCCATGGTTGCGGGCGTCCTTTTAAACCTTCCCACGAACAAGACTGGAAGAGAGAAAGACGTCATCTACTGCGGCAGCTGCCTCAAATCCCCGGCCAGTGACATGGGGCTCTGGGGAGAGGCAGCAAAGACCTTCGGCCCGTGGTTGTGGGCATCCTTTTGCACCCTCCCGCGAACAAGGCTGGGAGGGGGAAAAGACGTCCACAGCAGCTGCTGCCTCGAATCCCTGGTCGGTGACATGGGGCTCCGGGGAGAGGCAGCAAGGTTGCCGGGTGAGCAAAGTTGCTGGGCGTCAGTGTTGGCAGCAGGAGGCGGGAGAGCTGCTTTTGAGGCCGCAAAAAGCGAGCCCCAGGTTTGGCCAGTTCTTGCCTCCCCACCTCCTCCTCCGGCCGGTTGTTGGGCGAGCTCTGGGTCCCACTTTAGTGGCTAAGATGCAGAACATGATGACTGGAAGGTCGGCACAACAGCAGTTAATGACCCAAGTGCTGCACAATAGAGTGAGCTCCCATCTTTGTCCTAGCTCCTGCCAACCTAGCAATTTGAAAGCAAGAAATTTCAAGTAGATAAATAGGTACCACTTTGGTGGAAAGGTAAACAGGGTTCCATGTCTAGTCATGCCTGCCACATGTCCACAGAAGCATCTGCAGATGCAGACATCGCTGACTCTTTGGATTCAAACAGAGATGAGCACCAAAACCTTAGAGTCGGATATTACTGGCTTTCAAGAAAGGGCGACCTTTACCTTTACCATTACCTTAACCGGAAAACTCTGGAAAGGATCACCATAAGTCAGAATTGACTTGAGGGCATACAGTTATTATTATATATTAGATATAAAAATATTGTAACTACAAAAACTTAGTATGATTATTTTAGGAATATAACTGTGGAAACATAATGTATCAGTACTTTAACAAACTTAATATGTCATTTCAAAATAGAATAACAAGCACTTCTCCAAAGTATTAAAATGCTTAACAAAAGTATTACAAAGAAATAATAACTATTTTTTAAAAATAAAACTCTCTATTAATTAAAGCACAAGTAATTACAGGATCATATCAGCATAATTTTATAAAGTTGTTAAAATAATTACTCTCCTCCTCCCTGCAGATCCTCTCTTTCCTTCCTTGTTCATTGCCTAGGCTAACTGCTTTGACTGTTGCTTATACCCTTTGAAAGTGCTTGTCTTCTCCTCCAACTGTCAACAATTTCACTTTGCCAGGTTGATAAGTTACAGTCTTCCATAGAGAGTCAGAATATATTTAATGGAAATCTCTACTGCTTTTACCAATGCATGACTCCCATTACTTACAAGACTGTCAAGTTACTACTATGGTCAACAGTTGCTTTAGTTTAAACTAAATGGGTCCTTGCAATTGGAGGAGGAGCAACATGCTGTTCATGAAAAATTATGGAAGGAGTAAGTTACAGGTCAAGCATTTTGCTAAATCAACAAATGCCACACACTGATCATGTTAACACATCGCAATGCAGGCCAATTATTCCAGGACCATTTCAATACTACTACCTGTGCAACACTTGCAGTCTTGACATTGGAGTATTTTGTGCATTGTACAAAGAAGTTGAGTGTGGAGAAAAAGCTCTTAGTCTTTGGAGCTGAGGAATCTTACAACACCTTAAAATTCCCTATAACCTGTTATGTTAAGACAGTCAAAACAGATGAGAACAAGTGGAGTTGTGCGACTATATGCAATTTCGCCACACCTGTAAATATCATTTTTCAAAAATCCTTCATTTTCAAATACCATATGCAGTGTAATGTATGTTACCACTTCTACTGACACAGCTGCATTAGTCAGAGAAAAATCTACAAAAGCATTAGCTTTTGTAAATTAATATCAGTCTGAATGGATGGGTGAGGAGAAGTCCTCAGCTGGCCCCCTCTTTCTTCCATTACAAACATGTCACAAAGCCAAATCTATCTAAGCCATTATTATTATTATTGTTCTGCTGTATCCAAATCTGAATATTGGCGATCATCATGGTGATCAGCCATGATGACTGTCCTGAGAATATAATGCAGCGGCCTTTCATCTGCCTTCCGCATTGCAGCATGACATCTGTACCACTGATCCAGTTCCGCAAGTCACTTTCTAGTCCTGAGCCCTTTTGGCACGCAAAGGCCTCCTCAGCCCCAGACCAGTACTGATGAAGCTGCTGTCTCCATCAAGATGGATTCAAGTGGGATTTAATCCACTTGAGGACCATCACTCTTCCCTGTGGACTTTGGCACCCAAAGCCATTATTACATGTTTGTAACTTAGTGTCTGAAATCTTATTGCTTAATGCAATAGGTTGCATTATAACAGGCCCATTGAGTTAGTGGGGATTTGGTGAGTCAGCTCCTCCATTAATTCTATTGACTCACATTGACCTATTCTAATTAAGACTTATTTCAGTATAATAAATCACAACTAGAATAGGTCCCTTTGAACAACTGAACCTTTGGAAGAAGCAAAGATGACTAAGCAAATCCCCATTTTGAGGAATTTTGAGGGCCGGTTATGGTACCGAGATGGCATTGGTCGCACTCTTGGATGATCTTTGGCGGGAGCAGGATGGAGACACCCCTCTGTCCTGGATCTTCTTGACCTCTCAGTGGCTTTCGATACCGTCGACCACGGTATCCTTCTGGGCCAGCTCCGAGGATTGGGGGCCCAGGGCACGGTGTTGTCTTGGTTTTCCTCATTTCTGGTGGGCTGGACTCAGTCGGTGTCTTTAGTGAGTGGGTTTTCCAGCCCTAGGTTGCTCCCATGTGGGGTGCCTCAGGGCTCGGTACTCTCGCCTCTATTGTTTAATATCTACATGAAACCGCTGGGTGAGATCATTCATTCCCATGGAGTGAGGTATCATCAGTATGCAGATGATACCCAGCTGTACATCTCAGCTCGTGGGGACCCGAGTGATGCAGTTGAAGTCCTGACCAGGTGTCTGGAGGCTGTGTGGGTCTGGATGGGGGACAACGGGCTTCAGCTGAATCCTGGCAAGACTGAGTGGCTTTGGGTGTGGGGTCCCGTGTTATTCCGGGAGTTACCATCTTTGGTCGTGGATGGGACATCTTTGCCACAGTCAGATCTGGTGCGCAATTTGGGGGTCGTCCTGGACTCGCGGCTACTGCTCGAAGAGCAGGTGGCAGCCGTGGCTAGAGGGGCCTTTGCACAGCTTCGTGTCATTTACCAACTGCACCCGTTCCTGGACCGGGACTCCTTGCTCATGGTCACTCATGCTCTGGTCACCTCCAGATTGGATTATTGTAATGCGCTCTACATGGGGCTGCCCTTGGTGACCATTCTGAGGCTTCAGCTGATCCAGAATGCGGCTGCCCGGGTCGTGATGGGGTGCGGGCGTTATGCTTGCGCCTCACCACTTCTCCAGGAGCTGCACTGGTTGCTGGTGTGCCTCTGGGTGCAATTCAAGGTGCTGGTTTTGACCTTTAAAGCCCTTCATGGCATTGGACCAGGTTACTTAAGAAACCGCGTCGCCACAAGGAATTCAGCCCATCCTACTAGGGCAGACAGGAGGGGTTCACTGGTGGTCCCATCAGTGAAAGAAGTACATCTTATTGGGACCAGGAAAAGAGCCTTTTCTGTGTCTGCCCCAGCCCTGTGGAACCTCTTATTACCTGATTTGCGTCTCCAGACGGATCTACTCCCCTTTAGAAAGAGGCTGAAGACATGGCTCTTTCAGCAAGTTTGGGGCACACTTGACTCTACCAGTCAGGCCCGGTGGCCGATTTAGCCTATGTGAGGGGCTGCCCCCCAGGCTTGGTTATTCTGTTTTAACAAGGCTAGGGTGGGGGTGGGTTGTTTTTTAATGACAATTTGTTTGTTTTAATGCTGGTTTTAACTGGGGTGTTAGGTTTGTTTTTAGCTATTGTCATTGAATTGTTTTATTGTAATTTTTATTATATTGTTAGCCACCCTGAGTGGTGTACCCACCAGGAGGGCGGGATATAAATGTGCAAAACTAAATAAATAAATAAATTGATTCAGTGGACCTATTCTAGTGTGATTTACTAATCTAAGCAACAGGATTTCAGCCAATAGGGGATAACTTCACTCCTTTTGTGGTATAATTTGGATTTTTTCATTAAATGGGATAATTAAATGATGGAGAAGGAATATCACTTGGTTCAACTGTTTGCTTCTGCTGTACATCATGCTATTAAAAGAACTACTGTATTTTCTGGCGTATAAGACTACTTTTTAACCCCGAAAAATCTGTGCCAAATTCGGGGGTCGTTTTATAGGACAGGTACTTAACTGCAGCTTGTTTCCCCTTGCTTCATATGGTGGGGGGTGCCGCGGCCGAGTCCCTGCTCTGTGCGGGGAGTATGAAGCAAGGGGCAACAAGCTGCACACATCTTCCTGTACCTCAAGGAGGAGAACGTGAGCGTGGATTGGCTCTCCACCAGAACCTGCCCATTCGACTCGGAGGGCTGTGCGTCTTGGTTGAGTGTGGGTTAATTTTTATTTGGTGTGCATTGGAAGAGGGGTAGTCTTATACGGCAAGTATATTCCAAACTCTATATTTTAACTGGAAAAGTTGGGGGTCGTCTTATACACCCAGTCGTCTTATACACCGGAAAATACGGTATTTCTCTTCTCAAGCTTTACAAAAAATATGGAAAATAAAGAGCTGCATTTAAAAAATTCTAACTGTAATAATTATTTAATCTTGGATCCCAAACTGTAACTAATTAATTTTGAGAAGCAACATTCCAGGCATTGCTTTGTACTTGAAATTTTTTTCTTCAGTTGAGATTAGAGAAGTTCTGTTCATGCACTCTTTTAAATTTATTTTTCATTTTTCATGTATAACTCAGCACCATGAAAATCATTCAGCTATAAACATAATGCAACTCTAATAACAATATAAATTTCAATGTGAACGATCTGAGCCAAGATGCATCCATAATTCTTCTGCATAATTATATTTAACATATTTTAATGTTTAAAAATAAGACTTCTTATAACCCATGCATACTACCACACTTTCTGTGAGGTACTTTTTGATTATTCCATGATTTTGAACAAACCAAAGTACAGTAGAACCCCGTATAGTGATTTTAATCTGTTCCACTGAGCTGATCGCTAAGTGGTTTTCATCATTGTATGATCTTCCCATAGGGAAAATCCATACAATGATTTTCCCTATGGGGAAAAAAAAACCATACAATGATGTTTAGTGCCTAGCAGTTTTTCTCAATGGGAAATCGGTTTACAGATTTTCCCATAGGAACGATCACTATGCAGAACGGCTTTTCCCCCTCCAAGCCTCATCACTATGCGATTTCATCGCTGTATGAGGCGATCACTATACAGGGTTCTACTGTATGACATTGCAGGCGCACCCCCCAAAAAAGGACTCAGACACCGGTATAAGTGGATAACGGCATTGGGCCACATTTATTGATTCATGCCCTAGTCCGAATTATAAATTTCAATTGGTACTCAGCCAATTATAATTCTTAAGGCAAGCAGGCCGCAGTAACACTGGTAAGGTTCCTCCCAAATTGCCAACGGCAATTGGCTACAATGTATCCATTTGTATCAATTTGTTTGTTGACAACAAACAAATTGTTGACCGTAGTCAATCAACTATCTACTGACCCCACCCTCTGACGTTTATCCGTAAAATCACGTGGTGATGCATGCTGAATAGCTCGTGCCATCACCCCATTGCCTGGTTCGTCGTTGACCGGTCAACGTTAACCAACTTGTACCTGCCGGATACCTGTGGGTCATAAATCTTTACCTTACCAGTGCTACCCGCCCATGTGACCAAAGTCAATAGCAAAGCTCCTATATCAAACCATAGCAACAGTGTGGGATGGGCAAAAAAGCCAGAACCAGGAAGCCAATTGTAGGTTCCAGCCAAAAATTCCCACCCGGCCCCGAAGCGACCAAAATATCACACTGTTCACTAGGGAGGGGGTGGAGGGAAAAACTTCTCCTCTCCGTCGCTTTCACAAAATGGCAGCTCGGCTGCCTCGTGGCCACCCCTTTTATAGAGGGGTGGCCACGGCCCCTAACTACCCGGATGTCTGAGTCCGGGTGGGGGTGGGGGCTGCAAAGAGCGCGGCGGCCATTTTGGCGCCGTGCTTTCAATATATACATTTGGGTTTGAGAGAAATTTAACATGAATGATCATAAGCCACATTATTCCGTTTTTGAACTTGTGATTTAAGAATCCTGAGAGATCAAATGATTTCCTGCTTAACTGAATAGGAGAAATCAAAGAACCCAAAACACTCAATTTGACCAAAGACCGGGCAAGCCAAAAAATTCAGGGGTCCCATAATCATCCCCTCAAGACTAATTATATGTCTCATATGACCATACCTCTTTTAAACTATTCAATCTAGCTGTTGTTTAAATTGTCATGGCTAGGATCCACATGCCACTTTAGCTGGTGCATCTGGCGAATGGCCTGGGTCAGCTGTATTATTGAAAGCTGCAGTTTGCCAAGTCTATGTACTGGGACACAGAACACAGCAGAATGAACAACTGAGTAAGTCTAGTAGACATCACCCCTTTATTTGGACAATGTGTTTCCCACTGTATTTTCTGCTCTGAATGGACATCTACAGGATAGTCTTGCTGTTTCCCTGGGAGTGTGCCAGGACTGTATGTTAGCTATGGCTTTGTTGTTCCTAAGGCAGCCTCTTGTTTTCTCAACCACCTGCCCCAAAGACAATGGTGAGAAGGATAGAACTGCCTTTCTGCAGGAGTTCGTAAAGCTGCACCTCAAGATTTTTTTGACAGTGTCCCTTCCTTTCCAGTTCTTTGGTCAATGTATTTTTCTACTCTTTAGCTCATTACATACCCCTCCTACTGAGCATCTCCTTCTTCCTTCTTATTCCTTGCCCTATTTTCTTTTGCTTTTTAAAAGTTACAACATGTCAAAAGTATGCTAAAAAGAGAAGGGGGGAGAGAGAAAGAGAGCATACTTTCAACAACTTTTTTAAAAGTAGCTGCAATGCAGCATTCTGTTTAGCCGGTTCTTGAGCTGAATGATACAGTGACAGAGCCTCTTAACCTGAACTGCCATTATTCATTTACAGCTTCAGTGTCACTGAAGGATGAACATTTCTTATTAATGTAGCCCCCTAAGCTTGCCTTCACAAAGAGGTCAATATCTGAATAACAATTTGTTCCGAAGCATTTACAGAATATGACTGATATGCCCTTGAATTAGCACCATGTACTCTGTACTCTCAAATTTCTCCTTCCACTGCATCCTACAGAGTAGAGACTATTGTGCCACATCAGCCTCTTGCACAAATTGGTATTCCACCAAAGGAGATGGAGCAACACATACTGCAAGCAAGAGCAAGACTGTATATGTAATCACAACTATTAATAAGGCTATGTGTCAATTAATGCTCTTCATATGTCAATTAATGCTCACATATGGTTTACTCTGCTTCAGTTAGTTAAGAACAGTTCTGTTGATGATGCAGGAACCCCCAGGTACTCAGATCTATGTAACCCATTTATTTAAATGTCATTTGTCCATGCAGATATGAAATTCATATTTTCTGAGTCTACCATGGCAATGGATTGGAGCTACTCCATTCAGGAGTAAAGAAGGGACAAAACATCTGGCAACCAGACAGTAATTTGATCATGCAATCGTTACTATATTTTATAATTCTAGGGACAGCACCCTTTTTATTTTTCAACAAGATAACATGTCAAGGTCCTATTATTAGACTTTTATTTTTCTTTCCTTTTTTTGTTTTCCCTTCTCTGTTCATACATATTGAAGTAGGTGTTCAGACTCATCAACAAAAAGCTCCTCTTATTGGATATAAAGTTTTAATTGTGATCAATTACATTTTGTGTGAGAAAAGGATAGGGTTTTGCCACAACAGGTTACCTTACAGAGGGAAAATAAATGGTGTGCAGGAAGAAGTCAGTCCTAAGAACATCAGTCTATGGCATACCTGTCAAGTATCCCGTATTGGCCGGGATTTCCCATTTTTCAGCGCTCGTTACTCCCCTTTCCCGCCGCTGTCCTGTATTTTAATGGCGGGAAAGGGGTCACTGTGCATGCAAGACCACGGTGCACATGTGCAAGCGGGTTACTGCACATGCATGCCCACAGTGCGCATGCACAAATGGGTTACTATGCATGCGTGCCCACGGCGTGCATGCGCAAACGGGTTACTGCCCATGCATGCACAGTAATTTCCCATATTTTGCAGAGCTGCGCTTGACGGGTATGGTCTATGGATGAGGTAGCAACAAAGGAGAAGAACAAAAAAAGGGAACACATCAGAGAAATCTAACTAACTCTCTCTACCTCTATTCCCTCCTTAACAGCCATGGTTTGCATTTTGCCACTTCCAACTATAGATGTAAACCCATGCCTTGTCTTAAAGGGCCTGTGTGTGTGTGTGTGTGTGGGGGGGGGGCTTTCATTATTTTACGAATGGAATAACTTGCACAGATTGCATAACTTGCCAAGCCTCTCTCTCTCTCTCTCCTTTGCTTCCTAAAATGAAAAAACATTGGTTTTGCACAAACTACCCTAGACATTTAATTTAAATTACAGAATTTAATGTATATTGCTCACATGACCTGGCACCTATGCATAAAACAAATTAAAATATTAAAAGCAATGCACTTATTTTAAAAAGCATTGTAATGTTCCATTATTTCTAGCCTTTTGGATGTTTAAATTTGTATGGAAGTTGGTGAACATTGGAAGGAATTGAGAACTCTTTCTTTTTCACCTGCAGAAAGAAACCTTAAAAGGCTTTAAACTTCCTTGCCCAGATATCCCATCAGGCTGACCTGTCTAAATTGAGGATAGCAAGGAAATGGAAGGCTGAACGCAATTAGGAACAATTAGGAAGGCTGAACGCAGAAGACTAGATGCCTTTGAAATGTGGTGTTGGAGGAGGGTTTTGAGAGACCCCTGGACAGCGAGGAGAACAAATAGGTCAATCTTAGAAGAAATTAACCCTGACTGCTCATTGGAAGGTCAAATAGTAAAGATGAAGCTAAAATACTTTGGACATCAAATGAGAAGGGAGGATTCACTTGAGAAGGCATTGATGTTGGGAAAGGTGGAGGGCAAAAGAAGAAGGGGGAGGCCAAGGATGAGATGGCTAGATGGTATTGTAGACACAATGGGCACAGAGCTGGGAGGGCTGAGGGGGATGGTGGAGGACAGAGGCGCCTGGAGGAAAATGGTCCATGGGGTCACAAAGGGTCGGAGTCGACTGTGCGACTGAACAACAAGGAAATGGATGGCTATTTGTTCCATTCTTTTCCCCCAATACACCAGTTTCTTCTGAAATTCTGCTTTGGAAAGCTGAAAGTCACCCCTCACGCAAGATCAGCATCAAAGTTGGCACAGGATGCTGCTAGGCTGCGGGGGAATTAGTGACAATTCCCTCCTTGTCTGTGAGTGGCACACTTCATTGATTGCCAGTTTTTCCATGATCGGGAGTGGTCAATTATTCTGGATAAAAATAAACTATTCAGCCAGAGGTTACCATCTATTATTGTAAAAAAGAATTTGGGGACAATATCATAGCAGACACAATTCAAAGTGGAATGCATTTCAGATTACTGTTGTTTTTGGAATCTACGCTCTTAAACACTGAAATAAAAACCCTTTTAAATGGTCTATGAGCAACTCTGAGTCTCATATTTATCATGCAGCCTCTGATGCCCTTGACTTGTCCTTGAAAAGGCTCTTTACAATGATGACTCACACTTTTCCATCATACATTTTGCTATCATAAAATTAAGCAGACTGACACAACGTTAATCATACAAGGAACTCTCAGAATGTCAGGGACAGCCTGAAGAATATAATAATAATAATAATAATAATAATAATAATAATAATAATAATAATAATAATAATAATAATAATAATAATAATAATAATAATAATAATAATAATAATAATAATAATAATAATAATAAGAGAAAGAAGTGGGTGTTGAACAAACCAAAAATCAAGGGATCAAATGGCTTTTTTCCTATGTTCACTAACTTCCATACAAATTTAAATGCAGTAATACCTCATACAAAGTCCGCTTCATACAACATCAGATTCATACAACATTGCCTAATTTCTTGAAAAAAGTTACCTCATACAAAGTCACCCGACTTTGTATGAGGCATTCAGTTTTTCCCAGGTTGCATTGTGTCTGGGCAGTATAAAAAACAGGACACATGTGTGCATTGCTCTTGTGGGTTTTGCACAAGGCAAAGAGTGTTTAGGAGTGGTTTTGAGTGTGGTTTTGGATTTATTTATTTATTGAATTTTTCATCTGAATTTTTAGAAGCATTCCTGGGATTTTTGGAGCATTCTTCAGGTTCTTGGACAATCAGGGTTTTTGTGACATGTTTTTGTAATGTATTTAGCCTTTAGACAATGTTTTCTTAAAGTTCTGTCAGTTTCCTGTCTGTTTCCTTGACTTTGCCCTGAAGTCTGTGCTATTACAGTACAATGTATCTCTATAGAAATGACATTTTATGAGGCATCACAGCAAGGATTTTGCATGCCTCATACAAAGTCCAAATCCGTATAAAGTCCAAACTTGTGAAACTGTACCTAAAAGGCTAGATATAATCGAACATTACAAGACTTTTAAAAATAAGTACATAGCTTTTAATATTTTACTTTGTTCTATGCCTAAGTGCCAGGTCATGTGAGCAATATACATTAATATATTGTTAACCTGTTTTATTCTTGGTCATCATGACCCAACAAAAATATCCAAAACTGTTATTATTTAGGGTCCCCCCCCCCCGGTTTTACAACCTTTACTTTTAAGACATTTGGACTTGAAAAACTTCTAGAGCAGGCATTGCTTATATTCAACTGCTAATAACAATTTAGGGCACAGCATAAGTTGTAACCATCCAATCCAACACAGAGATAAGTCCCAGTGAGGTTTATGAGGACTTTTTGTCATTGTTACGTGCCATCAACTTTCCTTAGTATGAAAACCCGATGAAGAGACAGACCAAAATGAAGCAAGAGATCATGCTGAAAGATGAATTTCCCAGGTCAGAAAGCACCCAATCAAATATCAGGAAGAGAAAAGAACAAGTATGAATAGCAATGCGGCTGCTGATGCAAACAGATCAAAGCTGAAAGGCTGTCTAGTTAGTGACATGCAAAAGTGAAAGAAAAGTTGAGTGCACAACACATACAACTGGAACATAGAATATGAGTAGTATGAACTGGAAACTTTAAAGCATGAAATGGAACATATAAACATTGCAGTTCTTGATATCACTAAACTAAAGTGGACTAGAAAGGGAAGTGTTCTGGAGTGGCAGATTTAAAAGAAATGGAATAGCTCTAATACTGGGGCAAGATGGGGCACAGGCAGTTAGGGGCTATAGTATAAGGCCTGATTGAACTATATCAATTAGACTCCATGAGAAATTTATCAACATAACCATCACCAAAGTCTATGCCCCAAACAAAAATGCTGAAAAAGAGGAATTTGAAATCTGTTATGCAAGCATCCAGGAGGAAACTGATTATAGGTCAAGGTAAAGGTCACCCTTGCTCGAAAGCCAGCCATATCCAACTGTTGGATGCGGTCTCACCTCACCTTACAGCCAAAGAGCCGGCACTGTCTGTGTCTGTAGATGTTTCCATGGTCATATAGCAGGCATGACTAGACACCAGAGTGCACAGAGCACTGTTACCTTCCCACTGAAGCAGTACCTATTTATCTACTTGCAATTTCTTGCTTTCAAACTGCTAGTTTGACAGGAGCTGGGGCTGAGATGGGAGCTCACTCCATCATGCAACACTCATGTCTCAAACTGCTGACCTGTCAACCTTTCAGTCATCAAGTTCAGTGTCTTAACCACTAAGCCACCACAGTTCCCTCCAATGTTTACTGTATAAACTGATTATACACATGTTTAGAATCATAGATGAGAGGAATGCAAAAGTAGGAAACAAAGAAGAACCAAATGTTGTTGGAAAACCTGGCCAAGGGGACAGAGATGAAGCAGGAGAATGACATAGATATTTGTTAAATAAAAATGTCAAATTCACTACATGTGATTGGAAGCAGAAGATAGGAATGTTCATATTCACCCTCCCTAAACAAGATTAGTAGCATATTGTGGCACTGTTTATATTACTATCCAACATTAGAGTAAAGCTAAAAAAGAACACTGAAGGAAATTTAATGCTAAAATATAAACTTAACAATATTCCTGATGAATTAAAGTCCATCTAAGGAACAGATTTGCATTACTAAATTCAATTGACTAGGAATCAAAAGACTAACCTGATACTGAAGGTCCAGAATCAAATTGACTGCAGCCATAATTATTTTATAAAAGGATAATTATAGGTGAGAAGTGTATCTTTCAAAAACAGTTGGTGAATTATGTTTGTCCAGTTTCCAGCATTACTTATTTCTACTGTAGTTAGTTCACTGCAGTCAGTTTTTATCAGTCAAGATTGTGAATTTTCTGTATGAATCCCCTCTTACTTTAAAGGTTTAGTTTCTTCTGGGGAAAATATCTTATGCAATATTTAATGTCTGAAATAAAATGCTGAAGAGGCATTGAGCTTAATTATTTAGCTTCTAACACACACCCTGTTTTAAAAATTCAGCATCTCACTGCAGATCTAAAAGACTTCTATATGAATAAGTCATAATCTCTGAAGCCATAGCAATTTTTTTTAAAAAAAATACTTCAACTGTTTTAAGCAGAGCATAGGACATGTATTTCTGCTCCACTTCTACATGACAAAACAAAAACAGTTATGGGACAAAGTTTTGGATAATAGAGGGCTATTAAGTTTAGTTCCTATTTTTTTAAAAAAAAATTAAAATCTATTGCAAGGTGCCACAATGTGTGTATGTAATGAGGAGTACAGTGGTACCCCATTTAACCAATGCTTCGTATAACGAAAACTTCATAGAGCGAAGCATTTTTGTGCTATTGGCAAGACACCGTATAATGAAAAAAAGAGTTCATTATACAGATCACTATTGGCGATACCCCGTACAATAAAAAAAATTGTTCATTGTATGGAGTATCACCAATAGCAATCCGTATAATGAACTTTTTTCGTTATATGGTGCATCACCCATGAGGATCCATATAACAAAAAAACCGTATAGTGATGAGCTCTGTGGAACTGAGTTTTTTCATTATATGGAGTTCTACTGTACTAAATGTTAGAAGGCAATTACAGTGATACCTCATACAACGTCCAAACTTGGTTCCACAAGTTTGGACTTTATATGGATTTGGACTTTGTATGAGGCATGCAAAATCCTAGCCGTGATGCCTCATACAACGCCCAAATCCTTGCCGCGATGGCTCGTACAACGTCGTTTCCATAGAGATACATTGTATTGTAACAGCACAGACTTCAGGGCAAAGTCAAGGAAACAAACAGGAAACTGACAGAACTTTAAGAAATCATTGTCTAAAGGCTAAAAACATTACAAAAACATGTCAAACAACCCTAATTGTCCAAGAACCTGAAAAATACTGCAAAAATCCCAGGAATGCTTCTAAAAATTCTGACGAAAAAATTCAAAAAAATCCAAAATCGCACTCAAAACCACTCCTAAACACTCTTCGCCTCATGAAAAACCCACAAGAGCAATGCACGCATGTATCCTGCCTTTTATACTGCCCAGGCACAATGCAACCTGGGAAAAACCCAATGCCTCATACAAAGTTGCACGACTTTGTATGAGGCAACTTTTTTCAAGGAATTAGACAATGTTGTATGAATCTGATGTTGTATGAAGCGGACTTTGTATGAGGTATTACTGTACATTAAGATTACAATAATATCTGCTTCTACTGTGTACCTATCCCATTATTGGAAGCGCGGCGCCAAAATGGCCGCCGCGCTCTTTGCGGGCCCCCCCCACCGGACGAAACCATCCGGGTAGTTAGGGGCGTGGCCAGCACCCTAATAAAAGGGGCTGGCCACGAGGCAGCCGTGCTGCCATTTTGGCGAACCGACGGAGCGGAGAAGTTTTTCCCCTCCACCCCCTCCCTAGTTAACAGTGTGATTTCTTGGTCGCTTCGGGGCCGGGTGGGAATTTTTGGCTGGGACTCGCAATTGGCCTTTGAGTCCTGGCTTTTTCGCCCATCCCACACTGTTGCTATGGTTTGATATAGGGGTTTGTCTGTGCTACTGTTGACTTTGGTCACATTGGCGGGTAGCACTGGTAAGGTAAACATTTATGACCCACAGGTATCCGGCAGGTTCACAATTGACTGGACAACACTAGATAGGCATAAGTTGTTTAAACGTTGTCCGGTCAACGACGAACCAGGCGAGGGGGTGATGGTTACCACTAGACAGCTGGAATCACCCCCTGATTTTACGGATACACGTCAGAGGGTGGGGTCATTAGTTAGATATTGACTACAGTCAACAATTTGTTTGTTGTCAACAAACAAATTGATACAAATAGATACATTGTAACAATTGCCGTTGGCAATTTTGGGTGGTACCTTACCAGTGTTACTTCGGCCTGCTTGCCTTAAGAATTATGATTGGTCGTTTTACCAATAGAAATTTATAATTCGGACTAGGGCTTGAATCAATAAATGTGGCCCATGCCGTTATCCACTTTCATTTGTGTCTGAGTCCATCATTGGGGGGGTGCGCCTGCAATGGTATACATCAGAACATACTTTAAATTAATGTCATAAACCTCAAGAGAAGGCACACTGATATAATATAATAGTATATAATATAATGCTGCTATATTAGTGTTTGTTCATACAAATGGTCCCAGTATGCTAACTTCTTAGGCTGAATGTGTTCCTGCAGTAAAATTAACTCCAGATCATCCATATAGATAGATTTTTTTGATCCATTTACTTTTCTGTTTAGTTGAAATGCACCACTAAGGCATTCCAAAGATATGGAAGAAGAACACTATAATTATCAGGATCTGCAACAGTTCTTGCAGGACTGGGTACCTAGCCTGGAAGCAGCTGCACTAATGTTTGCAGGATTGGACCCAGCTCTGTTGCAGCTGAGGGGCTCCACCAGGCTGGTCCTGGGAGGCTGAGCTATATAAGAAGTGGCTCTTCCTCCTAGAAGCTGCCTCAGTCATGGAAATTAATAAACTTGCTGTTGCTTTCATTTTGGATCTGTTGTTGTGTCTCATCTGGATCCTCTCTCGATGAACCCTATCCCTGCCTTGTTTTTATCTTTGTCTATCTTAGGCTTGATTTTGGACTTGGACTCTGGACTGCAATATGTTTACTGTTTGGCCTGTTACCTGGGTGTCCTGGGTCCTGCTGTTCATGTTACCTGCCAGCCACCCATGCCCTGGATTCTGATAATAATCCAGTGATTAAGGGAACATTTAAAGCAAAAATGACCATGATAAGGGACAAAGAAGGAAAGGAGCTAGCTGATGCAGAAGAGATTAAGAAAAGATGGAAAGAGTACACAGAGGAACTCTACAAAAAGGACCTCAACACCCCTGATAATCACGTTGATGAAGAAATAGAACTTGAGCCAGACATCCTGGAGAGTGAAGTCATAAAGGCCCTAAAGAGCACCGCAAACAACAAAGCTAGTGGAGATGATGGTATCCCAGTTGAATTTTTCAAAGCGCTAAACGACGACGGCGTCAAATTACTGCATTCAATATGCCAGCAGATTTGGAAAACAAAACAATGGCCACAGGATTGGAAAAGATCAGTATACGTCCCAATCCCAAAAAAGGGCAATGCCAAAGAATGTTCAAATTATCGAACAATCGCGCTCATCCCACACGCCAGTAAAGTGATGCTCAAGATAATACTGGATAGACTTCAGCAGCATGTGGAAAGAGAATTACCAGAGGTGCAGGCAGGTTTCAGAAGAGGCAGGGGGACTAGAGACCACATCGCCAACATACGCTGGATCATGGAGAAAACAAAGGAATACCAGAAACAAGTTTACTTTTGTTTTATTGACTACACTAAGGCATTTGACTGTGTGGACCACAACAAGATGTGGCAAGTAATTAAAGAGATGGGAATACCAGAGCATCTCATATGCCTCCTGAGAAATCTGTACAAGAACCAAGAAGCAACAGTTAGGACAGAACATGGAATGACAGAGTGGTTTGGAATAGGAAAAGGAGTAAGACAAGGCTGCATTTTGTCACCATGCCTATTCAACCTATACACAGAGCACATAATGCGCAGTGCAGGGATGGAGGAATCACAATATGGGATTAAAATCGCTGGGAGAAACATCAACAATCTGAGATATGCAGACGATACCACCCTAATGGCAGAAAGTGAGGAAGACCTAAAGAATCTCTTGATTGGGCTGAAGGAGGAGAGTGCAAAAGCTGGCTTGAGACTAAATATCAAGAAAACCAAGATAATGGCAACAGGCCCAATCAGTTCCTGGAAAATAGATGGGGAAGAAGTAGAAGCAGTGACAGATTTCACTTTCTTGGGATCAAAGATCACTGCAGATGGGGATTGTAGCCATGAAATAAAAAGGCGACTGATTCTTGGGAGACAAGCAATGAGAAACCTGGGGAACATAGTGAAAAGCAGAGACATCACACTGAAAACAAAAATTAGAATAGTCAAAGCAATGGTTTTCCCAGTAGTAATGTACGGATGTGAGAGCTGGACAATTAGGAAGGCTGAACGCAGAAGAATAGATGCCTTTGAAATGTGGTGTTGGAGGAGGGTTTTGAGGGTACCCTGGACAGCGAGGAGAACAAATAGGTCAATCTTAGAAGAAATTAACCCTGACTGCTCACTGGAAGGTCAAATAGTAAAGATGAAGCTAAAATACTTTGGACATCAAATGAGAAGGGAGGATTCACTTGAGAAGGCATTGATGTTGGGAAAGGTGGAAGGCAAAAGAAGAAGGGGGAGGCCAAGGATGAGATGGTTAGATGGTATTACAGACACAATGGGCACAGAGCTGGGAGGGCTGAGGGGGATGGTGGAGGACAGAGGCGCCTGGAGAACAATGGTCCATAGGGTCGCAAAGGGTCGGAACCGACTGTGCGACTGAACAACAACAACCTTGCTGCAAAATACTTCTAGGTCACAGTGCAAAAACTCTGATTCACACTGAGACTTGGGATAAGCAAGGAATTATCTGCTGTCTCTGTTGGGAAATATTTCACAAGCACAGTAGGAACCCGAACAGAAATCTACTTAACCTGAGAAAGAAAAGGGTAGGAATGGCAGGTGTGGAAGTAAATAGGTCTTACAGGTGGGTCACACTTTAATTCATCTAACAAGAAAACACTCATTAAGTTGGTCTCAATGACTGAAGAACTGAAGAGTATAATGATGTCAAGTAATTCAAGGAGGTTTAGAGAGAATGTGATCTTTCATTGCTGCTTCCTCTGATAGGCTACTAACAGATAGGTAATTTACCCAAGCAGATAACTTATCCAGCTCTAAGTAAATGTGCAATGAAAAAATAAATAAATAAATTATTCAATTTTTTTAAAAAAAAATAATTTTATTGGCAATCAAAAGAAAAAGAACTACAAAACACAAAAACCAAATATGCAAGTCAAAACAATAAGTCCATGTGCACCCTCACTTTAGATGGAAATTATGTATTATTTATCATACTTTCTAACTAGTATTAGTGTATACCAAATTTTTGTGTTCTTTCTTGAACCAAATATCAAAAGGGGCACCATAGTCACGTAGCCTCAAGGGGCATTAAATACTCTTATACAAAGCAGCCTGATAAATAATGTTAGGAAAGAACAACAGTTATGAAATTTCAAATCCAAAACCCATTGCAAGATCACATTTTGATGAATAGAAAGCACTTATTAACAATACAAAGAGAATCTTTACACCATTGTTCTGCCAAGATTCACAGCAATCAGAGATACATTTAGCTCTTAGGAGGATTCATCTTTCCAATACAGCTGTTTTCTCCACAAGTTGAAAACATTAGCCTCCTAGAGTGTCTTAATTAAATAAAAGTAATTTTGGGAAGTGGGAGCAATATTGTTAACTCAGTAGTTTGCTATTTGCATGCTAGTATGCATTAACCTCCTTTGCTATTCAATTATTGTTACAAATTACATCTTTTGAAAAGTAAGAATAGCAATGCATTAAGTTCCTTCATTTCTGACAGGCAGATGTTTACTCAGGCAGAATTCAGAAGCCGTTATAGTGGAACAAAGTGTTCACAAAAAAGGACTGAATAGCTATTTTCTTTTTGTTGTTGTTATTGTTATTGTTCTCTCATGTCATGAAGGGTCATCATGAATCTATATAGAACAATGATCTCTATGTACCAAAAGGAACAGCACTGTCTGTTTGTATGCCTTCAATCCTTCTGGGAATGCAGAAGTTGAACTCCAAAGATGTATTTTCACTGACTCCCTATATAATGTGATACTATTTCCGAAACAAAACTAAAGAGGGAAGTATTATGTCAGCATCACTCCGCCGTCCCTTGTGGTGACCACGTGCTGGCACTCTAACCCGATTTACCCTTGATTAATTTTCTGCTAGCCACCCCGGGCCTCATCAGTTAGGGGAATGGTGGTGCTTTCAAAATGCCCAGTGAATTGGCCTTGCTTTGGTAGCTTCTGCCCTGGCCTGTAGTAGATTATTGGGTGAGAGAAATGGCTCCCCTGCTTCTCTATTAGCTGGGTAAAGGGTGGCTCTATAGATGAAGTCAGTTTCCTTTGACTTCTGTAAGTAAGTGCCTCTTCCCTATCACCTTGCTGCACTGGGAAGAATAGAAGGTGAATGAGTATGTCCTTCTGAGATACTTGGGTGCCAAGTTGTGGCCCTGAGCCTTCTTCACTGAAGTTTCAACCTTCACTTTGTCCCCTTTCTCTTAAAGGGCGAAGGCTGAAGGCTGGCCCGCTACCCTTCTTTTCAGGACTTCTGGTTTCTAAGTCTTTGGAAATTAAAGGAATAGTCTCTTTGTTTAGAGCTTGTTAAATTTCTTATCTCACCTTCCACTCTCAATTTCTATTTGCTTTGAAGAAACACACTGTTCCATCAGCATAGGATCTCTTTATTATCAAAAGAGCTATTTTCTATAAAATAGGCATTTGAACAACATTTAAAAACTTGCTTCTTAAAATCCTGTCTAACTCCTCTGAGCATTCAATGAGTGCAAGAAAGAAACATAATAAATTCAGCTTTCATAGCTACCTGTTTTCTCTGGCTAATTGATTTCTTGGGCAGGACTTGCCCCCATGAAGTTTGCATTGGCATCAAGTCAAGTAAGGCATCTTGATGAGGCTTCCCCCTCATCTGAGCTTCTCCTCAGCTTTCTTCCCACCCACCCCCCAGCTATGGGCTGTCAGCTGCTTGTGTATTTTATAAGATTCTGAGACAGACTATGTTCGTCATTATCTTATGGATAATGATATAGATCATTTGTGTGCCGGACTGGGCCAAATATGGTACATCTCAATGTATGGATGTCCTAGGGCAAGTGTACATTGAAATCTGCTATTCTCCCCCTCCCATCTAGTGGATGAGGTCACATATACATTGCTTCTCTTTTCCTCCTCCTAACTGTGAGTCTGAGGTGAAAAGTTCAACTAATTAAATTCTTTCAGGTTACTGTGCCAAGTACAGTGTGTAGGCTTGTGCCAACTGTTAGAAAATGCTGGATTCTCAACCTTTAAGCAAATGATTTCTATCAACTACAACTAGGCACTTAATACATATGTTTGCTTAGGCCTTAACATAAAAGATTATTTATGACATTTTATACTCTAGATGCTAGCACAAACTTTTTGAAGAAACAGTAGGATAACAAAGTCATAAATAACAATATAGTAATGGATATAAAGGAGATCTGGGATTGGATGCCTGATTAACCATTTACAAATAGTTTAGCTTTCTTGGGAGTGCTCAGAGGAGAATGTAGTGGGTTGAGGATTACCTTGAGCTTTTCAAAACAAAAATAGGGAATGTGTGACCCTCCAGATTTTGTTACATTATGCTGTCTAACAATATCTGGAGTTCTTCAGTTTATCCACTTATGCTTTATAGAAAGAGCTGGATTTAAAGTGTAATGATAAAAATACTATCTAGTTCATGTTCATGAGTCTACAAAGATTCAGAAAACTACTATTGTTAATTCAATCCTTATGTGGTCAGAGTTAGGGAAGTCTCACCACCACCACTGTGGTCAGGCTGACTGGATTCTGGGAGCTGTAAACCGAGAGAGAAAGAGAGAGATTTTTTTTCATCTTTCCATGTTGATAGACCCACATGCATGCATTCATACCAAACTTCCTCAACATGAATCAAAATATTTTCAGTTCAAAATCAATGGCAATCATGCTCAGAATTCTAGTAGTAGGAATAGATACTTATTTCTAGTCCAACCCCCTGCTCATAGCAGGAATCTGAATCAAAGCAGGTATGAACAAATGGTGGTCCCATTTTCTCGTGGATGCTTCCAGTGTTGGAACATTCACCACCTCTCAAAGCAGTTGGTTCCACTGTTGTACTGCTCTATATCTGGCTTCCTTTAGTTTGGCCCTGATATTATGTGTCCTCTACTCAGAGAATAGATCCTTCCCTTCCTCTTTATGACTATCTTTCAGATATTTGAAGAGTGCTATCTTATCCCTTCTCAGTCTCCTTTTCTTAAGGCTAAACATGCCCAGTTCCATCATTCTTCCCTCCTATGGCTTGTTTTCCTGTGCCCTGATCATCCTTGTTGCCCTTCTTTGTACCTGCTCTAATTTGTTTGCATCTTTGTTAAAGAGTGGTGCCCAGAATTGGACACAATACTCTAACTAGTGCTGAATGAAGGGGGACTAGTACCTTGTGTGCTTTGGAGACTATACTTGTATATTTTATTTGGTTACAGTTACTTCTATAAGAACTGCCCAAATTTCTTAAAGTTCTCTGCCATCTACAAGCACACAAAAAGCCAGGTGCCTTCAGCAGTACAGTCTAAGATCTCAGAAAATCTCTGGCTGAAAAATAGAGAGGTTATTAAGAGAGCTGCAAATTCCTAGTTAGAGCAGTGACTCCAGTGCCAGTCTGAGAGGAAGTTAGGAGATAGGAAGTCACAAGAGATGTTGGCTAATAATGGCCCTTTTGAGAGCTGGTGCCACAAAGCACCAAAATGTCCAACCTTAATGAAGACTCTTCAATCTTATTGTGGCAATAGCTGACCTTGTGCACCTTTTCCACTTTGCACTGTCCAGGGTCCTGACATATTCTGCCTTATCAGACCTAACTCTACTTTACTGGATACTGCCCTGCTCTCCTGGAAACTGCTGCTGGAACAGCTAGATTCCCCTCCAGTCAGCTAGAGGAATGAAGGAAGTTTTGCTTGGTTTAAGTTTGGAAACTTATTTTTTTATCAATGCAAAAGAAACTTTTTATGAAAAAATGAAACAGAAATAGAGGCACACGTCTTTCTTCTTAGGTTCAGCTATTTTTAGAATTCTAACTGCAGCCTTAAAAATACTTGAGTCAACAGCACCATATAGTCTAACTTCGAATAAATTATCTGAGTGGTATCACTTATACTGACAAAATGTCAACACTCACACACAGGAAGGAAACGTAATAGGGCACTGAAAATTCTGAGGTTTTCGTAAGAGGCAAAAACATTTTACACCTAGAGAAACCAAAGGACAAATCCAGTATTTTAATATAAATTGGACTGGTCACCAAGGTGAACCCATGCTGTGTAAATAAGCAAATTGCAAATTGTCAAGTCATGAGGACAGGTATTATGATGTGGCGGGTTAATACTTAGTACGTTAATTTCTATATTAACAAAAAAAAATACTGATTGTGAATTTAATTAATTAGAAAAAGATTTTTCTAAACAAATGATGTGGCAAACATTTTGTATGATTCTAGTCACAGATCCTAGTAAGAAAATCTTGCTTTCAGTTTAAAAAAAAGAAAATAACATATACAGTACTATTCATTAACATTTGAAGGATGGGCACCCTTTACCTAAACAGGCTTAAAATGTGGACTGTGGACTACCATGATCCAAATATATATGTGATCCTGAATTACTAAACCTGTTGCCTCATTTGGTGAGAAATTTGCAGAGCCATGCCAACAACTGGGGAGCGGGATGTCATAAAAAGTATCAAGGAGAAGATGGATGTACAAAATAGAAAGCAACAATAATTTTCTTTTTTCTTTTTTAAAAAAACCTTCCAAAACCTACTGTTTTGGCCTAAGGAAGCATTAGTTAGTTAGAGGAGTGGAGTGGGAATGAAAATAAGGATATAAAAGAAACAGCTGCCATATCACTACTAAGCAAGCCCTTGCCCCCAATCATGAAGATCCTTCACTCTCAGAGCTGGAATGGCAGTATTATTGGGTGTATGTGTGTAATATAATGCCCTTATCCTTCAGGAGTGTTTTAGAATCATCAGATAATAAGAGTGGAAACGCACCACTACACATGAAAATCTATGACATATTCAGAAGGATTCTACAATAAGGTAGTAAATTAATACCCACTCCTAATCACAGGAGTTTATTGGCTTACATCTGCAGGTTGATTCATTCATGCAGATTGACTTAATATAGGCAAAACAGGGACAGAGATACTGTACAGTAAAGGGCTATTTAACTGACCATATAAAATTCACTTTAAAGTTTATGGCGTCTTGTTAGCTCTGGTTATGGCAGCAAGAAAAGTACTGATAGTACCCCAGTCAGTGGCAGCAGTCCTCTTCTTGATGGGCATCTACTGTGGCTATTATTTACCCAGAAATGTCCTAGGAAGAATGTCATACTGTGACATTGGAATATTGAAAGTTATCAACAGGGTAGAGAGGATGAAAGAACATCAATGCCCCTTAGAACCACTTTGGAATGCCATGTCCCCATGAAGCAGTCCAGATCCAGGAGCATTTTGCAACTAAAAACATAATCCCCTCCAAAAAAAAACTATTAAAAGGAGGATTTCTAAAGAGAGAGAAAGGAGCATACCCACAGTAGGTAAACAGCCCCCAAGGTAGAGTGAATTTTAACCATCATAGTCACTTACCAAAAAAAGAAAAGAAAGAGAGAGAGAGTACAGTAATACCTCGGATAACAACCGCATTACATAAGGACCAAATCGGATAACGACCAGCTATTTGAGGAAAACAATTGCATCAGATAACGACCATGTAGCATTATGCATAGTTTTATCTCTTACCTTGTCATGCTGTTTGGGACTGAAAAAATCGCCATCTTCGGGTGCATTTTTTTTGGCTTTCCAACTCCCCAGCAACCTCTGGGGGGGATAGGAGGACCTTTTCCATGTTGTTCCCACCTTCCTAGGAGGTCCCTGTGCCATGCAACAGCTGAAAATTGTTGCGGCCGCCATTTTCTTTTACATGTTCTTGGACTTCAATTCCCAGAAGCCCAAGCACCCTGTAAAACAAAATGGCTACCACATGCATTTTTACATGGTGCTTGGGCTTCTGGGAATTGAAGACCTCCTAGGAAGGTGGGAACAGCATGGAAAATGTCCTTCCACCCTCCCAGAGGCTGCTGGGGAATCGTAGAGCTGGAAATTTTTGTGGGGGCTTGGACGGCCGGTGTGTTTGGGGCGAAGAGGAGGAGGTGCAACCCAGCAATTCTTTGCCCCAAACAAACCACTTGGATGGCCGGTGTGTTTGGGGAGCCACGGTCCAAGCACCAGTGCATTTGGGGAGATCACCCAATCGCCCAGTCTCTCCCCAAATGAAGCCGCAGTCCGAGCACTGGTGCATTTGGGGAGAGCGTGCAATTGCCCGGTCTCTCCCTAAATGAAGCCGCAGTCTGAGTGCCCTTTTGTTTGGGGCATGCGCACACTTGTCCGCTCTCACCCCAAACAAACCAGGCAGTCCAAACCCCAGTTCCCTTTCCAAGGAGGAAGGTGAGAGGGCCTTGGCTCGATCCACCTATCTCTTTGGAAAGGGCAGCGGGGATTCCATGCATGGAATCCCTGCTGCCTTTTCCAAAGAGGCAGATCGACCCACTGTTCCCTTTCCTCTTCAGAAAGGGAACCGGGATTTTTTTTAGCGTTATCCAATGTATGCATCAGATAATGACCAAAATTGGATAATGACCATACTTGTGGAACCATGTTTGGTCGTTATCCGAGGTATTACGGTATATTTGTTTAGGTATTAAATGTGTAGGGTAGCTTTCATCAGCAAATTTCACAGAACAGTTTATAACCATTCAGAAATAAAAACAGAAAAATAAATATGTCTCCATAATTAAGTGGAGCAGATTTCTGATGAACTAAAAATACTGACTTTATTTTGCATGCCAAAGAGAATCACTATTTTCAGACACAGCTGCTACAAAAAGGTACAAAAGGCTATGTGGCTCTATGTGGCAGTTTTCTTGCAGAATTTCCAGGTTGTCTATGACAGATACACATAGCCAATCCAACCTGCATTCAGCTTGCTGCTAATATGATAAAGAAAAAACAATTATCTTTCCATTAATTATTCAAACATGAAAATATAGGTAATACTTATACAGTACTGTATAGAAAACAGGCAAAGTTCAAATACAATATAGACAATAGTCTTATACTTTTCAAACTACTGTAGAGAAAACATTAACAGGTATGCTATTCTGAGAATCTGTAAAAGATTAGTCATCAGAAACATAAGAACACTGCTGTGTGTGTGGAACATAAGGAATATAAACTGATGAGCAAACACCGTCAGAACATGACGAGCAATTTCACCTTGCACAAGTAATTTAAACTCATAAATTTTCTGTAGGGCAACTGTGTCTGATCAGCTTTCAAAAGTAACCCCTCCTTTTCCATACCTTTCGCAATTCTCTGTACCATATTTTGTCAGGAGGATACTGAATGAAAGTGTGGCGCCAAAATGGCCGCCGCGCTCTTTGCGACCCCACCCCCACCCGGACTCAGACATCCGGGTGAGTTAAGGGGCATGGCCACCCCTCTATAAAAGGGGTGGCCATGAGGCAGCCGAGCTGCCATTTTAGAAATAGCGACGGAGAGGAGAAGTTTTCTCCGTCGCTGTTTGTGCGTAGTCTTCGGCTGTTTAGCCTTGAGCCTTCACGATCCGGAAGGGAGGATTACACAGAGCCTAGACTCCTGCTGGCTCTGGGCTTTTGGCGCGATTTCGATCCCTGGAAAGGGATCCTACTCTTCTTGATACGATGCCTCCCAAGCAGAAGGCCCCGGCGACGAAGCCGCGGCCACAAGGGAGGAATTTTGCCGGCCCTGTGCTGGGCGGGGGACAGCCCTCGGGTCGGAGGACCGGGGCTGCGCCCCTGCAACAGGGCACTACATTAGCTTTACCCACCGATACCGGTGGGATGGGGCAAGTTGGAGTATGGCCCTCGGCTCTCCAGCCTCAGGCCGGCCCTTCAGGGGCTTCGGCCCCCGGCCCGCAGTTGCCGGCCATGGGCCAGGACAATGGGGGAGGGTCTGGTGCTGGCACACAGCACGGTTTACCTCCGGCCCCTCATGGGCCGGAGTTTGGGCATGGCCCTATTCTGGCCAGGCCTCTCAAATTGGGGATCCTGGTCTAATGCCTAGCGGGCCGTCCGGCCCACCTGGCCCACTTTATACTGGGGGTTCCGTGGCAGTGGATGCCTTGTTAGCACGTTTAGCTGTGCTGGAGGCATCCTTGGGGATTACACATAACCCTGTGGGAGGGGGCCCTTCCCTATATACTGGGGGCCCTTCGTGTCCGCCGGCTACCTCGACGGCCGCCACACTTCAACAGGCAGCCAGCCGGCTCAAGCTGCTTGAGACACTTCAGCCTGTGCCTGCCGCTGTCTCGCAGCTCCCTGTTCGTCCTGAGCTACAGCCGGGGAGTGGTCAGATGTGGCCCCAGAGCTCGATTCCGGTCGCGAGCTCCGACGCCCGCCGTGGGCCGGAACCCCCAGTGGGGGCGGCTCACGGGGGTGCACCTAGTGAGTATGGTTCAAGTTAATGCACCCACATCACAGTCCACTTCCAGCGGCGGGGTTCAGTGGCCATGGCCTCGCTAATTTGAGGCAAGTGGGCATCAGTTGCCAGCCTATCCCAGTGCCCCTTGGTTGCATACTGGCATGACATTGGGGGTGGGGGTTTCTGCCCCCGGGGCAGTGCCGGGCATCACAGGGGCTGTCCAGGTCCCGCTGCGTATGCCCCGTATACCTCATGTGCCGGTGACGGCCTTGCTGACGGCTGATTATTCGTTGCCCCTTGGTGATCAGTTGTCCCAGGTCACGAGGGAAAAGATTTGGTGGGGGGGGAGTACGTGGATATATTCCCCCTATGAACCAAGAGCCCACTAAGGAGGGGAGAGACGGACAGGATGACAGAGACATAGAGCTGTCCCGCCGGAGTAAGCCACCACGCAGGGGGGTGTCTGCCCCCGGGACAGTGCCGAGCATCGCAGGGGCGGTCTGGGTCCTGCTGCATATGCCCTTTATACAGGATGTGCCATCGATGGCTTTGCCGATGGCTGGTAATTACTTGCCCCTGGATGATTGTTTGCCGCAGGTCATGAGGGGTAAGGGCTGGAGGGGGACAGGTGGATATTCTCCCTATTGAACTGTGAGCCCACTGAGGAGGAGAGAGAGGGACAGGACGACTGAGACAAAGAGCTGTCCCATCGTCGTGAGCCACCGCGCACCTTGGGCCAACTGGTTGGCGGCATACCTTGTATATATGGTGGTATGCCGCAAGGCCCTGCCTGATTGGGACATCCTGATGGTTCCATCTATCGCTAATATTTACAGGGCGATGGTTGACTGGATGGGCCCATAGCAGTTGGCTTACGGTGAGGAATGCGGATGAGGGTGGCTCTATACCCTGAGAGGAGGTGGGATGAGCACTGTCAGCAGTTGTGCTCATGTACATCACTCCCACGTGACTGGTGCCTGGTGATAGGTACCATGGTGGTCATGCTGAGCAGCGGGCTGCTCAGACACAGGCTCCACGCTAACTGGTCAGGCAGGGGGTTCCAGCCCGCCTGCTGTGTTCGACCTGCTCAGCTGGCGATGTGTGTGCTAAGCGCCAGTGTTGTTACCGACTTGGTGTCCCCTTTTGCGCTGGCCCTTACGCCGCCTCCGTGTGCATGCGGGTTGGTGGGTTACGGGGCAGAGGTAGGGGTGCACAGGGGCGATCAGAGCTCCGTCTAAAGAACTAGCCTTGACAAAGCCCCCCCTCCCCAATTGGTGTACTCAGGCTGGAGAGATGGCAATCAGCTCATCCAAGAGGGGATGGGGCGGGGTACCTGCTGGAGGGTTTTCATTGGGGCTTTTTGTATTCCATTCGGGGGTGTTGGGGGTCCCAGGATGCTACTAATCTGGTTCCCTTAAGGGTAACGAAGAGGGGGCTCCACTGTGCACAGCTAAGGGAGTTGGGGCTATGAGAGTAGCGGGGCCCTTCTTGGAACCACCTTTTCTAAGTCGACTGTCTCCCCTATGAGGCTCGTACCGAGCTAGGACCAGGGTGAATGTCATTTAATCCTCCATTTAGCTTACCCTGTGGGTTATCCGTTCAGGGATGCCATTCCTGATGACCTTGCTCAGTCAGGTACTCGTAGTTGGTTCGGCCCCTATGGGTGGCACGCTCGCCCAGTCCTGGTGCTGTTCTGGCACAGTGTGATATGCACTCGGATTTCAGATTATTGCCAGTGCACCCAATGGATGTGCAGCTATTGGGTTTTTAGGTCCCGAGGGGAATTTTACTTAGATACGGCCAACCCCTTCTGACTGAGTTAATACATGTTCAGCACTCAAACGATTCGGGATTTTTCATTCAGTGGGCCTTTGCTCACAGGTAGGGGTCTCGGTCTCTAGCCCATTACCTCGACGACTTTTGGTTCGGGGGTGAACGGGGCTTCGACACATGCACGCGTCTCCTCATTACATTTCAGACACTCAGGTGGGAACTGGGTGTCCCTTTGGCGCCTGAATAGACCGTGGGCCCAGCTACTAAGCTCACATTTCTAAACCGACTCTGTCGTGCAGGCATCCGGGTTAACCATGAATAAGGTGGCTTGGATCTCCGCGGCGATTTTGGCATTGATTGCCAAACATAAAGTGTCCCCTTGTGAGCTGCAGTTACTTTGTGGCCACCTTACTTTTGCCTGCAGCTTGGTTCCGTCCGGCAGAGCATTGGCCAGGCGCCCGTGTGTCGCCATGGCTGGCCTGTTACAACGTCGACACAGGGTCCGGCTGATCAGGGGCATACGGGTGGACCCTCTGGTCTGGCTCAAATTACTCCTGGGTTTTAACGGGGTCTCTTCCTGGAGATCAGACCTGATGGTCTGCCCTAGATTTCAAGTACGGTCGGATACCTCCGGCTCCCTGACTTATGGGGGTTTACTCTGGGGGTGGGTGCACGGATCGCCTCCGCGATCTTATCTTCCTTGCGTTTCTCCCGATTTTGGGGAGCACTGATGCTATGGGGCGATGAGTGGGCCTACTCAGTGTTCCAATTTCGGTGTGACAATGCGGCAGTGGTGCATATTGTCAACACCCAGACATGCAAATCCCCCAGGGTCATGACATTAGTTTGTCTATTCCTTTTGAGAAGCCTACGCCTAAATGTGCTGTTCTGGGCCAGACACGTTCCAGGTATTAATAACGACATTGCTGCTGCTTTCTCCCGCCTGCAGATCCCCCGGTTCCGGGCCTTACTCCGGAAGCAGAGGAGTTCCACTCGCCACTCCCGGCCGATTTCGGACGTTTGGCGAGGACAGGCGAACCAGGCATGTCATTGGCACCTCGCACGTGTAAGGCGTATCACCATGCGTTCATGCGTCGTGTTTGGGAGGGGCGGGCACGGGAACGTGTCCGCTGCCCGTACACGCGTCACCCAGTTACCTGGTTTTCTGACCCACCTTGCACGAGGCTGGCATTACTTATGTTCAGATAGGTGTGAGGTGGCTCTTGGCCACGCAGCTACCACGGTAGCCTTTTTGGAGCGCTCCGCATCAGTGTGTGGGTGCCAGAGTTGGTACCACCTGTGTAAGGCGGATGTGTCTCGTAGGGCACTGGAACTCGACGATGCCTCTGTCACACATGAGTGGTCTCAAGTGGGGATACGGTCCTCACAGGTTGTTCAGCACGGCGTAGGCAGTGGAGTTAGACTGCTACGAAGTTTTATTGGAGAATCTGTCCGGCTGGTGCCCTACATGAATTTTCGACAGTGCCTGCTGCGCGCCCCAGCCTGTTTTTCTGCCACCATGATAGGTCTACCCTTACCATAGTACAGTTCCTAAGGGTGACCGGTGCCGCACTTCATGGTGTGGGGCCCGTTTTGGCACCCATTTCTTTAGGATAGGCGTTGCGTTGATCGCGGCTATGTTTGGGGTACTCGGAAGCAGATATGCGTGTACGCGCAATTTCATGTGTACGTTCCCTCACGGTACGAGTACCTAGTTATGTCCTTAACCTTTTTCTCCTCTTTTACAGATCCTGTGTGTCTGTACACACCGGTGGCAGTGGGTCTGGTGGGCCGCAGCTATGTATACTGGGCAGCAGTATATGCTGCAGCGACAGAGAGTGGACCCCGACTGGGCTGTGTGCATCCGCACATATGTGATGGTATGGTATGCGCGGCACATGGGGGCGGGAACTGTGGCCATTCCTGATGTCGTCGGGGATGCTGGACCGCCCGATGTTCTTGTAGGCACATCGGCGGCAACGATCTTATACGGATCACTGCTGTTAGTAAACTGTCGAGGGGCTGTGACCTGGCGTTTTATATCATGTATGGGTTACATACGGTCGCTATGGTCTAACACCGTGCCGAGACACCAATTTAGGGGAGACGTGGATCTCCCTAGTTCGGACTGTCCCGGCAGTCAGTGGACGGGGCTGTGGCTCCGTCCCTTGCTGAGCATGGCTGGGAGACAGCTATTGGACACCTGAGGATAGGCTTACAAAAAATTTTGCTGGTAGGCAGGAGCAGGGGTCCACCTGTCGGCTGGAGGTATGTACCTCGTTCTGGGTGTGGTGCAAGCAGGCCTGGCGACTGAGCTGACGGTCTTGGGGGGGGCGGTGAGTCATCATGGATGCCTCCCCGTGTGGCGGGTAGCACTGGTAAGGTAAATATTTATGACCCATAGGTATCCGGCAGATTCGCAATTGACTGGCCAACACTTAGACAGGTACAGGTGTAATAACGTTGACCGGTGAACGACGAACCAGGCAAGGGGTGATGGCAGGAGCTTTTCAGCATGCATCACCCCGTGATTTGACGGATACACGTCAGAGGGTGGGGTCAGTAGATAGTTTATTGACTACGGTCAACAATTTGTTTGTCTCAACAAACAAATTGATACAAATGGATACATTGTAGCCAATTGCCATTGGCAATTTTGGGAGGAACCTTACCAGTGTTACTGCGGCCTGCTTGCCTTAAGAATTATAATTGGATGAGTACCAATTGAAAGTTATAATTCAGACTAGGGCATTATTCAATAAAAGTGGCCCAATGCCTTTATCCATATACCGGTGTCTGAGTCTTTATTTGTGGGGTGCGCCTGCAATGAAAGCGTGGCGCCAAAATGACCGCCGCGCTCTTTGTGGGGCCCCCACCCCCACCCGGACTCAGACATCCAGGTGAGTTAAGGGGCGTGGCCACCCCTCTATAAAAGGGTGGCCACGAGGCAGCCGAGCTGCCATTTTAGAAATAGCGACGGAGAGGAGAAGTTTTCCCTCCACCCCCTCCCTAGTGAACAGTGTGATATTTTGGTCGCTTCGGGGCCGGGTGGGAATTTTTGGCCTGAACCTACAATTGGCCTTTGGGTTCTGGCTTTTTTGCCCATCCCACACTGTTGTTAAGGTTTGACATAGGGGTTTTTGCTCTTGACTTTGGTCACTTAGGCGGGTAGCACTGGTAAGGTAAATATTTATGACCCATAGGTATCCGGCAGGTTCGCAATTGACTGGCCAACACTTAGACAGGTACAGGTGTAATAATGTTGACCGGTGAACGACGAACCAGGCAAGGGGTGATGGAAGGAGCTTTTCAGCATGCATCACCCCATGATTTGACGGATACACGTCAGAGGGTGGGGTCAGTAGATAGTTTATTGACTACGGTCAACAATTTGTTTGTGTCAACAAACAAATTGATACAAATTGATACATTGTAGCCAATTGCCTTGGCAATTTTGGGAGGAACCTTACCAGTGTTACTGCGGCCTGCTTGCCTTAAGAATTATAATTGGATGAGTACCAATTGAAAGTTATAATTCGGACTATGGCATTATTCAATAAAAGTGGCCCAATGCCTTTATCCATATACCGGTGTCTGAGTCTTTATTTGGAGGGTGCGCCTGCAAAGTCAAGAGCAAGATATGAGTGAGACAGAAACCAAACTCTCATTAAGACCAATTACCTGCATGTGCTGTACAGATTGCTAGGAGTTTGTTGTTGTGTCGTTGTTGTTCAGTCGCACAGTAGAGCTCATGTGATTGAACACTTCTGCTCACAAACCACCATGGCCCACTTTTGTGGTTTTCCTCCTTTTCTATTAAGAAGCATTTAATTACATGAACCCACTTGTTGTGGTACAGTCCTCACATATAGTATCTTAGTGAGATATCACCAGTTTCCTAACTCTTTGCTTCAAAATAGGACCTTTACTTTAAAAATGACATTACCACTGCCTATTTTTCTAGTTCATTTCTGAACTAGAACTCCTCTATTCCTGTAATCCATCAATTTATTTGGCTTCTGCAAAAAAGTGGATGGCATCTATGTTGATTTATAATTCAGGTTGAAATGCAACATTGATTACTCTGCATTTGGAGATAGCAGCAGTGGTGGGCATCAACAGGTTCGCACCAGTTCACCAGAACCGGTAGCAGAAATTCTGGCTGGCCCCACTCATCCAAGTTTTGAAATAAAGTAGTCCTAATTCGGGTACAATGCAGGGCTTTTTGGAGCCCACTACTGGATATTGGGAGGATCACAGGAGACTGTATTTATTACAGTTGTCACAGTGGATAGCAATTATGAACAAATTTTAAATTTTCTGGATAAATGACTTGTCCACACTTTTTTGCAATTGTTTATTACAAACCATACTTCTACTGCATGTTAATCCAAAGGACAAGCAAAATAATATGTCTGAAGGTAAATGGCAGAGAGCAAGAGAATAATTGGATACTGTTATGGGCAATAAAGCAACTAGTATGTCCTTGAGGGTAGAAACTGGTAGAAGGCTGAAGAGTAGGATAATTTGAAGAAGGAAGAACTGAAGTAACAGACCACCAATCTCATTCCTTAAGGCAACAGATGCAGGATCAAATTCAGATTTGATTCAGCCTAAAAGCAGTGCTTATTTTTCAGACGCTGTCATTCATTTTACAATTTTAATACAATTCAAAATACAGAAGAAAAATCTCAAATGAATACAGTCTCAAAGGCCTTATGACTGATGGCTAACTCCGTGGAGAGGTCAATCACTGAGAAAGTACATCTTGATCCCTACCTGAAAGCCCCATTAACAAAATGAGTTTTATAACAAATATTTCATTTCAGCCATGTAGCACATGGATGCCACTTGCAGCAAAATAAACTAAAAGCACTGAAGTACAGTGAGGATGTTTAGTATAGCCTTCACCTTGAATGAACTCTACTGTTTCAGAACAGAGAGAAAAGCCTCCACTGGTTTTCATGGTTTCCATTTACCATACACACTCAATTCTTGTTGGCATACAGGACAATACTGTACTTGCAGTATTTAGGCCAAGGCTGCCTCCCCATCACATATACAGATTTATTAATTATTGAAGACTTCCTCTTTTCCAAGGCTTCCTTTTCAAACTCTAATATGGCACAGATCTGATAGCAGTCATCTCAGCCCCCTGAGGTACACTCATTTATAATGTATCATCCAGAATTTCAGTTGACTGCAGATTTGCACTGACAATAAGGAACAACTTATCAACTTTCTCTGTATGAGCAAAGGGAACAGACAGAAAATGGACCATGTGATTAACCAAAAAAACACACACCCTCTTTTAGCTTACCATGGTTTGTTAAAGATTTTCCATATTGACACATGGTCCCAGTAGTGGGAAGCTGCAACTTACGAGCCATACCTTGTAATTATAAAATATGAATCTGGTATGGCATTCCAACTCTGTTGTTCACCACTACATCGTCCTGTCAGAGGTAGAGTGCTATACTTAAGTCCCAGATGTTTGTTCAGCAGGACACAGATGTATGGAGCCTGTATGGAGCCTGTGGAACTGAGGTGATTGTCCCATGTCAAGTGGCATTCCATACCGTCCATGCAATATTCTTCAGAAAGTGAAAACAGATGAAGGCAGATTTGGCATTATAAGCTCAAAATGGCTTTAAAATGTTACAATGATATATAATCCCACTTTGAAATTGTGAAATCGCATGCCATAGTGATCGCCCAATAGCAGAAAGTCCCATGTTTCAGACTGCCTCAAAATAGCCTTTTACTGATGGGAATCCTATTGCAATTGCAAAATATAACCTAGAAATTCCACAAGTGGTGTGCACAATCATTATAGCTATCCATTGCACACTAAGACATAGCTAGGCTGTGCACTCAGCTGCATGTGTTAGTAGACAACAGACAGGCAGAAAAATAGCAATTTTCCTTAGAAAGATAATACTGTACTTTCCAACAGGTTCTTGGCCACTGATGTAAGCCCTGGTAGCACAGTGATTAAACTGCTGTACTGCAACCAAAAACTAACCTCCCATCCTTCTGAGGTCAGTAAAATGAGTACCCAGCATGTTGGGGGCAAAATGCTAATTGTGAAACATCCAGAGAGTGCACTAAGCTCTATTGGGAAGAATATTTATTATTATTATTATTATTATTATTATTATTATTATTATTATTATTATTATTATTATTATTATTATTATTATTATTATTATTATTATTATTTAATTAATTAATTAAATTTCTATCCCACCTCACTCAACACAATGTGCGATCAAAGCGACGTACAACATAGCGGACAATAAATACAATATACAATAATGTGCATACACAGTAAATACAATGATACAATATGAAGTTCAGGGGGGGCATAGAATTACAGATTACCAAATTACATAATATCAATACACATATCAACATGGCAGCAGCAAAGCAGAGGCCAGTTCAATGTTCCAGACAGAAAAAGGAGCTCCGCCCCTCAGCATTAACGCCAGCAGCAACGGCCGCAGCAGGTCCTCTCATCCTCACAAGGGTTGGCACAGGTGCTTCTACTACCCTGGTTTGCCCGACCGGGAGGAGGAGCTCCACGCCAGTTGGCGTGCCGGGCAATAGCCTCATCGGGGCTGGCGTCGGAGGCGTCGGAGGCAAGGGAGCAGCTTTTGTGGGGCTGCAGGTCTCTCCTCCCCGCCTCCTCCTCTCCCAGCCAGCGTGCCAGGCAAAAGCCTCATCGGGGCTGGCATCTGAGGTGAGAGAGTGGCCTTTATCGGAGGAGTGGAACTACTGTTGCTATTGGGATTTCTTCTTTAGAAATAGATAAATTGTCTCTCAAAGTACTGTATTTTCCTTGTATCTGGGAGTTCTACATTTCAAATTACTTCAGGTTAAGTACAGGCACTGACTCTGGAAGTTATAATGACAGTGCTGAAATCCAGTAAATTGCTCTGGAAGTTATAATGACAGTGCTGAAATCCAGTAAATTGCTCTGGAAGTTATAATGACAGTGCTGAAATCCAGTAAATTGCAACTACAGTAGACCTGTTTGAACCAATGAAACTTACAGAGGAATTAACTCATCAGATCCCCAGATTCAGTGGGCCTGCTCTAGTTGGAATGTACTATTATATTTCAGCCATTATTTCAAGGAGTGGGGAATTGTTCAACTCTTGCTAACATCCATTTTGTCTTTTAAACATACACTTTGGTGTTTTTTTCCAAGAGCAACAATAGAATTTATTTTACTAATAACCAGATCAAAATATTTAGGGCAAATAACAAATGACAAGAATAATAACAAGCCCAGTAACCACCATCTTTTCTTTCTGATGTATGCAGGAATAAATGGTGCCACTTGACACAGCCTACAACATGAATCCACATTAATGTCAACCTGCATTCTTTGTTCCAGCTTATGATTTCCTTGCAGTTGTACTCATCTTGTGTGTGTGTGTGTGTGTGTGTGTGGATAGATAGATAGATAGATAGATAGATAGATAGATAGAGAGACAGATAGATAGATAGATAGATAGATAGATAGATATACCTAATATTTTGCTCTTTCTATTTAGTCTATTTATTTTAAATAAGTTACGCTTTTCAATCATTACATTCCAGTCTGAAGTTTCACTCCACCAAAATCCCACAATGTCTGTTATGCTTGCCTTCCTGTGTCAATTCTAATTCATCTTGTTGGAGGATAAGTGTGCCTGGTGTGTGATGGTCCATGGGGTCGCGAAGGGTCAGAACTAGTGGTGGGCACCAGCAGATTCCCACCAGGTGTTGTAAAGAATATGTTTGCTAATAGTCTTATAAACCTAGTCAAGAGGGCTTTAAGACAAATCTTGCAGGGAAGGAAAACTGTATTCCAGAGAATAGTGAGACACCAAGTACTAAGGACAAGACAGCTGCTGATAAACCAGAAAGGGTATGATAGAATAGAAAATCAACAATTAATGAGGAAAGAGGATACGGAAGCAGCTGGAGGGAAACTTTTATATATTAATGTACAGAGTATGGGGACACAAACAAAATGAATTAGACTGACACAGGAAGGCAAGCATAACAGACATTGTGGAATGTTGGTGAGGTGAAACTTCAGACTGGAATGTATTGATTGAAAAGTGTAACTTATTTAAAATGAATAGACAAAACAGCAAGAGCAAAATACTAGGTTATATATAAAAGATGAGTACAACTGAAAGGAAATCATAAGCTGAAACAAAGAATGCATGTTGATATTAATGTGGGAAATTTGTTCAACAATCTTTGCAGAGTAGTACAGCTAATGTGTCTCAAAAGATTAAGGCTGAATATCTTTAAAATGCAAGCCATTCTTGATTCCTCTTTTCTTTTCTTCTTAGTCCCTACTGTAGAAATGCTTGGGCACAGTTTTAGCTGAAGGGAAAATAATGTTTATTTACAAGCCTTCTGTTCAAATAAAGTTGTCAGGTAAATGGAAAAATTAGAACTGTTCACTTGATCTTGGTTCCAAACGGGAAGGACAATCTCTTAAGCAAACAACAGTTGCAAGATGGTACTGAGTTATTAGCTTTCTGAGACTAAAAACATTTTGAGTAAGCAAGTATTAAGGCTGAGCAGGTAGACAGAGCAGACAGAACTAAACTAAACTATTACACACCCAGACAGAGCTCAACGTAGAAAAGAGTTACATTTGGAGGAAAGAAACATTTAGCCTGATGATTGGCTGTTTAGATTCAAAGCAGGCAATGACTATGTTTCTTAACTGCTGGCCTTCCCATTTCCAACTTAGTGTGCAAAACAAACAGAATGAAAGTGCGGCGCCAAAATGGCCGCCGCGCTCTTTGCAGGGCCCCCCCACCCAGACTCAGACATCCGGGTGAGTTAGGGGGCGTGGCCACCCCTCTATAAAAGGAGTGGCCACGAGGCAGACGAGCTGCCATTTTAGAAATAGCGACAGAGAGGAGAAGTTTTCTCCGTCGCTGTTTGTTTTCCAGTCTTCGGCTATTTAGCCCTTGAGCCTTTCCCGGCTGGGAAAGGAGGATTCGTGCACGCAGAGCCTTGGTTCCCTTGGCTACTGCGTGCTTTGGCGCTAGGTTTTTGATCCCTCGAAAGGGATTCTACTTTTGCTCTAAGACATGCCTCCCAAACAGAAGGCACCGGCGACGAAGCCGCGGCCACGGGGGAGGACTTTCCCTGGCCCTGCACAGGATGGGGGACAGCCATCGGGTCGGAGGACCAGGGCTGCGCCCCCGCCGCAGGGCACTATGCCAGCCTTGCCCACCGATACCGGTGGGGCGATTCAGGCTGGCACTTGGCAGCCGGGCTTGGCTGGCCAGCCACAGGCCGGCCCCTCAGGGGCTTCGGCCCTCGGCCTGCCTTTACCGGCCATGGGCCAGGGCAGCGGGGGAGGGCCTGGTGCAGGTGCACAACCCGTTCCTCCTCCGGCCCCTCATGGGCCGGAGTTTTGGGCATGGCCCTATTCTGGCCCTGGCTCTCATTTCGGTGTCCCTTTCCAACTGCCTAGTGGGTCTTCCGGCCAACCCGGCCCGCCTTATGCTGGGGGCTCTGTGGCAGTGGATGCTTTACTAGCACGTTTAGCAGTGCTGGAGGCATCCTTGGGGATTGCACAGCCTCCTGTGGGAGGGGGCGCTTCTCTTTCTGCTGGGGCCCCTTCGTGTCCACCGGCTACTTCGACGGCTGCCACGCTGCACCAGGCGGCCAGCCGGGTTGAGCTGCTTGAGACGCTCCGGCCTGTGCCTGCCGGTGTCTCGCAGCTCCCTGTTCATCCAGAGCTGCAGATGGGGAGCAATCAGGTATGGCCCCAGAGCTCGATTCCGGTCGCGAGCTCCGACGCCTGCCGTGGGCTGGAACCCCCGGTGGGGGCGGCTTACGGGGGTGCACCTAGTGAGTATCAGGTTCAAATTAGTGCACCTATATCACAGCCCACTTCCAGTGGTGGGGTTCAGTGGCCCTGGCCTCGTCAAGTTGAGGCAAGTGGGCACCAGTGCCCCTTGGTTTCAAAATGGCACCTCATTGAGGGCAGGGGTTTCTGCCCCCGGGGCAGTGCCGGGCATCGCAGGGGCTATCCAGGTCCCGCTGTGTATGCCCCCTACACATAATGTGCCGGTGACGGCTTTGCCGACGGCTGGTTATTCCATGCCCCTTGGTTATCATTTGTCCCAGGTCACGAGGGAGAAGATTTGACGGGGGGGGAGTACGTGGATATATTCTCCCTACTGAACCATGAGCCCACCAAGGAAGAGAGAGAGGGACAGGATGACAGAGACAAGGAGTTGTCTCGTCATCGTAAGCAACCGCGCACCTGGGCCAACTGGTTGCCGGCATATCTTATTTATATGGTGGTATATCTTAGGGCCCGGCCTGATCTGGCCATTCCTATGGTCCAGTACTTGGACAATATTTACAGGGCGATGGTGGATTTCCCTGGCCCATCGTGGTTGGCTTACGATGAGGAATTTAGAATGAGGGTGCCCCTACACCCGGAGATGAGATGGGATGAGCCCTGTCAAAAATTGTGGCTCTTGTACATGACCCCCACGCGTCCAGCGCCTGGGGATAGGTACCATTGTGGCCATGCCGTGCAGCGAGCTGCTCCAACACAGGCTCCCCGCCAGCCGGCGGGGCAGGGGGTTCCAGCCCGCTTGCTGTGTTGGAGCTTCTTGGCTAATGGCATATGCAATAAGCGACAGTGCCGATATAAGCACGAGTGTCCCCCTTGCGCTGGCCCCCACGCCGCCGCCGCGTGCCTGCGGGCTGGTGGGTCACGGGGCAGAGGTAGAGGTGGACAGGGAGCGGGCAGAGCTTCTGCGGATGGAGCTAGCCAGTCAAAAGGCCCCCTCTCCAGTTAATGTGTATATGTTGGAGCGATGGCTCTCAACTTATCCAAGGAGGGAGGACGCGAGGTACCTCCTGGAGGGTTTCCAGTGGGGCTTTCGTATCCCATTCAAAGGGGTGAGGGGACCCCAAGATGCCCCCAATTTACTTTCCCTGAAGGGTAAGGAGGAGATAGCTGCCCTGAGTATTGCCACAGAAGTAGAGGCCAAGAGGGTGGCGGGCCCCTTTTCCGAACCACCCTTCCCTAACCTGAAGGTCTCCCCTCTGGGGCTAGTACCTAAAAAGACCCCGGGTGAATTCCGTTTAATCCACCATCTATCGTACCCGGCAGGTTACTCTGTCAATGATGCTATTCCTGATGACCTTTGTTCGGTCAGGTATACGTCGTTTGACCAAGCCCTACGGATGGTGAGCTCTTGTGGTCCTGGTGCCCTACTGGCAAAATGTGACATTAAATCGGCATTCTGATTACTGCCAGTGCACCCGGGGGACTTTGAGCTATTG
The DNA here is from genome assembly GCA_035047345.1 of Bradypodion ventrale. Classification (NCBI taxonomy): domain Eukaryota; kingdom Metazoa; phylum Chordata; class Lepidosauria; order Squamata; family Chamaeleonidae; genus Bradypodion; species Bradypodion ventrale. The sequence continues at coordinate 29,497,102 of JAWDJE010000007.1, forward strand.
GGTTTTAGATTCCAAGGGAAGTTCAAAAGGCCATGCCTTTTGGCTGCTCTATTTCATGTTCAGCATTCGAACGTTTTAGCACTTTCCTTCAGTGGGCCTTTGTTCGCAGGTCTGGGTCTCGGTCTGTAGCCCATTACCTCGATGACTTTTTATTCGGGGGTGAACGGGGCTCGGACACGTGCACGCATCTCCTCACTACATTTCAGACGCTAATGCGGGAACTGGGTGTCCTTTTAGCACCCGAAAAGACCGAGGGCCCATCCACTACGCTCACATTTCTGGGTATTGAAATTGACACGGTCGCACAGGCATCCCGGTTACCCATTGACAAAGTCACCCGGATCTCCGCGATGATTTTGGCCTTGCTGGCCAAACGTAAGGTGTCACTTTGTGTGCTTCAGGTACTTCATGGCCATCTTAACTTCGCCTGCAGGGTGGTGACGCCTGGCAGAGCTTTTGCGCGGCGCCTATGTGACGCCATGTCTGGCCTGTTAAAGCGCCACCACAGGGTCCGACTGACCAGGGGCATGCAAGCTGACCTTTTGGTTTGGCTTAAATTCCTGCGGGAATTTAATGGGGTCTCTTTCTGGAGATCCGACCTTTTGGTTTCCCCTAGATTCCAAGTACAGTCGGATGCCTCCGGCTCCCTGGGATATGGGATTTACTTTGAGGGGAGGTGGGCTTATGGCCAATGGCCTCCAGCATGGCGGGGCACGGATCACCTCCGCGATCTTACATTCCTTGAGTTCTTTCCAATCCTGGGAGCTTTGATGCTATGGGGCGAGGAGTGGGCCAACTCATTGGTCAATTTTTGGTGTGACAATGCGGCGGTAGTACACATTGTCAATGCTCAGACGTCTAAGTCACCCAGGGTGATGGCGTTGGTTCGTCAGTTTGTGTTACATAGCCTACGCCTGAATGTGCTTTTTAAGGCCAGGCATGTACCAGGCATTAATAATGATATCGCTGATGCTTTATCCCGCCTGCAGATCCCCCGGTTCCGTGCCTTGGCTCCGGAAGCAGAGGAATTCCCCTCGCCACTCCCGGCCGAGATTTGGACATTTGGCAAGGAGAGGTGAACCGGGCGATCGGCATGTCTTTGGCACCTCGCACGCGTAAGGCGTATCAACATGCTTTCGTTCAATTTAGAACCTTTTGTGTGCAACTTCAGTTGCCCGAAGTGTGGCCCATTCCAATCGAACAGGTTTTACAATTTATGGTTTATTTACACAGTCAGGGTTTGGCTCCTCGCACTATAGCATCCAGGCTGTCGGCACTGGCATTTATGGCCAAGGTGAGGGGTTTTGCTGACTGCGTGAATGATTTCCGCATACGACATGTTTTGGAGGGGTGGACACGGGAACGTGGCCGCCGCCCGGACACTCGCCACACAATTTCACCAGGGGTACTGACCCACCTTGCACGAGGCTGGCATAATCTGTGTTTTGATAAGTATGAGGCGGCTCTTTTTCACGCGGCTACCACGGTGGCCTTCTTTGGAGCGCTCCGCATCAGTGAGTTGGTACTACTGTCTAAGGCGGATGCGACTCGTAGGGCACTGGAACTCGACGATGTCTATGTCACCAATGAGTGGGCTCAGTTGAGGATACGGTCCTCAAAGGTTGATCAGCACGGCGTAGGCAGTGGAGTTAGACTGCTACGATGTTCCATTGCAGACATCTGTCCGGTTGGTGCCCTACAGGAGTTCTTGGCAGTGCGTGGTGTGCACCCTGGCCCATTTTTCTGCCACCAGGATGGGTCTCCCCTTACTAAATTTCAATTTTGGAAGGTGACTGGTATGGCACTATCCAGTGTCGGCCTCCCCGGAGCTCGTTACAGCACCCATTCATTTAGGATAGGTGCTGCATCCACTGCAGCTGCATTTGGGTACTCTGAGGCTGATATACGCCGTATGGGAAGATGGGGATCTATGCGTTTTGCATTATATGTTCGCCCTCTTCAGGTATGAGTACCAGTTAAGTCATTGTTCTCTTTTCTTCTTTTACAGACCCTGTGTGTCCCCGCACACCAGTGGCAGTATGGCTGGTGGGCCACAGTTACGTGCACTGGGCAGCGCAGTATGCTGCGGCGACAGAGTGGAGACCCCAGCTTGGACTGCGTGCAACCGCACGCATACGTTGGTACGGTAAGCACGGAATGAGATGGCGGGAACTGTTGCCATTCCTGTTTTCCATCAGGGATGCTGAACCGCCTGATGTCCTTGTACTGCACCTCGGGGGCAATGACCTCGCCCAGGTCACTGGCCTTTCCTTAAAATTCACGATTTGCAGTGACCTAGCTTATTTGCATTATGTGTGGCCGTCCACAAGGCTGCTATGGTTGGACATCATACCGTGTCATTCATACAGGGGAGGTATTGACCTCCGTGCCCTTGATCGCGCTCGCCGCTCGGTGAACAGGGCTGTTGCCCGGTTCTTGGCAGACAAGGGTTTGGGGATGGTCATCCGACACCCCACGATTAGTTTACAAAATTATGATCTTTATGCAGGGGATGGGGTCCACCTGTCGGCTAGAGGTATGAACCTCTTTTTGGAAGATTTGCAAGCAGGCCTGTTGACCGAGCTGACGGTCTTGGGGGGGGGGGGGGGGGGTTGAGTCTTCATTGAAGCCTCCCCGTGTGGCGGGTAGCACTGGTAAGGTAAAGATTTATGACCCATAGGTATCCGGCAGGTTCGCAATTGACTGGTCAACACTTAGACAGGTACAGGTGTAATAGCTTTGACTGGTCAATGACGAATCAGGCAAGGGGTGATGGCAGGAGCTTTTCAGCATGCATCACCCCGTGATTTGACGGATACATGTCATAGGGTGGGGTCAGTAGATAGTTTATTGACTCCGGTCAACAATTTGTTTGTGTCAACAAACAAATTGATACAAATGGATACATTGTAGCCAATTGCCATTGGCAATTTTGGGAGGAACCTTACCAGTGTTACTGCGGCCTGCTTGCCTTAAGAATTACAATTGGATGAATACACCAATTGAAAGTTATAATTCGGACTAGGGCATTATTCAATAAAAGTGGCCCAATGCCTTTATCCATATACCGGTGTCTGAGTCTTTCTTTGGGGGGTGCGCCTGCAAAGTATAACAGGAGTTCCGAATGTAAGCTCAACAGAACTGGAGCATACCTGCCAGACCAAAGGTTTTCAACCTTAGCACCCCAGATATTCTTGGACTAAAACTCCCAAAAGTTTTGATCATTGTCTGTGCTGGCCATGATTTCTGGGAACTATACTTCAAGCTCATCTGGGGACTCAAGATTGATAATCACTGTCCTAGTCAGACGGAATGTTTGTACAATAAAATTCTAGATCTAATTACCAAACATTCAGAGAGAAAATATAGCTGTAATGAGAGAATTCAACTATCCTCTTATCTGTTAGAAGTCCAACAAAATTTGCATTTTAAAATGGAAGTCTGATGAAAAGATAAGGTCCAATAAATTTCTCACTTGTCTCACTAAATTTATCTTCCAGAACAAGAGGATCAGCTATTTCTGATTTTTACCAACAGGGAACAACTGTCAGCAAGGCAGAAATAGTGAAAACTTTAGTGGAAGTGACCATGACTCATGTAATGTTTTATACAGAGCTAAGAGTTATATAACACACATTTGGGGATTTGTAAAAAAAAAAAAAAGACTTCAGAAAGCTTATGAAAATGCCAACTCAGATCCCATGGTTAGAAATAACAACAGCAATAACAATTAGACCTTTATACTGCCCCGTGGTGCTTAGACCACTCTCTGGGCAGTTTACAGAGAAATTAACATTTTGCCCACAACATTCATTTTCTCAACCTGGGAAAGGCAGAAAGCTGAGTCAACCTTGAACCCATCGGGATCAAATTCAGATCATGAGCAGCATGTGGACTGTAGTACTGATCTGGCTACTCAGGAACAAATAATGCCAAAATAATTTTATTTCTATTTGGACACAGTCACAAGTATGACACATGAGGGGAATGTTGTTGATGTAATGCATCTTGATTTCAGCAAGGCTTCTGACATGATATTTTGGCTGATCTGGTAAAATACAAAAAAATACTACTCTGGGACAGAGTTGTAGCTGGTTAATTGGCAGCAACAAAAGAGTACTCTCCTTCATCATCCTGGAGAGAAGTGATTAATTATAATAATGATGATAAATTGACAAGTATTGTGCTTCAAGGTTTTGTCCTATGCTCAGTGTTCTGCAATGTCCTTATAAAAGGCTTGAATGAGGGTGTGGAAGGGCTGCTCTTCAAATCTGTAGGTAACACTAAATTTGAAGAGGGTAGCTAATTTTTCAGAAGGAAGAATCAGCATTCAAGATGGCACTACCTGCTTAAAAAAACAGGAACAAAAGACACAAATTTTCAAAATGGAAAAATGAAAAGTTCTATACAGTGGAACCTCATACAATTGCCCCGTATAGCAACAAAATCGCATAACAATTAGGTTTTTGGGGGGAAATGTGCCCTGCACAACAATTTTTCCTATGGAAAAAATCCATACAACAATTTTTCAGTAGGGAAAACCACTTCACGGAAAAAAATCATTGTACGATGCATCCCACAGGAAAAATCACTATATGATGCACGCATCTTATAGCAATTGTTTCGTACAACAATGAGCCCTGTGGAACGGACTAGAATCGTTGTATGAGGTACCACTGTACTTAGTCAGAAAAAAAATCAGATGCACAAATATAATATAAATGACAGTTAGCTTGGCAGTAGGAGATGTGGAAATAATCTGAGGGTCTTAGTACATCACAAGGTAAACATGAGCTAACTGTACAATGCATCAGCAAAAAAAAATACAAAGGCTATAACAACATATGGATATAGTGGAAATCAAGGAAAATAATAATATTTCTCTCTCTCTCTCTTTTGCTTTAGTTTGACCTCACCTAGAAAATTGTATCTAGTTCAGGACACCAGAGTTTATGAAGGATGATGACAAGGAGGGATATATCCAGGCAAATATTGAAACCATTTTTTCCATCTTGCACAGTTAGCTCATGAGTCCTTATCATCCAGCTCAGCAGAGAAATTTCTTTGATTTGAAAAATCAGTTATGAATGTATATATAAAAACATATCAAATCACGTATCATATGAAGAACTGTGTATAAGATAAAGTGCAAAACAAGCATCAGTGTTGACTGAATTTGCAAGGCATCAGTAGACTGGGCATGTGTGTTGCTTCAAGGATGGAAGGTGGACAAAAGCTTTCACAGAGTGGATACCACTTGACATACAGCATTCACTAAGAAGGCCAGCAACCAGATGGGAAGACCATTTCAGGGCAAAGCTCCCGAGGCTTTGGATGAGACTGGCACGGGATCAGAAACAGTAGGAGACAATGCTTCGATCCGCCATGTCAACGTGACATGTGAAGTATGAATCGACCAAGTAAATAAGTACAGTGGAACCTCATACAACAATCGCCCAACATAGCAACGAAATTGCATATCAATTAGGTTGTTTGTTTGTTGTTGTTGTTTTGGGGGGAATGGTGTCCCGCATAACAATTTTCCCTATGAAAAAAATCATGCAACAATTTTTCAGTGGGAAAAACCACTTAATCATTGTACAATGCATTCCATAGAGAAAATCGCTATACGATGCATGTATTGTATAGCAATTGTTTTGTACAACAACGAGCCCCGCGAAACGGATTAAAATTGTTGTATGAGGTACCACTGTATATAAAAGCAAAATAAAACAGAACTTGATTGCAGAACAAGAGACACTCTTCTTCCACTTCAAAATCCTACAGAAGAGTGGATGGAGCAGTGGTGAGTTTGCTGGAAGGCTTTTTAGTAGTCCCTCAATAGGAACAATATCATGCACAAGCTTCTTTGAATAGTTACCAGTTCCTCATGACTGTCTATTACAAGCAATACACAGCCAGAAGAAAATAAAGAATGCATTGTAAAATACACTGATTATAAACACATAGTAATGCAATGGACTCACATAAGGTTATTCCTTTGTATACTCAATGGTCAACATACCAGAAAACACGGCAGAGTTGCCTGGCAAACAATTTAGAGCAGAAGCAGTTTCCTGAAGGCAGTAAATTTGAAAATCACTGTGACAGATTAGTAAACAAAGCAGAAATACAGCCAGCTAAATTTAAACTTGAAACACATTTATGTAGGCGTTGTCTTCTTTCCTTGCTTCTAAACTCTAGATAGCTGCAAACACTTTGTCTATATTAAAAGCTGCAGTATTGATGTAAAGACTTGCTTACTCATATTTCCTAGTTCAATCTCAGCAACATAAATTGGATTACGCTGTACATGGGGCTGCCCTTGACGACCATTTGGAGGCTACAGCTGGTCCAGAATGCGGCAGCCCGGATAGTGTTGGGGTGTGGGCGTAGTGATGGGATGTGGGTGTTATGCCCATGCCTCGCCCCTGCTCCGGGAGCTCACTGGTTACCAGTTTGCCTCTGAGTGCAATTCAAGGTGCTGGTTATGACCTTTAAAGCCCTATATGGTAGTGGGCCAGGATACCTAAGAGACTGCATCGCCCTAAGAACATCTGTCTGTCCAACCAGAGCGGACCGGGGGGGGGCTCCCTAATTGTTCCATTAGCCAGGGGGCCCACCTCTCTGGCACAAGGAAAAGGGCTTTTTCCGTGTTTCCTCCGGCCCTTTGGAACCTCCTACCAGTAGAATTACGGTTGCAAACGGAGCTGCTGCCCTTCAGGAAAGGACTTAAGACCTGGCTGGCGGGGCATATATGGGGCTCTGAAGGCAATGTGGCCCCTGCTCGCTGGCTTTTACCATGAGATGTACCCTCTCTCTGCTTCGCGGGGTGGGTGAGTTTTAAATGTGGGTGTGGTTTTTTAAAACTGTTTTTATTGTATGGAGTTTTAGATTGTGTAAGCCACCCTGAGTTGGGTCCCCCTGAGTGGGCGGTGAACAAGTCGAAATATTAAATTAAATTAAATAAGGCTTTTTTTCCCGTTAGCTCACTTTTCTTATTGACACATAAGAAATAAGTCAGGTGCTCCCAAGTGCATCTTCTGTAATCATTTCCAACAAAGTCATTCACTTTAATTAGATATTGCTTTATTAAAGACCATGTTGCTTCTCTGCAGAAATAAAATATGAGATTATACCGAGTTTCACTAATTCTATTGGCAGGTTAGAAGTAGATTGTCTCTCTATCCACAAGGCTCACACAGAGGCATATTTACACGTCTAGTGATAACATACAGTACTTTTAACCTTAGGATTCTATTTATTATTTATTTTATTCATACTCCACCTTTCTTCAACAGAGGAATCCAAGGAAGCTTACAAATAATTTTTAAAATGTTAAAATATGTAAAAGTACAATAGGTTACAAAGTTATCTCTCATCAATGGATGAAATCCTCTTACACAACTTCATGTCATGCAAGAAGGATAATGTCAACAGCTTGTTATGATAATATTTAATTGAAATTAATTGAAATCTTCCTGTCCTAGATCTTTTGGATTCTAAGGCTAAATAGTACTTTCTTTCAAAATGAGGAAGCCTTTGGGAGCGCTGGGCTGGGCTGGATAGAAAGACTTCAACATCCAAAAATCACTACCAGATCACTGTTTGCAAGATCAGGACTATCAGCGGCAATCCAGCAGCAAATTTTGGATATTACATTTGTTTATTACTTGTTATTTTCATTTGTATTCCATTCTTTTCTCCAAAGACTTCCAGCATGGCATACAACACAAAAAGCTACTTCCCAGTCCAAGTAATGACAGCAGTAATTTTTCATTTGGCATAAAGTTGTGCTTTGAGTACCTCCTTCACTTTATCATGGTAATTAATATCAATTAAAAGTAATTATATTTCTATACCACCCCATTGTGCTTAGACCACTCTCTTGGAAGTTCACAAAGTAATTAACATTTTTTGACACCAACATGACGTTGAGACATCAGGGCCAAACTCACAATGAGAGCAGTTTTGGCTGCAGTGTTACAGTTTAACTGCTGCACCACAAAAGTTCCTTGCAACCATTTTCCTGAATAATAATTGTTCCTGAATAATAATAAAAGCTTGTGAAATACAAGTGCAGTGAAATGATGGACTAAGTAGGAAAATCCAAGTCCTCCTGTCAAAATGCCAGTACTATCACTATGTACAGAGCACAAAATATTGGAGGGGAGGTGCACATATATGGGTCAAACAGTTAAAGTTTGAAACTATAGTAGAACCTCAAATGACAATCGCCCCGTATAACAACGAAAACGCATAACAATTAGGTTTGGGAGGGGGAATGGCATCCCACATAACAATTTTCCCTATTGAAAAAATCGTACAACAATTTTTCAATGGGAAAAACCACTTAGCAAAAGAAATTGTTGTATGATGCATCCCATAGGGAAAATCGCTATACGATGCATGTATCGAATAGTAATTGTTTCGTACAACAATGAGCTCTGTGGAACAGATTGAAATCATTGTATGAGGTACCACTGTACTTCCATTAGAGCATGATCCTACTTCACCAGATAATAGGAGATAATAGTAAAGGACTAATAGTACTACAGTTTACAAGTAAGAACTAACCTATTTTAACTATTTTGATTTTTTTTAAAAAGATAGTAGCCGTGTTTGTGTTTCAGGCATATCAGAAAACAAAAAACAAAAACATTGTTTTTTGTCTAATGAGGTGGACTTGATCCAGGAAAGCTCACATTGAAAATACAGCAGTTAGTCTTTAAAGTGCCTCAACGTTTTTGTTTTGTTTTTGATATGCCCTATTTTAACTAATGAAAGACCCACAACAAATGGATGTAAGGCTTGAGGAAACTTTTACAAGAACAGCATTCCAGTTACTTTAACAGATGTTGATAAGCAACATTTGAACCTGTGGTTTAAATTAGGTAGTCTTCATGCTGAGATGTCTTCAGAATTCATATGCACAATCCAAGACCAAGTTATTAGCATAGGGGCTATCAGAAAATAATTGTAAAACAACATGTAAGGTATTAATATTGAACCTGTCACAAATTAAAAAAATGTTTTTATCATTGCTGGATGCCCTATGGCATCAATTGATTATACAGTATTTGCAGACATAACCACATTGCAAAAACTATTTTTTCAGTAGCTGGATAAATCTTATAGATTAATTGCATCTCCTCTCCCCACCACCCCCATTTTACAAATTTCAGCGAGCCACCTCTAGTTTTAGGAAGTGAAAGTACAATATTGTACTGAGGTAAACAAGTTATCATGGGTCAGACAGTTATTTTTTATGTGTCAGGACAAATACTAAAGGTAGAACACATGTTTTGAAGTTATAGTTCAATCAACAAGCAATCTTAAAGCACAGAAAATACAAAAAAAATTGCAAAATATCCAACTGAAGCAAGTTATCCTCCTCCCAATAATGATTTTACCAAATACAGTTATTCTGAAATCTTTGCTTACCAATTTAAACAGTTGCCAATAACAACTAATTTGTATCTTGAAATTTAAAAAATTCAGTATTTTTGCATGCATATCTTCTCAAGTACAGTTTTTTAGGACTTGATTCATAATTTGGGAGCTTGGGTTTGATCTTTCAGTCCTTTCCCAAGCACGATCAATGCTGAGAACTCTACTACTACTACTACTACTACTACTACTACTACTACTACTACTACTACTACTACTACTACTACTAAGATAATAAAATGGCAGCACCCAATGGAATTTTCCTTTCTTTGCAGCCTATTTTGCCAAAAGGTTACCTGAAGATAAAGATCTTTGCCCAAAAGGAGAAGGAAGGAGGAGTCAAAAGAATTTTCAACAGAAAGGAGCTTCAAACTCTAAGAGGAACTGCCAAAAAGGCGGCAAGGCGTCTCACTCTCACACATCTTCACCATATGAGCACAGTGGAAGGACCTTCCTTGGAGATCTTAAAAGCTGGGGAGTTTTGCATGGGGAGATCCAGTTCTGCAGATGACCAAGGCCCATCTCATTCAGTTCTTTATAGGTCACTAGCATAGGTTGCCCGGCTATGCCGAGCTGTTATAAACTGTGGTCAGCTTTTTTTTGTTTTTTTGTGGATTAAAAAAAGAACAAAGGATGATATAATTGTTTCAAATTGTTTTATTTAACCAAATAATGTTTTAGTTTTTTTGGGGGGGTGTTAATAGTTGTATTGTAGGTAATACTTTTAAAAATGTGAAAGTACATGTTTTTTACATTCAATGTTTTTAAACTGTGTTTAGATGTTTTGGGTTTTTATTTGAGTTAAAACTCAACACAGGATGTTATAAATATTTTTATTTTATTTTTTTGACATATGTTTGTGATTTGTGTAAAATTGTGATTTATTGTTATGTTTTTGACTTGTTTTTACTCTTGTGGCCTCTAGGTGGGGCTGTTGTGTCTTTTTGAGTTGTTTTTACTATTCTGCCCTGCAGGTGGGGCTGCTAATGGTTCTGTTTTATTTTCACTGTTTTTTCTCTCCTGGCCTCTGGGTGGGGCTTCTTCCAGTAAGTAGTCTCTTTGTTTCTTCATTTCTGTTCCGGTCGTCATGGAGGGAGGACGTCCTGGTTAGTTGTCTGGTTTTCTTTCTTCTGGGTTTTTTCTTTGTTTTGCTTTTGTGGTGGTGGGCTGGGAGGTGTTTCTGTTTGTTCTGTTTTGTCTTGGTTAAGTTTTAGGTTTGTTTAATTGGTTTGGTTATTTCTGATTTTGTTTAATTTTTCTTATTTTGTTATTGTTTATTTGGGTAATTAGTTGTTGTTTGTTTGTGTAATTTGTGGGGTTTTTCGTGTTGTAGTTACGTGTTTTGTATGTGGTTTTGTGTTATTGTGGATGTTTCTGTTTGTGTATTTTGTGGTTTTTTTTGTTTATTAATTTTTTTTTAATTATTGATTTATTTTTGTTTTATTATTTTTAAATAATTTTGGTGTTTGTTTTTGGTGGTTAGTTTAGCTTGAAGAACGGGCTGCCTGTGGGTTTCTCTTTTCCCCAATGCTGCTTTGAATTTTGGTTTAGATGCAGCCATGGGGGAAAGAAGGATGAGGCAGTCAGCCCATTCTTCTCCTGGGAAGGTTTGTTAGGTAGGTTGGGGGAAAAGGAGGAGGCAGAGAAGAGCTTTCTATGCCTAACGATGGTTCTCTCCTCTCTGTCTCCTTTTTCTCCTGGCTTACCTAACCGGAGATCGGCAGGCAGTGATCCGTAAGGGGTGGGGCTCTTCCTTCCGGATTGCTGGCTGTTGCTTTTGTATTTGGAAGTACAAAGGCATCAGCCAGTCATCCGCCAGGGAGGGTTCTTCCCCTGACGAACTGCTTCCTGTTTTTGGGGGGGTTTTCACCCCGGCTCAACTTTACTTGAGGCTGGTGGTGGTCTCGCCATGTCTTTGGTGGGGTAGCGTGGAGTAGAGGGAGTCCCTCTTCTCCCCGTTGCTCCAGGAAAGAAGGACGGCGGGTGTTTTGCAGTGGCTTTTTGTGGCTTTTTGTTTTGCGTGGCTGTGAGGCGCTGAGTCTGCCTGCTGGGGACTTGCGCTCTCGTTGCATTTTGTAAGTTTATTTTTCACGCCGGCTTTCTCAGCGTTCTGCGTGCTCATGGCGTGCAGGATGCTGGGACTTGTAGTTTTGCATTTGTGGTTTGCTTTAGTGCAGCGGTAGATTTTGATTGGCCGTGCCGCATTTCCCAATGTTCTTTTTGCTCGTGCCGCTCAGCCTGATTGGCTGTGGCACAGCGCAGCGCAGAGAATGTTGGGAATTGAAGTTGTTTCCCTTTGTTCGCGTTCGTGGGGCTCTTGCGTTCCTCAAACATTTAGTGACCTCCAGACCGGGTTCGGGCGAGTGCAGGAGGCTCAGTACAGGATAGTGTGGACAGGTGCGGGAGCCTTTGTCACATTCCAAGGGTTAATGCTTGGATTTATAGGTATAGATAACAACCATTTAGAATTGGGCCTGGAAACAGATTAACAGCCAGCATGCTATGCAAAATCTCTAAGAGGATCATGGAGACCTTGTTTAGTGTAACAATTACCGATTCTGTGGCTAAAAACAACATGTATACAAATGAGAGAGAGAGAGAGAGATTCTTTCACAGCTTCTGACAAACAGGATCCAAAGCAACAGCCCTGGGCTGCATCTTTACTCCTTGTGTATTCATTCTGGTGAACTAAGGAAAAGTGCTCAGAATGGCTACTACAAACAAGATGTGACTCTGCACAGTTGTTTCCTCTAAATGATTCATAAACATGTGATTTATTTATGTATGTATTTCCAACCCCACTTTTCTGCCAAATGAATGGCACTCAAACAACAGTAGTGAACAATAAAGGTGAAACAAACATTAAAATCCAGCACAGCCGAAGCTTTAAAAACAGATTTAAAACAAAACCACCAATAAAAAGAAACAAAGCCAGTCAGAGGCCCTTTAACAACAGACCATCTTACAGAAAAATTGCCTGTCTGAATAGAACACAATAAGGAAAGGGCAGGAAGGCAGCCTGATCTCTGATGGCAGTGCCTTCTTGGGTCTGGGATTATCCACTGGAAATTCCCTCCCTCCTATCTCCATCAAACCATCTCCAGAGGGACTTCTGTAAGAGGACCTCCTGTAAAGATCTTAGAACCTGAACTAGCTTTTATAGGAGACTGTACAAGAGAACTTAATCCCAAATTTATCAGACAGTAAACAAAAAGACAAAAAATGTTGTGGCACTTTAAAGACCAACTGCTGTACTTTAATGTCATCTTTCATGGATCAAGTCCATTTTGTCACCATATAATCCCAAATTATATATGATATGACATCATCATCATTCTTGGGACTGTGGTGGCTCAGTGGTTAAGAAGCTTGCCTTTTTAGCTGGAAGATCAGCAAGTCGGCAGTTCAAGACCCGAGTACTGCATGATGGAATGAGTGCCTGTCTCTGTCCCAGCTCCTGCCAACCTAGCAGATCAAAAGCAAGAAATTGCAAGTAGATAAATAGGCACCACTTTGGTTGGAAAAGATCTTGGGGATATGAAAGGAACCCCATTCGGGTGTCCCCTGAGCGGAGTTTCTCCAGCAAAAATCCTTTCAATCCAGAATAATTTCTGACATGAAATTATTATTACCCTATTTGCTGGCATATAAAACTCACTTCCCCCCCCCCTTAAAATACACCAGAAAAATGGAATGTGTCTTATATTGGCCTATTTTGGTAATAATGGGGTGCATCTTATACTCCGATGTGTTTTATATGCTGGCAAATATGGTATCATCATTCTTATCATCAGCATAACAACATTCTGTTAATTCAATTCTGATTTAAATGATAACCTTTCCCAGAGTTTTCTAGGTAAAAATTAATCAGCAAATGCTTATCATTCCCTTCTTCCAAAGGCACCCTGGATCTGTGTAGCTTGCCCAGGAATACACAAGCTGGCTGTTCTCCCAGTAGGTCCATGAAGAAATCAAACTCCAGACCCTGGCTCCACAGCTAGTACTCAACTCAGCAATCCAGCTAGTTCATAGAACATTATAGGGTCATATTATGAATTATGCTAAGAAACAGGTAATGACACCGTTATAATGGTGGGGTTTTCAAGCATCCCTTAGAATCATAAGACGTAGGCATGCTAATGGCAGCTTGGATTCTTTCAAGAGATTCCTCCCCAATATGTTTGTGGAAAAGAAACTCTACACATCTTAACACAGGGATTCTCAACCTGTGGCCCATGGGCCAGATGTGGCCCACAGCACCATTTCATGTCCCCCCCCCCACTGCCTCCACCATACCAGGAAGTGCGATGTGGTGGAGGAAGGGCAAAAGGGCTGTCTGGCCCGTGAAGCTACCTGAGGGACTGTGACCCAGCTCCCACCCCTAGCTTTAAAAGGTTGAGAACTCCTGTCTTAACAAATCTGCTCTAAAAACATCTCTTTACAAATGCATTCTTACTCAGTAATGATTTTACTGTTTTCTATTTGCATTGTTTTAATGTTTTTAATTATACTCAGTTATTTATTATTTTTAAACTATTTTATATTGTTTTATACTGTTCTTTGGCTCACTTTCATGTAGGTTGTTCAAGCGCTTTCTTTCTGGTGTCACAAATAAATCCTTATGCTTGAGAAAGTGCAGGACCAAAACATACCTACTGAGATACCACACAGAGGGAATCTTGAAAAAGGAGTATTTTTGAAGCTAAACACCCCTTCAAGTGAAAGCTAAGAAAAATATATATCTGAGTTTAAACAAAACAGAACTGCAAAAGAAGACAAAAAAATGTTGTGGCTACCACTTCAAACATTTCAAGAAAAAAACTAGACAGCTAAATAGCATGCCCCACCATAGCAAACCATCTGGAAGCAAAAGGCACCAAAATGGTTAGATAGCCAATCATACACCTTTCCCAGATATCCCATACTCACTAGCATTGCCAAATACTCAGCTATACTTAGAATATACTTTGTAGAAATCTACAAAAAAAATCAGACTTCAACTCAGGTAATTAGGACTGTTCATTTTCTCAGTTCTCTTCTTCAGTTTCTAGGCCAGACGTGAAACTGCCAAGATGAAGGCACCTTTTTGTGAGTTCATTCTGCAGTTTCTTTCGCCTGACCTAGTGTGAGAAAGAATAGCTGGCAACACAAGATCACCGTTACCAGGGTACATCCAATTGTGGTTCAAAAATACCACAATCTCTGAGGAGACTCTTTAAACAGTATCTACCCCAGGAATCTCAGTGAACAAAATTAAATTTCTCACAATGAAACAGAGATGGGCTTTTTGTTTGTTTGTATCATAGAATTAATTGATATACTGTATTCCTACTGATACAGAGCAACCCAAATAGATATTCAGTACTATATTTCTTTTCTCATGTTGACAACTTGATCAGGGACATTAATTTCCATTAGCTATAAAGACATGTTAACAGAGTTTGCAACTTTAAGTGTTATGATTCAACTAATATGTGACTAGATCTTTATGATTTTACAGATCCCAGGACATTCTACTCATATTGTCTCACAGAGATGACAACAAACTAGATTATTAGTAGTTCATGTAATAATGAAATCAGGGCCGCCATCAGGGCAGTACTACCAATACTGCTGTATACGGCCCGGAGCTGACAGGGGCCCTGCCGCCGCCGGCCATAACTGTGACATTACTATGCATGGGGGGAGGCAATAATGATTGCTCAGTATGGGGCCCAGAAATTTCTAATGGCGGCCCTGAATGAAATCATACCTCTTTTTGTGTTAGCCTTGTTTTAACTGATTGTGAATGAAGGCAATACCTGGGAGGAGATAATAACATGCTGGAGGGGAAATTGGAAGGAAAAGGAGGAGAAATAATCTCTACTTAACTACAGAAACCATTATGCCCCCCCCCCCCACTGCCTCCAATCTACTAAAAGTAGCTCATTATGCCTCTATTTTAACTGCAGCAGCTGCTATACATGTAAAATACTTAAGAAAACAGTACTTCTTAACTATTTGTCTCTTTCTCAGGTTTCCAGGTCCATATTACAGAATTGCGGAGTATTGAATTTCTAATAAAATTCCCTTTAACTTCGTGAAAGAATTAATGGACACAAATCAGACACCAGAAATGACAACATACTGAAACCCATTTCAAAGCATTTCAATTTACCTAAACACTCTACACCGGAATTGAAAGTTGCCATTATGGAACAGAGAAATTATAAAACAAGGATCCAGAGAGAGACAGCAGAGATAAAATGTGTACACATGCTGGACACGCATCACAAAGGTTTGAATATTAGTCAGGAGTTTCTAGGAAATTCAAATCTAAAATGCCATAACTAAGAGGCTGTAGTTTATCTTGCAGAACAGTCTTTTTAAAAAATGGTGATGGACTGGGGGATGGTTCTCAGGACAGTTGACAGAGCAGGGTGACTGTTTGACCTCTAGCTAGGTCTCACACAGCAGTCCTCAATTAATTCGTTTGCAGATATGTAATGTCAGAATGTTTATTTTGCACCCACTAACCATTTACAACAGGAGTCCTCAAGCTTTTTAAGCCACAGGCTGGACCACACCCCCTCAGACTATTGGTGGGCCAGACTCCCCCTGCCACTGCTGCCAGTGGTGGTGGGGAGGGGGGCTTAGGTGGTCCTGACGCCACCCCCCACTCCTGACCAGCAGGACTAACCTGAGCCCCTCACCACAACCTCCACACACTGTTTTCCTGCTTACCAGCCTGGAGGAGCTGCATGGAGGAGTCCAAGCTCTCCTTCTCACCCGCACTCAGCCAGAGCAGCCCCCAGGAAAGACACAGGCAGCCACATGCATCTGCTGCTTCTGCTTCTGCCACGGCCTCAATCCTTTTCCCCTCCACTTGATGCGTCCCTAACGGCGATCCATAGGAGGGTGGATATTTTAAGGCTTACAACATGCACCCTGCATCATTAGGGACACGCCAAGCAAGTGGAGGGGAAAAGGATTGAGGTGGCAGCGGTGGTGGAAGTGGCAAATGGAGCAAGGGCACAGGCCACGTGAAATGATGTCATGGGCCAGATCCAGCCCACGGGCCGTAGGTTGAGAACCCCTGATTTACAACTTAACAGAACCAAACTTCACAATAATCAAACTAATCCCAATCAAGGATCTTCTGTTGTTACTGTTGCAAATAGCCACACTGATAGTATGTTATTACTGGTTGTAAATAGCACACTGATTTGCAAACCTATCTGTTAAGCCAACCAACCACTGTGTGCCTCTGTACCTGATATATATATAAATATATATATAAAATTGATACCATGAAAACTCACTCTTATGTCTGACACTTCATGGACTTGATCCATGAAAGCTAGTATTAAAATACAGGAGTTAGTCTTTAAACTGTCACAACGTGCTTTGTCTTTGTTTGTTTGTTTGTTTGTTTGTTCTCTGAGGTGATATACCAGTCACTTTAACTTCAAGCAGCATGTGAAGTTGTGGTAAAACTCCAATAGATACACTCAGAAAGTCCCAGGGTTTCAATCTTGTGAACTCTAGCTACACTACACCAATTAGGTAATTTAATAATGATGTAGCCATACTTTTCAACCATTTCATTAGCATATTGCCTGTAGCTCATTATGCCTCTATTTTAACTGCAGCAGCTGCTATACATGTAAAATACTTAAGAAAACAGCTGAAAAAAAATGCTAACAGGGTATTGCTACTGCTGTACTGCAAACAGAAATAGCCTAATTTAGGTGGTTAGTCAGACCAGCATTGATAGTAGCAGCAGCCATATCTCTGACAGAGATATCTCATGACAGAACATGCCACAGATTGATGTCATGTTAAACAAGATTAACATCATGAATTAAAAATAACTATTATGTTTGGAGGGGGGGGGAACCTTCTATTTCTCCTTAAGAGGCCTCTGAGTGTTGCTAGTACTAAATAGTAACCACATTAGGAAAAGCTAGTATTAATCGTTTCAGACACTTGCAGACATAATTTCATGCAAATGACTTTAAAGATTTGAGACTAAAGCAGAGAAGCTATGAGCTTCATAAGATGACTATTTAACATTTATTGTGCCATATAAGTCACTTTAAGGACCCTTATGCTATTCCCACTATTTATGCGACATTATGATTGTTTAACTGCAATCCTGTGAAAGGAAAATATGTGGCTTCTTATCAATCTACTAAAAGCAAATCGCTTCAATACAGGATAAGACACATGGTGTGTTTTCGCATTATTATTATTTTTAGTTTTGCCATCTGATATTTTGCAGATAAACAAGAAATTCTATACACATGGTGAAGAAAAGGCGAAAAAGTGCAAAACAAATAGCATTGGTTAGTATTTCGCTACACAAATCAGGCCTATTAACTAAGCAGCCTAAATTTAATGTGTTACATTTTGCATCTTGCTCTTGTCTTACCAGTACAATGATAGATGTATATTTAAATACTGTAATATTTAACTACCAGAGGTTTTGATATGTAGGTGTGGCTCTTTTTAAAAAAATTAAACAATATTTTCTGCCATAGTTCCACAGAACAACAGTTTTGTAATGATGATCAGCAAGTAGTTGGTAGATAAGTGTTTCTTTTTCTCTGTCCCTGATGGTCACTGATCATGCTGACCTGGGTGACAGACAACGTAGAACTGGCTTAGAGAGTGACTTTAAAAACAACAATCCTAAACCAGACTAATGGAGGTTAAGCCTCTTCTCGTTCAGAAGCTGAAATCCATTCTGTGAAGCCAAATGTTCTCTCAGTATATCAGAGGCATTACTATTTTGGAATGTCTTCTTCCTTGCCAAATTTGCTGGAGACTGTCCTCAGCTGAATCTTTTGCAAAAGGCAAAGTGACGCATACAAAACCTGACTTTCCTCAACTGACCTTGCCAGCTCCTTCCTTATTTATCCTGCTAAATATACAGATTGCTGTAAAATGTTCTCAGGATAGCTTAAAATGAGCAAAAGCAAATCAAATCTCAGGGCCTCTTGCAGACATTTTGAGGTAAACTCTCAGTCCTGGCTGAACAATAAAAATGTTACACAGCAATGAAAGAGCAAATAACAGTATGAAAAGTTCAAGATTAAATATAAAATTTATGGGGACATGGAAAGGATTTTGTTTGATGGCACAGTAACAGGAAGGTAGATGTCACACAATTTTTTTAGGGGAGGAGAGACAGCCATATGATCCATCACTCTGTCTCAAGAATTTGCATTCTTTTCCGGTAAAAGAGACCAGAAAAATCAAGAAATCTATTTGTTGTTGTTCAGTCGCAGTCGATTCCAACCCTTTGCGACCCTATGGACCATTGACCTCCAGGCACCTCTGTCCTCCACCATCCTCCTCAACCCACCCAGCTCTGTGCCCACTGCATCTACAACACCATCTAGCCATCTCATCTTTGGATGTCCCCTTCTTCTTTTGCCCTCCACCTTTCCCAGCATCAAGGCCTTCTCAAGGGAATCCTCCCTTCTCATTTGGTGTCCAAAGTACTTCAACTTCATTTTTACTATTAGACCTTCCAATGAGCAGTCAGGGTTGATTTCTTCTAAGATTGGCCTGTTTGTTCTCCTCGCTGTCCAGGGGACTCTCAAAATTCTCCTCCAACACCACCTTTCAAAGACATCTATTCTTCTGCACTCAGCTTTCCTAATGGTCCAGCTCTCACACCCATACATTACCACCAGGAATACCATTGCTTTGACTATGCAAATTTTTGTTTTCAAGGTGATGTCTCAACTTTTTGCTATGTTCCCCAGGTTTCTCATAGTTTGTCTCCCCAGAATCTATAACTACTGAAAAAATTATATTTACAGGACCATTCTATTCACTAAAAAGGAAGCTTCTCACCCCTGCAGAACTCTTCATCAGGCTTGTCATGGAAGAATTTACCATGACTATAAGATTTTTCTCTTCCTGGCCCCATCCTCATCTGCAATTGCTACATCTATTATTATTATTATTATTATTATTATTATTATTATTATTATTATTATTATTATTATTATTATTATTATTATTATACCACCCATTTGGGAAATTTCTCACTCTGGATGGTGTACATACAAATATCAAGTAACACATCAAAACACACAACAAATCAAAAACAGACCAACCAAACACATCCCACAGTACCATTTCATGTGGCCACCACCACCACCTCCCCTGCACCAGGAAGTGCCATGTGGTGTAGGAAGGGCAAAATGGCCGTCTGAGTCACGAAGCTGTCTGAGGGAGAGTGATCCGGCCCCCGGCTTAAAAAGGTTGAGAACTCCTGCCTTATATAATAACATTAACTCCTTCTATCTTACATAGTAGGCAACAGGTAACCAGTGCAGGCCTGCCAAAGCTGGGAAAATATATATGATCAAATTTCTTTATGCCTTTTATTTCTTTATCTCTGTATGAGACACAAGGGCAGCCCCATGTAGAGAGAATTACAGTAGTCAATCTGCAAAATTACCAATGAGTGAGTGGGTCAGGGTTATTAGAGACTATTGGTCCAAGTAGGAGCATAACTGCGTAATCTGCCGTAACTGGAAAACAGCTTTGGACACCGCCGTTATTTGTTATTCAAATGAGAGCAATAGGTCCATAATGACCCCCAGGTTGTGGACCTGGTCCCTAGGGGTAAGAGTAGTTCCACCCAGGGTAGGGACCAGGCCTCCTAGTCAGGCAGTCTTGTCAGGGTTCAGTTTCAGCCTGTTAGCTTTTTTTCCACTCCATTATCGAGTCCGGACACTCATCAAAACATTGGACTGCATCAACTGCAGGCAATGAACAGGAGAGATAGAGTTGGGTGTCATCAGCATATTGGAAACACCGAATCCCAAATATCCTTCAATGCTTCATCACTTGTAGTTCTTCTGTGAACCATAGGGATGAAAAAGCTCTACAGCAGAGAGGGCATCTAAGAGCGATCATGTCAACCACCTGGGTTGACTCCACATACCACCTAGCAACCTGAACATCAACAGGAGCACTGGCCAGGTTAGCTGAAATCCCACTCAAGGCTGCTTTGAAACCAACTGGATCCAACAGCCCTCATGGGTGGACCATTCTAATTGGTCCTGGTGCCCCATGGGACAGGGTTGATGTCATAATTTTGCACTACAAGCCTAATAAATAGGACTCAGCAACTTGACTTCTAATGGGATTTTGGTAATCCAATAAAGATTATGCCCAACCCTGATTTTCAGATCTTGCATATAAAACATATGGCTGTGTTTCTTCTCCCTTTTTTATAGCAGCAAGCAAATTGAGTTCAATACTTCAAAGTATTGCATATAGGGTAACAGAGTTCAGATACAAAACATTTATTTTTGTGTGCTAAATTCTCCCATTCATTGCTACATTTTCTCAATTAAAATCAAAAGACTTTTCTCCAAACTGGACAGCAATGCAGGTTGGGTTTTCCGTTAGTTTAAAAATCTAAATAATGAAATCAAAGAGCAGGTTGGCTCTCATGGAATATATTTGTGTATGGAAAACCTGCAGACTCCAAAGACTAAGAAAACAATGAACAAAAGGACAGGATGTTTCTGCACTCCATTGTCAATGCTGGAGGTGTATATGGAAACCAAAACACATAAAACAGCTCATTGTTATTGTGCATTATCTGTGACTTTTCCAGGAAAATGCATTGCTTAAAAAGAAACAAATGACTTCTAGGTATTGAACTATGCCATTTCATTTTGAAGCAACATTTTAACTCATTACTGGATGTGGACCCATTACACTTCCCAAAAGGTCATACAAAAACATACACTTGCATGTTTTCTGAGTAAAGAGATGGGCAGAAGGCTAACAGATGAATGTGCCATGCTACAGAAAAGGGTTACAAGTAAAATTATTTTTCTCGTCTTATCTTGCTGAGCTGATTTGCTGGGTCTGCTCCAAAAATAGATATTTTTGATTTGGTATTCCCCTAAAATTAAAAATGGAAAAGAAAGGCACAAAAATAAGGAGGTGAAAAGATTTCATTTAAAGATTTCCTCTTCTATAAGTGCTAGTTCTCCTCGTCTTCTCTACTACTTCAGCTTGAACAGAGATTGCTAAATATCACTATGGAGGTTTTTAGAGGAATGTTTAAATCAACAGTCTTCACACTTGGGGGGGGGAGCACTTCTCTTATTTCTTTCTGTCATATCCCCCCCCCCCCTCTGCCTGTCATGCCTTTTGTTGGCTGGACAACTTAATAAAATGGAAACCAGATGTTGGGATTTCAATTCTCTGCTGTACCTTTGGAAAGAAGATCCAGCTTGTGTGACCTTGGACAAGCTGCATAGTCCCAAATTACTAGCAGAAGGAGAGACTGAAAAACTATTCTGAATTACTGTATGCCTGAGAAACATTGGAAAGGATCACCATAAGTCAGATTCCACTTGATATCAAGAATTTGTTTCTTTTAATTGCAGGTGTTGGTGGTGGGGTTTTCTTTTCTTTTATCTTCTTTCTGCGATTTCCACTGTTTCATAGCAACTAGACCAATGTTTCCTAACCTTTGGTTTTTGGACTTCAATTCCCAGAAGCCTGTCAATTCCTCAAAGCACTGATTAGCCAATGTACTGCAGGGCCATAGCCAGGGGGTTAGTTCAATAGTTAGCCGTTTGCCTACCCTCAAACTCCCGGCTGCTTTTATCTATCTATCTATCTATCTATCTATCTATCTATCTATCTATCTATCTATCTATCTATCTATCTATCTATCTATCTATCTATCTATCTATCTAGATAGATAGATAGATAGATAGATAGATAGATAGATAGATAGATAGATAGATAGATAGATAGATAGATAGATAGATAGATAGATAGATAGATAGATAGATAAAAGCAGCCGGGAGTTTGAGGGTAGGCAAGATAGATAGATATTATTCACCTGCCCACATCTAGAATCCTGGCTATTGCCCTGATGTACCGACTTATGCTTCTAGGAATTGAAGTCTCCCTGTGGGGCCTGTGCCCCATGTTGGGAACCACTGAGCTAGACAAACAGCTTCCACTGGGCATGCTGCCTCACCCAACATTTTCTTCAAAGTTCTGCCATAGAATTTTACCTGCTTTGTTCACTCATTTTCACGTGCATTAGCCAAAAATATGGGATGTTAGACTTGATTGGGAGAGGTACCCTTCATTTGCTCTGGCAATCTCCAGATTCCAGTTATGTAAGCTAAAATGCCAGAAGTTTGTGAAAGGAGAACATGATATTGGCCTATACACCTGAATGTCAATCCCAATGCTAATATGGTGAAGCAACTAAGCTGATCCAAAAAGTCTATGTTTCAGTCCAAAACTAGGCAGATGATTTTAGACATGCCTTCATTTATCACATTTAGTCTTGATCTACATAATGGCTATTTTCATACTGAGCTATTAACATGAAGTGATATGTAGAATGTGTTCCTTTATCCTTCCAGAGTCCTCTGCTGTTCTATCCCAAGACCATCAGCCACCTGAAAAGTGGCAATCTGTTTTCCTTGTTTGTTTTGTTTCCTCACCTCACAAGCCTACAATGTGCAACAGCAACTATACAATAAATGGTCTCAAAAGTTCACTGTCCAGCTTGAACGTCTGGAGCGAGGCAGCCCACATGCCGCAGAAGATAGCAGCAATAGCTCCCACCATCCCTAGAATAAGCAGCCCTTGCAGGAAGGTTTTGAAATTATTGTTTCATTGAAGGAATACTGATACAGTGGAATTCCTGATAACATCTGATCCTGGTAATGTCAAATCCGCATAATGTTGCATTCGTTATGCACCACGTGATGCTCTGGATAACAACGCAAAAAGGCTAAAAACCGACTTTATGCGGAGCATCTCCATAGGAGATCCCAGATAACAACGGTTTTTGGCCATTTTTGTAACTTTATCTGGAGCATCTCCCATAGGGACCGCATAAAGTCCAAATCCGGTTAACGACCAGATTTGTGGAACCAAGTTTGGATGCTATCAGGAGTTCTACTGTACTACCTTGATATTTATTTGGGATTTGGAGTTCTGTAGGATCCATCAGGGTGGAAGGACCATTAAAGTGGACTAATATTCTTTCTTCAACTAAGCTGAATGTTTAAGGATACATCTCAATACTAGAAGAACTATAACATTCATATCAGAAACAGAACACAGTGTACTGCTATAACATCCATACTTTTTTGTAAGAATATTTTGATAGTGGTTGAAATCCTAAAATTTTGCCTATGCAAACTGGTGACAGTCACGGGCCATTATCTCTAAGAAAGTTTCCTATTCCACCTACCTATTCTCTCAGGATCCCATTTGACCTAGGAAAGCTTCTGGAAGCCTTGGGACAGGAGGTGAAACCTATGGAGTCCAAACATCACCACCAATAACTTGAACCAAATATTAAAGGCTTTTCCCTCTGCTAAGGGGGTGAAACAGAGAATGAACAACAGAACCTGTAGCTGATGATGTTATCAGCTTGAACAGGAATAAACCTACGCAATGGAATTTCTGCCATTGTGTATAAAGTGTTGAGAGTAATGTTGAGTGTTCTTAGTATTTATTGTTTGCTGCTTGGCCAATTAAATGTCTTAATGATTCTTTAGTTTTATCTATGAGATGTGTTATCTGCTGCATATTAAAACTGAGCTAAGCTTAATATGATATTTGTAGCTGAAGAATACTTGCAAGCTTTATTGACTTTTTTAATATTTCAAATTTGATAAAAGAGCACTAAACTGAGCAGAAACACTTCTGAATCACTTCATAAATACAAACTCATACTAAAGAACCTTTAGCTGTTTTATCTAAAAGCCAGTGGACGTCTCTATTTTCTCACATAATTAGTTTGTCTATCTTTTTCCAAAAATCAATTCATGTACTGTACTTTAAAGAAAGCTTATTAGTATCTGCTACATAGCAGAATAGCAGGGAACTGTGGTGGCTTAGTGATTAAGACACTGAACTTAATGACCCAAGTGCTGCGCGACGGAGTGAGCTCCCATCTCTGTCCCAGCTCCTGCCAAACAAGCAGCTCAAAAGCAAGAAATTGCAAGTAGATAAATAGGTACCACTTTGGTAGAAAGATAACAGTGTTCCATGCACTCCTGTGTCTAGTCATGCCTGCCACAATGAAGTTCCTCCCCACCACCACCACTCTATCTGTGTGTCTCTGTGCACATTTCTATATGTGCAAGTAAATCTATGTCCTTTCATTCCTATGTTGCATCTTTGATCAGCTTTGAAAGAATATTTGCTTTCCTGCCAAACAAGCAGTAAATTGCATCAGAAGGAACTTGGCATCAGCCAATATACGTCAAGACTGAAACTTATTGTCTTGGAAGATGTGTGCAGCTCAAATCTGTCTGGCCTCTCCACCTGAAGAGCAAAGTACCTCTGGACTGACTCTGCTCCTCCCAGCTTCCTCTTAAATCCTCCTGGACAAGAAGAAGCATAAGGCAATGTCCTATTCCAGTTGAAATTTGTCTTTACAACTTAGTTTCCCCTTGGTTTCATGTCTTAAGAACATAACATAAGAACAGCCTTGCTGGAACAGGCCACAGCCCATCCAGTCCAGCATTCTGTCTCACACAGTGGCTCACCATTTCCTTCAGGGTATTCCCAAGGAGATGCCTTCACCTGCTTAGGATTCCCTGGAAATGGCATTGAGAGATATCCTGCCTATCTCTCCAACCCCGAGGTTGTCCTTAAGTATCCATAATTATAGCCATTGATACCCTTGTCCTCCATGAACTTGTCTTCCTATACCTGCGGTGCGACAGGTGCTTCAAAGGGCGAGAGCCCTGGCCGGACTCTTTCCACGGCCACCTGCCTGGAGGAGGGAGGTGCTGCTGCCCTGTCCTCGCCGCCAAAGACTTCCACCTGCGGCGGGACGGGTGCTTCAAAGGGTGAGAGCCCTTGCCGGACTCTTCCCATGGCCACCTGCCTGGAAGAGGGAGGTGCTGCTGCCCCGTTCCTGCCACCAAAGACTTCCACCTGTGGCAGGATGGGTGCTTCAAAGGGCGAGAGCCCAGACGTTGGTCTCTATCAGACTCCCCCTACTGCTACATGCGGAATACCAACTTCTCCCTTCACTTCACCAACCGGCTCCATCTTAGCTTCTCATGTGGCCTGGCAGGCCGAGGGAGGTGAGATCGTGCGCATTGGTCGGCGCTACGGCGGGAGGCAGTAATGTTGTATCTATTGTATGAGCTGATGTGCTGCCTATATTTGACTGTATGCATTGTATGCATTATTTTGTATTCTGTTGTTGTTGTTGTTGTTCAGTCGCACAGTCGATTCCGACCCTTTGCGACCCTATAGACCATTTTTCTCCAGGCGCCTCTGTCCTCCACCATCCCCATCAGCACTCCCAGTTCTGTACCCATTGTGTCTACAATCCCATCTAGCCATCTCATCTTTGGCCTCCCCCTTCTTCTTTTGCCCTCCACCTTTCCCAACATCAAGGCCTTCTCAAGCGAATCCTCCCTTCTCATTTGATGTCCAAAGTACTTCAGCTTCGTCTTTACTATTAGACCTTCCAATGAGCAGTCAGGGTTGATTTCTTCTAAGATTGACCTATTTGTTCTCCTCGCTGTCCAGGGTACCCTCAAAACTCTCCTCCAACACCACATTTCAAAGGCATCTATTCTTCTGCGCTCAGCCTTCCTAATGGTCCAGCTCTCACACCCATACATTACCACTGGGAATACCATTGCTTTGACTATTCTAATTTTTGTTTGCAATGTGATATCTCTGCTTTTCACTATGTTCCCCAGGTTTCTCATGGCTTGTCTCCCAAGAATCAGTCGCCTTTTTATTTCATGGCTGCAATCCCCATCTGCAGTGATCTTTGATCCAAGGAATGTAAAATCTGTCACTGCTTCTACTTCTTCCCCATCTATTTTCCAGGATGTTTTTTTTATCATTGTTTAATCTATGCTGTATTTATGTATTGCTTTGCTGATATTGTTTTGCTTGTATTACATTGTATATTTGCTTTGTTTGTTAGCTGCCTTAAGTCACCCATTGGGTAGAGTAAGGCGGGCTATAAATAAAACTTGACTTGACCTTTTGATTTTCATCTGATCTTGATTTCTGCCTTGTTCTTCAGTCGTGCACCCTAGTTTCCCTCGTTTTGCCTTAGTTTTCTAGTCTAACCCCTGGTTCAGGGTTCCCAGCACATCTTTGCTACCAACAGCTCAGCCTTACACAAGTATTTATTGTGTCATTAATAGAACAATCTACAGCAGGAGTTCTCAACCTTTTAAATCCAGGGGCTGGGTCAATCTCAGACAGCTTCGGGGCTGGACGGCCATTTCCCCCTTCCTCCACTACATGGCACTTCCTGGTGTGGTGGACGCAGTGGGGGGGGGCACATGAAATGGTGCCATGGGCTGCATGTGGCCCACGGGCCACAGGTTGAGAATCACTGGTTTACAGATTGCATTTTAAGATATAGCTCTTACAGGGTGGCTTATATAGAAATGAAACAGAAAATAAAGTAAAACTGATTCACACTATCTGGAATCCTGCTTGTCAAACGCAATGCCAAGGCAATAACACAATCAGTTGTGTGCTTCCCATTTTGACTGCTGAAATTGGGGTTATTTAAACCACCCACAGGGATCATTTATTTTGCACCAATTCCAAAATCGCTATGTTCTTTGATTAAGTGTGTAAATGTGTATGTTGGTGTACATTGTGTTTCTTGGATTTATCCCATAAAAATAACAGACTTCTGGCTGCAGAGAATACAGTATTTTTTTAAAAAATATATATCAGTCTGTACAATTATAGCACTATAACACCCAGCGTTGTATATTGCTATTAGATGTACAGTGGTACCTCAGTTAATGTAATTAATGTGTTCTCTGGGACATTTTGTACAGTGAAAATTACTTTAACCAAATTTCCCATAGGAATACACTGAATGCAATTTCCAATAGAAATCATTGAAAATAAAAATACATTAACTGAAACATGGTTTCCCATAAGAATGCATTGAAAACCAATTAATCCATTCTGGGGGAAAATTCCGTAAACCGAGCCACTATTTTCTATGGATTTCCTTTTGTTATGCAATTTTTATGTTAACCGAACCATTTGCTAACCACGGTTCCACTGTATGCCTGTTCATTTGTTGTTGTATCATTATAACATTATAGCACTGTATTTTTAAACGTCCAAAAAATCTTACTTTAAACTAGAAACCTCTATATAACATGCTGAAATGCAGGAGACACAAAAAAAGCTTGCCATCTCAGTTTAAAATGAAATTATTCAGAACCAGTGTAGTTCGATGGAATGATTCTATATGGAGTGGGATGGGGGATCAGATAAAGTTTTAAAATGGATGTGCACCCCAGCTCATATACCACATGACCTTATATCAATTACACAATGTAATAGTCTAGGCTGGATGCCACTGATGCATGGATGACTTCAGAGACACCTCTTCTCTGGAGCTGTGGGGCTGTTTTTAGAGATGATTCAGAATTGCAGAATGCATCTGACTTAATATTTACAAACATGCATTGAACTAGTGGCATTAGTATCAGCATGAATTGGTTTGGGATCAGGTCCACACCAGCCTTTTATAAAAGAATGAGGAAAATGGAGGGAAGGTGGTTCTCAGGGCCCTATAGAAAGATTGGATTCAATTAGCTGTTATCTGAGATGGGAAGGCACAAGGCGAGGAGAAATCAGAAGCAATACTTCTTTATTATTATTATTATTATTATTATTATTATTATTATTATTATTATTATTATTATTATTATTATTATTATTATTATTATTATTATTATTATTATTATGTTCACATTTACATGCCACCCACTTGACTATGCAACTCAGGGTGGCTAACAAAAATGCAAATCATAACAACGATTAACAGTAAATAAATCACATAACAGCAAATAAATCACAATATATCACCACGTCATAAAATACTCATAAAATATTTGTAAATGCCCATATTCATAAATGTTCATTTAAAGTCCCGCAGCAGCACAAATAACATGTCCTCATCCGTTCACAGGGGCTGCAGTGGCTCCTATCCTATCACAAGCTTTTCGTCTCCCCGGCCCTGGGAGGGAGGGGCCCAGGTCAGCTGGGCGGCAGTCTCTGGCTGCCCGCAGAAGCCAACAGCTTTTCTTCTTCCCGACCCCGAGAGGGAAGGGCCCGGGGCCGGAGCAGTGGCTGTGCCTATGTCTGAAAGTCTGGCTAATTGGCTATGCCTGTGCCTATGTCTAAGAGTCTAGCCAATTGCTAATTAAAATTGCTGGTTCCTGCCAGGCGCATGCTGGTATATTGGGCAATCGGGCTTTGTCCCACCCTGCCCTTGCCTCTGGCACTCTGGGACGCCAATAGCAATGTATGGGATTCCCCCCAACCCACCCTCCATAATAGGCGCCTCCGCCACTCCCTGTTCAGCGCCTTCCCATAGTGCCCTGCACGCCCTGGTTCCGGCTAGAGAGAAAGGAGTGGAAAGATTGAAGTAAGCTCAGGGCCTAACAGAATCTCATCAATGGAAGTCTCTGGAAAGGGGGTGGTGGTGATGGGTATAAAACCAGGATGGAAAAGTCTTTATTCTAGTTTGGCTGCTCCTATGAGAGTTAGATTCATCTGCTGTCTTGCTGCCATTCTGCGTATGCCTTGGAACTATGCTACTGCTATATAAGTACAGTACAGTACTCAATTAGGATAGTTAGCCTTCCTTATTTTTATTGGGGGATCTCCTTTCAGATATCAATTTCATAAGCTGCAAAACTGAAGTGGGTTTTGTTGTAATTATTTTAATAGTTCTTGAATTTTTGCTTGAATTTTATAGGGATATTTTTATTTGCTTCATTTTTTTCAATGTCTGGTTCTTTTTAATGGTTGTTTTTCTTATTGTGACTTGCATTTCAATGGCCCACTGGAAGTTACTTTGAAAGAGGGCTTTTAAAAGCTATTCTTAAAGGCAACCTATAAATATTTTAAATAAACGTAGAACGTGCATTAAAACCCACTGAGAGGCAGTACCCACACATGCAATCAAAATAACATCCTGACATGCCAATAGCTTTCTCTCCCAGCAGGATACAAACAGTGTGCTTTTCATGTATTCATTTTCGGGGCTGCTTAACAATATTATCTCCAAAATAGCAGGCTGTTCAAGTGCACTCTCCTTGAAAACTTTAACAACAATGAGCTGTAATTTGCTTAGTCCATTCCTCAAATGCTTGGACATCATGGAAGGTGCAAATTGAATCTCTTTGGAAAGAGAATTTGAACTTCTTTCATGCGTTCATTTCTATTAACTTATTGCACCTAGGTAGAATCAATGGGTTTTATATCAAAGCACTTAGTTTACTTTGAAGTAAGCTTATATTCATAGGACACGCTGAAAAGCAAAACACCAGTTACCTATTATTTTTAATGACAAGTGGACTAGTGTTGCTGTTTTCCAATAAGAAATTAATTATCACTGTTGCTGCATTTAACATTTAAGGCACGTAACGGACAACACCTTGATTTCACCTTGTTGAAAGAACTGAATAGAACTCTATGAAGTGAAATGGTAGACGAAGGATGGTGAAGATCTGGTATTTTTAACTTTAACTCGCACAATCCTCAGCCTGTATTGACAATGACAAAAGACTTTGTGAGTTATAGTCCAAAACATCTGGAGTGCAAAAATTTTGCCGCCCTTGTAATAGACTCTCTATTACATTTAAAAAGCTGTACTTAAAAAAAAAAGAGCTCAGCTTCCTCAATGAAACACATGTTTGTTTTTTGTGTCAGAGATTACTTTGGTTGAAAGGATTTTAGGGGATGCCTCAATGAGGCTCCTTTCATGTCCCCAAGTGCAGCTTTTGAGTATCGAAACCCATCCTTCCAGTCTGCAGCTCAGCACTTTAGACACTTAGCCATAAAAATGATGAAGTATGAATCAGCTTACTGATCTCATCAACTCAGGATTTCATCATGTGCTTCCCTTGGAACATACTGGAATATCTTGAAAAGAAGAGCCAGAATAGGCATGCAAGAGTTTCTGCAGCTCTGAGCCACAACAGTTTCATATATTGATTCTGAAGATGAATATCAATTCTCACAGCAGAAATTTTTATTCGTCCACTAAGGATAGGAATTCCAATTCTGTCACAGTATGCTACGATGCATGTATAGACTATTAAAATAATTACAGGGGGTATAGAAAAATTAGCTCTAAAAATGAAGTGTTTGAAAATATGGGAATGGCATTAGCACACTCTTTTGGTGAATTCAATGTTTCACAGTGGTTTAATGTTTTGAAATTCTAGCATTCCTGCACCCTAGAATTACAGGCTATTATTCTAGACCAGTGATGGCGAACATTTTAGAGACCAGTGCCCAAATTGAAGGAAATGCTCCCATTGGGCTGCTGGACAGAGGGGCCGGGTGAACTCTGTCCTGGGGGAGGGAAGAAGCACTTCCATTGGGCTGCTGGGCAGAGGGGCAGGGTGAACTCTGTGCTGGGGGAGGAAGTGCTACAATTGGACTACTGGGCAGAGGAGCAGGACAAACTCTGTGCTGGGGTGACTGCACAGGTGCCCACAGAGAGGGCTCCAAGTGCCACCTCTGGCATGTGTGTCATAGGTTCGCCACCACTGTTCTAGACTCTTATTATTCTAAGCACTGCAGAGTAATAAGCAAAACAAATTATTTTATTGTTATAATGGCAGCCTACAGATCTTAGGTTCTAAATCAGTGGTTCCCAACGTGGGGCCCATGCCCCACAGGGGGACCTCACTTCCCAGAAGTCTAAGTCAGTACATTGGCTGATCAGTGATTTGGGGAATTGACTTAGGCTTCTGTGAACTGAAGTCCCAAAACCAAAGGTTTTGCTCTAGACCCTTGGAGTACGAGAAGATGCTAATTCAATAGTGATTCCTATTGAAAAAAATTCCTTCGAAGTTTCAAGTCCTTAGCATTCCAACTTCTGCAAAAAGCTTGTTTATATTTGGTGAAGGACAAATGAGGATATAAATAATGGCCAGAAATGATGGTCACACACACACCACATATGAACAACACAAGCAGCATGTAGCAGTGAGGCAGATGGCTTCTCCAGAAGCCAAAACGTCAACATTATGGACTTCTCTCCATAGCTTCAATATGGCACAGCTGAGTGAGCATTTAGAATACAAATACGCTTAAAGGCTAAGAAATGCTTTTTACATTGTATGTTTTTACTTTTAAGAACTTTGGCATTTTAGTATTCTCTGCTTTTTAAATGTGCCTTTCTAGTATTTTAGTATTTTTATAATGTAAGTTATAAAACAGTATTTTTAGTATTTTATTATATTTTTCATGTACTTAGGTTTCTGGTCTTGACATTTATAACCAGTAGCCTTTCACAAGTTGTTAGAAAAGATTTACTTTTCAAGCATTGTGCTTACAGTTTTTCATGGCTATAAGACTTTTGGATGCCTCACACTGTTAAAGTATTTTGTGCCTATGAAACACAGAAGCAATATGGTTAAATAACTTGGAGAAATAGATACAGTAAGCTGATGCTGCCTGAAATTACTGCAACACTACAAAGACTAACATCTTGATGTCCAGATGAATTTTGACATTATTGGAAATGGTGGTCTGATCTCATTCTGGAATTAACACTTCATTGGGATAAATACTAGCTGTGATGAACATAGACTTCTGATTTTTTTCCCCTGGAAGTCTATAATGTTACATAGGTATCTTGGGACATCAGACATCTGACCTGACAACTGCTTAACTAAAGATTTAGCTTAATAATCAATACATTTGCTTTGCAGAGTTTCCAATGATATATTTTTATTCCTGTGTCTGTGAATGATATTCATACAGATTTAAAATGGAAAATACTCCTCAGAATGTTCAACAGACTTAAGACCTAATTGTAAACATTTCTATGGTTGTTCAGTGACCACATAATCACTGTTCTTTAGTCAAGTGTAGCCTGAGCCAAAGGTGGAAAATGGTATCTATATTTTTCTTGTATAGAAGACAACCAGGATTCTTGCTGAATCTAATTTACTTACAGTGAAAGAACACTTTTATATTAGCATACTCAATTGGCATTAATTTTAGATAATCTTGTCATTACCTCACACTGGGTCTTATAGAAAAAAGTACCCACAGTAACATTCCACCTAACAACTCTGATCTAACTTTCATGGCTGTTCAATCCAACAAAAGAGGGCTAAGTCCTAGCAACCTCTGGCATTCAGCCACTCCTCCATTGTCTTCTGATCAATCCAGGTATAACGTAAAACAAAGAATGTGCTGAACAATCAGACGGTTCCTCCTTATCTAGATGGACTTTGGTCTGTGACCTGATTCTCTGTCCCGCCCTCGACTTTGGTTTTATGAGGCCATGTAACTACACCAGTTGGATAGCTTGGTGTACTTTCCTTCCACCAAGGGAGGTACATCTACAATTCAATGTGTAATGGAAGGAACAGGAGACTGAGTGAAACAGCCTGTATAAGATGTCTGATGCCGTGTATGTGCCCTTTGAGTCTCCAATCCCTGGGTTTTACTATTGGATTAGTACTTTTGCAGCAGAATCTGGAAAAAATAGTATTCCTATCAATGCAAAATCTATAAATGACTCGTGGTTTAAGACCCCATTGAAAGAAGTATTGTGGTCAGAGGCACCTCTTTTATACCCTTTTCACAGCCACCAACCAGAAAAATCCAGAGAAGGAATGGAGGAAGAGAGACTGCAAAAGCATCAGGAAAAATTCCCAGACTTTAATTGCACAACATAGTTTTTTTTGTTTGTTTTTTGCAAATTCATTGTGTTCCCGTACTGTTTTAATGGCTAAACTAAGATAATTTGTACTAAAACAACCAAGAATATGCTTACAAATATGAATATTCTCTTGAAGCATGCAGGATTGTGAAGAGTGACTGTTGTCCCTTTCTAATAACATCATGAAGCTGCAGCTTCTAGGGATTATAATTAACAAATTTTTCTACTATGCTAGTATCTGCTATTTGTATGATAAGAACAATCAAGATCAAATGTAGTGTATGCATTGGACAGCTGAATATATTAACTCTAACTTAATGGATCAGCTCTAAATATAAAGGAAAATAGTGTAAGAAGAGGTTGCAGTCATCAATTGTTCTTCACCTAGAATCCTGACTTTCTGGTTCATATTTACAGCATCTTGCTTTAAAACCATTCACTACTGCTTATTAGATCTTGTTTTCACTCCTGGTGAACAATCGGTTTGCAGCTATTTGCTTCCCTGTGATTCCGTTCCGGTGGTTCTGAACTCACACCATCAACTACTACTCTATCATTCTGATTTGTGGGAGGAAACCTCTTGTATCTCAGCTTTGTTTGGACACCTTTTTATCAGACCTATTCCTCTTGTTACTGTGATACAATGTTTTCCTTCTTCTCAATCTTAGGTCCAAATCTAACTCTGCTTTGCAACTATAGCAGACTTACTATATCACTGGAACTTACTAAATATTGGTTCACCAAGTTCTCATTGATTCATTGGGTTTGCTCCAGCTGTATTAACAACTGGAAAGACCATAATCTTTCTCTAGGTATGAATGAACATTTTCATTCCATAATATGTACATAATATACAAGCAGCTGTTGTCTTGCCAGGTTATCCTACTATGATAATAGAGTAGACAATACTGCCAGTGACTCAATGTCGAGAGCTGGTGGCAGTTAACTAACCTGACAACCCTGAGGACTAATGGCCTTGGGTTGTGAAGTCCACAGGCAGTGCTGGGCATCAGCTGGTCCGGCCCGGTCTGAGCGGACCGGTAGTAGACCTGGCTGGCCCCTCCCCTCCCCACCCCGCCCACCTCTTTCCAGTAGAGCATGCGACCCGACGGCATCGGCTTCGGCTCTTCCTTCGTTCTCCTCCAGAGCGGCTGCTGCTGCCTCCTTAATAGGATGTGGGTGCTGCTCGGGTGGTGGTGGAGGTGGTGGTGTGTGCACGCCTGGCCCTAGGGGAGGGGGAACTGACATCATGCCACCCAGAGCAGCTCGCCTGCCCCCGCTGCCACTCCTTGCCTCCTTCTATCAGTAGCAGCAACTTTTGCGATGCCTGGACCTAGTCCTGCAGGAAGAGAACTTCCTGCAGGATGTCTGTCTGGGCATTGTGAGAGGTGTCCAGGCAGCATGGCAAGCAGGCCAACTCTCACAATGCCCAGAGTCAGACAGACAGAGTCAGACAGACAGAGAGAACTTCCTGCAGGACTAGGTCCAGGCATTGCAAAGGGATTTTCCTGGGGGGGTGCGGGGGGTGGAGGGGGAGTGTGTGTGTGTGTGTGTGTGTGTGTGTGTGTGTGTGTGTGTGTGTGTGTGTGTGTGTGTGTGTGTGTGTGTGTGTGTGTGTGTGTGTGTGTGTGTGTGTGTGTGTGTAGGGGAGCAGAGGTTAAAGGGATTTCCCAGGGGGTGGAGGGGGAATGAGGGCTGTGAAGCTCCCTAAACAGCAGTGAGTCTTTAAGGTGCCACAACATTTTTTTGTTTACTCTCTGATCTGCTTGCACATAATAATACTTTAGAATTGGTAGCCATTTTATTCTGTGCAAGCATATCAGAGAGTAAACAAAAAATGTTGTGGCACCTTAAAGACTCACTGCTGCTTCAAGGTAGACTGCAGCTGGCCCAGGGAGCTCCACGGTAAAACAGAGATGACCACTGAACCCTAGAGTTGGACGTCACTGGCTTTCAAGCAAGGGATACCTTTACCTTGCTTGAAAGCCAGTCGTATCCCACGCTAGGGTTCAGGTTGCTCATCTCTGTTTCAAAGCCGAAGAGCCAATGCTGTCTGCTTCTGCAGACGTTTCCATGGTCATGTGGCAGGCATGGCTAGACACCGGAGTGCACGGAACGCTGTTTACCTTCCTACCAAAGTGGTCCCTATTTATCCACTTGCAATTTCTTGCTTTCGAACTGCTAGGTTGGCAAAAACTGGGACAGAGACGGGAGCTCGTTCCAACATCCAGCACTTGGGTCTCCAACTGCTGACCTGCCACCTTCTGGTCAGAGCCTTAGCCACTTGAGCTCAGTGGTTAAGAAGCTTGCCTTGTTAGCTGGAAGGCTGACATGACCGTTTGAGCTCCTGTCTCTGTCCCAGCTCCTGGCAACCACAAGTTGATAAATAATAGGAAACACTTAGGTGGGAAAGGTAACAACATTCTGGTGTCTAGTCATGCCTGCCACATGTCCACAGAAACATCTACAAACAGACAGTGCTGACTCTTTGGCTATAAACAGATGAGCACTGAACCCTAGAGTCAGATACAACTGGAAACTTTGGATCTAATAATAGGTAAAGGTAAAGGTTGCCCTTGCTCAAAAGCCAGTCATATCTGACTCTAGGGTGCAGTGCTCATCTCCATTTACAGCCAAAGAGCCAGTGCTGTCTGTGTTTTCAGATGTTTTCATGGCCTATGTGGCAGGCATGACTAGATTGGCCACCCAGTCACATGCCCACTGATTAGGCCACACCCACCAGTTAGGCCACACCCACCAGTTAGGCCACGCCCATGGTGTGGTAGCAAATTTTTTTGGTGCCCATCACTGTCCACAGGGAAGGGTGATGGTCCCCAAGTGGATTAAATCCACTCGAATCCATCCATGGAAGACAGCAGCTTCATCAATACTGGCCTGGGACTGTGGAAGACTTTATGTGCCAAAAGGGCTCAGGACCAGTAAGTGATTCACGGAACTGGATCAGTGGTATGGATGTCATGCGGCTATGCGGAAGGCAGATGAAAGGTCACTGCATTATATTCTCAGGACAGTCTTCATGGCTGATCGCCATGAGGATCGCCAATATTCAGATTTGGATATGGCAGAAGAACAACAAGAAGAATGCAAACAATGCCATTCTACCTTACGAAACACTCTTCCAAACTAGTATTCCAGTGTGATATATGCTCCCAGCTTTTACAACACTGTAATGCATAGGTTTGAATGATCTGAGGCTCATTTTGAATTCCATGTGTAATTACTAATGATCCAATCATTCATGGCATTTATGGAATGTGGAACTCTTATCTTAAATACAGATTACTTTTGAGCTACTTTGTATAACTGACTATATGACATTGAATAGCCTGTTCTGCTAAGCAGGATTATATTTCTACATTGTTACCTCTTCTGTAAATAATGCAATACAGCACTCTCAAACTGCACCATGCCTGGGCTCTCAGTATAATGTTATGTAACTAAAAATATGAACAATCAAATATTCATTATTCCAAGAGTTTAATTTATCTCACATACAGTATATTGCTGTGCGGCGGTATTATCTTAGTATAAGTGTCATCATTCCACAGTGTAAACTAAATATGAGTGCTCACACTTTTCATAATACAAATTTACAACTTCTGTTCCTTATCATCAATTGTAAACTGTTTTCAATACAGGTACTTCATTATTGTTTCCATTTTTTAAAAAAATGTATCCTGGATGAAGAACTGAGAATCTGACCTATTCAATCTACCAAAGATGAGGAAAGTATGATTTTTTTAGATATCCAGTAAAACCCTGACTTACATATGCCTCAAGCTACATAAAATTCAATTTTGTGCTAAAACTATATCCCGATTTACACAATTTCCTATGGGTTTGCTTCGAGTTACATAAAGATTCTTTTTCCTATGGGTTTGCTTCAAGTTACATTAAAAACGGATTTAAGCCAAAGCCTACGGAATGGAATTTTTTTCATAAGTAGGGATTTTACTGTATAATTTTTACTTCACCTCCTATCATCACTGAACATTTAGCATTTGTTATTGGAGCAGATGGTAACTGGAGTCCAATGTTTCCCACTCCTGATCCTTACTGTTACTTGATGTGGAGCTACAAATACATAATAACAGGAACTTGTAAAGTATTCAGTCATTGCTATTACAATTGAACAAATAAAGAAATCAAGGTGTTTTTAAAACAGACCATAATTTTTGTGTGGGAATATACAGAATAATTGTATTGTTCAAGTTATAAAAGCCAGTTGATTCCAGATGGACCATTACACAAATGGAGCAGCAATCTGTGTTCACATAAGGAAAAGGAAAACAATGTTTACCAATTTTTCCTTTTATAAATTCACACGACTTCAAAAATATTTCAGGAGTTCCACAGCCTTAGACCCACACACAAAATATTTTTGTTCATAAACTTTTCACTCATTTTCTTGTACTCGCTTGAAAGCATAATGTTATACATGTTTGTGTGGAAGACATTTTATCTAAAACCAAGTTATACAAATATCCAGTCCTACTCTTTTGAGGACAACTGATGTTTGCCAAGACCCTCAACACATAATGAAATTCCAGTGAAGCAAGGTCATAATGCCTTTGTTATGAACTATTTAGAATCTTAGGGTAAATAGATTTTTAAAAATAGGTAGTGGTAATTCAGCTTTCCAGATGGGTCAATCAAGCTGTCTGCTAAAATACAGGTGAAGGCTGGCTTTCCATTTGAAAAATTAAAGTGAGAAAATGCATATAGAGGATTCTGCACAATTTTCCAAATACATAATACATTGAGATTTACTGAACAATATATAAATATAATATATTATTCATAATGTATTTAAGTGGAAGCCAAAGGCATTTAGGAGGAACTGCTCCTACAAGACTGCCCCAAAAACTAAGACACAGACTATAGTATATAGTGTAGTGTATCCGCAGATAATCAAGATATACAGAGAGTTGGCATGCATAAAAAGAAAAGTGTCCTGTGGGAGAATTTTAAGAGTAATATGAAAAATAATAAAATGTCTTCAAGGAAATACCTTTACTAGTATCATAAAAGTATTTAAACAGAAGATGTATGGTAATTATTATATACTTTCCTTTGAAAGTGTAGCTAATCAAAACACCAAATCAGCATATTGGCTTGGAATTATGACATCACATAAACTTTTAATAGTACAGTACCTATATTTGTCTCACGGTCTCTTTGTTCAAGACAGTCCCCTGTTGGGCAAAGAAGAAAAACCAGCAAACCCCTATGTGAACCTTGCTTTATGAAGGAAGGAAGACCTTCACTTCAGAGTCCTCTGGGGAAAAAGAAATATTTTTATTGTTTACCTTCTGTTGGCGATGTCTTCAAATGTCTGCACAGGCCCTCAGTGTCCCCGTATGTCTCTTTAATTTTTACTACTGCTTCCATTCCTCGAAGTTCCATAAGGGAGCGCAGATCCTCCAGTGTGCAACCAAATTCTCCAGCATGGTTGGTCTCATTTCTTTGGTTCTTTGAATAAAAATCGCTATTGGTCATGTCACCCATTGTTGCTGACAGTATTGTTCCACGCTGTGTGCTATATACAACTTTAAAATTTGCAGGTGTGGAGATTTACGTTCCAGCCTAACTATTGGAACAAATCCACTTTATGCTTTCAAGAATAACTATTGAGGAAGGGAAAAAACAGCTGGCGTGCCTTTAACCAAGTGGTAGTCCACACAATGGCTGCTTTCAAGGTTGCAGGCTGGTTCCACCCAATTCACCATTTTCCATGATGTTGCATCCACGTTCTTGTCATCTACATCGTCATCTCTTCCTTCAAACCTTAAGAAACAAATACAAGATACATATTAGAAGACTATATAGGAGAAGCTTAAATGGCTGGCACCACACTGCCCTACTCCTCAAATGTGGCTTGAATACACAAACCCTGATACAGAAGGGCTTACTGAGGTTTTCAGAATATATCACAGACTTATAACCAACTCCACTGATTGTCACAAAACTTGCTGTGTCAACCATGAGACTGTTTCCAGCTCTGGTAACAATTGAAGCACTCCTTACTTTAATCAAGTCCCAAGCGCGCCAGCTAAATGAGATGGCTCATTAATATTAACAAGCAAGCCATTAAGCCAGCAGCCGAGATGTGCTTCTCATAGGGGCTCTTGTTCAGGCTGCTCTATCAATCTTTCATCTGAGAAGATGCAAATAACATACCTCATCAAGACTATGGAATAATAAAAATTAATTGGCTACTCTTTCTTCCACTTTCAACCTTTATGCAAACTATGTGTTTATGGTAAAAAGAAAAGGAATGAAAATTTTAAAATGGGAGTTTTAATTTTGAATATTGGATACCGTTAAATAAATAAAACTTGATGGTGCTGACAGCTTGTGATGATAAATACACCCTCAGAAAGGAAGATAATCTCTTCTGAGGGCTCTAGAGTAAACAGCAAATACGCTGTGTTACAGAAGTAGGAAAAGTTGCTTTCCTTCAGCACCAATAGTGATCTGGCTCATCAGCACACTTGATACCATCAGCAGGAGAGCCGAACGTTTTGTTGCAAAATGCAAGCAGGGAAAGGTAATTCATTCTGTGACATTTACAGTGCGCAATATCTGGACACATGTTCATACATGTGTGATCTATGAGAAGCAGCAATTGTTTAGCATATTATAAAATCTGTTTCTCAGGAAAATAGTAATGAGCTTTATACAAATATGCTAAACTCAGCCATTACACTTTACCCCTGAGAGTTTAACTAAAGGGTTTTATTTTGCATGAAGTGGGTAAAAGCTAATACTGTACGTAGCTTTATAATCCCATAAACCTTTGCTGCTTTGCACAATAAAGATAGCCTTTTAAAATATTACCATGTCTTCTGGATAATGCGCTTTAAGCCACATTCTGATTAGTGCTTCTTTATACAATGCTTCCAAGGATACTAGAAAGTCACTAGAAAGATGCCAGAAATTTCTAAAACTAGCTCTGATTATTATTTTTATCCCA
Organism: Bradypodion ventrale; assembly: GCA_035047345.1. NCBI lineage: Eukaryota > Metazoa > Chordata > Lepidosauria > Squamata > Chamaeleonidae > Bradypodion > Bradypodion ventrale. Next base: position 29,537,274 of record JAWDJE010000007.1, read on the forward strand.
AAGTAATGGCTTTCTGGAGACAAAGTACCAACTGAACAAAAGTCTGTAGAATTCTGTGTGCATACAGATGGATAAAATAATGAACCATTATTCTGTTTAACTTAGGGACCAAATGTTATTGCATGAGGCATTTTTAAAATGCTCTTTGCAGTGCTTCATACATTTCTCAACAGAGATGTCATACCTCACTAGTAGAGTGTATTCTTTGCACATAGAAGATCCAAGTTAGGACTTGGAAACCATTATTCACAAAACCCAAGAAAGCCATGGCCAGTTGTACTGATAATACTTGACTAGATGGACCAAGAGTCTGACTCATTGCAACACAGCTTCCTATGTTACAGTGCTCTTAGAAATATTTTGTGTTTCCATAACATTACTGATAAGGTGGGAAGGAAAAACATTTGGAGTAACTACAGTGGGTACATAAAGACTCAGCTGTATTTGATGCAGGAAACTATGATGAGGATCTGCTATATTTAAAAAAAAATTAAGTAGACTTGTAGGATTTTTAATTTGCCTTGCAAAGCAATGTTTAACTCTCCTTACTCTTGACATTTCTCCAGCCTTAATCACCTTTCCCAACCTAAGCTGCAATTTGTTTCACAATGAAAATGTGTAGGTGTTTCACAGGGAAATTTAAAGAATGAGTTAGATTGGGGAAAAACAGAGAGAAGGAAGAGAATAAAACCTCTCCACCAACATAGATTCCTTGATCAAATTTGCAGTTCTACACAGATGTTTGGGTATGACACAGAAACCCCCAAGGAGGTCCTGATTGAAGGTCACCTTTATTGTCTCTACCTTAACCCTTAAATGTTTACATTTCTGAATGATTCTTTTGGTATGAAAATTAGTTGCAATGCTGAAAAAGATTGCAAGGAGCATTTAAGCACAAAAGCTTCATTATCTCAGGAGAATCTAAGATATTAATTCCAATATTAGATACCCAAGAACACATTTGAGCATTTATCAGATTTTATATGCTGCATTTTTTCATAAGGCTTACTTGAGTTTCAGAAAAATATTCAACCTTACAGACACATCTTTCATTTTATTCTAAAAAGCAGCAGCAACTTTAGTTACTTCCTTCATTAGCACTTTATTTCAAATTGGAAATATCCGCCTACATAACAGAAGTCAATGAATTATAGCAGCAGCTCTGATTTGACTGTTTCTAGCTACTCTACAAAAATACCTACTGCGAAACTGGAGTACTGCTATAGTGTGGAACCTTCAGTTGAGATGTGCCACCAAGCACTTCAGTAAATATATCACTTACTCTTCCTAGGGTCATTGTCATCCTCATATAAAGAACTATAACTACATCCCATTTTTCTTGAGTTTATTATTAGACAGTAGCATATACTTATACATCTTCAGGATTACACTTCCATTACTTTGTACAAATATTTGATCTAGGTCATGTAGATGCCACCATATCACCATATCATTTTGTCAGCCAACATTAGCCAGAGATGTTTTCTCACAACACCTAAATAATTTGCCTGTTTAATATTTCATTTGACCTTCAATTAAATATTAACCAATAAAAACAAAAATCCAGATCATCTGCTTGAAGAATGATTTATTTCCTATTAATGGTTGTGTCATCATGGGGATTCACTTCATAGTGCAGTCCCCGGGGAAATAACATCTCTTGTGCTTTTGGGAGGCAGATTGTAAAATGCAGAAAGCACAGAGCATGACTAGCATTATTCACTGATAATGCAGCTTTATAATTCCATGGAACAAGATATGCAGCTTTCATTTGATCCTGAAATCTCTTTAATGAAGAGTCCAGGAACACTGCCAAGGCTTCTAGCAATTTTTTGTGACTGAAAGAAATACTACTTTCAGTTAGTACAACTGCTTGATAACAGGATGGAAATCTCAAACAATTAACGAGTCGATAGCAAGACTTCACACACTGTAAGCAATGAGGTCCATGAATAAAAAGGTTTTAAAATATGGAAATACAATTACTCTCCTTTAATTTGTGTCCAAAAAAAGGCCAATGGGAATTTTTTTGTTGGCTATGTGGGGCTTGGTTCATCAGCATATTCTTCAAATGTCTATGAGAAAGTGGATGATGGGCCAGAGCTGAGACCAACATCTGAATCTTCTACACACACACACACACACACAGAGAGAGAGAGAGAGAGAGAGAAGAGACTATCCAAAGCAAGGATTCTCAACCTGTGGTGTGTGGGCCGGCTGCAGTCCGTGGCACGATTTCAAGTGGGCTCCCACTGCCTTCACCACACCAGTAAGTGTCATGTGGTGGAGGAAGGGCAAAATGGCCATCTGACTCCCAAAGCTGTCTGAGGGAGCATGACCTGGCCTTTGGCTTTAAAAGGTTGAGAACTCCTGATCCAAAGGGATGGAATGGTCACTTGCAGCCAGTCAGGCCCACTCAGAGGAGGCACCAAGCCCAGGGACAAAAGAGATCTTGTCCAACAGAGATGCAGGTGGTACTTAAGGTTGAGGAGGTTGCAGTTCTTCAGTGGTTTAAGCAGAGAGCTATTTTAAAAAGATGGGAAGTCCTCTACTTCAGGAAGATTGGGTAATGGCTGAGGTGGGAAAAGGTATGGGAGACAGACATGTGGAGCAATGCCTTGGACTGGGTTGTCCATCTGTGGCACCTTGGGATTCTCTCTTCTTTTCAGCTATGCAGCTTTCAACTGCCTTTGTTCTGCTCCACAGTCCCACTTGGATGAGGCCCACAGATGAGGAGTGCTGGACCTCTTTGAAGAGGAAACTACTAGTAGTCCCCCTGAGATACCCCCATAGATAACAACCCTGATCCCAACCTAGCTGATTCACTAACAGAGGCAGTAACTTTTCAGGTGGACTTGCCAATGGAAATGAGCCTCTACACTCAAGACACCCTGGGAAAAGACATTAAAGGGGCTGAACTAGGCCAACATTAACCCATGGACTGTTCCTGAGTTGTGAGCCAGGCCTGCCTTGCCCAAACATGGGAGACAAGAGTTGACTGTGAAGACTACTTGGGACCAAAGTAAGCCACGTGTACCTAGTTGCATAACAAAAGTTCTGTATTTTGGCAGCATGCTACATCCTATTGTATTTTGTTGACAATACCCATGGGGTCCTTTGATGTTCCCCTTCCTGTGGAGCAGTGGAAATCCAAAACAATGTTAAAGCATCTCTGTTTTGGGGCTGCCACAAGGAGCCATGTAGGGAAAGTTTCATTGGGCTAACTAAATTCTGCGTTGGCATTTCTATGATAGCAGTTTGAGAAATGTGTAGGATAGGATCCAAGGAACTAATAAATTATTTATATGTGAATTTTACTTGAGACTTTTTTTTAGTGTTGATATGCTTTCCAATAAAAAGTTCCCCATGCTGCACAATAAAGTTCTTTAAAATGAGAAACAAGTTACTCAAATGTTTGCCCTGGAGAAACACACCCTCCTCTGACTGAGGCATTCAAGGCCCAGCAAATTTGCTCTAAAGACCCTGCAGGCTAATATAGTGCTCTAGGAAAGAAGATCTTTGTGCCGCCATCCTATTTGGTTAACTTACGGTAACTTTTTCCACATTTAGAAAAAGCCTTTACATTAGCCCCATTTAATGTTTTACCTTCTGTGTTCCTGCAGGGGAGAGATCATGAAATATCCCATCAGAATAATTTCTGTTATAGTTGTGAAACTGTTGGACATGTTCTTTGGCTCTGCTCCTTCCACTGAGACCTTCATCAAGAATTTCTTTTATCTAATCATCAAAAATTCCCAAGTAGCTCAGAACAAGTGCCCATTTCATTGTTTCTTTTTGATCAGGTCCTCCATATTACCAGATTCTGTGCAGCTGTCACAGCTTAATGCAGTTCTCTGCTAATACCATGATTTTTTTCTTTCTCTTTTTTGGATGGTCACTGTATATGTATATGTATATGTATATGTATATGTATATGTATATGTATATGTATATGTATATACTATGTGGATGTAGAGCTTGAAGATGTTATGTTGCTTCTGTATTGTACTATTTATTTGATAATGATCTTTGATCATAATGCAGTATATTCAATTCAAAAAGTTACTCCTCTGCTATCAGTCAATTTCTCAAAGCCTGCTTGAATGGAAAAAGATCATTGCTTGCTGATTGAAGGACAATGGGGGAAAGCATAGCTTAGTTCCCAGAAAAAGAAGTTTCAAAAGTAGTCACTGAAACTAACAAATTAGGGGCTACAACCCACTTCATTAGGCATACATAGTCATTACTGATTTAATGTACCCTCCATATGTTTATCAACTGACCCAAGTTCATATTACTGCCCCACAATGAAGGTGTTCTAATACAGATACAGGGAGAAGAGCTCACTTTTTCAGCACAATGGAGAAAAGAGCACTGATGATCCAACACTAGAACTTCATTTGTAATCTTTACAAATTAAGTGCATCCTTGTTGAAAAGATACAAGCTATTTTTCTAACAATATTTTACCAGTATTTTCCTCTGCTATCCATTATAAACAGTGATTTCATCTACAAGCATGATTACACCATCAAGAAAGATGCAGATTTAACATGCAGTTATTTTAGAATTTGTGCATAAATTTGAGCAGTGCCTAACAGGTTAAGCTATCATCAGTTTAAGAACTGAAGGAAATTCAGGCTCTTCTCTAAATGCCAATGGAGCATTTTGCTGGCATATCTTCACTGTTGTTGTGTCAAAGACATGCTGGCAGAAGAGTGGGCATTACTGAAGTCCTAAGCTTCCTTGCTGCCAACAGTTGCAAGAGTGATTCTGTACCTGCAAGAGGGACAGGCTACCTGTACTATACAGCTGATAACTCAAATACCTCACATTGCTATAGCCATGTCTATGTGAAAGAGTATAAGATTTGGACTAACAATACACCCAGTATCATGCAAAATCATGAAGAACATTGCTCCCCACTTATAATGACTTTCCCTGGTCTCTAAAGCTATAAAGTATTACGACATGGCTTATTGATCCATTCTTCTGGATTGGCTCTAAGACTATGCATCTTGTTAGGGCACCTCCTTTTACCCATCCATATTCTGGGTGATTTTGGCCAGCCCCACTCCCAGAAGGCACACTGGAGAGTCAAATTCCTAACCCCTGGCTCCACAATCAGCTGCTCCAACTCATTAAACTCCACCAACACAATCCACCAACACAATTCCCCAGCAAAGTCGTGCTATGTATAAATCCCAAACATAGGCTTAAATCCAATTATTTTGTGCCCAATAAATCAATTGTTGAAGGATAAGTCATCACCTACAGATGACTTACTGAATACTAACAAAAATATCATTGATGCTACTGTACTTCAGTTGTAGCGAGCCTTTATCTGTAACTCATTGACATCATAACCAAGATGACAAGGGACTATAGAACTCTGGCTAACATACACACTAGGGGAACTTAGTGAAAGGACCCTTCGTTCAGGAAGGGCGCATTCTGCATAAACAGACTGACAGCAAAACAAGTCCCAAGAAAGTGAAGCTCAGAGAGTTATTCTAGATAAACACCGAATCCTTCTTCAGAAGCTTCTTGCAATCTGTCCCATACAGAATCCAAAGAACAAGAATGTATGCTGGCAAAAGGGATGAAGGCTGATGGCCGTGAAATCCTGTGTGAAGAAGAGTTTTTCACTCATGAGTTTCAGAGGCTCATCTCCAGCCATTGTTCCTGCCAGTGAAACATTTAATGAGCTCCTGGATCTTGCAGGGCCAAAGTCTCACCAGGAGGTAAGAACAAGTACACAGTAAACTCAGAAACTGTGGGAATTGTATGGGAAACTTATCAGTGACACCTGAAAGACCTGTGGACCTATTTCATTAATATATGTATCGTAAATTAGGCAAAAGAATCTCCATTTATTTTCTAAAAAGATCACTGCCTATAAATATATTTCCTGCCAAGATCTCTCCATCTTTCAAAATACAAATATTTTCACATTAAACAATGAAAAAAAACACAAGGTTCTGTTGTTTTCCCTCTCCTTTTCAGGACAGTAAAACCAATGCTGAAAAGATCACCATGGCTGTTACCGTTCATTCCCCCACCCCAGCTAATCTGACCTTTAATATAAAAGCAAAATAAGGAAAAATGTTTTCTATACCTGATTACGCAAAACCTTCAAGCATGTACTGCTTAAATCAAAAGCATTGAAATTAATGCAATCAATTACCCAGAATTTCTTCCAGATGCACTCATGTGGGTTTAGAATGGTCAGAAACTGGAAAGGTCATCTAATAAGGAAAGCAAATTGCAGATCATCCAACAATGGATGGCAGCAACCTTTTGCTATTCATAATGCTCTACCGCTAAAGTAAAGAGGAATTAATCAAGCCACTATGGGTTGTCATTAAATTCTATTAATCAGAGATTGAGAACAATTTCTTCAAGGTAATGGCTTCTACAATACTGATTAGAGAAAATAATACTTCATGAAAAATCTATATATCACAGATCGAGGATAAATTATCATATAATGTATGACATCAATCATTTGGACTTGTGATGGTAAGTGTTTAGTAGGCACTAAACTGCCAAGAGGTGAAAGCCTCCAATCTGGTAATCAGCACATAAAGGAAAGGGATGAAGTGAAATACTTTTCAGTAGAGATGATCATGAGTAGAGATGAATGTGCAGACTGTGAGAGATTTTGTCACAACATCTTTGAATAAAGAGGGATACCAGCAGCTCATTGGAGTGAGGGAAAGGGGTGAGAAATAACTTTTTAAAACTGAATAAGATTAATTTAAGCCATTTCCAAAGCCCTGAAATCACCTTATTACCTCTTGAGTAATTCTAAAAGGAGCTTTGACCAACTTTAAAGTGATGCACTGTAATATATATGTACAGTGGAACTCCGGATAATGACAGCACCAGATAAGGACAAATCTGCATAATGATGCATCGTTATGCACCACGTGATGCCCCGCATAAGGACACAAAAACACCCAAAAATGTCATTATGCGGGGCATTTGGTATTGATGCTCCAGATAATGACATCTTTTGGCTTTTTTTCTTGTTGTTATGCGGAGCATCTCCCATAGGGACCACATAACGACAAAAAACGGACAACGACACGACTTGTGTAACCAAGTTTTGCCATTATCCGGAGTTCCACTGTACAATCAAACCGAGGTATAACTATCTATCGAGGTACTGTATAGCTATAGTAACAGATGTAGAAAACTCTCTATGCATCTCATTCTTTCTTTTACACATAAGCATCCATATGTAGATATAGATATATACGTACATTTTTCCTGGGGCAAAAATTGAGTATAAAGAAAATAAATGAATGATTCTTTCTTCACCCTTAGTGAAATATACAGCCTGACAGCTATTTGACAATTTTACCTTTCATTTTAGATTTTTAAAAATATTATTTAGGATATGTTTAGACATCTTACAGAAATACCTTTCCCATCTAATTTAAAAGCCTGGAGGTGCAAAATTTTATAAGATAAAATGTTCTCCATTAATTTAAATAATGCCTTCATAGTGCAAGCCTTTATGTGTTTATAGAGAATAAAGTATCACTATATTCTCTGGGGATAAAGTTCACTGTAGCCTGTCCTGGATTCACTAACCATTAATAACTAAACAGTTACTGCAAATGTGATATTTTAGTTATTTTTTTTACTACTTACTTTATTTCCCAACATAAAAACAAACATGTGCAAAAAATGTTGCATCTTTAAAATGAGTACAGGTAAAGCCAGTCGTATCCAACTCTAGGGTTCAGTGCTCATCTCTGTTTCAACCAGAGCGCACGGAGCACTGTTACCTTCCCACCAAAGTTGTTCCCTGTTTATCTACTTGCAATTTCTTGCTTTCGAACTGCTAGGTTGGCAGGAGCTGGGACAAAGACGGCAGCTCATTCTGTCCTGCAGTACTCGGGAATCGAACTGCTGACCTTCCGCCTCCCAGTCAGCATCTTAGCCACTTGAGCTAAGCCACTTGAGCTAAGCAAGAGAACTAAAATCCATTTGGTTTGTCACTTGCCTCATCTTGGACAATCTCCTGCAAAAGGCACTGCACAATCATGTGCCACAAGGTCTTACACAATGTTTTCCAGTATGCACACAGGTTACAGAATGCTGCCACTTCCAGATCTTTTCTTCTTGCATACTTCAGGTGTAATGGCCTATGAGCTATACCAGAATAGTTCTCACTGAGTATTTAAGAAGAGCAACATACTATACTATTCAGTTCTTTAAATGCATGCAAAGGTGCACACTGATGTGGACCTGTGCACATTGCTTCTTGGTGGATAGCAAATTTGCTACAGCTATGCAGTTAGGTGGGATTATTCTTACTGACAAACACACCAAGAGGTTTGATCATGGCTTAGGATATGATAATAAAACCAGCTGTGAAGCAGAGCAACAGTGCCTGGGCCATGAGGCATGTCAAAGCCAGATATTATTCTAACAATCAGGTAAGACATAGCCCTGTTATGCAGGCAGTTAGGTACCAAATGGTGGAGGGGGCCCCTCAGACCAAGACGATTAATGTAGTAATGCCTGGGGAAACAAATTGATTATGGTTTATGGACAGCATAACCCTGACTTTGGTCAATTCCTCCCATGCTGAGCAATTGGGGGGAGGGGGCTTCAGATCCAACCCTTCTCTTCATTGGCCTGCATGCTCTCCTTATACAACTTAATTATTCACTCAGTAAGGCAAACATTTTGCGAAGTGTCTATTGCTAGGGAGCAAGATTAAAATAATTGTGCCCTGAGTTATAGTCTATATATATGATTCAGGGGATACTTCTAATTGCAGTTGTTAAATCTCAAGAAAATTTGCTTAAAAGTGGCTGTCATTGTGGTAGTAGTGGTGCACCATCAAGTGAACTCCAACTTTTGAAACCCCTAGGAATGCGCGTCCTCCAAAATGACTTACAGTAACATTTTCACTAAGCTGTGGCAAACTCAAGGTCATGGTGGCCTTTATTCTGTCAAGCCATCTCATATTTGGTCTTCTTTTGCTGTTACCTTCAAATTTTTCTAACTTTTCCACAGAGTAGCTATATTTCCCTAAATTTCTATGCATGTCCCAAAGTGGCATTAAAAATGGCCACCCTAGTTGTCATTGTCGTCGTTATCATCACCATCACCATCTATGGATTACTGAGTCCAGCCTTTGTCTAGGATGCACAGTGATGTGTTGTTAAGAAGGAACCATCATATTACATCCCATTCAAAATTAGGTATTTACCAGTTCCACACCTGCCAGTGATTTTCCATGGCCAAGTAGGAATTCAAACACAGGCCTCCTGAGTCCCAGTCCATCACTCTACCTATCCACAAACCTCATCTAAAGATCAATGAATCATAAATATTAAATCATAAGCAGAAAAATAAACCACCAAAATTTAAGCACTCCTGTTCATTCAAATAGGAAATATATAAACACATGAAAAATATCCATACAGGTTTTGACCTTTAAAGCCCTATATGGTAGTGGACCAGGATACCTTAGAGATCGCATCGCCCCAAGAGTGTCTGCCCGTCCAACTAGAGCGGATCAGAGGAGCTCTCTAGTTGTGCCCTCGAGGGAGGGAATGTTCCTGCGCCGCTGCTGCCAGCATTACTTTCACCTGTGCTGGCGGCAACCTTCAAAAGACTAGGAGTCATGGCGGGAGAGCTGCCCCCTCAGACAGACTAGCCTCGAGGGAGGAAACGTTTCTGTGCTGCCGCCACTGCTGCCGCTGCCGCCAGCATTACTTCCACCTGTGCTGGTGGCAACCTTCAAAAGACCAGGAGCCACAGCGGGAGAGCTTCCCCCTCAGATGGTACTGGCCTCAAGGGAGGGAACATTCCTGTGCCACCACCGCTACCGCCAGCATTACTTTCACCTGTGCTGGCGGCAACCTTCAAAAGACCAGGAGCCATGGCAGGAGAGCTGCCCCCTCAGATGGAATGGCCTCAAGGGAGGGAACGTTCCTGTGCCGCCGCCGCCACCAGTATTACTTCCACCCTCGGATGGACCGGCCTTGATGCTCGCCCACCTTGGCCACTTGGCGTGGGGGCAGAGGCGAGACTGGTGAGACTGATAAGATTGGTCCCAGCTGAGGGACATAAGGAACCACCGCTATTGCATCGGACCCCTGGACGTTCGCCTCAGAGGTGGTGACAACTGTGGATTGTGGAAGCCAGGTGGTTGAGAGCGCTCCCGCCCTCTAGTTCTTCTAGTCCTCCTTCCCCCCCCCCCCATTTTTCCTCCCGCCCTTTAGTCCTTCTCCTTTGGGCTTTGCCTTCAATCAGAACATTCCCTCCCTCAAGGCCAGTCCGTCTGAGGGGGCAGCTCTCCCACCGTGGCTCCTAGTCTTTTGAAGGTTCTGAGTGTCAGCATTTCTGCTTTCTTTTTGGACTTGCTTGGGGTTGGGGTGAGTGGAACGGGTTTTTGTTGAGCCAGTTCTTTCTTTATTGTATTTTATATTGTACTTTGTAATACTGTATTTGTATTGTATTGTATTGGTTATATTGTATTTTTATATATTGTATCTTTAACATTGTACTTTTGATTCTGTAAGCCGCTTTGGGTCACCCTTTGGGTTGAGGAAAGGGGGATATGAATTAAACATTATTATTATTATTATTATTATTATTATTATTATTATTATTATTATTATTAGTAGTAGTAGTAGTAGTAGTAGTAGTAGTAGTAGTAGTAGTAGTATCTAGTACCCGAAGGAAGGCTTTCTCTGTGTCTGCACCAGCCCTCTGGAACCCACTGCCAACAGATCTAAGACTACAAACAGAATTGCTGCCCTTCAGGAAAGGTGTGAAGACCTTGCTGGCTGGGCAGGTGTGGGGCACAAATGGGAATACGGTCCCCGCCTGTTGGCTCACAACAAGATAGAATTCAGGAGCCCTCTCTGTCTCTTTTTTACAGTGGGTGGTGTGGGTGGTTGGGATAACTAGAGGTTTTATGTGTTTTTATGTTTTTAAAAGTTGTAATGCCGCTCTGAGTCGGGTTCGCTGCATGGGCGGCGTATAAATGTGAATATTAAATTAAAATATTAAATTAAATTAAATACAACTAAAAAAAGTTAATTTGGCAGGATTCTGCCCTAGATATTTATTGAATTGTTAAATGTCATATAGGAGGACTTATTAAGTACTATATAGAGATATTTTGATTAAGACACTTTTTTAATGGCAAGGTTTCTGCGTCTTTCACAGTGGCAAGAAATTCAGACTGGAAAATATTTATTCATTTCTATTTGGCCAACCAACGTTGTGGAGGAAACTGAGTAACATCACTTGACAGTGCAATCTGACACATGTCTACTCAGAGGTAAATCTACCTGGCAGTTGCATGTATAGTTTTTTTACTTGTTGTTGCTACAAACAATACTTTAGACACTTATTCACCGCATATATTGTTCCACCTATATGTGGAGAGATCCTCCTTTTAGAACCCAGAAGTGGTGCTCACGTCCTGCTTCAGAGAGAGAGAGATGTACTTATTTACAATTATTTTAAAAAGCCCTCACATTTCATGCCATTAAAAGACAAAGCAGTCAGCATAGTCTTACACAGATTTGTTCAGTAGCATATCTTGCTTACTCTAAGCATTCTTGCTTTGCCTTTTAATAACATGAAATATTGAGGAGGCTTTTAAATTTAAATGGGGTTACCCAGTGTGGTGTAGCGCATAGAATGACTGACTATCTCACTTAATTTGAAAGACCTTTTAGGGTTGCCAGAAGTTAGTTGTGAATTGGCAGCACCTAACTAACTAACTAACATAGCTCCCCATGTGAGGTCACCTGTACCAAGCTTTCTTTTGAATGGAAATACCGTTAAATGTATTCATTTGATTAATTAACAAATTCATATTGGCAAAGAGGAAAAATTAGCAGAAGCTTATTAAACAGCAGACAGTCCAAGTAAACACTCTTGCTCATTTAGTATTATAGCACCAAATTTCATGCCAACTATTCTACAGTGCATATTGCTGTTTAAAGATCAATTTATTTCTGGTGAATGCCTGTATACTTCTACTCAAATTGATATCTTAAAATTTCAAATAAAAACAATACAAATGCAGGAGAAGATAATATCTTAATTAAAGCAATAAAAGAATCAAACAATCAATGCAAGCTGTTGTGGGTAAAAAATCACTTCCTCAGGCATGCACCAATATGGAGAGCACAGGGAAACAATTAAATGAGTGTCCCAAAAATGTAAGACAGAAGACAGCCAAGAATGCTTCTTAGACTGAATTCAAAACTAGTTACAATAGCCTCTGAGGGTGAGTGGTATCATGTAGCTGGGATTTTCCACCCCCAACTTTCCAGATATAAGGCAGCCAATAAATCTGTATGTATCCCCCATCCCTTCACACATAAACAAGCAACTGCTACATCTAAAATATATCTACCATAGAAAAGTCACAGCTGTTTACCCGTTTAGCAGTTTCTCATACCCTAACAGAGATGCAAAATCCTTCCTATCCCAAGTAGGGCTTAACATGAGGAAAGGCCCACCAGTGTTGAATGTTGGGAGAGAGAAGAGACACACCCTCAGGGAAAGAAATGAATCCACTGTGAGGTGAGGAGGAGACAAGAAGTCAACAAAGAATACTAAGCAAGCACTGGGATTTTGAGAGTCTGCCTAGCACAGGGATTCTCAACCTGTGGCCTGTGGGCCAGATGTGGCCCAAAGCACCATTTCATGTGACCCCCACCGACTCCACTTTGCCAGGAACTGCCATGTGGTGGAGGAAGGGCAAGATGGCCATCTGGCCCCCAAAGCTATCTGAGGGAGCGTGACCCGGCCCCAGGCTTTAAAAGGTTGGGAACTCCTGGCTTAGTACCTAAGCTTCTAGAGAACAAGGGGGAAATATAGACTTGCTTCCTTTACTACAGTGGTAATAGTAAGTTCTTGCCTAGGAGGAATGGAAAAGGAGAACATTACAGATAAAAGCCTATATGATCTGGCAACAATTCTATGCAAACTGAGTGAAGTATCCTGGGATATTTACCAGAAGGTGTGATATCCCAAATTTCAACTTAGGATCCACTAAACTGTTTGCTTGTTTGTTTTTAAATAAATAAATAAACTGTTTCATCATTTTTCTGCAACCATTGCAAGCTTTTTCCACAATCAGTCTCACCCAGATGCATATGACAGGAAAATTAGACAGCATGGATAATAGTCTAGCAACCAATACAACAATATAATTAATAAAATCCATATATAAAAGTCATAAGTACAGTATAAGGTTAAAAAGTTAAATAGTGTTCAGTGACAGCAGGCACTTCCACCCCATTCTGTTTAACCATCCATAACAATAATAATGTTAGGATAGAAATTCTGTGCAAAATTATTTAGTAATAGAGTGCATTGAACTATTCAGGATCTGATGTGCTTTGATACTGTTAAGTTTTTCCCAATTTGTCTAGAATTCTTAATGTTTCCTATTTTCCACATGGCTGAGTTTTCCTTATGATTATTAGCCTGAGATGGCAAATCTTGTCAGGTTCGCAGAAGGGAAAATATCATCTCACATGGCAGTATTTATCACGTTGCCATGAAAAGACATAGTGAAACTTCCATGGCTTCCTAACTATTTAATTCTTTGCAATGGACATTTTCTCATTCTGCAGAGATGAAACCAAGCAGTTCCTAAAATTTCCTATACATACCCTTTCTAAGAACTCCTTGTTACTTGTGGGTATGGAGAACTCCTACCTATCTGCCCTATCCCATAATTAAGGCTATATATCTCCTTGAAAACACACGGTTGGGAATCAGTGGTGGGATTCAAATTTTTTTACTACCTACTCTGTGGGCGTGGTATGGTGGGCATGGCCAGGGACAAAGCCCTGCGTTGCACCCAAATTAGGACTACTTTATTTCAAAACTTGGATGGGCGGGGCCAACCAGAAATTCTGCTACTGGTTCTGGTGAACTGGTGCAAACCTGGTAAATCCCACCTCTGTTGGAAATGCAAACTAATTACTAAAAATGAAAAATACACAGGCACAGACAGTGAGTCACTACAACAGTTTGCAACCTAAAATGGGCTGACAATGCTATAATCACAAAAGGTTTTGCAACCAGAAGTCCATGATCCCTTACATATAAAGGATAGAGCACCAATACACTTGAAGGTACATTTTCTGCACAACTTTAGGGACATATGCGAGGATGAAAACACTTAGCCACCTTCAAGAATAATGGAATATTGAGTGGGAAGAAAAAAACTACCCAGGAGCAAAGGGAGGGAACTACCATGCTTGGATTCTCTATAGCAGTGTTCCTCAACCTTTGGTATTTGGACTTCAGTTCCCAGAAGTCTAGGTCAATTCCCCAAAGCACTGATCAGCCAATGTACTGACTTAGGCTTCTGGAAATTGAAGTCCAAACCTCAAACGTTGGGGAGCCCTGCTCTATAGTATCTCATTTTCTGAACAAGAACTTAACTGTCTGCCCAGCTAGAACCCTGAACAGGAACTCACCCCTGCAGGTAAACCAGTTATCTTCTTGCAGAGCGCAACACACACATAGTGAGAGTAGCTCACATATTAAAACAAATCAAGATATCCTTCATTCACCTTGTTGATGTTCTTCAGAGTGGAAAGGAGTAATTTTGGGTCAGACATCACAGTTTTCTAAAATGTGCCATCAATACTTGTTTATATCTGGTAGATGGCTGTCTTTCTAAAATCTCTGCACCTGAAGATTGCCACTATTTGCTCCCTGCAGACTACAGGGAGCAAATAGTGGCAAGAGAAATACTGAATTAACAGATAAACTGAGGAGGCAGAAAAACAAGTGAGGCAATTTAAATAGCCACAAGAGCATCTTACCTTAGATCTTTCCTTTTCTTTCTGTGTTATGATGAGGCGTGCTGTATTTATTTAGACAAGGAGTGTTTGATCTCCACCCCTTCTAAAGTTTTTAACTGTTCAATAGCCTTAGAACAAAGTGCAGTATTTGTGCACAGAGATCAAAGGGATTATGTGATATAACACATATAGCCCAAGACTGATCAAGCAAGGTTGGCTGTGTCCCCTCACACTAAGTAAATCTTAGACAAAGAAAAATCCCATCTTGGACTGTCAAACACAAACATTTCACCTAACCCTTTTAGACCATCCAGCTTTTGCTGTCCTGGAGGGATATATCTATCTGCAGTGCATAGTTAATAAAATGGCCTGTGCAATTGAAGGCTGTGCTTGGTCTGACCTATAGATATTCAAGCTGCCTGGGTCAAATGGTCCTGCTCTAATTCTGCAGAGTATCATCAAGCTGAAACTTGAAAGGATATCTTAAAGATTTAGCAAATGCTTCCTTAAGAATCTAAAAGCAGTCCATATCCTCCCTAAGAAAAGTGCCATGTTCCATCCTTTCATCCCCATCACATTTAGCAAAATTATTTTCAAGGCTCCTTAATTATTGAGAGGTAGAGTTGGAGTGGGGCAATGATTGTCTGGTGAATGGGAAAAGAGGCAAACCATAGACAGAGAAATTAAGAAAAGGTACTTTCCAAACTCCACTTTATTGAAGTTATCTATCTATCTATCTATCTATCTATCTATCTATCTATCTATCTATCTATCTATCTATCTATCTATCAATCTTTGCAAAAACTCAAAACTTGAGACTCGTTTGTACTTAGCTAGCGAGTGCTAGTTCATTTAGCATTACCCAAGGTGCACCATGAGGAGGCGAACTAGCTTTACACTACTTTGGCATTTAAATCACACCTCCTAAAATCACAGCAAAAATTAAAACAAGGGATAATATCATACAGAAATTATGTGGTGCAACTTGGGGATCTTCAGCCACTACTTTACGAATTTCTGCACTAAGTCTAATTTATTCCACAGCAGAATATTGTGTCCCTGTTTGGTTAAACAGAGCTTATGTAAGCAAGGTTGATGTGCAGCTTAATAGCACCATGTGCATTATATCCAGAACAATTAGGTCCACACTTACCTACTGGCTTCCAGCGTTAAGTAGCATTCCTCCACCAGTACCTTGCAGGAAAAATGCTTTTTTAAGAGAGTACCGCAAAATTGTTCAGAATCCAGAACTACCAGTAAATTCTGGCATATTAGATCTGAATATTAACAGACTCTGCTGAAGACATTCATCTTTATCCAGCATCACTATTGGAGGAAATGAAGAGTTCAACCTTCAGGATGCATAGAGAAGAGAATGGTTGGAGAAAGCGCCACACCAGTACCAGAACTTTCAATGCATAATTGAAACACCACCCGGTTTTGATTAACCTCGCAAGATATGGGCTAGCCTTAATAGAGTACATACAGGGCACAGTAGATGTGCAGATATTATTATTATTATTATTGCATAAATGGGAGAACTACCATTACCAGCATGGGACCTTGACAGACTGTGCAACATTTTATTTATTTATTTATTTATTTATTTATTTATTTATTTATTTATTTATTTATTTATTTATTTATTTATTTATTTATTTATTGTAGCATTTCTATACCACTTTTTTCACCCGAAGGCAACTCAAAGCGGTTTACATAAGTCAATATAAATAGCAAAAATATATCAATAAATAGCAAAACAAGAAACAGCATACAAAATTCCAAAACACAATTCCAAAACAGTTCAACATATCACCAAAATTCCAGTGCAGTTCAGCATATAACAATATCAATCACAGCACAGCCCAGGTGCTCCGACTTCTCCACGGCCAATGCAGGACCAGGGAGCTCAAATGGGGTGGCGGCAGTGGGAGTTCATATACCCACAGTGTCATGGAGCCAAGGTATTCTGACTTCCCCACGGCCAATGCCGGACTGGGGAAGCCACACCAGTCGCTCCGCAGCTGGAGCCAGTCTCTCCCCCCTCGCTCTCACTGAGGGCAGGGGTCCGCCGATGGAACTGGTGGTGGCTTTTTCAAGCCCCACTGCGGGACGAGCCACAGCTGGGCTCCCACCTCCCATGGCTGACCGTGCCAATGGGACTAGCCTGGGCAGCGTCCTCAGGCCCGCAGGGCTCCTTTTATCCTCCCCGCCGGTGGAAGGGGCAGGGAGGTGTGTCATTGCAGTGGCAACGGTGACGTTTTCACACCCACAGGGCTCCTTTTATCCTTCCCATGGGTGGAAGGGGTGGCGAGGCATGGCATCATGGCATCATTATAGGACAATGTAGGCTTAGAGCATACGAGAGCAATAGTGACTCTTGGTGCAATCAAATATATAAATTGTTTAGATGTTTGTTTATAAAATAATGTTTAGTTTTTTTACGGTTTATATATTTTTTCTTTTTGTCATATGTTGACTCAATGTGTGCAAGTGCCATATGCTAAATAAATAAATGAATCTATCATTGCAAACACAAATTTCACTCTGTGTGTGTGTGTGTGTGTGTGTGTGTGTGTGTGTGTGTGTGTGTGTGTGTGTGTGTGTGTGCGTGCATGCGTGTGTGTGTGTGTGGGTAACAAAACTGGATGCTACAATTTGAACACTCCAAGATCTTTACACCAGCGGGTTACTTGAAAAATTACAGAGGAATTCAAAAGTCTTGTTGAAACCAAATGTTAAATATATTAAATGAAAAGAAAGTCCAATATATATTTATCAACCGATGTAGGTCATACACAACATATAAAGTCTCTAAACCCCTAAGCCAAAGTGGTGAGAGCTTTATCATCCTCTTAAGGAGCAGTCTCTTCAGATCTCCAGCTCTTTCAAACTCAAATCCTAAATCACAGTCCCTTCCTAGGATTTCTCTACTCATTTGCTGCTGATTGGCAGGAGCTGAGGGAGGGCGGGATCAGCATAGGAAGAGGACTCCTTTTGAAGCCGCCAGGAGCCAAGGGAAGGTGGGATCAGCAGGGGAAGAGGGCTCCGTTTGAAGCTGTCCTTTGCCTGGCTCCAGCCGCTGCCAATCGACATAATTTTGATTACTGGCACACAAGACACTCCATTTTTCCAGTGTATTTTAAGGGGGAGTATGTCCTATACGACGGCAAATACGGTATATGGATGCCTGATGTTGTTGATATGCTGGGACCCTCTAATGATGCTGCTGACATCTAGGTTTGTATCATGTTGTTCTTTCTAAATTTGTTTTAAAGTATCAGTTTTACACATTTTTATGTTTAACTGCATTTTGTTATTAATACATTTATTTATTTATATTATTTATTTTTCTGCTATTGTTCACCACCTTGATACCCTTTGCTGTGAGAAATGTGGAATAAAAATAAAGTAAATAAATAGTAGAGTCTTCTTGTTCCTGCCTCCATGTTCAGAGGCCTCTTATGTGTCAATAAGTTATGTTTGGGGTGCTGTCTATTAGTGAGGATAGGCCTGTTATCCAAAGTCTGGAGGAGGGAAATAATATTGCCCAGGATATACTGTAGCTTGTTAGTGGTATATTGCCAAAATTAATGTGAGGAAAAATAAAAAAATACAAAACAGATTACTTTCAGTATGAGCTACTGTGATTTAAAATCCACTTCTTCAGACATATGGAGTGGTCATATCATGCCATCTTTATTTATATCATCATGGTGGTGGAATAATAACACAAATAGCTGTGGTATGTGTGTTTGTTTAATTGATTTGATTTTTCCTTTTCAAGTTTCCTTTGGAAACTACTTGAGGATACAGGTGTTATCAGCACGGTTCTCCCATTTCTTCTTTGTATTCTGTCTTGCTCCTGGGTACCAGTCATGTTCTGGCTTATTTGTTTTACCTCCTCACAGAGTAAATATTGTAGCTTATAAAATGCCTTCTGTAAATACATGAATTCTGAGTCTCTGTCTTGTGGTTCTGAGTAGATGCTGTTATACCTAGGATCCTGGCTATAAAGAAGCTTTTTAAATGTATTCTAAGAAGAAACTGAAAACTTCGATATGTGTAATGACCATTTGGATTAAAAATATAATTGTTGTGTCCAAGTATTATTTCTTATAATAGTGTTTTGCTCTGTGTTTAAACTCAAACCGCGCCAAGAGGCAAAACCAGGGACTGCACCTTTTTCAGTAGTGTATTTCGCCGCCTTTCTGGAGGCCAGCTGAAATGTATCCATTTGTGTAACTGCTGTTCTCACTGTATATAAACAAGCCACCTTGTACATGTTCCCCAGTCCGATTTCCTGATCTGATAATAAATCACTTGTGTTTGACCCAATCCTGCTGGTCAGAGTAATTCTTAGCACCAGACTCAACAATAATGTAGTGCTTTTATGTCCACTGTGTTGCAGGACAGTTGTATTGAAGAAGTATATTTGTTGTGCAAAGTAGTTTAGATGCAGGTTTAGGCAGGACGAAAGCTACTGAACTGAAGTTCTTGTATTATTACTTCTCAAATGATTCCTTTCTACGAATCTAGAGCAGTGGAAGGGTTCTGCGCAGAAGGGCATGCGCAGTAGCTACTTTCCACCGCCGGTCAAATAATGGGCTAGTGGTGGCTGGCGGTGGGCGAGTGGTTGAAGCAGCATGGAAATACGGGAAATCCCGGCCAATCCGGGATACTTGACACGTATGATCTAGAGGTTTAAGATGTCATCAGTCTATCTCAAAAAGCCCATAAGAGCAATGTCAAACAAAAGTACGGGCTCAAGAAAATGCTGCGAAGTGGAATGGACAGCTGCGAGAAAAATCTTTTCAAAAGTAGTGACTTCCTTGGGAGGTGTAATTCACCAGGAAATGTAAAACAGTATCATCCATATTTGATACTTGGGTGGGTCTTTGCAGCAGCAAAATAGCCTTCAATGGATCCAAGTTCACTGGTGAAAACTATAGGAATATTCAGTCACTGCTTACCCAGACACATTCAATGAACTTGGACAGAGCACCTGGAGTTTAGCCTCTCCCTTCCTGCTCACCACATGGGAGTTCTTGTTCATGCATAGAGCAGGGTTCCCCAACTTGCAGCCCCAAGCTCTTTCTGTGCGACCCTCCAAACTGTTTGTTTACCTCTGTACATTTACTTTTTATCATTATCTAAATTAGTAGGTTGTGGTTTTTTTTTACATTTTGGTTTAAGTTGTGGCCCTCTTTAGGAGTAGGCACCCAAATGTGGTCCCTTTGCCACAGAAGGTAGGGGACCACTGGTGTAGAGCCTACATAAAAGTGTCAGCTGCAGGGATGTCACTTTCCACACCTAGGGAACAATACAGAGGAGAGGGTTATTACCACTCTCCATTGTGAGTTTATAACAATTTGCAATTACACTTCTATACTGCCCCATAGCACTTAGTGTACTCTCTGGGAAGTTCACAAGTTCATTAGCAGAGTCTAAACCAGTGATGGGCAGTCTTGGCCCTCCAGCTGTTCTTGAACTTCAATTCCCAGAAGCCCAAGTCAACACACCAGCTGGTCAGGGTTTCTGGGAATTGAAGTTCAAGAACAGCTGGAGGGCCATCACTGGTCTAAGCCAATGGTTCCCAACATGGGGCCCATGCCCCACAGGGGGTCGCCAATTCCCTGAAGCCTAAGTCAGTACATTGGCTGATCAGTGCTTTGGGGAATTGACTTAGGCTTCTGGGAATTAAAGTCTAAAAACCAAAGGTTGGGAAACACTGATCTAAGCAGAATGACTGAATTCTCCTAATCTGAACTTCAGACCCACTTGCTGTGTTCCTTGGCCTGGTGTGACTTTCCTCAGTGTGATTTCCCTTCTAGGGAGGACCTTAGACTGTATTGGAATGACCTGTCTACTGTTACCACTTGACCAATGTGACTTTCGATTTGTCCTAGGCTTTGTATGACTTGCTTCTTATTTGTTTGACCTCTCTGTTGCCTTTGCATTCTGCTTCTGGACCCTCCTGCTTTGGTCTTTACATTTGTTGTTTATGCTCTGACCTGTATTTACCTCTGATAGCCAAATTCCTTGCAACAGGGACTAGCCTGGTTGGAACCCATACACTCAATTGATGGTGTGGAGGATGGGTTGCACGTTATTGGTACAGGTAAAGGTTTCACTTGCTCAAAAGCCAGTTGCATCCGACTCTAGGGTTCAGTGCTCATCTCTGTTTCAAAGCCGAAGAGCCAGCGCTGTCTGCTTCTGCAGACATTTTCATGGTCATGTGGCAGGCATGACTAGACACCGGAGTGCACAGAATGCTGTTACCTTCCCACCAAAGTGGTCCCTATGTATCTAGTTGAAATTTCTTGCTTTCAAACTGCTAGGTTGGCAGGAGCTGGAACAAAGACGGGAGCTCCTTGCATCCTGCAGTACTCGGAAATCGAACTGCTGACCTTCCGCCTCCCAGTCAGTGTCTTCGCCACTTGAGCCACTGCAGTCCCCATTATTAAAAGCACTTATATTGCACCTTCTCATTCTATCCAAATGTCCAAGCAAAATTATAATGAATGTCAACAATGTTGAATAATAAAAATCAACAGGAGATAGTAGCAGAATAATAGTGCTTGAGTGGTTATGTCTAGGGTTGCCAGGTCAGAACCGCCTAATTCTTTGACAGCCAAAACTTGAGACCAGCTAGCCAGGTAATATGATGACCAGAAAGTGGGGAAGAGGTATTTTGGCCATTGGCAAGCTGCAAAATATGCTTCTCAGCTGTCCTGGCTGCTAGGGCTTGAATCTTACACAACCATTCTAAAAGAACACATGACATTCATAGTCACTGCACTGCTGCTATTGAGGTTTCCACCAGCTCACAGGGACTTTTCCCCTGACTATATAAGACCAATGCTCATAGGATGCGACGCCAGCATTCTACATGATCATTGGTTTAACTTTAAAAATACTATAGGTCAAATAACTCATTACAATATAAAAGAAGTACTGTATAGAATTTAATTATATATATATATATATATAAAAATACAGAAAAATAAAAAACATCACAACAAAAACAAAAATCTAAACAAAAATATACATGATACAATATGATTTCTATATACACCTACCACCAGTGGGACTTATAAACCTTCTACATTAAATATTCTTGATATCATAAAATGTTGCCCTCATACCAGAAAGATAATACATATTATGATGCCTCTTCCTCGCCGAAACCCACTCCCCCACACCTGGGCTCCGTGTGGCGAGGACTTAAGGCCAGCCGCCGCCATCTGCTGCCGCTGTCTTGCCTAAGCCTGGTGGTCTTGTTCTGCCGATGCGTCTGAGGACTCGGAGTTGGGCTCCGATGTGGTCGTCGAGCCCGAAACGTGTTAGGACTGCTTATGGGTGTTGAGCCGTGGGCTCCGTCCCTCCCCCCTTCTTTGGATTATTGCAAAGGATTATTATTTTTTGATCTATATTTTGTAAACTGTTAATTGTTCTGATGCATTTTTGTTATTGTATCCTGTCATTTTATTCTGATACTGTATTGCTATGTAATTTACATTTTGTACTTGTAAACTTGTATTTTTGCCTTGTAACCTTATATTGTTGTACTTCTGTTTATCCCTGAATACTGTGAACTGCTTTGAGTCATCCACAAAATGAGGAAAGCAGTATATAAAAATAAATTCAAATTCAAATATTGTTCTGGCTTTGCTCCTTTCCCTTTCACAAACACCTAATCTAAAAATATCTCTAAATTCAGGGTGTGTGGTTTTTGTTGATCTCTTTTTTGCCTTTAACTCCCATTTTATTTTGTCATTTATAGCAATAGCAATTACACTTATATACAGCTACATATTGCTTAGAGTACTCCCTCAGTCAACCTTGGTCTCTCATCAGGATCAAACTGATGACATTTTGGCTGCAGTATAGCAGTTTAACCACTTCACCATGAGGGATCCTGATGGCTATATTCCATATCTTTTTCTACCAGTCCTCCAATTCAAATTCTCATTCTACTTTACATTTTTTGCATGTATATAATTTTTAACAGTTTTGTAAATAAAGCCAAAAAGTTCTGGTATGGGGGCCTCAGTTTTCTGAGTTTCCCAAAGTATCCATGTAGGTAATTTAATTTAATCTTTCCTTCTGCTTCAATATTAAATATAAAAATGCTCAGGTTAGTACAGGCCAACAGAAAAAAATATGCAATTCCTCAACTGAAATCGCAACTGTTTTTGTGTTTCCAGTGATTATCAATAATATAAGAAAGTGAGAAATAGCAGACCAACCAAATTTTCCAGCTCTAAATGAAATTGTTCCTTCTATATTTCTCCCCACCCCTTGCAAACATGCAACATGATATAATGTTGGAAATTTTTGGAAGCACAAACCAAATATTGCTTTCCATTGTTTCCTAGATGATGCTAATTCCTTCAGAGTGAACATCCTAGCTCTCATCCCCTCTGCAACTATGTGTTAACAAAGTCAGCCTTTATCTCATTCTCTGTGAAAGTATATATCTCAAACAATGGAATTGCCAATGAGTAAACTATTATTGGAAGTGGAGACAAGCCAGAGAAATTGGGGGGAGTATTGTGAGAGATATGCATCAAGTTTATAGCAAATAAGAAGGCAAATGAGACAAATGAGTAAATACTTTTATTTTTAAAAATGTACCCTGTCTTTCTCCATAAAAATACAAATCAGCTTACACCGGGGTTTCCCAAACTTTTCAAGCTGGGGGCTGAGTCATGCTTTCTCAGTCAGCTTTAAGGGCCAGGTGGCCATTTTGCCCTGCCTGCACAATGGGGGTGACCATTTTGTCCCAACAGCTTCAAATGGGGTGGTCATTGTTTTCCAAATGCCCTTGGAGGGGTGGGGCCACATGAAATGGTGTTGTGGGCTGGATCCGGACCACAGGCCAATTCAGAAGAATACCATGGTGTTGTGTATTTAAGGAAATGTGTTTGCCATTTTGTCTTGTTGTGAAAGAGTTTAATATGTATTTGCTTTACTATGGTCCGAAGTCTCGCGAGACTTCAGGATGGTTCTGAATGAGAACAGAGCTGTCAACGGTTCTAACAGTTTTTTTCCTACTGTCAGTTCTGATTAGAGATAGCTAAGGAATGTGAGGGTGTGTTGTTAGCTCTGGCCACCTATTCTTATTCCAAATAAAGTTGTGTGTTTGGCCCGTATTGCTGGCTGCTGCCTATTATTTCCAGAACACTAAATTGGTGACGAGGATGGGATAGAGTCCCAACAGAATTCCATTGGCCCTTTCGATATCTCAGTGCCAGAGAAATGGGTTCTCTACGAAAAGCAGTTCAAGCACGCCATAGTGGCTGACAACATAGTAGAGGAGAACCAGAAGCATTTGGGTTTCCTGGCAAGATGTAGCCTGCCTGCACTCAAGCTGGCCATTCACTTGGTGCTGCTGAGGGATATTGATGATGTTTCCCTCACAGATATCCTGACGGCCCTGCGAAGCCATTTCCAACCGAGGGTCTCCATATTTCCCACCCAGGTGGCGTCCTTCGACTCGCTGCTGCCCCGTGCCAGTGGCCGAACATTGAGGATGCCCTCTGTGACTGCCTGCTAGCCAGACTTTGAGATGAAGAGGCCTAACACAGGCTGAAGACCCGGGACACGCTCACATTCAAGTCTGTGCTGAAGGAAGCACTGGCATCTGAGGCGGCCAGGTCAGGGGTAAAGTCCTTCAAGCTATGGCCTGTTGCCTCCAGGGTTCCAGAGTCCGCTGTACAGGCCCACCACTCCTCTTCACTGTTATGCTCATCTTCGACAGCGTCGCTGGCATCATCGTCCACGTCTGGGTCCAGTGATGAGGACGGAGGGGTCGGGAAGGCCCTAAGGAAAAAGGAGAAACATGCCCCAAAAGTCTTGAAAAGGTACGATGGCTGTGGAAGCAAGCACAACCGTCGAAAGTGCCCCTTTTGAAATGCAGATTGCCACCATTGTGGCAAGTGAGGGCACATTGCAAAGGTGTGCCGCCAGAGGAGTAGGCAAACCTCAGCGTCGGACCAGCGCCTGAGGAAGCCGGAAGCACATATCTCCAAGATCTCCACATCGGAGACTTCATACAGCAACGTGGTGAATGTGTCCAGCCGGTTCTTTGCTGACTTGCAATTGCAAGGCGTACCAATTCGCATGGAGGTGGACTCAGGTACGTCTTATTCCATTTTGCCCCAAAAAGAATTCTTTAAAATTCCTCGCGCCCTAAATTGCAGGCATTGAAGACCTCCCTCCGAGATGTTCAAGGGTGCCACATACCAATTCTGGGGGTGGGGGATTTCACTGTACGTTTCAAAAACATTTCCACCAAATTGCCTCTTGTGGTGGTGAAGCAAGGAACTAACTGTCTGCTGGAGGTCCAGTGGTTTGACTTGCTGGGAATAAGACTGTCCAGAATCAATGCTGTGAGTTCTGACCCAGTGCTGGACATTTCCAATGCGCACCCGGAGGTTTTCAAGAAAGGACTTGGCACTTATGTGGGGCCCCCAGTCTCATTTGAACTTGACCCGGATGTACGGCCTATCTGCCTTAAGCCTCACCGTGTTCCCTTTGCTCTTAAGGACAAGATAGAGGCAGAAATGGATAAGGTTGTGGGTCAAGGTATTTTGGTCCCTGTTGATCCTGCCAAATGGGAAACTCCTATTGTAACAATCATTAAGTCAAATGGGGAGGTTAGGATCTGTGTAGACTACAAGTGCACGATCAACAAAGCCATTCGGCCCAACTCATATCCGGTCCCTGTTGTCAACCACCTACTGGCTACTTTACACGGGGGGAAGTGTTTCGCTAAATTGGATTTAGCCTAAGCATACCAGCAGCTAATGGTCACGCCTGCTGCTGCAGTCATGCAAATGATTGCCACTCATAGAGGGGCTTTCAAAGTCACCTGTTTGTAGTTCGGGGTCAATGCAGCCCCCGTTATATTTCAATCGCTCGTAGAACATCTACTTAAGGGTCTCCCTGGGGTCCTCCCCTATTTCATTGATGTTTTAATCACTGCGGGGGATGAATTCGAACTGGCAGAAAGGTTGGACTGGGTTTTGCAGAGGTTCGAACTGGCAGGGTTCTGGTTATGTAAGGACAAATGTGTATTGCCAGGGAGGTTGAGTTTCTGGGATTCAAAATAACTCCCGAGGGGGTCAAACTCTCAGATTCTAAGGTCTCTGCTGTGCGTAATTCCCCCCGGCTATCTTCTAAGTCTGAGTTGCAGTCTTTTCTGGGTTTGCTTAACTTTTACCACTCCTTCTTGCCTAGGAAGGTGTCTGTAGCCAAGCCGCTGCATCGTCTTCTCAAGAAAGACACAGTTTGGAGGTGGGGGCAGAGCCAAGACAAGGCTTTCAGATAGTTAAAGGAGCTGCTGTCCTTTGAGGCAGTCCTCACCCATTTCGATCCCTGAAAATCCATGGTATTAGTTTGTGATGCATCACCAGTAGGGGTGGGGGCTGTCCTTTACCATACATTGGATAGTGGAGTGGAGGCCCCAATCGCTTTTTATTCAAGGTCACTTTCCAAAGCCGAGAGAAACTATGCACAGACTGACCATGAGGCTCTGGCCATAGTTGCAGGAGCGAAACAGTTTCACGATTTTCTGTATGGGATAGACTTTATAATTGTGATGGACTACAAGCCCCTGTTAGGAATCTTTGTTACTTCAAAGTCTACTCCACAAATACTTTCTCCCCAAATGCTGAGATGGGCTATATTTCTAAATGCATATCAGTTTAAATTCATTCATTGGCCAGGGAAGGACATATGCCATGCCGATGCCCTCTCAAGGTCCCCATTGCCCGACCTTGGGAGCCAGACTGTGAGATAGAGCAAGATCATCAGGTGCTGATGATCAAATCTCTCGATTCGCGCCCCATAGTTCCCTCAGACATCACTAAGGCTACGGCTAAGGATAAGCTGTTGTCCCAAGTGGTTACTTGGGTCCAGAAGGGTTGGCCCACAGCTCCCCCTTCTCAGGAGTTCAGAGCATTCTATAGGAAGCTGTTTGAGCTGTCGCTCGAGAGGCGTTGTCTATTATGGGGTCAGTGGGTAGTGATTCCTGCTGTGTTGTGGTACTTATCTCTGACAATGCCACTATGTTTACATCTGCCAAATTTAAGTGTTCTCAAGAGAAACGTCATCTGACATATCACATCTGCCCTGTTTCACCCTGCCACCAACAGTCAGGTTGAGCGCCAGGTCTGCACGACTAAGGAGGCTTTATGCTGCATGGGGCAGGGGGACATTGAGCTGCAGCTCTGTCAGTTTCTTTTGTGCTATCGTGTCTGTTGTGTTCTAAAGCAAGTGCCTTTAAACAATGTACCTATCCATGTGTATCCAATGTAACCTTTCCTTGTGTAACATTGTAACCCCAGCTGCATCTCTGCAACCCTAATAGGACGCGAGCTAGTGACCACTAGATGGCAATAGCGAGCGTCCAAGCTCATCGGTCCAAGACTCACCTAAGAGCAATAGCGCGGGAAGATTCCCGCCATCACCTTCACCTGGACAAGAAGGGCGTGACTTGAAATGACGTCACGCGGACAGTAGCCAATAGACTGTCAAGGAGCCACATTCAAATGTATAGCCACTGTATATATTGAGCTGTTCGTCCGCCATTACCACATGTTCCCTCTGACCAGCATGTAATAAAGTTGTGTTAAGCCAGCTCTTCGGCTGTCCTGGTGTCTTTGGTCCAATACACTAAAGTGTCACTCCCTTGGCCTCGGGCCTATCTCCTGCTGACCTCCTCATACGTCGGAAACTTACCACCCTGCTGGACAAGTTAGATCCTTCCAGGGTGGAGGATAGAAGGTAAATTTGGAAGTGAGGCAGAAGAAAGTTTTTGCAGCAGGAGATCCTGTGCACTGCAGGAATTACGTTGCCAGGGGGCCAGCCTGCGTTCCAGGAACTGTATTAGAACAAACGGGGCCAGTCTCCTACCAGGTGAAACTAGGGAATGGTCTACTTTGGCAGAGACACGCAGACCAACTGAGGCATAGGGTAACAAACCCATCACTGGAAGAACCAGGAGAATCTTTTGATTTTGGGGTACCCTCAGCCACTGAAATGCATAATAATTCTATGTTAGAGTCTTCCTCCACTCATTTATTCCAAGGGGAAGTCGAAGAAGGCTCAGCCCTATTTTCAAACTCTGAGCGAGCATCTTTGCCCCTTGCACAGGGCTCACAGCAGTCTGATATTTCCTCCAGTCAGTTGGAGGATCGGGGGGAGTTTTTTGAATTTTCCCTTGGGGCCCCGTCATCCTCATGTGTTAGAGTTTACCCAGTCTACCCCACTCATAACCAAAGGAGTGACTTTTGTGTTGAGTCGTCCCCTACTGAAACGGGCAATGGTGCTGAACTTGAAATGGGTAATTGTCTGCACCATGCTATGAGTTCTACAGGTGCCCCCACTGCGGGGACTTTGCCAGCTACCTCAACTAGCCCCAGGGTTTTACTGGCTGACCAGGCGCCAGTGCGCCACAAAAGATTTTATGGTCCTCCTAAACAGTTGTGGGATTTTGTTCAATCCTAGGGGGGAGGGGTGTTGTGTATTTAAGGAAATGTGTTTGCCATTTTGTCTTGTTGTGAAAGAGTTTAATATGTATTTGCTTTACCATGATCCGAAGTCTCGCGAGACTTCGGGAGGGTTCTGAATGAGAACAGAGCTGTCAACGGTTCTAATGATTTTTTCCAACTGTCAGTTCTGATCAAAGATAGCTAAGGAACGTGAGGGTGTATTGTTAGCTCTGGCCACCTATTCTTATTCCTGTATTGCTGGCTGCTGCCTATTATTTCCAGAACACTAAACATGGCCAATGGTATTGAAAGATATTGAGAGGTACAGCAGAACCAGCAGGGACACACTCTAGCTCTCCAGTTGCTGGCATAAGTCATCCACCAAACTGTCTCCATCCCATCACCATACCTGAAGACTGACTGTAATAGATCCAGATAATCTGCTCATCCAGGACCTCCTGGATCTGAGAAGCCATGACCCATTCTAAGAAGCTTTCCTAAGAATAGAACGTTACAGCCTGGCTGGGGAGGAGGCTTTTTCCACAATGATTTTATTACTGCTTCCTTTGGGATCCTAACCAGATGCAAGGCGGCATTCACCAATCCTCCTACCCACTTGGGCAATCTTTTCTGGCAGCTTTTATAAACCAGGAAGGACAAGGGCCCAACAGACATGTGTTAGCCTTCATCTCTCCAAGGGTCATGTCCATATCATCATTGGAAAAATAAAATAAAATAAAAATGAAGCCTGTCCATGAACACAGAACAAGCAGAGGGTATAATTACATTTGCAGGACCTGAATTGACTACCTCATCCAAGTCAGAGAAGAACTGTACAATTTTGCTTGCAAAGTGTCATGAAAATTGTTCATAGTGAGCCACAGTTTGGTCTGTGTTCTCTTCCTGTGAACAAGCATGTAATAGGCCCTTGAATGCTCAAAAGAGCTCTGCCGGATGAGTTTGTGCAGATGCAGTGGTGGCAGAGAAGAATGACTTCTTCAGTGCCACCACGGCCACAGAATAGGCCTTCCAAAGGTCCTAATCTAGGTTCAATCAAATTTACTCCATGTTTTCCACCATTGTCATAGTCTCCATCCCACTCATATCATCAGCATCAGTTCCCTAGTAAAGCAGGGGGTCAATGTGACTCTACTTAATGGAAGGGATACTTAGGAGTGGTCATATCAACAGTCTTGGCCATTTCCCCATTCCAGAGATCAATCTGAACTTCAACAGAATTGCCTACCAAAGCAACAAAAAAATTCTCTAGTCCTGGTTAAACTGCTGTACTGCTACCAAAAGGTTGTGAATTTGATCCTGACCAGGACAAAGGTTGTCTCAGCCTTCCATCCTTCCGAGTTCAGTAAAATGCATACTCAGCATTTTGGGGGCAAAATACTTATTAACTTGTGAACTACCCAGAGAGTGCACTAAGCAATATGGGGCAGTATAAAAGTGTGGTCGCTCTGCTTTGATTGTTTTATCAGGAAACTATTTAGATCCACCAGTCTCCTGTGGTGGACCATCATAATTGGTTTTCCACCAGTGGAGAGGTTCTGAATTTCAATAAGTTGAAATTCCAACAGATACTGGTCTGACCATGACAGCAGAACTGCAGAGAGTTTCTCCACATCCTGATCATCAATAAATAATAACAATAACAAACCACCAGGTCTAAAAATGCACTGGACTGAGCATCAGTGGGAGCAGAAGACCCATGGTTCTGAAGTTCCGAAACACTCCTAACAAAGCTGTCTCAGTATGAATTTTTAAAAATCCCAGCACAACTGGTTGAAACAGAAGAGAACAGAGACCTTGAAGCTGCCTCTGAACCACAGGTTGAGCAGGTATACAGATCACAACCTTCTCTATAATGATCACTTCATAATGTGATTCTATATAAATCAAAGTAATTTCTTTCCAAAACAGCAATTACACATTTTATGCAGATTTATCCCCTTTGCCCTCATTTTTGCTGAGGTATTTCTTCCCTTTTTGGCATAAGCATTCAGCCCATTGAAAGACCCTTTAAACAAAGGGTTGTGCAAGTATAAGTTAATTTCCAGAAGTGCTTCTTTCCTCAAAATCTTCCACTTGTTTTTTCAAACTACTTTAGCAAAGCATTAACTATATAAGTGTGCCAAGACTGCAGTGAAAATTTAAAATAATAATAATGTAGAAAATCTGATGAGAGCTGTTCAAACTATCACACATGTTTTCCCTAATTTCCATGTTGAGAAATATTTGCATTTTAAACTCAAGTTATATTTTGAGTTTAACTAAATATAAACATATCTGAGAGTAAACAAAACAGAACAGCAAAAAAAGACAAAAATATTGTGGCACCTTAAAGACTAACTCCTGTATTTAAATGTGAGCTTTCATGGACCATGTCCACTTCATTGGTCCACAAAAGCTTACATTATTTAAATGTAAGCTTTCATGAACCAATGACGTGGACTTGGTCCACGGAAGCTCAGATTTAAATACAGGAGTTAGTCTTTAAGGTGCCACAATATTTTCTCTCTCTCTCTCTCTCTCTTTTTTTTTTTTTTGCTGTTCTGTTCTGTTTACTTTCAGATATGCTTGCACAGACTAACACGGCTACCACTTCAAACATTTTAAGTATAAACAGTATCTGGGAGATCCTATGGAAAAAAGCAAAACTCTAGAAATTATGTGTTAGTAAATCATGCATGCTGCTTTCTGGATGCAGAAACTGAGGTGGGACGGTTGGGGTGTGTCAATGAGCACAGGAAGTAAAACACTCCCAAATATGAAAACGATAGAAGTGTATTTAATCAAGGAATAATTCACATACTAGTCCTATGCTGAGTGGTTCCAGGTGAAAGGTAATAGTGTATGAGCTCAACGCGAAAGTAACATGATAATAACAGATCTATATCTTACCCCGCGATTCATATCATCATACTAATAACCCAAGGTGACTGCGCCTAGAACCTCAAATATAAACCATACAAAAATACAAAACATACTGAGACCCCGAAATGGAAACTATCACCCCGTTGTACCAAGCCCTCAAGTTCCCATGTGAAATACAGACATAAACGTAAGTTGTATAACACCGAAGTTTCAATCACGTATAGTCTATGACAGTCCATGTACAAGGATGTACTCGCTTGGCTAATCAGGCTGGTGTGAGGGGGTGGAGGGTAGCTGTTCTATTTCATAGAAGGGTTCCCAGATGACGAGCATCAACAGGCGATGGTAGACAACGAAACAACGATGCCCCTCCGGTATTTGGACATTTCGAATATCTTCCTCAAGTGTCTACAATAATATACATATAAATGGTGTAAAATCCACATACTATCTGTCATAAAACACGCCAAAAATGCACGTAAAATCTCACGATCTAACAATTGCATCTATGTAACTTGGTACTTATAATAAGGAAACATTACATACCTATTAATCATTAACCTGCGCGTATCGCACCTCTCCTGGCGTTCCTCTCCATGTGTGCACGCATTAACTACTTGCTCGAACCAACTCTATATATACTTACAAGTAGAAAATGAGGGACATGTGATTCGAGTGATTCGACAAGTTTGATGATATCTACTTTAGAGCTCTCCAAGGATCTTAAAGCAATATGTGCTCTTCCGGGTACTAAGCATAAACTGCTGTCTTATAAGAAAGCCGAAAGGTCCCATTCGGTATTGAGCCCGTGCGGGGCCAAGGTGTTAAAGCGATGGATATAATATGCTTCCCTTTGTAGAAGGTGACGATCTATATCGGTAACTTGGTATCTGCTTGGTTTGAATGTTTCCAACACTACCGCCTTAATGTCTTTAATCGTGTGTTTCTCTTGAAGGAAATGGTTCACAAGAGGGGCATTGTATATATTGCGCCCACATGTGGACTACCAACCGAGTCAGGGTGCCCAGTAGCAGCTTCACCCTCGATCTCGGAGAGTTTACAAATTGTAATTCGAAAGAATCCGTATATATGTTAATTTGCAAATGTCAGTTGGCTTACGTGGGGCAGTCCAGGCGAACTTTCAAGGTACGCCTGGGAGAGCACCTCTCTCGTATAAGGAATAAGGTCGCCAATGCCCCTCTTGTGAACCATTTCCTTCAAGAGAAACTCACGATTAAAGACATTAAGGCGGTAGTGTTGGAAACATTCAAACCAAGCAGATACCAAGTTACCGATATAGATCGTCACCTTCTACAAAGGGAAGCATATTATATCCATCGCTTTAACACCTTGGCCCCGCATGGGCTCAATACCGAATGGGACCTTTCGGCTTTCTTATAAGACAGCAGTTTATGCTTAGTACCCGGAAGAGCACATATTGCTTTAAGATCCTTGGAGAGCTCTAAAGTAGATATCATCAAACTTGTCGAATCACTCGAATCACATGTCCCTCATTTTCTACTTGTAAGTATATATAGAGTTGGTTCGAGCAAGTAGTTAACGCGTGCACACATGGAGAGGAACGCCAGGAGAGGTGCGATACGCGCAGGTTAATGATTAATAGGTATGTAATGTTTCCTTATTATAAGTACCAAGTTACATAGATGCAATTGTTAGATCGTGAGATTTTACGTGCATTTTTGGCGTGTTTTATGACAGATAGTATGTGGATTTTACACCATTTATATGTATATTATTGTAGACACTTGAGGAAGATATTCGAAATGTCCAAATACCGGAGGGGCATCGTTGTTTCGTTGTCTACCATCGCCTGTTGATGCTCGTCATCTGGGAACCCTTCTATGAAATAGAACAGCTACCCTCCACCCCCTCACACCAGCCTGATTAGCCAAGCGAGTACATCCTTGTACATGGACTGTCATAGACTATACGTGATTGAAACTTCGGTGTTATACAACTTACGTTTATGTCTGTATTTCACATGGGAACTTGAGGGCTTGGTACAACGGGGTGATAGTTTCCATTTCGGGGTCTCAGTATGTTTTGTATTTTTGTATGGTTTATATTTGAGGTTCTAGGCGCAGTCACCTTGGGTTATTAGTATGATGATATGAATCGCAGGGTAAGATATAGATCTGTTATTATCATGTTACTTTCGCGTTGAGCTCATACACTATTACCTTTCACCTGGAACCACTCAGCATAGGACTAGTATGTGAATTATTCCTTGATTAAATACACTTCTATCGTTTTCATATTTGGGAGTGTTTTACTTCCTGCTTTCTGGATGCAAACTTTCAAAAGGCAAAAGGTTTTCAATGCATCTGTTTAATTATACTAACATTATCCCAAGTAATTATGTTTTAGTGGAAGTGTGCTACATTTATCATTGTCACCATATAAAAGAACAACTATCACCAAAATAAGCTATTAAATTCCATTTTAACACAGAACCTGACATCTGCGCAATCACAAATGTATTAAATACAGTCACAATTCAATGCAGCTAAAATTGGGGAAGTATTTTTCTCATAAGAATTTTGATTTACGGAGCCTCATGTACATTCTACATTCTAATTAATCTGTAATCCGATACTGCTGATTATGTACAAGAATTCAAGGTGACGTTTATTATTTAAAAAAACAGTTAACATTTTCTGGCTGTACAAAATTTGCAATACAGTTTATTTAAGTACAGAAACATGTAATAACCATTAAGATTTTTCAAAATAAATAAAATAGATAATATTTTGAAAATGGATTACTAGAATATATATACTTTATTTTTTTAAAATCTGAAGTAGTTTTAAGTGATATCAGCTACTAAAAAAATGAGAGAGAGGGGAGAGAGAGAGAGAGAGCTTATTCCTTGAAAGATCGATGATCAGTTACTGGCTATTACTTCTGTTTAAACTGTTGCATAATAACAAGTATCACCGTAACTCTGTTTGCTTCATTTTAAGTAAAAGAGGGGGTGGGGGTTGTTGGTTGGTTTTTAGAGCTACATGCTCTTCTGAGCTATGAAATAAAAATATATACTCCAAACGGAAACCTCTAGTCTTAGAGTAAAAACAAGTAATACTTAAAACAAATTACATGGAATACATATTAATTACACAAATTTATTTTCCTATCATATGTGTGAGAGAGACCTTCTATAACTATTCAGTACTTTATTCTACTGCAACCAGTAGCAGAATGAGGATCCTCCTAAGAGTTTGATCTCATTTCATCTAGTTCTGCCCATAATGCACACTCTAACTAAAGCAACAATCTTCTCTACTTTGTGTAAAGGTAGAGGTTTCTCTTGCTCAAAAGCCAGTCGTAACCAACTCTAGGGTTTTGTGCTCATTTCAGAGCTGTCTGCATCTGCAGATGTTTTTGTGGACATGTGGCAGGCATGACTATACACCAGAGTGCATGGAACACTAATACCTTTCCCGCCAAAGCAGTACCTATTTATCTACTTGCAATTGCTTGCTTTCAAACTGCTAGGTTGGAAGGAGGTGTGATAAAGATGGGAGCTCCCTCCATTCATGACTCGGGTCTTGAACTGCTGACCTGCCAACCTTCCAGTCATCAAGTTCAACATCTAAGCCACCGTAGTCCCTCTCCTTCATGACACTGTCCTAATTTTAAGGCGGCATACAAAACAACAACAGGAGAAGAGTTTTCCTGCACAATACGTGCGAGGCAACAGTTCAACAACACATCACTTATTCCTTCATGTGCCAGAAAACCTCTCAAAGCTTAATCCAGGGATTCTCAATATGCGGCCCATGGGCCAGGATGTGGCCCACGGCACCATCTCATGTGGCCCCACACTGCCTCCTCCACACCAGGAAGGGCCATGTGGTGGAAGAAGGGCAAAATGGCCATCTGGCCCCTGAAGATGTCTGAGGGAGTGTGACACGGCCCCCAGTTTAAAAAGGTTGAGAACTCCTGTCTTAATCTGTTACTGACAGCTGCTGCAAATGGCTGTTCTTTGTTACTGTAATATGCAAATGATGAATGTACAAACAAAATCCCACATGCATTGCAGGTTCAGGCTTATAACAAGCCACAGCTTGTTATAAGCCTGAACCTGCAAAGTAACTCAACTCAAATGTTCCAACATTAATAAACTTGTAAAAATGTTGGGAAATCAGCCATTAACTGAATTAATCAGCAGGACGTCAAACTATTATCAGAATATAATTCATAAAGATAAGCATCATTCAGACATTGTCTTTTCTTCTTTCTCAGAAAACAAATACATCTGTTAATTCAACAGAAACGTATATATGCATGTGTAATATGTCATGGAAACCAATTTTAAAAAGATTAAGTATAGCCAATGAATACATGATGAGCCAAAATGACATTGTGACCTTCAAAAGTATGCAAAGTGCATAGTTAATTTAATTTTAAGTTGCCTGTACTTATGAACAATGAATTCATTTATGAAAGCATCACATTAATGTGACAAAAATGCAAACAAAACTATATTTTATTTGAAAGCAAATTTAAATCACTTTTTCTACCCAATTATAAGTTTTGTACAATAAATGCACAGTATTTCATTTAGATACTTCACTTAGACGAGAGGTGGCCAACCTACAGCCACCATCTCATGTGACTTGCCACCACCCTCGCCGATACCAGAAGCAGAAGCGGAAACATTTACGACAGCCATAAATGTGCCCACGCATGCGTAAATGTGCCTGAGCCTGCCATAAACACTGCTGTAAATGTACTCACAGCTGTTGTAAACACATTTACAATAGCAGAAGATGCATTTTATGGAAGCATTTATGGTGGGAGGAACCACGTGACCAGCCCGCACAGCAGTCCAGGTGGTGTGGTCCTACTCACAGCGCAAAAAGGATGAGAACCCCTGACTTAGAAAATCAAAAGTAGTGATATCACCCACACTTATTATTACCTGGTTTGGAATCTGATTCACTCTTACTGTGTTTCTTTCTCTTCCCTTGGAACATCATCTCCATGTCAGAAAAGAATGATGATACTTTGTCAGCCTATATCCAACCAAGCAGTCAAAATCAGCTGTTGTAAGGCTCTTCCTTTGCAGACACACAGGCAGAACTTGTATAATGTTAAACCACCTCACCCTCATTGTGGTTTAACACTGTAGGAATGGGGGAGCTTTTTTAATGGCTCTGCAATTTAGAACATAATACTACACTGTATGAATAAATGAAGGAATCCATTAGAAGTTTGAAAATAAAAAGTGGACAATGGAAAAAGTTGTAAATGAATACATGACTTACAACAGCCATTTACAGAGTCTCCCCAAAGCCTTTTATCTATTACCTCTACCACTGCCACGTCTCTTACAGAACAAGATGTCAGAAATAGCAGACCAACTTTCATCTGGCAAGTTAAAAATATACAGTACTGGCAAATGAGTAACAAATAATTGGCAAAACATGTTCAACACGCCACCTTTTGGTTTGACAAATAACTTCCATTACTGTACTGTATTTGGATTCTTAGAAATATGTTTACCAGAGTTAGAAGCATTCCAGGAATCTAATTCTCCTGAAATTTCATGTTAGAGTATTGGAGGAGGAAAAAAAATATTAAAAACTATAATAATAATAATAATAATAATAATAATAATAATAATAATAATAATAATAATAATAATAATAATAATAATAATAATAATAATAATAATAATAATAATAATAATAATAATAATAATAATAATAATAATAATAACAACAACAACAACAACAACAACAACAACAACAACAACAACAATTTGACAACTGCCCTGCCCCCCACCTCCACCCCCGGGACTCTAGCCCTGAGCCCCTCAGGGCCTGGGAGAACAGAAAAGGCGCCGTTGTGGAGAGGGGGTGGCTTTGATATCTGCCCCTCCCCCTCCCCCTGGGACTCTAGCCCTCAGCCCCTCAGGGCCTGGGAGGGCAGAAGAGGTGCCATTGGGGAGAGGGGGTGGCTTTGACATCTCTCTCCCCCCACACACACACGACTCTAGTAATATCTTATTACTTGTAAACCACCTTGGGTCACCCCTTAGGGTGAGGAAGGAGGTATATAAATATAACAATAAATAAAAAATAAATTAATAGTAGTAGTAGTAGTAGTAGTAGTAATATAGTTGATGCACGCATGCACACAGAGAAGAATGGAGGACACAGGGACATTTTAAGATCTCAAATAAATGACCTCTTCTTTCCTCCCCTCCCCTCCCCCCAAACTCACACGGTTTATGTAGAAAAGGAGGGAACCCTCTGTTCAGGCACATAGAAAAATGGAGAATACAAAAAGAATTCAGTACATCTTGACCTTACAGTAATCTAGCTACATATTTTCACCGTTTTCTTAGCAACTTGGGTTTTGGCTCAGAGGGTAGAAATAGCTTACTAAGAACAAGTTAAAGGCCTGATTATTCTTATGCAGATCTGTATTAGAAATTAATTACAATTTCCAACACCCCAAACCATTTTTACGACCCCCAAATTATGACATTACATTCTGACAAATATGGAGTACAAAAGACTAGGAAGGACAAAACAATGGTTTTAAAAAGCAATTTCGTTACTTTCTGCTACAGACATTGGAGGGAGGTTTTAACTTTAATCTGTTTACTTTGAACTGTTCACCCTATTTAAACAATACTAAACTCCTCAACCACACAAGCCGCTTAGGACCAAATAACACAAGAGCACTCTCTTGTTCTTATGTGCGGTCAAGTCAGAACCAACTTACAGTGACCCTAATAGGACTTACAAGGTTTAGTGTTCTGGAAATAATAGGCAGCAGCCAGCAATACGGGCCAAACACACAACTTTATTTGCAATAAGAATAGGTGACCAGAGCTAACCACATACCCTCACTTTCCTTAACTACAGTATCTCTGATCAGAACTGACAGTTGGGAGAAAAACCGTTAGAACCATTGACAGCTCTGTTCTCGTTCAGAACTCTCCTGAAGTCTCACGAGACTTCGGACCATAGTAAAGCAAATACATATTAAACTCTTTCACAACAAGACAAAATGGCAAACACATTTCCTTAAAATACACAAGGTAAGTGAGATATTCAAGGAGTGGTGAATTGACTAGCTAGTATCTGCTGGAGGGAAGGAGACAGAAAACAGGGAGAAGAAGAGGAATAGAGAAACCTAAAAGAGGGTATCATTGGCTGAAAACAAGAACATTAGCACTTCATTCTAACATGTGATATTGTAAGTGCCCTTGAATGTCAATGGCAATAATACAGTCTGTTTTCTTCAAGTCCCTTATGAGTTTCTAGAATCTTTTAGCTGATTATCATTGGGATCCAATAAGATATAGTAATGCAGTTAACATGTCAACAGAAGTGGATATTCTTAGTATGTTTTCATGTACATGCTTTCACTCACATTCATAACAAGTATTCCAGCAAGCTTTGTTTTGTGTTTGGTCACTGGTGTTTGCAATTCTGATTAAAAGTCGTTCTTGCTTCAGTGCCAGCCATATCCAACTCTAGGATGTAGTGCTCATCTCCATATACAGCCAAAGAACTAGCACTGTCTGTGTCTGCAGATGTTTCCGAGGTCATGTGGCAGGTGTGACAAGACACCAGACCACACAGAACACTGTTACCTTACAACTGAAGCAGTACCTATTTATCTACATGCAATTTCTTGCTTTCAAACTGCTAGGTTGGCAGGAGCTGGGACAGACATGGGAGCTCACTCCATCATGCAGCACTTGGGTGTCGAACTGCTGACCAGCTGGCATTCTAGTCATCAAGTTCAGCATCGTAACCACTAAACCACCGCAGTCCCCTGGAAGTCTGATTACCCAGACTCTTTTATCTCCAGAAATCAGAGTGCAAGTAGGCAAAATATCTGACTATTGCTTCTAAATCAGATTGAGCATCTTGTTTAGTATGACTCTCAAAAGCAGAATGCAGGACACTATGGGGTACTTGGTCTAATGTAGAGCACTATTCTTAAAAATTTCTGTTGGAGTCTTCTTTCATAACAGTTAGCTTACTAAAACTACCACAACCTGCAACAAGAAGCAATATAATCTTTAGTTTTCAATGTTCAATAGATAAGGAGGAGGGCCTTCTCCGTGTCCGCCCCAGCCCTTTGGAACCTCCTGCCAATAGAACTACACCTGCAGACGGATTTGCTGCCCTTCAGAAAAGGGCTCAAGACCTGGCTGGCAGGGCAAGTGTGGGGGGCTGACAGGGGACTAGCCCCCACCCGTTGGTTTCTTTAGACACTTCATCCCTATTACTGAGGGGTGGGTGACAGGGTTTCAGGAATGATGTTTTTTTAAAAAATGGGTTTTAAAGTGGTTTTTAAGATTGCTGTGAGCCGTCCGGAGTCGCCCTTGGGTGAGGGGGTGGCATACAAATTTAAATTATAAATAAATAAATAAATAATTTCCTAAAATAGGTCAATTTTCATTTTGCAAAATATTATGGTTTGCTCTGGACTATCCTATTATGCTTTTTTTTAAAAAAAAGAAAAGAAAAGATACTTTTACATATAAACATACAGTAGTGTCTTTTTCCATTATGTAACAAATATTTGAGGCAAAGCTACTAGTATGGGGGTGTTTTGTTTTGTTATGTTATTGTTATTATTAATATTTTCCTTTTCTTCTTTCCTTTAGTATGTCTTATGTATGTAGTTTGCTTATTTTCTTTGTTATTGTTGGTATTTTTGTTATCTTATAATTCTTTAAAATCTCAATAAAAATGTTTTTTTTTAAAGAAATGATTTTAGATCAAAATATCTTGCCAAGAGCACTTTTATTCCCACACTCTCTTACCTCTATTCCCAGATGAAATTTCTGTATTGCTCAAAGAAACATAATAGTTAGACAATAGAAAACATTGTTAGTTCTCAAAAAAACCCCAAAGAATGAGTAAAGGATATCTAAATATGTAAGAGCATACAATTCATTTTCCCAGATGAAACAAAATACAAGAATGAAATCACAAATACACTTAGGAACAGGGAAAGCAGACCTTTATATTTAGATATTTAAAAAAATATTTAACATGAAAAATAAATATTTTCCCCAAAGCATGTGCATCTTGAGTCCTCTTTTTCTTATTATGTACTTTCTATTTAAGCATTTTGTAGCATAATGCTATGCCTGTTTCTCCAGAAGTCTCGCTGGATTCTATGGGACTTCCTCCCAACTCAGTGGCTGAAATTCTGTTGTGCAGTTACACAAATGGGTAACTGTTGGAATAAAATCGATATACGTTATAAAATCTCCACAACCATTATCTGCTGCACAGTAAATCACACAACTTGGCATACATCAAATAAGGTCTATGGAGATTTCTTAATTTACACCATCTTATTTCTAAATGTTATATCATTTGCTAAATTTCTAAATGTTATACCAGAGGATCACTGGTCTATGGAACTCCCTGCCAGAAGAAGTGGTGACAGCTGTCAGTTTTGACAGCTTTAAGAAAGGATTAGACAAGTTCATGGAGGACAAGGGTATCAATGGCTATAATTATGGATACCTAAGGACAATCTCCAGGTTGGAGAGATAGGCAGGATATCTCTCAATGCCATTTCCAGGGAATCCTAAGTAGGTGAAGGTATCTGCTTGGGAATACCCTGAAGGAAATGGTGAGCCACTGTGTGAGACAGAATGCTGGACTGGATGGGCTGTGGCCTGTTCCAGCAAGGATGTTCTTATGTTCTTATGTTCATTTGCCTAGCTATGTAAGAGGATTTCAGCTTATTTCTAAAGGATTTCAAATATGCTTTCTAAGTGCTATGTCTGATTCCCTCCCCCAAATGCTTTTTATTGTTCTCTGTGATGTTTCATGGCTGCAACAATCATTATTAGTTCTGTGACTTATTAGCTGTCACTGAAGAGTACCTTCTGAGAGAATTCTTTTTATATTCATCAATGTAATTAATATTATGTTGTATAAATGTTCAGTTTTATTGATATCTCATGCTTAGGATACCAATAGTAGTACAGTAAAACCCCATTTTATGGGCAAAGTCTATTCTGTGGCTTTTTTTCTGTAAAATGAGGCATTCCCATAAGAACGCATTTGGGGGGAGGAATGTTTCCGACTCCCCCCAAATA
This sequence comes from Bradypodion ventrale, assembly GCA_035047345.1. Classification (NCBI taxonomy): domain Eukaryota; kingdom Metazoa; phylum Chordata; class Lepidosauria; order Squamata; family Chamaeleonidae; genus Bradypodion; species Bradypodion ventrale. The sequence goes on from JAWDJE010000007.1 coordinate 29,578,597, forward strand.
ATAATAATAATTAAAAAAAACACTCTAATTCCTCTCCAGACTACTCTACTACCACCCACAGGGCCCAGAATGGCTGTGGGTAGTCTTGTATAGCCCACCAGGTGCAATGCACTCTGGGAAATTGCATTCTGCAAAACAGGGATTTTCTATAAAATAGGGCACGTTTTCAGCAAAAAAAAACCTTCTGTAAAACAGGGTTTCTGTGACATGAGGCTTCTGTAAAACAGGGTTTTACTGTACCTTATTCACTTGTATCACTCAAACAATATTCCACTGGGAGAACAGTTGTGCTTTTCTCTATCCTGTGCACAAAACATATAATCTAAGGTTACAATTTAATCCAAGGTTTTTGTATTTGTTGTTATTTCTATCTACATATGAACCAGTTAAATGTTTCTGTAATATCACAATTGTTCTCAGGCAACTCTTTCTTTATTCTGGGAGTAACAGTGGCTTGTCAGAATGAACACTACAATCTGTCGGAATGAAATTCTGACACATACAAGGTTATTTGCTCAGTATCTGATCTGGCAATTAACCTTTCAGCTACACAGTATCTTACAGCTGGTCCAACATTTGAGTGCCCATTCATCATTTTAGATTGGAGATAGGGTTCTTCTCTCAAAGAAATCTTAAAGGAAAGGTCAATGAAGAAAAACCATCAACTATGATTCATAGTGTCTTTCTAAAGCAATTCTTACTTAGCCTATATAGCAATACTACCAGAATAGAGGGAAAGACTGCACAGAGAATTATGGGCAGTGAGTGCTACTGATCTTGTCCTACAAAGCTGACATACATGTATCTAAAAATAGTAATCTCTGCAAAATATATCAACTGAACAAAGTTCCATGGGTTTTTCATTTTCAGATTCAATAAAGACTCTTATGCTAAAAGGTAAGCAAATTATATCAGATGCGGAACAAACCTCAAAAGGCAACTTCTAAGGAACAGCCATGATAATGTTTAATAGCAAAACATAATGCCATCTTAGAGACTAGTAATGTGGGGAATAGCCCCAGTTTGGCAAATGTATGGTAAAATCACCTGCTTATGTCTGTGAATTCCAGGAAAAACTGTTTCTGTTTTTCAAGGTAAGGAGGGGAAAAGCCAAGCAATGAAAGACTTGTGAAATAACAACAGTGCATCACATTACTTCCCAGAAAGAACACAAATGAATAAAGAACCAAGCCAAACAAATACGAGATCCAATCAGGCGTGGCATAACTAATGCCTCTGTTGTTCAAAATGTTGTTCAAAAGCTTACCTGAAGACTCCAAGTAATTGTACAGTCTATGAGGTATATGAGAAGACAAACTTAGAGAAAATCCTGGGCTTTTGAAGCGTGGAAACAAACACATATGCATTCTCTGAGCTTGTCACATGAAGGCCCGTTTCCATTAAGTTTCCTACATATCCTAAAACAGGGGTAGGCAACCTGTGGCCCATGGCCAGATCCAGCCCATGGGCCCAATTCATCCAGCCCCCCATGCCCTCACTCCTGCCACCGGAAGTGCTGTAAACAGTTGTAAACAGCTGTAAAATGCATCCGTGACCATCATAACATTTATGATAGTTGCTGATGCATTTATGGCTGTTGTAAGTGCATTTTAATCCATTTATGGCTTTCATAAATGCATTGTACGCATTTAAGGCTGTTGTAAATGCATTTATGACAGCCATAAATGCATTTACAACTGTCGTAAAAGCATTTATGACCAACACAGACACATTTTACGGCAGGGTTTACAGCAGGAGACCACCAGTCTGGCCCCTTCAACTGTCTGAGGGAGCATGACCCAGCCCCCAACTTAAAAAAGTTGGCAACCCCTGTCCTATAAAAGATGGCAATAGGGATAAGGGAAGGCGAGTATAATGAGTCTTAATGACAGGGACTCAAAGGACATGCAGATGGTAGCTGTGTCGAGTAATTTTACATTCGTGCTCAGAGGAGGTATCTGCTAAAAGTTTATTAATGAAAATAAATGTGTCCATTTTAAGGTGTTTTTATTTTTTGTAATTTCAGAATGCAACTCCCAGAATCCTGCAACCATCACCTGTGAGCTGTAGTAAAAAAAAGGAACAAAAAACCTGTGAACTTCCCAAGCTGTGGTAATGCTAGATTTAAATCTGGTGGCTGAGAGAATCAAGATGAGTTCTTATTTCTGCTCAGCAGTGAAAACCCTGATGTGGTAAAAGAGGAAGTAAAGAAGAAGAAGTGAAACGAATACCACATTCTGGGGGAGCAGAGATATCACATATCCTTCAAAGATGTCCCCAGACAGGAATTCTGCTAAGGAGTCAGAACTGACAGTGTTCTGAACTGACAGACTTCAATAATAAACTGTGAGAGACAGGAAAGCTACTACATGCAGGAAACTTCTCACACCAACTTGGAATCCTTTTATAGCTCTTCTTTTCTAGGTGGCCCAGAATACCAAACTAGGTGGCCAGGCCAATGATAAGAATATAAAAAAAGTATTCAAAACTTCCCTAAACTCAACAGCCTGTATTTCTATCAGATCATCCATCACAAGAAGAACATGATGGCAATAGTTCTTTCTTCACTGATGTTCACCAGGAAATAACACTCAGAAGCATAACCTGCAGTTTTGATTTTTTTCCCCAGTTTTAAATTAATTTTGCCTTTCTTTCACATTAGCCTGCAACTAAAAGAAATCTCACAGAATACACACTGGGTTGGTTTTTCACATAAGCAATTAAAGTTGCTCTTAGAAAAGGGGAAGAAGAAGCTGCTATTATTTGCAAATAAACCCACGCTATAGGTTCCCTCCCACCACCAAAGTCCCTTGTCTTTAATTTCATGTTAATGACCAGAAAATAATGGTTTTCTCTCCAAAACATCAACACTAGAGGATTTTTTTTAGTAAAGATGGAAGAGGCTGGAGGTATTTGCTCAGCCTTTTTTAAATTGGCAATCTGTTGGGTAAGTTACAATAATCTATATATATCTAGAGGTGTGGGTGTGGTATCCAGAATGGGCTGCCACACCCCTTGACCAAACCCTGTGAAATTCAGCACACACGTACTGTGTGCATGTAAGCAGGCCACTGTCGGGGTCCCAAAGCCCATGGGGGGGATTATGCCCCCCAAATTGATCCTTTAGTCCTCAACCAATCACAAGGGCTGACCAGATCTGGGCCTTTGTGATGTCATGCCCTTTGTGATGTCTTGCCCAGACCTGGTCAGTCCTTGGGAGTGGTCAGCCAATTTGACATCACAGGGCCTCACCCCTTGGCCAGGCAGGCCAGCTGGCATGGTGGGGCAGGAGTCTAGTGGACAGAGGTCAGCCCAGGAGAAGGAGCACCAGAGCAATGAATCAGTCAGTCAGTTAGTCAGTCAGTCAGTCAAAAAAGGAAAGAAAGAAAGACCCTAATAACTTTATTATTGATTTGCTATATAATTGGTAAATCTTTGTTCTATAATATACATACTGTTTAAATAAATTTGATTTTTTTTAAAAATAGGAATGGGAAATATTAAGATATTTATGGAACATTTGAATTCTACTGCTCTATGGAGAAAAGAACTCAACAGAAGAGACAGCAAGGCTTTCTCGTTCCACTTCATATCCTATGTCTCTAGTCTTCATGGATGGGAATTTTTCTACTCTTTTTACTCCGTTTGAAACATTTTATTTTGGAAATACATTTGAAACACTTCCTCTACTCTGCAGGGATGGTCTATTACACATTTTCCTTAGGCCTGCAATTAATATTCCTCCCTGCAGAAAGTCCCCCACAGGGGATTCTTGTAGCATACGATCAAAAGCTTTTAGAATATATTTGTAAGCATATTTCCTGCTGCACATCTGATCTCTAATCTTCTAAAAAAAGGGTTCTGATCTTTGTAACAGAGTTAGCTGTTCAACACTGCCAAGTATACAAGGCCCCAAATCCTCTCCTTTAAAAATCTCACATAATGGCTGCTCTCCTGATTTACCTCAAAATGAGAAATAGGACTAAAACCTCCCAGAAGCTGTTAAGTATGTATGATATTTTTAAAAAGGCACTCCACTGCCAAAAAAAGGGACTGTATGTTATGTAAGAAAAGCATACCTAGACAGTAGAGCACCTGCTTCGGACACTAATGGTCCAGTCTCTGACCTCTTCCGATAAAAGGATCTCACAAGTAATGACACTATAGAGTACCTGAGTAAGATTATGGAAGACTGCTTTATCACTATGCAAAATCCTAGATGCAATAGGCCAATATGCTGGCTCTGTAACAGGCAACATCCTATGGGGTAGAAGCTATACAAGTTGCCTTTTACAATGTGTTGGTAGGTTTGGGGTTTGTTTTTTGTTTGTTTTGTTCTTCTGCAGGAGAGAAGGACAATGCCCAGGATCCCTCAACCAGCCAACAATCTAGTACAGTAGTTGTGTTCCAAAAGAGTAAGTGTTCCAAGCTTTAATTTTGTAACAGATTCCAGGGGAGAAAAAATTGATTACAGAAGTCAGAATGAAACCTATTTTGTACCAAAATTAGACAATGTATATAATACACTAAGTGATTACAACTGAGTACTATATATCATACAACTGAAAACAAATTTACTTAAAATCACAATTGGTGACTCCAGTGAGTCTGTTCCACACAAGTTAAATGTCTTGCTCTTAGTCTCCTCTGATTTTATATTCTCAAGGATAGGAGAAACAGTGAAATACTTTGCTGCCTATAAAATATGATCCAAACCCTAACGACATAAGTACTAATCCACACCAGCAAGCTTTAATACACTACTACTGAAACACTGAACTATGTAAAACAGTTAACAATTGTGATGCAAGTCTCATAAAATCCTGTGGTCTCCTGACATCAAGCCACAGAAAAAGAAGTGAAACAAAGAAGAAAAATTGCTGTGTCTGGATCAGCCCTGAATAAAAGACAACCCTATTAAAATCAGTAGCTCTTATTTCCCTGTATTCTCTTCATAGTCTAATTTTATGGTCATGATTCACAGGAAATTCTAAAAGATATACACTAATACCTCATACAATGTCCAAACTTGGTTCCACAAGTTTGGACGTTGTATGAATTCAGACTTTGTATGAGGCATGCAAAATCCTATCTGCGATGCCTCATACAACGTCCAAATTATTGCCACTGGAATGGAATATAACGTCGTTCCCCTTGTGAGAGCGGGAAGGCGGGGGGCTAAAGTCTGGCCCCAGCTGTGAGGCAGCCAGAGAAGCAACCATGGGGGAATCCCCCCAAAATATCCAAGCGGCCCCCGAGCACCCTCGCCCGAGGACAGGAGGAATGGGGCGAGGAGAAGGAATGGCGCTTCCGGGACGGTGGCGGGAGACCCGACGAGTCTCCTCCTCTTCGGGCACTGGTTGTTTCTCTTGCTCCCACTGGCAAGTCTTGCTCCCACCTACCCGCTCTCAACCAAGGGTCGCTTCCCTGGCGAGAGCGGGGAAGGGAAGCGAGAGGCAGCATGGTGCATAAGAAGACCAGCCATGCCGGAGTCTCGCTTCCCTTCCCCGTTCTCAACCAAGGGACACTTCCCTGGCAAGAGTGGGGAAGCGATTGAGACTCTGGCATGGCTGGTCTTCTTATGAGCCACGCTGCCCGCCTCACAGCTGAAGCCAGTCTCCAAGGGACGCTTCCCTGGTGAGAGCAGGGAAGGGAAGCAAGACTGGCTTCAGTTGTGAGGCAGGCAGCGTGGCGCATAAGAAGACCAGCCACGCCAGAGTCTTGATCGCTTCCTCGCTTTCGCCAGGGAAGCATCCCTTGGTTGAGAGCGGGGAAGGGAAGCGAGACTCCGGCGTGGCTGATCTTCTTATGCGCCATGCTGCCTCTCGCTTCTCTTCCCCACTCTCGCCAGGGAAGCGACCCTTGGTTGAGAGCGGGTAGGTGGGAGCGAGACTCGCCGGCGGGAGCAAGAGAAGCAACCAGTGCCCGAAGAGGAGGACACTCATTGGGTCTCCCGACACCGCCCCGGAAGCGCCATTCCTCCTCCTCACCCCATTCCTCCTGTCCTAGGGCAAGGGTGCTCGGGGCCGCTTGGATATTTTGGGGGATTCCCCCATGGTCGCTTCTCTGGCCGCCTCACATATGGGGCCAATTTCGCTCCCACCTGGCTCCTAATGCCTCATACAACGTCTGGTGACGGTGTATGAGGTATCTTTTCCCCCAGAATTGGGCGACATTGTATGGATCCGACGTTCTATGAAGCGGACGTTGTATGAGGTATTACTGTACAACTAATTCTCAGAAACACACTCTTAACAAAGAGCATTCTAATTAACTTCTGCTTTAACACACAAGATTTAATCTCTCGGTATTTGATATTTATAATGTAATCAGCAGGAATAAAATAAATTAGGTATATCTTCAAAAAACAGAGAGCAAGTATGTACAGTATATGGCAAGCAAAACACTAACCAGACAATTTAGTGGCTACCTCCGAGTGTACCTCCATCAGCTGGTGAAATTCATTACCTAATCATAATGAAAGGCTCATTTTTCACAATTTGCTAAAAATTACTGTGCTTAAAATTAACTTCAAACATGGGACATTCAGCGATAATGGAACCCAACAAATACGCATCTGAGGCAGAGTTTTTCTTCAATGTGGAGAACTGTATTGAACATGATTTTTAATTAAATGCTAGCTTAATTACATAGATGATGGTCATGCTTCATCTTCTGTAGATAGCAGTTTGGGCAATTTTGGGGCTGTTTCCATTGATGGATGGCTGCTGTGGAGAAAACCAGCTTTTTAAATACAGGTTATGAGAGTGTGTGGAGTGGAGTGTAAAACAAACTCAGAAGACCTAGGCTAATTCCCTGCTTAATCACAGAAGCTCACTTGGAGATGACACTGGTAAAAACATTCCTTAAATATCTCACATACTGTGAAAACCCTATTAAGGTTGCCATAAGTTAGATGCAACTTAGTGGCAAATAACCTAACATGTGAAAAGTACTATCATTAAATCGATCATATTCATCATCTCTTAAATTGTTGTTGTTCAGTCGCACAGTTGACTCCGACCCTTTGCGACCCCATGGACCATTTTCCTCCAGGCGCCTCTGTCCTCCACCACCACCCTCAGCTCTCCCAGCTCTGTGCCCACTGTGTCTACAATACCATCTAGCCATCTCATTTTTGGCCATCCCCTTCTTCTTTTGCCCTCCACCTTTCCCAGCACCAATGCCTTCTCTAGTGAATCCTCTCTTCTCATTTGATGTCCAAAGTACTTTAGCTTCGTCTTTACTATTTGACCTTCCAATGAGCAGTCAGGGTTGATTTCTTCTAAGATTACATTACATTACCACTGGGAATACCATTGCTTTGACTATTCTAATTTTTGTTTGCAATGTGATGTCTCTGCTTTTCACTATGTTCCCCAGGTTTCTCATAGCTTGTCTCCCAAGAATCAGTCGCCTTTTTATTTCATGGTTACAATCCCCATCTGCAGTGATCTTTGATCCTAAGAAAGTAAAATCTGTCACTGTTTCTACTTCTTCCCCATCTCTTTTCCAGGAACTGATTGGGCCTGTTGCCATTATCTTGGTTTTCTTGATATTGAGTCTCAAGCCAGCTTTTGCACTCTCCTCCTTTAGGCCAATCAAGAGATTATTAAGGTCTTCCTCACTTTCTGCCATTAGGGTGGTATTGTCTGCATATCTCAGATTGTTGATGTTTCTCCCAGCGATTTTAATCCCATATTGTGATTCCTCCATCCCTGCATTGCGCATTATGTGCTCTGTGTATAAGTTGAATAAGCAGGGTGATAAAATGCAGCCTTGTCTTACTCCTTTTCCTATTCCAAACCACTCTGTCATTCCGTGTTCTGTCCTAACTGTTGCTTCTTGTTTCATGTACAGATTTCTCAGGAGGCATATGAGGTGCTTCTGGTATTCCCATCTCTTTAATTACTTGCCACATCTTGTTGTGGTCCACATAGTCAAATGCCTTAGTGTAGTCAATAAAACAAAAGTAAACTTGTTTCTGGTATTCCTTTGTTTTCTCCATGATCCAGCATATGTTGGCAATGTGGTCTCTAGTCTCCCTGCCTCTTCTGAAACCAACCTGCACCTCTGGTAATTCTCTCTCCACATGTTGCTGAAGTCTATCCTGTATTATCTTGAGCATCACCTTGCTGGCATGTGGGATGAGTGCAATTGTTCGATAATTTGAACATTCTTTGGCATTGCCCTTTTTTGGGATTGGAACGTATATTGATCTTTTCCAATCCTGTGGCCACTGTTTTGTTTTCCAAATCTGCTGGCATATTGAATGCAGTAATTTGACACCATCATCTTTTAGCACTTTGAAAAATTAAACTGGGATACCATCATCTCCACTAGCTTTGTTGTTTGCAGTGCTCTTTAGGGCCTTTATGACTTCGCTCTCCAGGTGTCTGGCTCAAGTTCAATTTCTTCATCATTGTGATTATCAGGAGTGTTGAGGTCCTTTTTGTAGAGTTCCTCTGTGTACTCTTTCCACCTTTTCTTAATTTCTTCAGCATCACCTAGCTCCTATCCGTCTTTGTCCCTTATCATGGTCATTTTTGCTTTAAATGTTCCCTTGATTTCCCCGATTTTTTTGAAAAGATCTCTGGTTCTGCCTCTTTTGTTGTTTTCCTCCATTTTCTCTGCACTGTTCTTTTAGGTAGTTTTCCTTATCTCTCCTTGCTTTTTTTTTTTTGAAATTCTGTGTTCAAATGATTGTATTTTTTCCTTTCTCCTTTTACTTTTGCGTTCCTTCTTTCCTCTGCTATTTCAAGAGCCTCATCAGATAACCACTTTGCTTTCTTACGCCTCCTCTCCTTTGGTATGGTTTTCTTTGCTGCTTCCTGCATGATGTCCCTCATCTACGTCCATAATTCTTCTGGCACTCTGTCTACTGAGTCTAAGCCATTAAATCTGTTCATCACCTCCACCGTGTATTCTTTAGGGATGCTGTCTAGGTGATATCTGTCTGGTCTCCTTGTTTTCCCTATTTTCTTTAGTCTAAGCCTGAATTTTGCAATCAGTAGGTTGTGATCTGAGCCACAGTCTGTTCCAGGTCTTGTTTTTGCTGACTGTATGGAGGTTCTCCATCTTTGGCTGCAGAGTATGTAGTCAATCTGGTTTTGGTGTTGGCCATCTGGTGATGTCCATGTGTAAAGTCGCCTCTTGTGTTGCTGGAAGAGAGTGTTTGCTATGACCAGTGCATTCTCTTGGCAGAACTCTCTCAATCTTTGCCCTGCTTCATTCTGTGTTCCAAGACCAAACTTGCCTGTTATTCCCTCCACTTTTTGATTTTCTACTTTGGCATTCCAATCTCCTAATATAATTTGGACATCATTTCTTGGGGTCTGTTTTATGAGGTGTTCTAGGTCCTCATAGAACTGGTCCACTGTGGCTTCATTTGCACCAGCGGTTGGTGCGTATATTTGGATCACAGTGTCATTGAAAGGTTTGCCTTGAATTCTGACTGACATCATTCTGTCATTTTTTAGGTTGTATCCCATTACTGCTTTTCTCACTCTTTTATTGACAATTATGGCTACTTCATTTCTTCTAAGGTTTTCTTGCCCACAGTAGTAGATATGATGGTTTCCAGAGCTGAATTCACCCATCCCTGTCCATTTTAGCTCACTGATGCCCAGGATGTCAATGCTTATTCTTTCTATCTCATTTTTACCACTTCCAGTTTACCTTGATTCATTGATCTCACATTCCATGTCCCTATGCAGTATTGTTCCTTGCAACATTGCATTTCTCCTCCCCCTTTCCTGTACCTCCCCTTCCTCCACTCTGTTGTGCTAAGCGTCCTGTATCATCTAAACTGCTCCTTTGTTTTGCCTTTTGTTTTGGTCAATAGGGTTCTCTTGGCAAGCTTTGTGGCATGGTTTGCCGGTTTCCACGCCATTAGCGTAGGACTGCGTGGTCTTAAATAGGACTGCAGAAATACAAAAGTAAGAAGTTTGATTTCAGTCTTCATGCCATAGATTAGGCTCAAGCAAGTGCCACATCTAGGTACTTTTGTGGACAGTTTTAGGCTAATCCAACATATCTGTATGACTGCAGTTTCTCATGATGCTGTATCCTAAAGGAAATTTAACTCTGAGCTGAGGAAAGGTTTATTTAATTACAACTGCTAGAATCGCTCATGCAGAATGTCCAACTATTGCTGACCAGAATATCCAAGCTAGCCTGCTTGATGGCAATGGTGTCCAAGTATACAGGAGACCATAGCCTCAAAAGGTAACTTTTCCTATTTAGGTTCTGGATATAAGGAGTAGGTCCTCAAATTGTAGAGAGCCTATACATAATTTATGATACAAAAAACGGTTTTGAGATTACCAAGACACATAGAAAATTCATGATATAGTTCAATGAAAAAAATCTAAGAATGTTAGTACTCTCTGAAGAAAAGGTATAGTTAAAACATGACAATAGAGAGGGAACATATATAGAAAAACATGAAAAAATCAACAATCTGGGAAAGTCTCACTTACCTTTTGTTAGGAGTTACACCAATCTACCATCAATCGTCATTGGCTGCTACTCGTATCTGAGTATACATTTTTCTGGGAAATCATTTTCACAGAATGACAAACAGGAAAAATGCCACCAGTGTGAATTTGCTTAAGGTGGATCCCAGCTTGCCACGAAGTGACTGACACACTGTGATCATGGAGCTATCTCCTGCAGCACATATGAAATGAGACATGCAGGATTTAACAGCGACTACAATGGACTGCTGCAGCTTTGAGGATATTAACAAGGTACGCCTTCGCAGCCAGTCTATCTGGCATGGTCTCTTCCACCCTCATGACCGTTGGGATTAAGAATAGTTAAGTGGTTCCTCCTCCTTTCATTTTGCTGTTGGGCCCAATATGATGGTTTCTAATGGCATTTCCTCCAATGAGGGGACCATCACCCTACCTAAACGGGCTCATCCACCTCTAGTCGTTGGCCCCTTTAGGGAGTCAACTCGACGTTGAGTTGCTGGCTGTACAGTCTACTCCATTACTATAGTGGGATGTCCAGCCAGACATTCTACACCAATAGTTTGTTACAAAAGGAGTTCATAGTGTATCATATCTCGTACATTGCAAAATTGTTTTTGCATGTACTGTATTTATTTTTGTGTGATATATTCTATTTGAAGGAGAACTCAAGCTAAGTTTCTCATGTCTGCAAATTAAGCTCATAGACTTTGATGAAGTAAACCAGGTGGAAAGCATTAGGAATTTAGCCAAGCAGGAAGAAACAGAGAAAGAATGGTGAAAGCTTCCATAAGAGAGCAATAAAGGTGAACACAGAGGAGCTATTAAAGACTTTTGAAAGTGGTACCTGCAGCCAAACAGTTTAAATGTTCTTCAGGATATGATTTGGATGAATGCTTTCCCTACTGGAAAACTATAACTTGTTTATGTTAATTGAAATCCTGGACTTCTGAAAGCAATAAGTTGTACAGTACTTTTTTTTTGTCTCCTTTGCTTCCTTAGATGGCAATGTTATGTTTTATGTCATCAAATCAGAAGTGACTTAGAAAAATCCTAATAGGGCTTTCAAGGCAAATGAGATATTTAAGGAGCGACTTTACAAATTTTACATCCCCAGTGAGATTGCATGGCTAAGCAAGGATTCAAAGCCAGGCATAGCAAGTCCTGGTCTATTATTGTATCTACTACACCACACTGGGTATCTAGCCATTAATGTGTTGATGATATGTCTGCTTTATATCTTCAGCAGTCCATTAGTCTGGCCACACTAATAGACTGGACAAGCGCTAACAGGCTGAAGATGAATCCAGACGAGATGGAGATCTTGTTAGGTGCCCCCGTTAAAGGTAAAGGTCACCCTTGCTCGAAAGCCAGTTGTATCTGACTCTAGGGTTCAGTGCTCATCTCTGTTTCATAGCCAAAGAGCCAGCGCTGTTTGCATCTGCAAACATGTGGCAGGCATGCCTAGAAACCTGACTGCACTGAATGAACGCTGTTTACCTTCCCACTAAAGTGGTCCCTATTTATCTACTTGCAATTTCTTGCTTTTGAACTGCTAGGTTGGCAGGAGCTGGGACAGAGTTAGGTTGGGTGCAAATTGTACTAGTCTTAGTGGTAGGGTCACACACACTCTTATGGAACAGTTTTGAGATCTGGACCTGACTCTTTCACTTGAGAAGTAGATATTTGGTGTGGCCAAGTCTGCTTTTTTCACCTCAGGCAGATTGCCTAGCTACATCCATTCCTTGACATTATGTCTCTGACAACATTGGTCTATACTAGGGTCCCTCAAACTCAGCTCAACAGATGTTCTTGGACTTCAATTCCCAGAAGCCCTGATCAGCACATGTGCTGACTAGGGCTTCTGGTAATTGAAATACAAGAATACCTAGAGAGCTAAGTTTGAGGAACCCTGGTCTCTACTTGGTAATCTTGAAAATTGATTATTGCAGTGCTCTCCAAATAGAACATCCCTTGAAGATAGTACAGAAGTTACAGGAAGTACGGTATACGGTGGCCAGGTTGGTGGCAGGGGGACAGAAGTTTGATCATATCTCCCAAATCATTGCCCTCTTCCACTGATTGCCTATTTGCTTCTATACTAACATATAAAGTTTGGGACCCCATTACTTGACAGAGCCTAGGCAACCCAAAAGTCACAGACAGTAAAGCTTTGGGCCCCCATCCTGAGAGAGACCTGGAAGGTTAGTTCCAAGAACCAGGCCTTCTTAGCAGTGACCCTGAAGTTGTGGAAGACCCTGCCATTGAACATCCGCCTGGCACCTTCCTAGCAGGAGTTCCATTGAGCTGTGAAAGCTGAATTTTATAGAGGCTTTTGGGGATATTCTGCGCCTTCCTACCCAACAGTCATGATTTTTATGAGCTTGCCGTATCTTTTAGCTTTTGGAAAGAAAGAAAGAAAAAAGAAAGAAAGAAAGTTTGTACAGTCACCTTAGAAATCAAGAAGGACTTATTCCATCCATTTATAACACTACACCTAAACATTTTACAATTATTCCTGAAATCTAGATTTTAGCACTTAAGGACTGAAAATATTTCTATAGCTCTAAATATGACTTTATCTTTTCCAACGGCTGCAGGGTTGTGTACCACAATTCAATAGCTGAGGTGCCAATACAGTGGAACGAATGCCTCATACTGTATAGCAAAAAAAACTCGCATAATGAAAAGAGATTGAAAAACATGGTGCCTCACATAATGAATATTTTCGTTATGCAGAAATAGTGTTCCCTTTGGGAAGAACTCATTTAATGAAAATTTCTATGGAAAAACTCGCATAACGAAAAAAATTGTTATGCGAATTTTCCCATAGAAATTTTCATTATACTGTACAGGTTTTTCCATAGGAATTTGTGTTATACAAAAAAAATTCATATAATGAAAAAAGCACACAGCAAATAAATTTTTTCATTACACGAGGTTCCACTGTAATTGTTACTTAAGAAAGCTTGAGAAACTAACCCAAAACCTATGTGACTATATCACTTAGACACAGGAAAGCTTTTGAAAAATAGAAACTACTTAGCCTTATAGGTGCTACATGACTCTTTCCAACATAAATTACTTCAAAAAAATCTATATGTTCTAAGTTCTGGTCTCCTTTGTTACTGGTTGTACAGGATAGTGGTCTACAGACAGTAGCAAAGGAGACACAATTAGGTTTTGTTTGAACCTACGTTGTCTTATTATTAGTATATATCTTTTAAATCAGCTTCAGAGAGAGAGAGAACAGCATGAATGAACAAGGAAGAGGGTAAAAGAATTCAAGAGAAAGAGAGAAAGTGGTGTGCCAAGTTGTTTTGAATGAGCCCTAATACGTGTGAGTTGTAAATTTGAAAAAAATTGAAAAATGCTGATATAAAAATATTTTAAAGTCCAGTCCTTTGTGATCCAGCAACAGCAAAGACATGTGAAGAATGGAGAATAATTTATGAAGCACCTAGAGAGAATTGAGACTTGCAGCTTTGAGGGAACATTACAACTTATTGAGCATTACAAATCAATATTACATATTAAAGGTCCTGGATACATTTCTCTAGACTGGGTCCCTAATTGTCAATTGCCTTTCAGTGCTCAGAAGAATGTCTAAATCTTCACTTCCCTTACAGCAGGAGTTCTCAACTTTTTTAAGCCAGGAGCCGGGTCATACTCCCTCGGACAGTTTCGGGGTCCGGACGGCCATTTTGCCCTTCCTCCACCACATGGCACTTCCGGGTGTGGTGGAGACAGTGGGGGGCCACATGAAATAGTGCCATGGGCTGCAGGTTAAGAATCTCTGCTTTACAAGGTTGATAGAAAATCTTGAGTAAAATGTAGCTATAAACTCACACAACCAAGTACTGTACCACATTCATGTGGAAACAGTATGATTTTCTGCATTTAAATCAACCACTAGGGATGTTTATGACCATTCATAAGTTCACACCATGTCCTGGCCAAGGGTAAAGTGTCTCAGAGCTTCTGGTTTATGATGAGACTTGGTATGTGCATTTGCAGAATAGTTCTTGGCAGCGGCTTGGAAAGTAAACCTTAAAAGACTCTGTTAACAGATCTACATGTATTTGCTAGGGCTAAGAGTAATACACATGGAGCACTGTACATCTGATTTACGACCAACACCATATGTAAACTAGATTAAGAAAGTTTCATCCACATTAATTAACCTTAGCCCTAGCAAATCCCTAAATAGATCAGAAGCCACAAGCCTTGAATAACTGTGATTTTTTATTTATGGATTATCTCATAAAATGCTCCCTATGTTCTTCTTCAACAAAAGGTCGCTGTAGGAGAACATCATTGGAAAGCCTAAGCTGAAGTGTAATAATTAGCTAACACTTAACCAAGACAAAAGGAATGTTCTGCGGTGGAAAAAAATTCTCTGAAAGACCAGGTTTGCAATTCACCAATCCTTCTAGAATTGGGGCTAATTTTGTCGTTACAATTGGTTGTAGTAGCACAGCTTTTTCTGAATTGTCTTCAAAGACACATCCACAAAAACTACAGCTAGTGCCAAAAGTGGCAGCCCAGCTGTTGGTATGGAAAAGGCAGTTAGCTCAAGTTATGTGTACTTTGCACTAATGACCATCACTGACTAGCTTCTGGGTTTCATTAAAGCAAAGCAATCACACTTATATACCACCCCTTAGCACTTAGTGTACTTTCTCGATGGGTTCACAAGTTAAGTAGCATTTTGCCCCTAATATTCTGGGTACTCATTTTACCAGCCTTGGAAGAATGAAAGGCTGAGTCAACCTTGAGCACTAGTTAGGATCGAATTTGCAACCTTTTGGTTGCAGGACAGCAGTTTAACCACTGTGCCACCAAGGCTCCTCAAGTGTCACTACTACATGATTTTCATGCTACAAGATTAAGTGCAGAAGAATCTTCTTTATTATGGCACCAGTGAAACACAGCCACTGTCAGATCTTGCATTGAACCATTTTATAATATTGAACTTGTGCTTCACCAAGAAAAATAGTATTGTTTCCATTTTATTATTTATGTACTTTCTCTTAACTCTTCCCTGTTCCATTCAATTCAGAGATTTACATGTTTTGCCCAATATAAAGCTTATATAAAAATAAAACATTAAATTAATACACATAACATTTCTGCTAGATAAAACATAAATAAGAGTAGAAACCAACTGTCTGCAGTTGTGTAAATAAATAGTCATTTGCCTGGTGGCTCATTCTGAATTAAGTATCAGTAGCGGGTAAATGACTAAGAAAATGTAAGTAACTCAGAAGATAGTGAGAGATTTTCCTTCTGAGGATATCCATGGTTAGCAACAGCTGTTTGTGAAGAGAGCAGGTTGGATAGCTTAATTGTTTAGGCAGCTAGATGTGGATCTAGAGGTTGGGAATTTGATTCTCAGCTTGCCTCC
The DNA here is from genome assembly GCA_035047345.1 of Bradypodion ventrale. NCBI lineage: Eukaryota > Metazoa > Chordata > Lepidosauria > Squamata > Chamaeleonidae > Bradypodion > Bradypodion ventrale. The sequence continues at coordinate 29,594,479 of JAWDJE010000007.1, forward strand.
CAGGAGAAGAGCCAGTCTGTGTGACCTTCACCAAACTTCACAGTCTCAGGGCAACCCCAGAAGAAAGGAATGGTAAACACTTCTGTGTATAATGTACCTAGAAAACCATGAAAAGGCATGCCTGAGGTCAGAATTAACTTGACAGCACACAATTATTTATTATTTGGGAATGTGCAACCTAAGGGACAAAATGTAAGGGAATCCAAATCACAGATCTCATTACTGTATGTTGTGTCCCTCCTAACAGTCACTCCAAAAGGCAGGGATTGAGCTGGATGTTACATGGCAAGGGAATCGATTACAGCATTGTTCAGCACCAAAATACCTCAGCATGACACTTGACAGGACACCTCTTCTAAGCAGCACCAAAGCTAAAGTTAGTATGAAGAACAACGTCATCAGGAAACTCACAAACTATAAATGGGGAACTCAACCATCCACACTGCATACATCAGCTTTGGCCCTGAGTGTCTCTGCAGCAGAGTATGCTGCTCCAGTATGAAGTGCATCCACACACATGAAACAAGTTGATATCACTGTTAATGAAGCAATTTGTACAGTGGCAGGATGCCTCACACCTAAACCAGTTGAGAAAATATATCGTCTTGTTGGTGTCACGCCACCTAAAATAAGGAGAGAAGCAGCACCAGACACCAAGAGAACTAAGCAATAGAATGACCCTCGACATCCTCTGAATATGTGCCTCAAGTCTCCTGACTCAGATGCAGGAAGAGCTTTATGGCAAGAACAAACACTCTTGAGGGTACGCGAGAGCAAAACCAAATTAGAAGGTGGAGGAAGGAGCTCACTGAACAAGGAATAACATTAAAGGAGGATATGAATGAGGAATTCATCCTCCCCTACATGCCATTCAGGAGGACCCTGAAGGACTGAGGGTTGAAGTCCCTAAATGCAAGACCAACATGCTCAAGTGGGGACTGCTGGCAAACAAAGACATGTTGTGTGAATGTGGACACAGAATCCAGCTCATTTACTGGTCTGCCAATTACTACTAGAAACATGTACCGATCAAGATTTAATTTTATCCGTTAACAAAACCAGGAAAAAGGCTTCATTTTGGCAGTCCAATGTTTGATCGAGACATAAAAAAAGAACTCCTAGTTGGACTCTAGTATGTCTCAAAACCAATACAACTATTTCTTGTGGACATGTAGGCTAGGGACATGTGAAATTAAATACAATTTTGGTTTAATCCCTGCAGAGTATTTAATCTTCCCTAGCAACTCTGTTTTGGAACACATTATGGAGAGAAACCACTGCAGAACAATATCATTCAATCCTCAATTTATCTAAAAGATGAATGGACTTCCCTTTTAATGAAAAAAATATTCGTAAGTGTTGATGATTCACCAGGTTGTGGTTGTTCAACTGAAAAGAATTCTCAATCGCAAAGAAATCGAAAGCATATTCCAGATTCAGAATTACTTCCTTTAAGAAATACAGTAAAACTTCAATTTACGAATGGCTCTACTTATGAAAACTCATGATATGAAAGGAAATCTTGGGGGGAAATTGTTTTGAAATACAAATTTATTTGAGATATGAAAATTTGGGGAGGGGGAGGGTCTTCTGATGCTTCCCACAGCAATGGGAGGATGTTTGGAGCATCTCATCTCCATTTTTGGAATTTTTTGTCACGTTTTAGCACCACCAGAAGCTTTTCCCGCAACCAGGAAATGCTGAAAATTTCGTCTTCTCTGAAACTGCTAATCAGCGGGTACTTTTCCTTCAATTACCAGAGGTGGTCACTAGATGGCGCTGTAAGAAATGTTCAAAGATAGGAAATCCGTTTGAGGCTTGAATATGTAATAATAAGTAATATAAGTAATATAATATAATGTAATAATCTTGTTTTATTCTTAAGTAGTATATTGTTTTAATCTTGTAGTTAATATATTCAGAATCTTCCAGTAGAGCAATACAACAAGTCCAATACGTTGTGAAAGTCAACCGGTATACAAACTATTTTGGGAGAACTTCCCTTCATCAGAAAACTTGACTTGCTAACTTTCCAATATCTGGATATATAACATTTAGTTTCAAAGGGTATCCTGTTTTCATGTTGCGTCCTAACCTCTTTTCGTTTATTCATTTTGGGCTGTAAGAAATGTGCCAAATATTAATTGAGAACAAAATACACTTCCAGAGCTCAGGAAAAAAAACAAATAAACATCTTTCATCTGTTCAAATCTCTTTATAGAGTGGTCAAAACGCAGTGAAAAATTCCAAAGTGCACTTTATGATGAATTTTAAACAGGAAAAAAATACAATTTTTGGCTTTTTTCTAAGCCAAAAAATGGATTTTTTGCTTTTCAATGCATTCTTATGGGAAACTATGTTTCGAGATATGAATTTTTCAAGATACAAAAAACCTCAAGGAACGAATTAATTTTGTATCTCGAGGTTTTACTGTAATTCAAATATAACCTTACATCCAAGCAAAGCAATGCTAACAAATACTTATGTCTCAGTGAGAAACATATTATTACAAATAATTTCTAATATTCAGCACAATAAATGCTGGATAAGCAAACACATTTATCAGGATATGTTAACTGTATTAATCAGAGAATGGAGAGAAAAAGGTTTCTGTACTGCATGAAAAATGAAAAAATGAAGAGAAATAGTTGACTTTTACTGACTAACAATTATCAACTAACAATGTCTCTTTCACCATTCAAAAGGTCACCATGTTTAATATGCTTGATTGACAATTGAAATGGTTTGACTTAAAACTTAAAATACCTTATATATTGTATAGCGCTGTCATGGTGAACCTTGGCACTCCAAGTGTTCTTGGACTTCAATTCCCAAAAGCCCAAGTCCCTGTGAATCCACAAAAATGTGGATTCACAGAGACCTGGGCTTCTGGGAATTGAAGTCCAAGAACACCTGGAGTGCCAAGGTTCACCATCACTGGTACATTAGGAAAGTAGGATGGTAGTGTCGTCTTGTCTCTCTCCACTTATGCAGTGTCAACCATATAGTTTATAGTTCTAAGTCAACCTATCTCAACAAATATCTCACTCCGGGGGGTGGGAGGATGCTCAGGAAACAACCCTATGCAGAAAAGCTAAAATATATTTTACATTTATTTAAACAAATTATTATAGGGAAAAGAGTAGAATGAATTAAAGTAAACAGGATGTTTCACTACCTTCTCCTTCAGGACTCTCTATATGCATCTTTTTTTTAAAAAAAATGTTATTTGATCCATATTCTACTGGAAGCATAGCTGTCCTATTCAGTTTGAACTCCTATAAAATATCAAAATTGAATTATAAAGGTAAAGGTTTCCCTTGCTCAAAAGCTAGTCATATCCGACTCTAGGGTTCAGTGCTCATCTGTTTCAAAGCCGAAGAGCCAGCGCTGTCTGCTTCTGCACACGTTTCTGTGGTCATGTGGGAGGCATGACTAGACAATGGAGCACTGTTACCATCCCACCGAAGTGGTCCCTATTTATCTACTTGCAATTTCTTGCTTTCGAACTGCTAGATTGGCAGGAGCTGGGACAAAGACAGGAGCTCATTCTGTCCTGCAGTACTCGGGAATCGAACTGCTGACCTGCCGCCTCTCAGTCAGCGTCTTAGCCACTTGAGCCACTGCATTCCCTTAAAATTGAATTATAGGTCACCTGAGAAACCATAAAATCTGTACTAGCTCTTTACAGCAGAGGTGGCCAAACTACAGCCCGCAGACCGGACCCAGCCCACAGCACCATTTCATGTGGCCCACTGCTGCCCTTGCCGCTACCGGAAGCAGGCAGGTTTACAAAAGCCATAAACACACCTGCACATGCATAAATGCACACGCATCTGCTGTAAATGCTGCCGTAAATGCACCCATGGCTGTCGTAAATGCATTTACGACAGCCGCAGATGTGTTTTACGGCAGTGTTTATGGTGGGAGGAACCATGTGACCGGCCTGCTCAACCACATGATCAGCCCACGGAGCGAAAAGTTTGGGAACACTTGCTTTACAGGGTAAGAGTACAGTTTTAGAAGAGGAATAGAACTGGTATAGGAAATATTAACTAACTGGACAATAGAGCCTCCGTCATGAAATGACCAATTTCTATTTAACACATAATGGTGGCGGAGAAGGTAGGACAGGACACTCTGGAGATCTTATTGAGCAACTCCTTCAAGGTCTGGCAGAAGCTCATTACTGAACATAAACAATGAGCCATTACCTTGTTTTCAGTGGCAAAAATATCTTGTGGAAATGAGGAAGATTTGTATTTTTCTGCTTCCTCCCACTGAGATGTCAAAAGGGAACAGAACTCTTAGACAGTCCTTTGAACCCTGCCAATTTCTTGTAGCATGAGAGTTGTGTTCATTCTTTCTCTCAAGGTAGTCCCCTTTATCCAATGAAAGGATGCCTTTTCATCACAATCCTCCGGAATAAACAGAACCCTGTGATGGGGAAATCTTCCAGTTCCCAGTGGAAGATGTATATAAAGGAATCAATACAGCAAGATATTTCCATTATTCTTTCATCCCATCAGTACAAGTATGTCTGAATGTAGCCAAAAGTCACACTTCACTGGCGCCAGGTGTCCAACCACATGGTTATCCTGGAAGCCTCCACAGAAGCCCTTGTGACACTGCCTCTTCAAAGGCTCTCTGGTTTCCGGGTGGCTGGAGCTCTCCAAAGAACTAAACAACATAGTTTTCTTATTTTTCTACAGGCTCATACCAGATGAACATTTATCTCCCTCTGACAGAGATGTGAAGGTGAAGCAAGGACAGGAGAGAGAATAAAATCAGTCTAAAAATACACCTTCATCCAATGGCTGATTGTCCATTGTGGGACCTGATCTATATCTATACCCATTATCTACACCTATATCAAAATACTGTATTAAGATCTTGCTTTTATAGCTTTATGTAACATATAATAGTTATATTAGACAGTGCAATAAAAGCAGGTTATATGCTGTTATTCGTGTTTTCTTGCAAATTAAGAAAAATAGAATGCCACACCTTGTTTCATTAAAATATTTGTTTTTGGGAAGAAATGTTGGCAGCTACAATTCTTGTAAATCTGGTTGGTCAGTTGGTCAGTCTTTATTCACATGCATAAAACTTACCCAGAATTGCAATGTAATATTTGGTTTTAACCAGTTATTTCTCTAATAGAAACTTTAAGCATTAGATGTAAGCTATGTGCAGGGCATAGCAAAATATGCATAACTGCCTTTGGCAGCAATTGTTCTAACAATTAACACAGAGAATATAAAGCATTCTGTTTCCATTCAGAATCTTAACATGAAAGCTTCAAACAAGGAAAATGCATGCTATTAGCAGTCATCAATAGGGATATTTTTAGAAAGTGCAGAATCAATCATTCAAATTCAGCTAGAGAAAGAAATTTAGCAAACATACAGCATGAAGCAAAAGGCTGCAATGACCTTTCAAGTAAAGACAGCAGCCCTGGCTACGAAGCTTGACGTTTGCTATTCAAGAAGGTAATGCTCTCTCCACACATTCTATAGAATTAAATATCTTTAAATAATTTGAACTACTCTGCTGCTGCAAAGACTAGCTTTCTAACCCTGAATAGTACATGAAGAGAACATGCAATGGAAAAGAAAAAAGATGTGCTGCTATTTTTATAACCATTTCCAAATGTTTTTGTACATACTGTATATAGGACAGCCAATATATTTTCATCCTATAAGATAAACTGCACAAACAACAGATTGCTAAAACAGACACACAATATGTGGTTACAGTTCTGATACTATTCGGAATAACTGTCATACATTCTATTTTCTTCATTGCACAATTTAAAATTATAGATGTATATGAAACATAGATGAAATTCAAATCAAATCAAACTGTTAAAATAATAAGATGGCTACTTCAGTAGCATTATTTTATCCATTTGCTATTTAAAAATTGTAAATATGGTAGAATATTCTACTAAATACCTGGCTGTAATTCTGGCCAACATCACACTATTAGTGTTTAAAATAAGTAACCTTTTTTAATAAAAAAAGAATGTGATAAATGAATACTGCTTACTATTTTGCAAGTCCATGGAGTCTACAGAAGTGCTCTGATTTATTTAAGGTAAAGGTAAAGGTTTCCCTTTCTCGAAAGCAGTCATATCCAACTCTAGGGTTCAGTGCTCATCTCTGTTTCAAAGCCGAAGAGCTGCAGACATTTCTGAGGTCATGTGGCAGGCATGACTAGACACCAGAGCGCACAGAGCGCTTATACCTTCCCACCGAAGTGGTCCATATTTATCTACTTGCAATGTCTTGCTTTCAAACTGCTAGGTTGGCAGGAGCTAGGACAAAGACGGGAGCTCATTCCGTCCTGTAGTACTTGGGAATTGAACTGCTGACCTTCCACCTGCCAGTAAGCGTCTTAGGCACTTGAGCCACTGCAGTCCTTCTGATTTATTTAGGATGGTGAAAATCAAAATGAAGTTGTGCAAGCTGCGTGTTTCGACAGGACAATGACAAATTGGGCTTACCAGGCACAAATTAATACTAATTTTATACAGGCTATCAAAGAGAACAGCCCTAACTGATTCCTGAGAGCAGAATATAGTGCTGCATGCTATGGCTACAACCCTATGGAGCAGTTCTGGTGAGAATGGTGGAAGGAAGAGAGGCAAGGTGGAGACACAGCAGTAATGAAAGGAAGAGATAATTCATGCAGCAATGGATACCATCCTATGACATAAGAACCACAAAAGGCTACTTTTGTTATTGACTTAAGCTTTTTAATCCTAGTTAGCTAAGGCGTCTCCTTACTGAGCTTTGTGGCTGAGCATGAACTATGTTTCTCTGGTCTGAATAAAACACTTCCTTAGTCGATGTACAGTATTTCCACCCACCCTTTTGCAAGGCTCCTACAGAATAGCAAGACAGAATGTTTCAGAAACACAGTTTATCACCACAGGAGAGCATGAAAGCACATGTTCATTAATCATTACCTAGCATCATATAATGCAAAAGAGATACTATGGCCACAGTTGCTGAGGTTCTATTTTGTCTTCACACCCTTTGCCTTATCATTTACAAATAAAAGGTAAAGGTTGTCCTTGCTCGAAAGCCGGTCGTATCCAAATTTAGGTTTAAGTGATCGTCTCTGTTTATAGCCAAAGAGTGAGCGCTGTCTGCATCTGGAGACATTTCTGTGGACATGGGGCAGGCAAATAAACTGATACTATACCCAAGTCAATCTTGGACATGCAACCATCTTTGTTATTGAAAAGCAAACTGGAAACAATAATGACATAAAATGGCAGATGGCTGTAAGCATAAATAAAAATTATGTGGTATGCTTAGTCTATATCAGGGATTCCCAACCTTTTTAAGCTGGGGGTCGGGTCATGCTCTATCAATCAGCTTTGAGGGCCAAATGGCCATTTTGCCCTGCTTGCATGATGGGATGGCCATTCTGTCTCAACAGCTTCAAAGGTGCTACCATTTTGTTCCATTTTGCCCTTGGAGGGGGTGGGGGGCACATAAAATGGTGCCATGGGCCAGATCCGGCCCAAGGGCCTTAGGTTGGGAACCTCTGGTCTATATAGATGGCAGGAAATTATTAGTGTAATTTGTTGCAATGGTTTACAATGCTAGATACAAAGATATTGAATTAAAGTGCCTACTTTGTTTATTTTATCTTGCCGACCAATGACATTGAAATTCTTGTATTTCCAAAGGCTAACAACTAGCTAACTATTCCTGCCACTCAAGTAAACCTTACCTTACATCCTCTTTTATAACAGCCACAATATTCAACAGCCCAGCAACCCACCCGCCAATATACTGCATTTACTGGCATATAAGACCCACTTTCTTCCCCTTAATATACACTGCAAAATGGAGTGTGTTTTGTACTGTATATAGTGGCCTATAGTGAGCTATTTTGGTAATAATGGGATGCGTCTTATACTCTGGTGCGTCTTATACGCCAGCAAATATGGATACTTCGTAGCAAATGAGTGTGTGTGTCTCCCCAACGCACACGCACACACATTTATTAAGGCTAATTAGATTGGGATTGCACCCATTCTAAAACTTTGTTTCTGTATCACAATTCTCAGTTAATAGTGAACTATTTCCAATGTTTGCAAAATGAATGCTCATTGTCCAGAACTCTGCTGTATATTTATGCTGGCATAACTCCATTAACACAACTCTCAATGACAACCTGTGACATATTACAAAGGCGGTGAAACCATGTTACATACTGTATCCCAAAACTGGAGTGCAATAGAAAATGACAGCACTAACCTCTTGGGGCAATCCACCTCTAAAATTTGAACAACAAAGAATCCCAGCAAGTGTGACTAACTGGAATGTGGCCATGTTTTTATATCTCAGTCCCCACTCCTCAATCTGTACATTTAACAGCATGTTCCTGAAAAGGTCTATACAGTATCTGCTGAATTGTCTTCTGTCTAAAGATGCATCTCTATCGCTTTTCTTTTTGTTTGTTATAGTGATTTGATCATTACAATAATTTAGTAAATATAAATATGAAATTACAATGTTTTAAATTATTTTATTGTGTTATCTCTCAGATGCATTTTTATTGGATAAGCAGGATAAAAATATTAGTTCCTACTTCAAATGATAATGGATTATACCCTAAAGTGTAGGGACTGCAGTTCCTCAGTGGTTAGGAAGCTCGCCTTGTTAGCTGGAAGGTCAGCAAGTCAGCAGTTCAAGACCTGAGTACTGCATGATGGAATGAGTGCCCATCCTTGTCCCAGCTCCTGCCAACCTAGCAGTTTGAAAGCAAGAAATTGCAAGTAGATAAATAGGGACCACTTCAGTGGGAAAATATATTGGGGACATGAAAGGAGCCTCATTCAGGCATCCCCTGAGCAGAGCTCCTCCAGCAAAAAACCTTTCAATCCAGAAAGAACCTTTGTGTGCTTCTGACACAATAAAAAAAACTAGTGTTTGATAGCAAGTAAATGCTTGCTATGCTGGTTAAAATGTCAGTGCATCAGCCTGAATAACAAGCAATTTATCTTCACTCTGCTAACTCATTTCATCCCTCCTACACCTGGTTTCAGCAAAGATATCCTAGATTGCTAAATCAAGATCTGAAATCAGGATTTGATTCTAGTTTGAAGGAAACTCAAGAAAAGAGGGGTGTTTTGAGAAACTAGGCACGAGACATCAGAAGATAAGGGAGGAATAAAACACTTGGGTATAAAACTCATTTGTGGGGTGCTTCCAGCATGATAACTATGGTACACAATTAAAAGGCATTGTGCAACTCTTGTGGATTTTTAGTTGCTCACTTATTCTCCTTAATGGCTTTTCCTCTTGTAAAGAAAATGACTGAAGAAGCAAAGGGAAAATTCAGGAGGGTTTCCTATTGATGGCAACAGCACCTTGATCCCTGCAAATGTGAGTGGGCAAAAAAAGGTTTCTGAGTTATTTAAATTAGTCAGAATTTTAAATCAGATTTTTAATTTGTTTTATTTGTTAAAATGCTTTTTATTTTGCTTTTTTAAAAAAGCTCTACATAAAGATGGTTCGACTGTAATTTAAAATGAGTTACAGTTCAAACATCTCGTGAAGAAACAGGGCCAGAATCCTACTGGAGATTTATTTGACGTTAAATGTAATTGTATAAATTAAGATGGCAAATTGCCACTAATGGTGATTGTGTGCCAAATTGAACAAGTGGCATGTGACCAGGAATGCAAGCAGTAATTCTTTAATCTTTCTGTTTTCCTAAGCACTCAGGCTAGTATTCAATTTACAGAACACCACAGAAAAATTAGTTTTAGAGATACAGATCACATGGACGGATGGATGGATTAAAAAGATAGTAAAGAAATACAACAGACTTGGCTAGCCCAATTTTCAATCTCCAAGTTACCCTAATCCTGGACCTTGTTTGTCCCTTTACATGTCATATTGGACATTCTTGTAAATATCTTGAGGATTGCTTTCAATAGTTTCCCTCAGTGGTGCTGATTTCTTGTGAGTGGACAAATGCTTTAGTCCAACTGTTCACCAAATCTGGTTACAGAGAGGATATAAATCTCCTGTAACAGCAGCTTCACTGGCTGTCAACTCTTTGTGAGCCCAGTTCAAAGTGCTGTTTTAAAGGTCTTACTCAAAGTGCAATATAGAAGTGCCAATGATCTGATAAACAATATCTTCAACATTCTACTCTGTCATTCTGAAACATATCAAGAAAATGATTATTTGTGCCTGCTTTCTCAAGGTATCCAGTGTGGTATAGTGGACAGAGGGGCATGTTAGGCTTCTGGAGACCTGGGTTCAAATACTTGGCTGTGGAAACTCACTGGTGGACCAAAACTGGCAAAACTACTCCTTAAATATCTCACTTGTTTTGAAAACCCTATTAGGGTCACTTTTACTCAGTTCCAACTTGACATAACATAACTAAGTAGCAGTTTCTCAAGGTATAATTTGGTAGTACCTTGTTTATTTTTATTTTCCTACATTTTGACCATTTTCTGTTCATATTTTAAGGTTTAACCCATAATAAATGTGGAATTTGTTTCCTAAACATACCTAAAAATGTTTATCCCACTACATCCTGATATTATTGATAGCAAGACTACAATTTCTTTGTCCCAGTACTCATATCTTTTCTCCCACTGACTAAATTATGGCTGAATTGTTGTTTACTTTGGATACCTTGGAATTCTTATTCAGCTAGAAGCCCGTGCTTTGCTAGACGTCTCCACAATGACATGCCACACATGCAAATGGACTTGAGAAATCAAGTCTGTTGCTTAGTGTAGTAAATTGCACTACAATAGGCCTATTGACTCAGTTGGAACTTGATGAGTCAACCACTTCATAAGTTCCATTGATTCAAATGGGCCTACTAGCTTAAGCAATAGGACAGGGATTCTCAACCTGTGGCCCGTGGGATGGATGCGGCCCACAGCACCATTTCATGTGTCCCACCACCATCTCCATCACACCAGGAAGTGCCATGTGGTGGAGGAAGGGCAAAATGGCCATCCAGCCCCCGAAGCTGTCTGAGGGAGCATAACCCAGCCCCCAGCTTAAAAAGGTTGAGAACTCCTGCAATAGAACCTCTACCTACTTTGAACCCCAGACTTACAAAAATCAATATATTCAAAAAATATTTTGCATTTATTTAAGGATATATGATAGAAAAAGCATTTCATAAGAACATAAGAACAGCCTTGCTGGAACAGGCCACAGCCCATCCAGTCCAGCATTCTGTCTCACACAGTGGCTCACCATTTCCTTCAGGGTATTCCCAAGCAGATGCCTTCACCTGCTTAGGATTCCCTGGAAATGGCATTGAGAGATATCCTGCCTATCTCTCCAACCCGGAGGTTGTCCTTAAGTATCCATAATTATAGCCATTGATCCCCTTGTCCTCCATGAACTTGTCTAATCCTTTCTTAAAGCTGTCAAGACTGACAGCTGTCACCACTTCTTCTGGCAGGGAGTTCCATAGACCAGTAATCCTCTGGGTGAAAAAGTACTTTCTCTTATTTGTTTGAAAACTAGTACCCAAAAGTTTCATCGAGTGTCCCCTAGTTCTAGTGTTGTGCGTTAGGGAAAACAGTTTTTCCTTATCTACTTTGTCCACACCGTGCATGATTTTATAAACTTCAATCAGGTCACCTCTTAGACGCCGTCGCTCAAGAGTGAAAAGGCCCAACCGTTGCAGCCTCAGATGGTAAGGAAGGTGTTCCAGTCCACTAATCATTCTGGTTGCCCTCCTCTGCAATTTCTCCAGCTCCATAATATCCTTCTGGAGGTATGGCGACCAGAACTGTACACAATATTCCAGATGGGGCCTCACCATAGATTTATAAAGAGGCAAAATGACACTTGCTGACTTATTTTCTATACCCTTCCTAATGATCCCTAGCATTGAGTTTGCTTTTTTCACTGCTGAGGCACACTGGGTTGACACCTTCATTGAGTTGTCCACCAGGACACCAAGGTCCCTTTCCTGGTTTGTCACATAATGTTTCACAACATTATGTCAGCAAACTTTGCAACAGTCCTGTATGGACAGTACATTTATCATTCCAGAACTGCAGATAAGGTAATAATGTCAAGAAAACAATTGCTGATTAAAACCATCTAGTGGACTCAACACAGAACTGAGGGTGTTCCAGACAGGTATTAGTTCCACTCTCTGAGGGGTGTGGTGAGTGAGCTGGTCTACTTTTCTGGATACTGGAGTAGGCTCAGTCCCTTCCCCCCACCCCATTCTGTGCATGTTGAAGCACCCATCAGAGAATTCTGCTTTTTTAGCATGCCCCCAAATATACCATTTCCAGTGTCTGTGGACACTGAGGACTGGCTATATGGGAGCTTTGCAGTTATCAAAAGCTGCTTCCAGTGTAAACATCTGCAATACTAAAGCTGCTAACAAAGAGTTTCAGCATATCAGAAATTGAAAGGTTCCCTTGATCATTCTCAGAACAGTCTGGGAAGTGAATTTTTCATTTATGTCCTTGGATCATTGCTTATGCAATGCATCACTTTGTTTATTTTTTTTAAAAAAATTGTTTATCTGTATATTTCTAATTAAAACTATGGATGTGGGAACGTTCTTGATCAGCAATACATATACAAACAAATGTTTTTTTAAAAAAAATAAGCAAAGTGATATATCACATCACCTATCAGATACACACACACACACACATATGTGTGTGCCTGATTTACAATCACACAACCAACATGATAATTTCCAAAGAAGCACCCTTTGTGAGTCTGTCCCAGGATATTGGCTAAAGCAAAACAAAAACAAAAAATAGGGGGGGGGGGGAGAGAAAGAAAAGGCAAGATGCTGTAGTACTTTAAAAGCTAACAGATTTATTCCATTGAGAGCTTTGGTTGATCAATATCCATTTCTTCAGAGCAGATGAAATGAAAATTTAATCCAAAGCAAAACATTTTAAATGTGCAGATTAGGAAGTCCAATTGAAGGCAGAATGGGCAGGACTGGGTTGCAAGGGAATTTCTATCTTTGGGTCTATATCAAAAGATGTTTCAATCTACTCTACAAGGTGAAGCCTAAATTTGCACAAAAAAAAACTATTAAGAAACCTGATGATTTTTTTAAATTTGGAAAGAACCCTTTTGAATTTCTTAGAGACTTAGTTTCATATAAACATATATTGGCAATCATGCAGCATAAACCATATATATTTTTACACAGAGAGAGGACCCACTGAATTAAATGAAGTATACTCACAGGATTGTTGCTTTGGCTTCCTAAAGTTTCTACCTGGGATTCCTGCCCCCTCCCCTCTCCTGGATTTATTTCTACAACAGTTATGTTGCTAACCAATTTCAACCAGGTTTTTCTTTACACAGTCTTGGCAAAGATGCCTTTGTAATTAACCTGCTTGTCTATTCTTAAAAGGAAATCTGAGAAGCATTGGTCCATTGCTTAAGAAGGTATTTCTTGCCAGTTAAAGATGAAAGCAGAGATTATGCAACTTTTACTGCAACGTACTACTGTAGGGCTAATCACTTGTCACTTCGTCTCTGAGCACTGTTCCAAGGGTAGATCTTAGCTAGAATCAGGTTTAGGAACCTACATTGCTGTCAAATTTAACTTCACACATAAATATTGGACCCTGGTTTTTTTTACTGCAGTGTAATGAGCCTTCGATCAAGGTTGGAATGTACTTCCAAGGTCATGTCTTTTTAATAACATCTCATCAGACTTTGCAATATTTTTAGCCCTAACCCAGACAAAAAAAAAAGCCATTTGAAATTTTGAACATGAAGACAAATTGGATGGAAATTAGGAAAATGCTTTATCAGCTCTTAGTAAAGAACAGAGCAAAATCAGTGATCATGAATAAAGAGAGGTTTGGTTGGGGTAAACAAAACTAGCATAATTTGCAATCTCACAGCATATATGAATGTTTCCGGAAAATGTTTCATAGGTAACTGGGGTGTGTGTGAGAGAGAGAAATGTGGAGAGGAAGAAATTACATTTCTGAATATTTTTTCAAAAAACATTCTAATTCTCCTAAAATAATTTTTCTACAAGCATTTTGAAAAGCACAATGTATTTCCTTGTGCTTTCCCTGTGTTGGGATTTTAATGGAAGGGAAACTAAAACTTCCTTCAAATACTGCATCCGAAACCACGCATGGCGCCCCCACTTTTTGCATGTACATAAACTATGGAAGATGCCCAGCATTTTCTGTTTGTGAATGACAACAGCCTTTTCCATGGAAATGTAAGCAAATTTAACTGTGATATGTTAAGTCAAAATCAATTCTCCACAGGAACACAGGCACAAAGAAAATATAATGATACTGCATTACTATGTTTAGCACCTCCAAGTTCTTGTGCTATTTGCAAACCCTTCTCCTTTGTGGCTTTTTTCAACAGCACTCCAAGGCAAACATGCATCACTTTCTTTGCAGGTAGTCATTTAGAGAAAAATGAAAGCAGAGTGAACAAAGTAAATGTTGGGTGTGATCAAAGACCAGCTGGGTATCCACTCCAGTAGTTATTTTGCAAGCAAGGTGGGAGAGCTAATAACCATGCATATGGATGACCTTTTCCAAATGAAATACTAGCCTCAGGAACCTCCTGCAATAGAGTTGTATATACAATACATACAGTATTGTGAAACTGATCTGTAAATTCTGTAAGCCATTATCATTGGATCAGACACAGGATCTCTCTTCCTATACATCATTCATTATTATAAGAGGAGTATTGGATAGAAAGGGACTTTTTTTTCCTGTATGCAAGCATCCTCAGTATCTTTCAGTATGCTAATCACTGTAATGCTGACTTTAGCCTTCAATAGCCTAAAATAAAGATATGCAATCAAAAGGTCAGGCAGGTTATTGCAAGACTTTCCTGTTGTAAAGCCTTTATTTCATACATGTGCCTACTGGGCATTAAAAGTGTTAGTCAAAAACAGCATCCTTGATTTCTTTCTCTTAAAAATCTTTTTTAAAAAAATCCTCTTCATTGCCTGTTTCTCTCTGAAGGTGGATGCATCAAATGCTAGGTATTCTGGTTCCAAAGTAGTCATCTTGTCCAATCAGCTATAGCAATGTGCAGCTGAAACCAAACTGTCCCAAGTTTGCATTGGGCAACCTAAAGTCAGTAGATCAAAGCCCTGAGAAGAAGAGACTGATTGACGGACTGCTGCCTGGCACAAATCACACAGAGGACCTGTCACTTCCTAAAGCAGAGACCAGATGCTATGATCTCTCTTTTACATAATGGGAAGTGAAGGTTCTTGTGATGGGTCCTAAATCAAGACATACTGCGTGAAACAAGCACAACTTGACTGCCCTTCGTTGGTGAATACTTTCTATTAGCGTAGCTGGAATATTCTCAAATGTTTTAGGCATCTCTAAGTACAATTTTATGCATGGTACATTATGCCCCACTTACAAAAAAAGGAGAGCTCTCTGAATACTCCGGCTTCATTTACAGAAATACCTTTTCAAATTCACAGAGATGTAATCATTTTGTAGGTCAGCACCGCCCTGAGTTACAAACTATAAATAAACTCATCCCAGGGGTGCATCATTTTTTTATAAATGTTGTCGCTGGTATTTAAACATGTAACTGAAATGCTCTGGATGTAGATAGATAGATAGATAGATAGATAGATAGATAGATAGATAGATAGATAGATAGATAGATAGATAGATGGATAGATAGATAGATAGATAGATATAGTGTGTGTGTGTGTGTGTGTGTGTGTGTGTGTGTGTGTGTGTGTGTGTGTGTGTGTGTGTGTGTGTGTGTGTGTAAAATTATCTCCGCAGGTTCTGCACACTTTGGAAAAGCCAAGCCGATTCTACTAATAGTAGTAAAAAGAGTATTTACTGCATTTTCTCAGAATGTTTAAAACTGCTGCCCTTGTTTAGCACTGCTAAACACGAACCATACAGTGAAAAAGAAACTAAACTCCGTATCACTGCTTTGCTTCTGACCGCCCCAGGATGATGCTCCAGCGGGCATGTGTCCCCCACCCCACCCCACCCCACCCCACCCGCTGCCGAGTACATTCCGCGGAGCTGCGTTACCTTCTCACTCCGAGAGAGAGAGAGACCCAAGGGCATGAACTAACCAGGGAGCGCATCCCTCAGCCCTCCGAGTCCCCACACCATTGCCCACCCCCACCCCCACTCGGCTTCTGCTTCCGCGGGATGCCAAGGGGGTGGGGGTGGGGGGTGGGGGCAAAGGAATAGGAAAGCGGGGGAGGCGCTCCTTCCAAAGAGCAGGATGGCAAGGCATGCTTGGGGGAGGCGGGCGGGCTACTTACTTTAAGGTATCAGGAGTCCCAACTCCAAATGGTTTCAATTGCACCGCGGAGTAATCCCTCTCTTCTGCATCTGTTCCGGGGGATGGATCGAGTGAGCTACATTACGAGAGTCCCCCTCTGCAGACCGTACCATCCGGACTGAGCAGGTGGGGGTGGGGGGTGGAGAGGAGGAGGAGGAGAGCGGAGAGATCCCCCGCCGAGCATCTTTGGCGGAAAGAGGGCGAGGGAGACTAGAGAGAGGACGCGCGCGAGGGAGAAGGAGAGGAGGGACTGAGGAGGGACTGAGGGAGGCCGCCCGCCCGCCGGCCCGGGGACTGGACTAGGGCTCTCCGCCGCAGGCAGGCGGGGGAAAGAAGGGAGGCGGTGGGGAGCGAAGAGCGGCGGAGGCGGCACGGCTCGGCTCGGCTCGGCTCGGCTTCGCGTGGAGGAGGAAGGATGGAGCCACCATGTTGTTGTTGTTGTTTGTGATGCTAACGCTTCCCTCGGGAGGGTGACATAAAACAACAAACCAACCCGGGAGATGGCCAGCGACCAGGAATGTGCCATTCATTGACCCGGGAGAGCAAACCCTCAAGGACAAGGACTGTCAAGATCTGTCACTATCATTGGAGAGGGCGGCGGTGGGGCGAGAGGGGGGGCGGGGTGGGGTGGGTGGGAATGCGGGGGGGTGGGTGCGCGGACGGAGGGGAGAAACCAGAAGCCGGCTCCCTCCTCCTCCTCCCCCTCCTCCTGCAGCTCCACCGAAATGGAGAGAGCTCCTCGGCATCTCTATCAGGAATTTATTTTTTTAAGTTATTTTTTATTATTGTTATATATTTTTGTACAATTTTCATCAGCTAACACAATCTCCTTTGGTTTTGGTTTGTGTTTTGCATTTCGCCGGCCATGACCTCGTTTTACCTAGAAATCGAGGGCACTTACCTTCACCAACTTTTACAACTCAAGAGAACTCAGCATTTGGAGGGTGGGGGTGGCACAGACACCTCTGCAGACACATAGGTAAAGGTAAAGGTTTCCCTTGCTCGAAAGCCAGTCGTATCCGACTCTAGGGTGCAGTGCTCATCTCTGTTTCTAAGCCGAAGAGCCAGCGCTGTCTGCTTCTGCAGACATTTCCGTGGTCATGTGGCAGGCATGACTAGGAGCGCACGGAACGCTGTTACCTTCCCACCGAAGTGGTCCCTATTTATCTACTTGCAATTTCTTGCTTTCGAACTGCTAGGTTGGCAGGAGACACCTCTGCAGACACATAGGTAAAGGTAAAGGTTTCCCTTGCTCGAAAGCCAGTCATATCCGACTCTAGGGTTCAGTGCTCATCTCTGTTTCAAAGCCGAAGAGCCAGCGTTGTCTGTGTCTGCAGACATTTCCGTGGTCATGTGGCAGGCATGACTAGACACCTGAGCGCACGGAATGCTGTTACCTTCCCACCAAAGTGGTCCCTATTTATCTACTTGCAATTTCTTGCTTTCGAATTGCTAGGTTAGCAGGAGTTGGGACAAAGGAGCTTATTCCATCCTGCAGTACTCGGGAATCGAACTGCTGACCTTCCGCTTCCCAGCGCTTTAACTACTTGAGCCACTGCGGTACTACAGGTGAAACTACAGGTCAATCAGTTGGGAAAGGGGGTGAAATTTTAAAAGGTTTGTTTGTTTGTTTTTGCAAAGAATGAGAGCAGCATTTATAAATAGAAAAGTCATGGAACACATGCTGGTTGTGACATCAGAAGCAGTGACACTGCATTGCATTTAGATACACTGCTTTCCCTTGCTATGAAAAACCTCACAATTTTAATTCTATCAATGATAGTACTGAACCTGCAGATTCATATCTTAGATTTGTGTTTTGTTTTTTTAAAGCATGGAATAAAGTTCCAGTGGCAAGTCTAATTGCTATGCTCAATTTCCAGTGGCTATTCCAACTGAATTACCAGTGCAGGTGTGAAAATTTCCCTTTCCTCAATGTCATAGCCAGTTGTCATTGTTTTTTGCAAGTACTGTACTGTAATTACCAGCGGTGATTCTGTGCTCATAATCACATTCTAAGATAATACATGAAACATGTTCAATAGTAAAATGTTGTTCCATTTGTCAATTCCTCCTTTACCTTGAATAAAAGCAAAACTCTTTCTGGTACTGCTTTGCAGTAACTATAGTCAGCTCACAAAAAGTAACACGGGAATATATACAATGTAAAAAAGGCATTGAATCCTGGATTCATGTACTGAAGAGTACAAAAAGGAAAATACAAAGATACTGTAAATTTTAAAATTAATTACTGAAGAGCCATTCTAGGATAACTTTTTCCAATTGTGTATTCCCACAGTTCATTTAGCGCAGGGCCTCCAATACATTGTAACACATAATGTGAGACTGAGTTATTAATCTTGTCGCTCATATTGTAGAGGGGGGAGGGGGGCCTAGCCCACTGCTATGTGCAACTGGCAATGTTACTATTATCATTGTAATGCTGTGAGTCTTCACAATGTCACCTCAGTAATGGGGTCCAGTTAACAGTTCCCAAATACAATCCTATCAAGGCATGTATTCTGAAAAGAGAATTCAGTATATTTTGTTCTAATGGTAAACTATAGACCAGTAACCCCAGATACATGGCTTTGAGGTTCTGCAGCAGTGATATACTCCTGTTCCCTCCATGAGTTATCTATCTATCTAATCTAATCTAATCTAAAGGTAAAGGTTTCTCTTGCTCGAAAGCCAGTCGTATCCAACTCTAGGGTTCAGTGCTCATCTCTGTTTCAAAGCCGAAGAGCCAGCGCTGTCTGCTTCTGCAGACATTTCTGTGGTCATGTGGCAGGCATGACTAGACACCAGAGCACATGGAATGCTGTTTACCTTCCCACCGAAGTGGTCCCTATTTTTCTACTTGCAATGTCTTTCTTTTGAACTGCTAGGTTGGCAGGAGCTGGGACAAAGACAGGAACTCATTCCGTCCTGCAGTACTCGGGAATCAAACTGCTGACCTTCTGCCTCCTAGTCAGCGTCTTAGCCACTTGAGCCACTGCATAATCTATATGGCCATCTGGGATATTTCTCCACTCTGGGCAGTGTAGAATAGTTTAAACCAGAAATTCTTCTAAGGGTCATAAGTCAGAAATTCTTCAGACTCCTTTCTCAATCAGCTGCCAAAACCCAAAATGAACTGACTGGCTGCTAGCAAGGATGCAGCAACCATAATAATTAGGAAGCTGCCATTTGCTGCAGGATTAAATGTTTAATTAATTATACTAAAGCCCATGGAAGTCTCGTTGAGAAGCTGACTAAGCAAAAATCCATATAAAGGTAAAGGTTTCCCTTGCTCGAAAGCCAGTCTTACCCGATTCTAGGGTTCAGTGCTCATCTCTGTTTTGTAAATGAAAAACCGGTGCTGTCTGCTTTCCTTATAGGCCAGCCATAATACCTCTCTGACTATATATTATATGCTCACATTAGAAATGAAACCCTACTTTGTTTTCAGCTTGTTGGGTGACAAGTTCAATCCAGTGACATAACAGCTTTCTAGGTGGGGAAAGTACAAAGGGAACTTGACCGAGTCGTGCTGCAAGTTAGAAAACTAACTTTTCTTGCTATTTTTCCAAATGATCTACTAGCATTCCTTTCTTTTGCTGCCTCCCATTCTTCCCTTCCTTCCTGTGCTTTCTGAAGCAGGTTGGAGATGGTTGTGGCAGATAACTGATGTCGTCTCCTGCTTTATGTACCCCCATTTCTCTTTCTCAGCTGATTCTTCTGACTTGCTTTGGGAAATCTGGGAACCTGTGTTTGGGCAAAGAGGGGGAAAATGTAAAGAGCAGAAGAAGCTTACATTCCCAGTACCACCAGTTTCAAGCAGTTTTCTTTTACGCAACCTGACATATCTCCCGAAAAGAAGAGAGAGAGAAAGTTTGGGTCTATCTTTTTTTGGTCATGTAGTCCTCTCTTAATTTCTCTTCTCCTTTCTTCTAGCCATCTTAAGTCAACTGAGGGAGCCTGGAGACAGAAAAGTAGATTGGCAACTCATAGCTAAGAGGACACCTGCAGGTTTGATTTGGTGACCAGCTGTTGCCAAAATTATAATGAACAATCACCTCTTATATCTGGTTCTTTCCCTCTCTGGTGCTATTTTAAGAATTGCCTCAGCCTATCATTCCCAAGTGGTGGGGAGCTGTTTGCCCCCAAGTTCCTTTATTGGATCGGTTCAGATATGTACAAAGTGGTACCTCGCTTAAAGAGCATAATGTGTTCCATGGAATTGCTCTTTAAGTGAGTTTGCTCTTTAAGTGAAACACCATTGTAAGTGACCAATTGTGACTTCTGGTTGGGGGGATTGTGAACCCCGATTTAGTTGTTAAGCGAGTTTTTGGTTGGTTTTAGTTGTTAAGCAAGGCGACCATTCAGAGAAAATTCTGCTCTTTAAGCGAGTTAGTCTCAAAGCAAGGCGCTCTTTATGCGAGGTTTTACTGTATATATAAAGTTAGTCATTTCTGTCCTATGTCTTATTTTATTCTTTTCTTTTCTATGCTCCAAAAAACATCTCATGACAGCAGACTACTCAGAAAGATACTGTAGCCCACTTCTGCACACCAAAGCACAGCTGTATTGTGTAGCCACAGGAAGAGGTCAAAATTCAGCATTTTCAGATAATCTTCTTGAGTGATCCAGAACAGGTAGCTACTACATGAGTTATGAACAAAGTCCTAAAGTTGGTACATGTTGGCACTGGCATGAATGCTAGGACCTACTCACTTGATCTTATGGGTTACAAGTATTCATGCAGCTGCTTATATTGCAGGGTGTAACTGATCAAAAAGAAAGCCAGAAAGTTCAATAAGACAGGAAAAGAAGAAAGCCCATAAAATGAGCCATAAGTAGTTTATTTATATATTTGCATTCATCAGTTATTCTCGTCAGTTATTATTGTATCATTAAGTCACACTATAGGCCTGACTAAAAATAAGCAGCAGGAGCATGCTGTTAGGAGATGTAAGTATTCGCCTCACACCCGAACTAGTTGCAAGGCATATTGTGTCTGTGATGCCTTAAAGACCCTACTGCAGGGGCACACAGGTGCTGGGACTTTTCCCTGGTGTGCTCCATGGGCCAGTGTATTTAGGTCAGAGCAGGACTGCAGACTTCCAGCTACAATGCTCAACTTACCTGAGCTTTAATGCTCACCTTCCTCTGCTGACAGTCTAGATGAAAATTCCTGTGTGTTCAAGAGCCTGCTACGAGGACTGAATCTTTGCACTGATCCTGATGATGGCTTTTGCCTGATATGCCATCTGTGCTTCCTGGACAAAGAAGGACTACTTGGGGTAAGCCTCCACCAGGAGGACAGAAGCTGTAGAACTCTTTGTCTTTGTCTGTAATTACAGCTTGCCTTTACCCTGCTGGACTGGACTGCTACTGAACTGTATAGACTTGTATATAGCACAACTGAACTGTCTCAGTGAGGTCAACTGAGCAGCCCAAGATAATATATCTGTTTTGTGTTATAGTTGTTGCACTGTATATACCTGCACCTTTTTACTTCCTGAGTAAACCTACATTGAGTTTTTCTTCTGCACCAAGATCTCTCTGCCTGTTTTTCTCACAAGGGACCACCTTGCTAGGTGCGAACCTCTTGCTGGCCACTGCAAACCACTCTGCTAGCCGTTTTTTTACATCAACACATGCTTACAAAAAAAAATTACCAATCAGAAAATACTATATAGTAGCTTAATAACTTATAAGATGACACAAACTTTTCTAAAAGGTCTGCAGCAGGAGGAATCATTCACACTTGCATGCAGAAGGACATGACGGCAAATGTAACGATCTCAGTAAAGCACTTCATTATTTTTCATTTGTCTGAATTAACTCACACTAGTGGTGCATATCTCCAACCCAGAAGGATCCTATTCCTATTGTAACACTGAAACAACCCATGTATTTTATTGGAGAAAATGAGAAAAAGGGAAAATTTCAGCATTTTCACAGAATCTTCTTGAGTGATCCAGAGCACGTTTTTAACTGCTAACATGGAATAGACAAATGTAGATATAAAATATCTGGGTCTACATTTTCTTATCACTCAGAAAACAAAAACTTCAAACAATAATTGCAAAGAACAAATGACAAGACCTCAGAGACATTTTAACAAAATAAACAACTAGTGAATGGATGCTTATTTATAAAAAAAATATTGAGATACAGTAATTGTGTTTTAACTTTACTTAGTCTTTATTTGTAAGGACACCAAAGAACAACAATAACAAACATTCAACATACCACTTTTTCTTAGTATTTCAAGCGTTCCACCTACAATATGTGAACAATGACTGTGATAACTGTATAATGTGTAGGTGACATTTTACAGATAGGAAGATGAAGCTGAGCAGTTATAGTTTATACTTTAAATAAAGTCTGTTGGTAATTTGTGGTGGATAAAAATTAAGTATCAGAGAAAGAAGTCATGGCAAATCTCGGGCTGTTTATGTACTCTTGTTTCATCTTGGATTTAGTGCTCATAAATGAGCAGAAGACAAAGGAGAAATATACTTGGTGAGCCATTACAAATATTTCCTCATATGGAACAGTTTTACTACCTTTCATTTGAATTAATTCTCAAAACTAGGGAAAGCTTTGTCACAAAAAGAGCTTCAACTCTTAGCAGTTGCAAAACATTGACAGTCACTTATTCCCCATGCAAAAATCTTGATAGAGATCAGGTTCTCCGTTCTTACTTTTGAGCAATAAGAAGGGGGCGCGGTGGCGCGGAATCCGCCCACCGCACACTTTGCCGGCCCCACCCCCTTAGAGCCGGGCACTTGGCTGAGCCAAGGGGCGGAGCCAAGGTCCCCTTTAAAAGGGGAGACTCCGCGCGCCCCGTCGGCTCCTAAATTGATCGGCTGGGCCAGGACGTGTTTGCTCCTTTCCCCAGCCGATCGTTAGCCCCAGCTTGAATATTGGAGTCGCCTGGCGAGTTTCACTTCTCGCCTCAGCCGATCTCTAAACTCAGTCTGGGCGTGCCCAGGCTCCCACCTCTGGGGCTTGCTATTAGGCCCTTGGCCGGGCGAGTTTCAATTCTCGCCCCAGCTGATCTTTTGACCCAGCATGCCACGGAGGTTTGCTGCAGCCCGGAGAACTCCCGCCAAAGCGGCCGTGGGTCTAGGGTGCGTCCCTGGGGCCTGGTCCTTGTGCCAGCGCCCTGAGGCACCTTTCTTTGGGCCTGCCCCGACGCTTCCCCGGGGCCTATCATTTAATCGCGCCATAAAATGGCGCTGAAAAAGAGGACCTGAAGGACAAGGTAGAGGGAAAGTTGGGCTGGCCAATCAAAGGCGGACCATGAACAAGGTGATGCTATGCTCAAGCAGCCTGCAAAACCTTTGAAAGTTCACCGGATGTATGTCAGAAGCTGGGGTCATAAGTAGCTTTCTGACTGGGGTCAACAATTTGTTTAATTAAGTAAACAAATTGATACAATTTAGCTAATTTAAGAGCTGGAGTAACAGCTAGTCCTTACCAGTGCTATTTCTGCCCGTTTGCCTTAACAAAAGTTAAGAAAGTTCTAAGTTAAATAAAGTGGCCCAATTTTTAAATCCAACACAAGTGTCCGTCTCTTTATTGGGGAAGTGGGTTCGGCAAAGTACTTTAGTAACTGCTTATTACTATTAAAGGTTACACAGTCACAGATAGCAAGGAACTGTGGGGTCACACAGGCAGCTGTGTTAGTCTTTTGCAGCAAAACCAGCAAGGAGTCTTATGACACTTTAAAGATTAACAAACCTTATTTTCTTCTTGTCATTTCTCTCACTGCCAACATTTGGGATTGGCATAATACATTGGTCAATTAAAAACAAAGCTGGACTGTTCTCAA
This sequence comes from Bradypodion ventrale, assembly GCA_035047345.1. NCBI lineage: Eukaryota > Metazoa > Chordata > Lepidosauria > Squamata > Chamaeleonidae > Bradypodion > Bradypodion ventrale. Next base: position 29,618,632 of record JAWDJE010000007.1, read on the forward strand.
CATCCATAGGAGGTTGCCATGATCCAATCGCTTCCAGAACACAGGAGCAACCATCAGCAGTACATTTCTTGGAAGGAAAAAATGTCAATTGAAGAACCGCTACACTTAGCAGGAAAATTCCCCCTGAGTGCTTCTGCCTAGAGAAGGCCTCCCACCCAGGATGTCTGAGGCAACTGAACCAGAAGGACTTTACTTATTACTTTCCTGAGAAAAATAATTTTGCACTAAAAATAACATTTATTGACATTGTGTCATCATTATTCACTAATGACTTCACATTTTTAGCCTAAGTGGGCCACATTTTGTTGCTATCTACATGGTAGGCTATTTGTTGCAGAGTTGTTGTTTTACAACCACACATGCTGCAAGTAGTTGGAGTGACTGGGAACGACTTTTCTGGGCTGAGGTAACTATCTGTCCTGCACTAAGCAATCGTTCCTTCCAACCAATCTTTATGAATTCAAAGAGAGCCCCAATTCTCTCAGCTCTATGTTATTTCCCTGTATTTGTTGGCTGCTGTCACTGTTGCTTTTGATCTGTTTTGTTGGTCACTAGCATGTGTGCAGTAAAGAAAGCAGCATCTATCATGCGTATAAATTTGAAGAAACTGTAAGTAAAGAATCATTTTTATACTTTCTCATATAATTGTTTCAGAGTGAGTTGTTGAGACGGTATGTCAGATGAGTGGTATAGAGATAGATAGATTGAATGAGTGAGTGAGTGAGTGAATGAATAGTATATTTGAGTGCCACTTAATGAGAAAGGGGTAAATGCTGGGAAACATGGATTAATTCTCTGTGTGTCTCTGCACTTCTACTGTGCAGCTAAAGGGAATTTTAGTAGAAACTCAGCAACATTAATTTCCATTCAGCTGAACTTTCAATCAACGTTGTAAATTATATGCCCTTTTTCAAATAGCTGCTTTTATTTTGTGCTGTCCAGAAAAGGAAAAGCATACACAAATGACTGAAAATAGTTATTTAAGACTACATTCTGAATTTTTATTATATCTGTACTATCTACCTCTTTTAGACTTTAAAAATTGTCTTCAACGTTTTACAGTTTGTATTAATTTTGTTATACCCTATTTGCTGAACTGTAAAACTCACTCCCCCCCTTAAAATACACTGGGAAAATGGAGTGTGTCTTAAACTGTATATAGTGACCAATACTGGGCTATTTTGTTAAAAATAGGGTGTGTCTTATAGTGTGATGTGTCTTATAAGCTGGCAAATATGGTACTTTTATTTTAAATTTCTTATTTATTGTCTTGACTATTTGACAAAAATTGAATACGGAAATAGCAATAATAAAATAGGTAATAATATTGGTTCTGTAGCTTTATTGAGGATTCAGTAAATGGAAAGAGGGCTAGAAAAATCTTCCAAATAAATAATGTGATATAAAGTACAGTATAATATGTACAGGGACCTCTAGAAATTGCTGTTAATGCCAATAATAAACTGCACCATAAATTCAAGGGGCCATTCCACTCTTTCGTATAGATTCATTTATTTTCATGAGATGAAATTCTTCCTCTGCATTTGCACTATATAAATCATTCACATTAATCCAGTTCATTAGACTTGTACTACTATGTACAAAATTCCAGCTTGATTTGTTATATGCCTTTTTAAAATTCCAGCATTCTTTTAAGTATACAGTAGTTGTGGGTGTAGGAGTCCTGTCCCATTTTGCTGTCAATTACCTGGAAGTAGGTCCCACTGAAATTGAAGGAATTCAGACATGCATAGAATAATGTTATATAGGAGATTGAAGAAATTATTTTTAAAGAACCAACCTATGAAGAATAGGTTAAATGTTAATTGTTTCTATAAAGAAATAATGTTCCTTGTACACAATTTCCCATACTTCTAAAATTCTACTTAAGGCTGTCAAAAATATTTTTTAAAAAAAATTGTTCTCTGATTTTCCAGTTCTCACTATGCCAAGACTACTCACTCAAACTTCATCTTGCACCAGTGAGATTTCTTTTTGTTGTTGTTCAGTTGCACAGTCAAGTCTGACCCTTTGCGATCCCATGGACCACCACACACCAGGCTCGTCTATCATTTGCCATCCTCTGCAGCCTGCCCAGATCTACGTCCATCGCATCAATAATTCCATCCATCCACCTCATTCTCTGTCACCCCCTTCTCCTTTTGCCTTTGATCTTTCCTAGCATCAAGGCCTTCTCAAGTGAGTCCTCTCTTCTCATTTGGTGGCCAAAGTACTTGAGCTTCAGCTTCAGTATTTGTCCTTCCAATGAGTAGTTAGGGTTGATTTCCTTCAGGATGGACTGATTTGATTTCCTTGCAGTCCAGGGGACTTCCAAGAGTGTCCTCCAGCACCACAGTTCAAAGACATCTATTCTTCTGCGCTCGACCTTGTTTTTTCTCCTCCTGACCATTTTAAAATTTTCTCTTCTGCACAGGAGGCAGCTACATTCCATGCAGTTCAATGCCATTCCAGGAGAATCCTGTGCAGGACAGGGCCCATTTTGCACAGAAATTGTAATAATTTTGCTTGGGGGAATGTTTATTCTGGGGGGGAAACAATACTATGAAACATCGAGGAAATCCCACAAGAAACATACAAAGAAATAAATAAATGTAAACTTAACACTCACTGTCGGGGGGAAAGAGAGATTTCCCCACACTCACCCACACAGTTTGTTTCTCACCATAAGGTTATGAGATTTGCATTCCTACATAATAATAATAATTTTGTGTCAGAAATTATTCTGGGTTGAAAGGATTTTTGCTGGAGAAACACTGCTCAGTGGATACCTGAATGAGGCTCCTTTCATGTCACCAAGATCTTTTACCACCAAAGTGGTACCTATTTATCTACTTGCAATTTCTTGCTCTCGGACTATAATAACTATAGCCCATTACCAAAATAGACTAGTTTGGTGTCTATTTTTTTTATATGCAGCATAATCATTAGGTTATCCTCTACATGGCTCTTTTCCTATAGTACTTCCAGCTTTTTTGTTTTTCCTACAGACTAATTAGAGCAACTAATGTTACAGATGCTTTAATTTTTTATGCAGTCGTATTTGCAACCTATTAACCTTCCAATTTGTAAGCCTTTCTGGAACTAAAGATGAAATAGACAGTGCATTACATAGAATACCCAAGAACCTTAATGGTTTCCCTTTTGTATTGGTCCTTAAGTGTTGTGGCAAAAATAGAGCACAGATGAATATACTACACTATACCGTGCATTATGTGTGCTATAGTATATACTGTACTATAATGTGAATGCATTCAAGAGTGGGTAGATGGTCACTGGGCAATATTCTCTTTCATAATTAGTGGCATCCTACCTTCTATACTGGTTTCCTTCTCAGGGGAATAAAAACTTTTGTGACAAAGTGGTGAATTGCAATAGCAGGTGTAACCTCATCTACCTTATCCATTATAATGTGTAAAGCCGAGGTGAGCAGACATGTAGGGGAAATGAATTCCTTTCATCCTCTGCATCATGTTTTTGTGAATAAAGCCCAGGAAATCTTACCAGGACCACATGTACACATGTCTACCAGATAACTAGCCATTTCGCAGCAGCTGGAGTTTTGCATCACTCTCAGTTAACCAGCGCTTCTGTTCTGCAATTTTTGTTGTTTATTCTGTACCTAAATAAAAGCTTCCATTTGGGGGACTCAAATCTTGCAATGAAGTTCTGCAAACTTCCAATGCACTAGCTCCAGATCTCTCTCTCTCTCTCTCTCTCTCTCACACACACACACACACACACACACACACACACACACACACACTTATACCTCAGATAATGTTTGCATCAGATAACACTAAAACTGCATAACGTTAAGCTATCTGGGGGGGAAATTGCATCGCATAACGTTGAAATCCTATGGGATGCATCGGATAATGTGCATCCCATAGGATTTTAATGTCATCCAATGCATGCATTGGATAACGTTAAAAATTGGATAAGAGCTGTGGAATCAAGTTTTAGCATTATCTGAGGTTTTACTGTATATTAAAATCAAGGGAAAATATCTTCCAGTTAGTGAGCATTTTATTCTGTGTGATTTGTTTGCATACTTAAAGAATCATGTCTTTGCAGGAGCAATTATTTTCACAAAAGATCTCAATTCCTGTCACTGTCACTGACCTTATCAATTCAGGGGGAAATTGTAACCTCAGGGAGCTACCAATACCTTTCATAGGATAAATTGAGGAGCTCTTATTTTAAAATGTGTGCAAAAATCTAACTCTATAACACTGACAAACTTGTAGTAATGTTTCATCCTTTTACGGTTTAATTCCATGCTTTTGATGGACAATCACCATGAGCCTTGCTAGGTAGTTTTAGGCAGCATACAGAAAATTGCTAGAATGCTCTACATTTTGGAAGAAAGTGTGTTAAAGGAAGATGACCCATAAACAAGGAAACTCATAATATGTCCATATCTTGTGGGCTATGATGCAGGTCCTTGGTGCATAGAAGAGAGGTTAGGCAACATATGAACTGCATATGAACTGTGCAAGATTTTATAGGTGAGTGTTTTATGTCTTCTGCACAGAAGTAGTCATGGTCAACTTGAAAAAGGCAATTGTGAGACTACTTCATTGAATACAGAAGACTGTTACTAAATAGTGAGTAACGCTTTTGGGGACAAGATGCTTATAGAGAGTGACTGCAAGATGTAGAATAGCCAGGTCCATTTCAGTTGGGCTTAGGCTGGAGTTTTGGGATTGAAACAGACCAAATCACCCTCGTGGATGATGTATAAAACAAAAAGTTTTATTACTTGAATGCAGATGCAAAATGTTGAAAGACTACTGGCCAAAAGAGGCAGTGCCAGGCTTAAGCTGGAATTGATGATCTTTGGAATCCCTTATAGTTCTACAGTTCTATAATTACTATTTTAGAATCAGCAATACCTGTGAGCAAGACCCCCGCATAAGAGACACATAAGTGTGAAATAAGAAATACAGTCCCTGTACCCCAGCTGGCCAAGTATACTAAAAAGTTGTTCAATACACAGAACTGGTGCACCAATGCTGGCAATGCACTGGGGACAGACAGAGGACAGAGGGTACTCCACTTTTTGCTAACTTTAGCTTATCTATCAATTACTTTTTGGTTGGATGGAACTGGGAGGAATAAAAAGGAGGGGTATAAATGGTGGGATATAAGAGTCTCACTATCTACACAGCCCAGAGTAGTTAGAATAGTGTATAAACTGAACAAATAAAAATAAATTTCTCACTGACTGCCAGCCTTCCCAATGAAGAGGGAGAACCTCCATATTATTTCTGATAAACAATCAGAGAAAGTGCTAGGATTCTTTCTCCCCATTTGACTTCCAGGTAGAACAACAGGATGGGACAGAACTACTGAATAGGAGAGTGCTTGGGTAGAGGATGGGGCCCTTGCCAAAGGCCTTGTCTAAACTCTGTGAGCCTAGCTACAGTTTCCAAGAAGGTTGCCCTTGTTGAGTATATTAGAGCAACTCAAGCATGCAATGGGTTAAGAATGCTAATTCTATTCCTGAGCAAAGAATAAGAAGAGTCTTCTGTCGTGAAAATCCATAGGGGAAGTCAATTTTACTCAAGTTACTTTGTTTTAACTTCAGTTACACTGTAGTCTTTTTTTCTATGAATCTCTGTAGTCTAGTTAGGATATCACTGAGAAGCGGCAGTAACACCATTTGCATTCCAATACAAGCACACTCCACATTAACACGCAGGGCTGGCCCTACCATAAGGCGAACAGAGCGGTCACTTCAGGTGCCCACTCCCAGGTGGTGCCGCAGTGGTAAAGGAAAAAAGTTTTGACAAGTAACTTAATTTAACCCCATATATTAGGGATGACCAAGGGGGCGCCATAGTTGGATCTTGCTCCATCCTAAAACTTGCCTCGGGCCGGCACTGTTAACACATCAATAAGACACAGGCTTGCCAAGTAAGCAAGGCCAGGGTCTTGGATGCCACTCAAAAAAGGGGCATCTTAGATGGAGCAAGAAGATAAATAACACCAGGGAATGTTAACAAACAAGATAGTGGTCACACCACATAGCTTCTAGAACATCTTTCACATTCTAGAGGGTGGGAGTAGGAGCCCAAAAACTGTATTTAAGATTCAAGATTTCAGACTTGAAGTCTGCTTTTCCCGATGCCAGCGTGAGCCTTTCTCAGTCGAAATGACTTAGCTGAACTCATGTCTTGGAAGTCTGCCCGAATCCATACCTTGATTAAGTTTGCTATTTTACTATTTTGTTATTTTATTAAGTTCTTAGTTCAGTGTAGTTTAGATGAGATCTTTGCACTTTTACCTTGCATATTCTGGATAATTGCTATGCTACAATAAAGCTGCTATACTCCAATTTGACACAGCGTCGTGACTCTAAAAAGGGAGTATTCACAAGGAAGCGTTAAGAGGCAGCAATAAGCCTCTTCTCTCACCATCTACCAAGAGGGGGTGTCGGAGGCATCCTAAAAGGATTGGTGACTTTCGTTTCCTTGGCCATGCAGCATTATCAACTGGGACAGTTTTGCTTCAAAGGTAAAACATTCCTTACCCTACAGAGCATTGCCTGGGCCAAATCCTCTCCGTGACTTTGTGTGGTCGGGTTTGGAAGGTGGCTTCTGCATGGGATTTTTTATTTGTCATTGTATATCGCTACCAGACACCTGCTGCATCACACCAACATCATTGGGCAAAACGCCAGGAGTGGGGGAATACCTCAAATCTTAGCCACACACCACAAACACGGAACCAAAAGCAGTCCAAGGGCCACACTGGCCGTGAGTAGGCAAGTCCATGACATCTTCTACTTTCCCAGCTCTAGGGCCACCTGACATGGTGCTAAGCTGCTTGTTGTTCGCGTCTCTTATTCTCCTCAGGTTATTCTCCTCAGTTCTGTTCTCTCTTTCTACCCTATTGTTGCTGATATTGCCTTACAAGCAAAGCATGATTGTTTAAGAAAACAGTTTGGTTTGCCACATGGAAACTTACAGTAACAAAAGTTTTTTGCAAAGCACATGTTTATATCTTTGAAACAACTGTAAGTAAAGAAACTATTTTTGTTATGTTTCTAAAACATTGTGTGAAGAGTTTAATAGCTCATCTAGAGTGGGGAGTATAAGACTTGGAGAACCTGCACATTCAAACTAAAGCTATTTGTAAATCTGCCTTGCTTTACTGCTGCATAAGAAACTTAACACCCCGCCTAAATTTAAATTTAATTTAATATTTCAATTTGTTCACTGCCCACTTAGGGGGAACCCGACTCAGGGCAGCTCACATACTTTAAAAAAACACATAAAAACAGATTAAAACCCCTAACCCACATCAAAAAATCCCACCCACCCCAAGAGGCAGAAAGAAGATACATTTCATGATAAGAGCCAACGAGCAGGAGCCACATTGCCTTCAGGATTCCACACCTGCCCCGCCAGCCAGGTCTTAAGTCCTTTCCTGAAGGGCAGCAACTCTGTCTGCAGGCATAGTTCTACTGGTAGGAGGTTCCAAAGGGCCGGAGCGAACACGGAAAAGGCCCTTTTTCTTGTGTCAGAGAGGTGCCCCCCCCCCCGGCTGATGGAACAATTAGGGAGCCTCTCCGGTCTGCTCTGGCTGGACGGACATATGTCCTCAGGGTGATGCGGTCTCTTAAGTATCCCGGCCCACTACCATATAGGTCTTTAAAGGTCATAACCAGCACCTTGAATTGCACTCGGAGGCAAACCGGTAACCAGTGCAGCTCCCAGAGCAGGGGCGAGGCATGGTCATAATTTCCACACCCCATCACCACCCGGGCTGCTGCATTCTGGACCAGCTGCAGCCTCCGAATGGTCATCAAGGGCAGCCCCATTAGGTCATGCACCCAAAACAAATGACTCTCAGGAGTCATACCAGGAGAACTCCCAGCTCGAGAGAATTCCCTGCCTGCCATGTGGAAACATAAATAGGATGCAAGGATCTGCTGGCAAAATCCATCAGAATGTAGGCTGGGTTATTAAAAGGCATAGGGTCTGTGATATGGCCAATCAAACCTAATATAGAAAGCCAAACATTTTGTACATTTTCAACGGTGGAAGAAAGCACCTTTAATCTCCCCTCCCCCCCTCAGCAACCAAAACAGGTTTTCAATGCAGCCTTAAAAATCAGGCTTGTGGGGAAAGTGGTGGTGGGGGATATATTGTCTCTAGAGAGATAGGATGAGGTGGCTTTAAAAAGTTTTATATATGTGTGTGTGTGTGTTGTGTGTGTACAAGTCCCACAATTGACACAAATCCTCCCCGCCAGCTGTATTATTAGACCTCTTTCTTAGCCATACATATCGGCTAGCTTTATACACAAATGTTTTAAGCTCCATCGTGTTAAGATAAGTTGTTCCTCCATTAAGCTATTTTACAGGGCTCTTGAGGGTAATAAAAAGACACAATGCAATACTGGCCTACACAAAGAAGCATTATATTTATGGTGATCATCTGCTCAAAAATATTTTGCAAATTACGGGAAGGTAGCCTTTTCACCACATTTGTCATCATACTGTTTAATAAATGGATCCAAAGAAATACTGACCACAATTCAGCCAAAGTTAAGCATTTTTAAAGCCCCATTGTTTTAATGGAAGAATTAAGCAAATTCTCCCACAGATACATACCTGCCAACTATCCCGTTTTTCTTGGGAAACCCTTTATTTTTACCCTTCTTCCCACCCCCTCGCGTTTTATTAATTTCCCCGTATTTTCCCTTATTTTTAAAAAACTATCCTGACCGGAGCCCTAACAGGCGAAGCTGCAGTATTTTTTTTCCAGCCACCAGAGGTCACTGTGTGGCTTTTCGCTTGTAGAAGGGGAGAGAGAAGGTGGGGGGGGGGGGGCGTTCAGTAGTTTCTCTTTCCCTTTCCTGCCAGCCACATGATCCTGGAGGCTTCGTTTTGGCTGCTGGGAGCAAGGAGTCTATTCTAGGAGAGCGATATATTTCATATATGCAGGGGCAACCTCATGCTTTATTGAGCTGTTTCTGCCCTGCCTCCTGGCTGGAAGATTTCATTTCTAGAGTTCTAGAGTTAACTTGGGAGGGGGGGTTGCTTGATCACTATATGAGAGAGAGGGGGGGGAATTAATCCCTTGCTCCTGCACCCTAATTGGGGGGGGGTGTTTGTTGCCTGATCACTATATGAGAGAGAGGAGTGGGAATTAATCCCTTGCTCCTGCACCCTAATTGGGGGAGGAGGTGTTGCCTGATCCCTATATGAGAGAGGGGGGGTTTCCTTGCTCAAAAGCCATTCGTATCCAACTCTAGGGATCAGCGTTGTCTGTGTCTGCAGATATTTCCGTGGTCATGTGGCAGGCATGACTAGACACCTGAGCACACGGAACGCTGTTACCTTCCCACCAAAGTGGTCCCTATTTATCTACTTGCAATTTCTTGCTTTCGAACTGCTAGGATGGCAGGAGCTGGGACAAAGACGGGAGCTCATTCCATCCTGCAGTACTCGGGAATCGAACTGCTGACCTTCTACCTCCCAATCAGCATCTTGGTCACTTAAGCCACTGAGTAAACAAGAAAGAAAACAAAACAAAAGTCCCCCAAGAAGATGGGGAAAGGGTTCTTTGGCCCACACAGCTTTGTGCCCATTGCATCTACAATACCATCTAGCCATCTTATTTTTGGCCATTCCCTTCTTTTGTCCTCCACCTTTCCTAGCATCAAGGCCTTCTCAAGTGAATCCTCTCTTCTCATTTGATGTCCAAAGTACTTTAGCGTCATCTTTACTATTTGACCTTTAGTGAGCAGTCGTGGTTGATTTATTCTAGGATTGACCTATTTCTAACACCACATTTCAAAGGCATCTCTTTTTCTGCGCTCAACTTTCCTAATGGTCCAGCTCTCACACCCATACATTACCACCGGGAATACCATTGCTTTGACTATGCAATTTTTTGTTTCAAGGTGATGCCTCTACTTTTAACTATGTTCCCCAGGTTTCTCGTAGCTTGTTTCCCAAGCATCAGTCACCTTTTTATTTCATGGCTGCAATCACCATCTGCAGAGATCTTTGATCCTAAGAAAGTAAAATCTGCCAGTCGTATCCAACTCTAGGGTGCAGTGTTCATCTCCATTTACAGCCAAAGAGCCAGTGCTGTCTGTGTTTGCAGACATTTTCATGTCCATGTGGCAGGCATGACTAGAGCCCAGCAAGTCACATGGCTATATTTGGCCACGCCCACAGATTTGGCCACACCCACAGAAGGATGTGGTCAAACTTTCCCTTATTTTCAAATCCAAAAGTTGACAGGTATGCACAGATATCAGTGTAACCTGTACTGTGTTGCCAAGGATACAACCCTTTAAAATCTCCAAACTTGTTAGCCTTGGTTTGCATTTCCTATTATATACTATCATATGCTGCAATATAAGTCTAATGACCAGAATACATAGATCAGTTGCACATTCATTTCTTCTCAAAATGTATCCTTGGTTTTTATCTTTGTCAGCATGCTAAAATCGTAACCTATAAATCCAAGAGTTAACCATTGGAACTGGCTATAGGTTGCTATGCCTCGCCTTACTTGCCTGCACTCACCCTTCCTGCACATGGCCGATCTGGGTCCGCAGGTCAACGAAGGATTGAAAAAACTGGCAGTGGGGCAACAGCCCCACAAACGAGAAGAAAGGGAAACAACTTCACTTCCCAACATTCCTTGCACCGCGCCAGAGCCAATCAGGCTGAGAGGCTCTCTCACGGTGCAGCGTTCGGAAACGCGCCACATCCAATCAAAAGAAAACCATTTTTAAAAAACGCAGCACAAACACAAAGCACCAACCCATAACTACAAGCCCCAGCGTCCTGCGTGCCATGAGCGCGCAGAACGCTGAGGAAGCCGGCACCCAAAAAATAAAACAAAAACAAAAACACCGGGAGAGCAAGTCCTCCAAGCTGCGGGAACCAAAGCCCCCCTCCCCAACGGTGCCTGAAGCTCCTAATCGGAGTTTCCCCTTTAATATCACTGGGTGGGGGGGGTGTTGTGCTCCCCCTCTCTACTGCCTCCCCTGGGGTTGAGAGGGTTGGGGGAACAAAAGGAGTCTGTCTCCCCCACCCTCCTGACCCCAGGGGACCCGGTAGAGAGGGGATTCCCTCCCCCCACCACCACCACACACGCCCCATATTAAAGAGAAGAAACCAAGTGGTTACTTCTCTTTAAAAACGGAGTTAGGGGGGGAATCCCCCTCTCTACTGGCTCCCCTGGGGTTGAGAGGGTGGGGGGGGACAAAAGGAGTCTGTCTCCCCCACCCTCCTGACCCCAGGGGACCCGGCAGAGAGGGGATTCCCTCCCCCCCACACACACACATGCCCCATATTAAAGAGAAGAAACCAAGTGGTTACTTCTCTTTAAAAATGGAGTTGGGGGGGAAAAACCCCTCTCTACTGGCTCCCCTGGGGTTGAGAGGGTGGGGGACAAAAGGAGTCTGTCTGCCCCACCCTCCTGACCCCAGGGGACCCGGCAGAGAGGGGATTCCCTCCCCCCACACACACACATGCCCCATATTAAAGAGAAGAAACCAAGTGGTTACTTCTCTTTAAAAACGGAGTTGGGGGGGAAATCCCCCTCTCTACTGGCTCCCCTGGGGTTGAGAGGGTGGGGGGGACCAAAGGAGTCTGTCTGAGAGGGGATCCCCCCCCAGGACACCAAAAAACACAAAAACAAACAATCAAAAACATTCAAAAATACACAAAAACAAACAAAAATAACACCAAAAAAGTAAACAACAACAAACATTTCCAAACACACCCAGCACCCAGCCGAACACCGCAAAATCCAACCACCACCACCACCCCAAATAAAGAAAAACAGCTAACTCACCACCACACGACCTTATACCACAACGACTGGAAAAGAAATGAATAAAGAAAGAGACTACTTACTGGAAGAAGCTCCACCCAGAGGCCACGAGAGAAAAAACTGTCAAAATACAAGATAACCCCTACCAGCAGCACTTGCTGCCCACAATAATAAAAAAATTCAAAAAGACACAATAGCCCCACACAAAAGGCCCCAAGAGTTTTTCAAAAAAGTATATCATCCTTTATTCTTTTTTTCATCCACAAAACCAAAACACTAAACAAAACTCATCACAGTTTAAAACAGGCCATCAAAAATTTTTTGTATAAATAAAAAAATTTAAAATTTCAAATATAGATTAACCTCTTCTTTACAAACATTAACAACAACAAAAAAAACTTTCCAACACCATTTAAAACAGCCCAGCAATGCCGGGCAACCTTTGCTAGTAATTAATAAATATGCTGTGACCACTGTGTGTGAAAGCAGACTGCTGTGTGTGAAAGGCTATTTTTGTTACTGGCATTATGCAACACTTCCCTTGTTTTACCCTTTCCAATGCAAAATTTTTTGATCTTTTTAATTGCATGCTCCCCCTATTGTGCAAATTCAACAATGTATACAATTCCATATATTAAATACTAATGCTGTGCATTCTACATATATTCCTACATGTTATTGAATTAGGAATACAGTGGTACCTCATACAACGATTTTAATCCGTTCCACGGGGCTCGTTGTATGAAACAATTGCTATACAATACATGCATCGTATAGCGATTTTCCCTATGGGATGCATCGTACAACGATTTTTTTTGCTAAGTAATTTTTCCCATGGAAAAATTGTTGTACGATTTTTTTCCACAGAGAAAATTGTTATGCAGGACACCATTTCCCCCACAAAACCTAATTGTTATGTGATTTTGTTGTTATATGGGGCAATTGTTGTATGAGGTTCCACTGTACCTTTATTCCAATATTATGGTGAACGAAATCTCATTGGCACAACTGCACCATGTAAATAGAGAGGATGTTATCACCTGATGCTATTAATCTCTATTTTAATTAAATTAATTATTCTTAGTCCCATCCCCATTTTCAAGTTCCCAAACTCTCTAGATACTCATTTTGCCACAGTATAATAATAATAATAATAATAATAATAATAATAATAATAATAATAATAATAATAATAATAATAATAATAATAATAATAATAATAATAATAATAATAATAATAATAATTTAATGTCAGAAATCCTTCTGGACTGAAAGGATTTTTGCTGGAGAGATTCCGCTCAGGGGAAGCCCTAATGAGGCTTCTTTCATGTCCCCAAGATCTTTTCGCACTGAAGTGGTCCCTATTTATCTACTGTACTTGCAATTTTGCCACAGTGAAGCTTTTGGGAGATTTAGAATTAGGAAGGAAGCTTTAAAATTGGAAAAATACCACCGGATCAGGACCACCAGAAGCAATATGAGCGCAAATTTAAAGGCTCTTTCTGATGCTAAAATTCTGCTGTTTAAACTCAGCTATTTGTAATATTGCTTTTTATTTAGAATACAATATTTGGAGAAACAAACATCTGAGGAGGAGCAATGTCTTGTTTCAGCCTTAATTATTTGATCATTCTGTTTTACTTACAGTAAACTTCAAACAGGGAAAGAGAAAGAGGGAAAGCATTCTTCAGAACAGCATTGATTACTATGTTCAATAGATATCTTTAGATACTTTGTCATGGTAGTTTGCTTCAGCAACAATAAAACCAAAAGCAGCCTTGGGGCACTTTTAGAACTAAAAAATTTATTTCAGTGGAACTTTTGTGGACTGCAGGACACTTGTAGTTGGGTCTGAAGAGGTGTATTTTCAATAGCTCACACTGCAATAAAATTTTGTTAGCTTCAAAGATGCCACAATGTTTTTTGTTTTGTTCCTGTTTTCTCCTGGTTTTGATGTGTTCAGTAAAAGTTAAGCCACCAAATGCCAAGCTTAGTATTGCAAATTATACTTAGAAAACTGATCCACGCTTCACCACGTAGCCTTCATAACTCTTAGCACCTTGTACACACCATCGATATCATTAGTATCCTCTTGAGTCAGACTGTAATAAAATATGTTCCGTTACATCTTGTATATTGATGTTACCTTATCTTAGTCACCAGCAGAGTATTAAAGTTAGCTTGCTTATTTTTAGATAAACACAAAGTAAATTTGAAATTGAAATTCAGGTCTTGAAATGTAAGCCAATTAATGAGTTGTTTCCACCCGATAAATTCTTCTAGGTCATGTTCAAACAAAGCAAAATTGCAGCAACTTTGCCCTTTTATTCTTATTAGCCATTACAAACCCCCTATACAGGGCTGCTACACTGTGGTTGTAGACACTGCAACTACCAAACACAAAGCCTGCTCAGCAGCTCCAAGAGACTCCGTGTGACCTAATATTCAGTAGCATCCCTTCCGTTAATGAGCTGCTAAAGAGGCAATTTGACAGAAACTCAGTAAAACAGATGTTCTTGTCTGTTTGCACATCCTAAGCACCAATCTAGACACAGAAGAAGAAGGTTGTGTTCTTTCAGTAAGAACAGCAACATTTTAATCTGTTTCATAAATCTCTCTCTCCCCTCCCATCTGCAGATTATTTTCTGTACCTAGACTGTGTCATATTCCCTTTTTATATAAGATGGGCAAGGAATTCAAGAGAGAAGAATAAGAAACACAGCAATTATTTAATATTCTATTCCATGCTCCCCTGCTTTCCAGTTCAGAAAATTAACCCTAGAGTAATTATTAACTGCAGTGGCTCAAGTGGCTAAGACGCTGACTGGGAGATGGCAGGTCAGCAGTTCAATTCCCGAATACTGCAGGACGGAATGAGCTACCATCTCCGTACCAGCTCCTGCCAACCTAGCAGTTTGAAAGCAAGAAATTGCAAGTAGATAAATAGGTACCACTTCGGTGAGAAGGTAAACAGCATTCCATGCACTCTGGTGTCTAGTCATGCCTGCAACATGACCACACAAATGTCTGCAGAAGCAGACAGTGCTGGTTCTTCAGCTATGAAACAGATGAGCACTGAACCCTAGAGTCTGATATGACTGGCTTTTGAGCAAGAGTGACCTTTAACTTAATTATTAACAGAGATTGCAGTGGCTTAATGGTTAAGACACTGAACTTGACGACTGGAAAGTCAGCAGTTCGAGACATGAGTGTTGTGTGTGAGTTCCCATCTCTGTCCAAGCTCCTGCCAACCTAGCAGTTCGAAAGCAAGGCATTTCAAGTAGATAAATAGGTACCACTTTGGTGAGAAGGCAAACAGCATTCCGTGCACTCCGAAGTGTAGTCATGCCTTCCATGTGACCATGGAAATGTCTGGCTCTTTGGCTTTAAATGGAGATGAGTCAAATATCAAGCAGGAGAAGGGGCCAAACGGTGAAATACAATAGAAAGGCAGTAAGACTGTTTGTGGTAATGAAATAAATAATGCACTTTAAGTATATCCAAAACAGATCCAAATTCGATCTAGTAATAAGAGGTTTCAGTATAAACCTTCCTCAGGGATCTGAATATTCTTGTTATAATATCTTGAAGTATTTAAACTTTTCAAAGTTTTTCTAAAGTTTTGAAGTATTTTTTAAGTATTTTAAATTGTGTCCCAAGCCTCACACGTACAATCTTTCTGTGCCGACGGATGTCCGTGCCACTGTCTAGTTCTTCTTAAGAGCCCAGTATCTGCTGAAGATCCCAGACAGATTCCCTTTTTATTCCATCATCATCATCATTATCACTTTAATTTGTACACCGCATTTTCTCAGTCTGAAGGCGACTCTAAGCGGTTTAACAACGAAGTGTTCGCAGCACACAACAGCCGCAGAAGCAATACAATTAAAATCAATATACAAGAAACAATAAATACATATTAATACAAAATACAGTAATTGATAATACAATGGGTGTAATCACTACAATCACAATGTAGAAGGGCAGGCATTGTTAATAATTACTCCAGTCTTAGTTTTCTGAACTTGAAAGCAGGGGTACATGAAATAAAACAGGAATGAATTTCTGTGTTCTTTTGAAAGCATTTTCTGTATATGCTCATACATGCACAATCCTTAACTGCTGTCTAGATGCTACTGAAAATATCTGCGCTTCCTCTATTCTTCAAGTAAGATTAATTATGCTAATTCTATTTGTATGTGTATATGTGTTTGAAGTCTCAGTCAAGCAGAATGATTAGGTCATTAAGGCTGAAGCAAGATATTGCACCTTCTCAGACATGCCTTTCCCCAACACTGTCTTCTAAAAAGTAATCTTACAAATCTGTGAGTTTAAACAGCAGAATGTTAGGGTCAAAGGGGGCGGGGGATGCTAACATATCTCTCAGAGGCTGTATTTCTGTTTGAACTCACTCCAACAAAGAACAGTATTTCTCATACTTTGTTCTGTTTTACTGTATTTCCCCCAAATCTTCTTTTTCCTGTTTAAACAGCCTCCTAAGACTGATATCAATTAAGAGAAAACTTTGTGTAGGAAAAATACATGTATCTTATACACTTGCAGTCTATACCCTCATCTAGAGGACAGTGCATATGAAGGATCAACTAGAAGTGACGATAAACATGTCATCAGCCACGCATCTCTCAGTTGGACTCACAGCAGGACCACAGCTTAGCAAGAGGCAATCAATTTAAGGCCTTTTCTTGATCCAAAAGAAGGGTTTTTAGGGAGTGGGTATAAAACTGCAGAGTGGTATGCTAACATATGTATAGTACATATCATTGCAGCACAGTGCATCTGTCTGTACAGCTTAAAATATCCAAATAAACCACTTCTTTAAGTGAATGGCACACTAATGTTATTAGCTCCAAAAGGAATACACCTACCAGTGGAAGTGCTAGAGCTAACAACAGAGGTGTAAAGGGTAAGATTTTCATTAAGACTAAAAGGAAGGAAAAGAGAGTGTTACAAATCCCCTCCATATATGCTATATTGACATCCCACCTCCTTATGTACCTATTATTATTAAAATCGGCTATTGTGGAGGAGACCCCAGAGGAGGAGGAGGTCCACACACACACCCTGCAAATTTCAAGTTTCTAGACCTCTAGCTCCAGTGGAATGGAGTCATGACAAGTCAGAAGACACCAGGGGTTTCATGGTGGTTGAGGAGGAATAGGAAGAGTAAGTATAGTAGTGAATGAGGAGAGGAAACTGTTAATAGGGATTAAAGAAGGATAAAACAACTAGGATTGGTGGAAGAGAGAGAGAGAGAGCAGGAACAAGAGAAGATAAAAGTGGTGGAAGAGGGGGAGAAGATTGAAAAAAGGCACCCAGAAGTAGAGAACCTTTGGGTGGACTTTTATATTTAAGGTGGACTTGTGGACTACTAAACTGGTACAAATGAGAGGATTGAGAATGACAGGCCAGGACAAAGACACCCCACAAATCATCATATTGAAGGAAAAGGGGACAGAATAATGATGGGCAAAAGCCCAGGAGACACAATAGACAGGACAGGCTATTGGACACATATGAGAAGGAAGCATAGCCAGGGGATGCCCAGCCAAGTGCCCTCACTGCAGGCAGTATGTTGTGTGGCTTAAAGGGACTATGAAGAACCTGGGGAACACAGGGCAGTGAAGTAACTGTCACCAAACTCTGTGTATAGTTGAAAGAAAGTCAAAATGCTGCAGTGAAACAATTTGTATTAAACTTGGCTTTTGTTACACTTTACACCTAGAGTAGTGTTGGGCAGTAATTATAGCAGGATAATGATTGATTGATTGATTGATTGAGAAAGGTAGGTTGGTACTTTCAACTGTGAGATGGATGGGGTTGGGCAAACCACAGCTAGCAAAAGATGGTTTTTGTCAGCAGAAGAACAAGCCGCCCCCTTAATGAAGTTTAACATAGTTGCAAGCAGTAGGGGATTGGGCATTGTGAAGCAGGGTCATAGCCAGGATTCTACATGTGGGTGGGCAAATATTTTTTCAGGATGGGCAACAATGACACCCTGCCCCCCTTTGGTTTCGGCCCTGTTGTGGTTAACATTGCCTCCGATGCAAAGCTAAAGAAATGTCTGATGCCAGAGACAGAAAGTCTTTGTTTTCCCACCTCTGTAGTCCAGGTGCTTGTTGGTTTGCTATTTCAGTAGCACCTGGCTACAAACAGGACCTTGGAGGCCAAGACACTGTGGGACAGGTGACAAAATAAATATGTGGCCACATCTATCCAAGCCTGACAATCATGCTTTTCAGCAACCTGGCTCAGCAGGTCTTCGTTTTTATCCTGCATACTTTCTTTTCATTTTCCTCCTTCTCTCCTACCTCATTAGTGGTGTTGCATGTCTGGAGGCACTTCTTCTACCTTGGCTGCATGAGAGTTCACAACAAGCCTTGCTATAAGTAAAATAGAATTTCTGTTGGCAGAAGGGTCTAGTGCCTATTCCTAACCCACACTAGCCAGAGTATCTCTGAGCTAAGGTTGCACTGTTGCTTTTACAATTATTTCTTTAGGTAAATTTATAAACTATAAAGTACAAAATGCAAAACAACAAATAAATGTGAAATACATATGGGAAGACAAAATTCCCTGTACATCTTAATAAAGGAACTACAGAAGAAAAGGAAGAAGGAAGCAGTTAATTCAGAAACATATACCTTATATACTCAAGTTTAAGCTGACCCGAATATAAGCCGAGGTACCTAATTTTGACCTGAAAACCCAGGAAAATAGATTGACCCAAGTATAAGCCAAGGGTGGGAAATGCAGCAGCTGCTAGTGAGTTTCAATAATTAAAATACATGAAGATATGGTAAAATTAATTAAATTGTCAGTGCATCTCAATCCAGCACAGTCTTGGGACCCTTGTGGTCATTGACCTGAGTATAAGCTGAGTTCCCTTTTTGGGGTTCATTTTTGGGGCTAAAAAACTCAGCTTATACTCGTGTATATACAGTAAACAATTGTATAGCAGTTAACTAAATATTGGTCAGTGTTAAATGAGTATAAAACTACCTCTATCAAACCAGTAAATGTCAGAAATAATTATTAATACACAGTGTAATTAAAAGCATTGCATTTCATCAGAACTTGTTCCTACTTCAAAGTCTGTCTAGCACATATATTAAATGTCATACTATTACTTCACTGACTGCAGAAAAGAAAGTATCTTTGCCTTCTCTGGATGAAAACCCATGTATTACAATTAAATTCTGGCAGTATGTGCAACTAATCAAGTTCCTGTACTTCTGAATAGGATTAGGTTTGAATGTTGACCTGAAAGCATGCCTTCTGTAGAAAATTACAGAAGGAACTTGTACCATATTAACCCAAACCTGAAACCATTCCTGTTATTAAAAATTCACAACTGTTTTCTTGTTCTCAGAATCAGCAACGTGATTTATGGGAATCAAGAAGCAATATCCCATAAAACTTACCAATCACAACACAAGGTTCTTATCAGATTAGCTGAAATGTATCTCCTTTCCAGTTCTACACTGAATGCATTCTTACTGCTCCCCCGTAGCTGGTGCAAGACACAATATTTAATTGAAACAAAGCAATTCTGCCTGAACTTCCTCTTGACCTATTAGAACCTTACGCCTATTTGCAGTGAGATTACCACTTAGTACAAAACATAGCCAGTTAGTTTTATTTTGATAATGCTCAGGGTAGAATTTGTAAAGCCTCTAACTGGTAAAATAAGTTTCTCTGCCAAATGAGGCCTCCTGATTGTAGAGTTCTCTTTTTTTTAATTGTCTGGATACTGAAAATTATACTATAAATTAGCTCAAGAAAACAAGTATAATTTATTACCCTGATAAGGAACTTGTAGTTGCTTTAGGTTGCTTTTTCCCATTAACTACAATAGAATATGCACAACCGTGAAAATAGTTTCTTATTCATCATACTGGCCTTTGCAAATGAGCTTTGCAATTTTGTGAAAGGTAATCTGAAAAACAAACTAGGGCAAGGAAAATTGATAGAGTTCATTTGATAATTCCTCCACTGGATACAGAGTAACAAAAAGCTTAAAATTCACCCCATCTCAGTCACACATATAAGAAAAATGCTTTTGGAAATGAGTACTGTATAATAATTTTCTTAATGATTCTTTCTTTTAGACAGCATTTCTATATATAGTTACTGGAAAGATCCAAACTAAAAGGGTTGTGTATAACAGAGCATTTTTAATTAATGGTCTTAGAAATGTCTAATGTTTTCTTTATGATTTTCCAGTTCCAAAAGAAAAGCGAGAGCACAACATTTTGTACAAAAGGGGAATCAGCTTCAGGCAAAATAGGTAATTTTCCTATGTCACAACACCATTGTTTTTTCTTTAAGAAATATATAATTACTAGCAGAGGTTGCCCGGCGTTGCCGGGCTGTTTTAAATTGTGTTGGAAGGTTAAAGGTCAATCTTTGAAGAAATCAACCCTGACTGCTCATTGGAAGGTCAAATAGTAAAGACGAAGCTAAAGTACTTTGGACATCAAATGAGAAGGGAGGATTCACTTGAGAAGGCCTTGATGATGGGAAAGGTGGAGGGTAAAAGAAGAAGGGGAAGGCCAAGGATGAGATGGCTAGATGGTATTGTAGACACAGTGGGCACAGAACTGGGAGTGCTGAGGGGGAAGGTGGAGGACAGAAGCGCCTGAAGAACAATGGTCCATAGGGTCGCAAAGGGTCAGAATCGACTGTGCGACTGAACAACAACATTATTGTGACCTTTTGTGTAAAATTGTGTTTTGTTTGTTATTGTTTTGATTTGTTTTTCCTGTTGTGGCCTTTTGTTTGGGGCTGTTGTGTGTTTTTGAATTGTTTTTACTATTGTGCCAGCAGGTGGTGCTGGTACTGTTTTTTCTCTCCTGGCCTCTGGGTGGAGCTTCTTCCAGTAAGTAGTCTCTTTCTTTATTCATTTCGTTTCAAGTCATCATGCAGGTAGGACGTGTGCTGTTGATTTGGCTTGTTTTCTTTATTTTGTGTGTGTGGGGGGGGTGTTTGGGTTTTGTTTTGTTTTTGACTGTTTTGTTTTTGATTGTTTTTGTTTACTTTGTATTGTTTTTGTGTATTTTTGGATGTTTTTGATTGTGTTTAAAGGTATTTTTGGATATTTATTTATTTATTTTTATAATTTTTGTTGTGGTGGTGGTTTGGGGGGGTTGGTTTATTTCCGCGGGCTTTATTGTGTTATGGTGCTTTGATTGTGTGGAGTCATGAAAGTAGCTCGGGTTTCCCCTTTAATATCAGTGGGGGGGGTGTCGATCCCCCTCTCCGCTGGCTCCCTGGGGTTTGGGAGGTTTGTGGGGACAAAAGGGGTATGTCCCCACAACCCTTCTGGACCCAGGAGGCCAGGGAGAGGGGATCGGTTCCCCCCCCTCCTAAAGAAAACTCAGTGTTTAAAGAGAAGAAACCACCCGGTTTCTTCTCTTTAAAGACGGGGTTTTTTGGGGGGGGGGAATCGATCCCCTTTCCCTGGTCTCCTGGTTCCAGAAGTGTGGGGGGGGACATACCCCTTTTGTCCCCACAAACCTCCCAACTCTAGGGGAGGCAGGAGAGGGGGGATCGCAACCCCCCACCCACTGATATTAAAGGGGAAGCTCCAAAGCTCCAATCAGGACTTTCAGGCGCCGTTGGTGAGAGAAAGAAGGGTGGTTGGTGTTTGCATGGCTGTGAGGCGGTGAGTTTGTTTTTAATTTTTCAGGTGCCAGCTTCCTCAGCATTCCGTGCGCTCATGGCACGCAGGACGCTGGGGCTTGTAGTAATGGGTTTATGCTTTGTGTTTGTGCTAGGTTTTTTTAAAAACTGTTTTGTTTTGGTTGGCCGCAGCACGTTTCCAAACGTTCCTTGCGCCTCACCGCGGCAGAGCTTCTGAGGCTGATTGGCTCTGGTGCAGCGCGGCACAAGGAACATTGGGAAATGAAGTTGTTTCCCTTTTTTCGCATTTGTGGGGGTGTTGCCCCACTGGCGCAATTCTCAATCCTGCGTTTACCTGCGTACCCAGTTCGGACATGTTCCCGAATGGAGGGTGCAGGCTAGTGGGGCCTGGCTAAGGAGCCTATAGCAAGTTCCAACGGTTAACCCTTGATTTTATATATATAGATATGATTTTATATTTGTTCAGGCTTTTACAAAAATCTGTCTCAATGGAAGACCACCCAGACTCATTGGAAGCTATCCTTGTATGGAAACAAGACCAGGTGATTCAGAGTAAAGCTGTACTCCTATGCATATTTTGAAGCCTACAGGATTCTAGTCTACAACTATTCATCTTGAAGCAAATTCTACTGAACCCAAGGGAATCGCTTCCTCGAAGACATAAAAAAACACAGTTTGGCACACAACATGAAGATGGAAGACTGGTTTCTGAGATCTTGGCAAGACAAACTGTGGTTGTTAGAATTAACAATAGCCCTGACTATGCCTATTGGTTCAATTTTTAATAGTTTTTCTTCCTGTTTCACTACACTGTAGAGCAGCATGTGGACAAGGTATGTTAGAACCTATTGCATAATGACCAGGCATCACCTCATCATTTGCAATGGCTTCATCCAGTCATCTTGTGTGATGTAAGTAAATTTCATAATTATCTGGCTTAGAATACATACTTGAGTTAAAGTTAAAGCATTCCAGTAATCTGAACAAGCCCCCTCTCCTTTTCATATAATAAGCCAGGCTCACCCACCCACTTGGTTGTTGCAGCACAGAAAACAATATGATACTCTATTCATTCCTACTCTCTCCTTCCCAAGGACTTGGGATTCTGCTCAGCAGGAAGCAAAGAGCAGATCCCTCTGCATCATTTGGAGTCTCCCATATTCTCTTCCCATTTAGGTCAGCTGTGTCATGATCTTGATGAACCAAACCTCTTCCATTTTGTCTCTGACTCCATCTCAAACTGCTTGGCTATAGCACACACCCTCTGTCCTTGAGTCAAGGCCAGGGCAAAGGTGGGGCCAGGAGCACTTGGGAAAGTCCCTAGTCCTTATCTCAGTCTCTAACCAATAGAATAAAACTCCACCTATACCTGTTAAGAGGGGAAGGAGTCAGACACTCTAACTGGAAATCTCTTATCAGTAGTTGATTGGATTTTCTTATCTAGTGGGAGGATAATTATGATTAGAAACTCTTATCTGATTTAGGAGTGGCCTTCTTTCATAGCTTCCTTTTATCTAGACCAAACCTCTAAGGAGGAGCAATTTTCCTATTTCCCTTGTGCTCTCAAATCGGGCTCCTAGCTTGAGACCAAGAGTTTTGCTAGGACTTTGCGCACGTGCAAAGATGTCCGGAACCACTTCTGGGAGTGGCATGGATGTATTTGCACATGTGAAAATGCATCTGGAACCATTCCTGGAAGTGGTTCCTGACACACATGCGCAAATGTGCCCACTTCCAGGGGTGTGGTCAGGCCTGCTCAGCTGTTCCAGGGGCATGGTCGGGGCCCCGGTGTAAATATTTTGGCCACCCCGGTCTAAATTGTCTCCAGGATTCACAGTGATGGGCAGGATCTTATTTGTAAAATTTAGTCCCTTTCCTTTATCATGTAAAGTGATATATAGTGTAACCCTGTATAATGAACGCTTCGTATAACAAAAAATGTATAACGAAGCATTTTGTGCTAACTGTGATATTATGTGCATTATGAATTTTTTGTTATATTTATATGAATAAAATGTTTGTTATATGGGGTTTTCGTTAAGCGAGGCATACCTCGCATAATGAAACCCCATATAGCGAACATTTTATTTTCGTTATGCGGGGTATCGCAAATAGAGCTTCATATAACAAAAAAAACTTGTATAACGAATAACCCCGAGGAACAGAGTATTTTCGTTATACAGGATTCTACTGTAGATTAATTTACTATGAAAACAACATTCCAATCATATTCTGATTTCCTACAATACTTCTCTTTTGTTCTTTCAAAAGAGAAATGCTTCTTTAGTGCTTTGCTTGCCTTTGGATTGTTCAGATCTCTGATCAGCTCCATAGCAAAGGTTGTAATTGCTGCTTACTTTTCATGTTTGCCTGACTTCTTGCATAAAGGTTACTGTTTAATAACAGGCACATGAGAGATACACAAAGTGATTTATAAAGGAAAAAACATAAGACAAGCGATGCCATTTTTAAACTTCTGCTAGCTTAAGCCTGGGTTATTCAAAGCTATAGTCCTTAGAGCTAAATTAAACAGTATCATTCATAATTTAATCAATATTTTTAATTCCTCGGACTAATAATAGACAGCTTGCAAGTTTTCAAAAGTGAAAACTCTCTGGGGAGAAAGATAATTGTTGATAGGCAGTTGTGAAGATTACATAACTGAAGCTCAACTAATAATAGTTTATGCCTTGTCGGCCAAGGAGGTAAATCGTGAATTCAATTTTTTTAATTGACTGCATGACAATAAAAGCTAATCCAAATCCACCCTGCACTTTTTGCTCCTAACCTGTCTTTTTGTCCCTCTGGTATGTTTCTACTTTTTCATGCCACAACAATTTAACCAGACATTTCCCCATGTGATCAGATATGATTCCTTCTTGTAAATATGGGGAGCTTTTGGTGGCATTCCAGTGGCATAGGCAGTCGAGGTGAAATTTTCAGGACTGGGAAGACATGTTCCTACCATTCTTTCCTCTCTCCCAAGCATCCTGTTTTTTTAAAAATTGAGATAAGCACTAGAGCAGCTTATCACTGGGTCAATAATTGAATGAGTCAGAAAAGCATACAAAATTGGAAAGTTTTTCAGAGACTTCTCTCTCTAGAAAGAATGTCACCTACCACTGACAAATAGAGAGAAGGAGAGAAGGGAATCAACTGTGTTTGTGAGAGTGAGTGTGTGTGTCCATGTATGTGCACACATTTCAAAGCCCTGACAGATGATTGACAGAAGCTGAACCAGATGAAGAAAGAATGGGGCAAGAGGAACATGATAATATTTTTAAAGAAAGGGGTGCCCAAACTTTTTTGGGCAGTGGGCTGGTCACGTGGTTCAGTGGGCCAGTCATGTGGTTCTCCCACCAGAAGCAATGAAAGCGCGGCGCCAAAATGGAAGCCGCGCTCTTTGCGGGCTCCCCCCACCCAGACTCAGACATCCGGGTGAGTTAGGGGGCGTGGCCACCCCTCTATAAAAGGGGTGGCCATGAGGCAGCCGAGCTGCCATTTTAGAAACAGCGACGGAGAGGAGAAGCTTTTCTCCGTCGCTCCTTTTTTTTTTTCTTCTCAGCTCTCCAGCCCAGTCTTCGGCTGTCGAGCCATTTCGGCGCTTCTGATCCCCGAAAGGGATCGTCTTCTTCAGCTATGCCTCCCTAAAGGAAGGCCCCGCCGACCGAGCCGTGACCAAGAGGGAGGCACTTGCCTGGCCCTGCGCTTGCTAGGGGGCAGCAATCGGGTCGGAGGACCGCGACCGCGCCCCCGCAACAGGGCCCCACATCGATGGCACCCACCGTTACCGGTGGGATGGGGCAGATTAGGGCATGGCCCCCGGCTCTCCAGCCTCAGGATGGCCCTGCAGGGGCTTCGGCCCCCGGCCCACAATTGCCGGCCATGGGTCCAGACAACGGGGGAGGGCCTGGTGGGGTCACCCAGCAGGGCTTGCCTCTGGCCCCTCATGGGCCGGAGTTTTGGGCATGGCCCTATTCAGGACCTGGCTCCCAAATGGGGGTCCCCAGTGTATCAACCAGTGGGCCGTGTGGCCCACCTTGCCATGGCTGCATCCCTGCAATGGAGCAAGACAACACCTTTGCCCACCGTTACCGGTGGGATGGGGCAGATTGGGATATGGCCCTCGGCTCTCAGCCTCAGGCCGGCCCTTCAGGGGATTCGGCCCTCGGCCCGCAGTTGCCGGACATGGGCCAGAACGATTGGGGGGAGGGCCTGGTGCTGGCACACAGCACGTTTTACCCCCTCAGGGGCCGGAGTTTTGGGCATGGCCCTATTCTGGCCCAGGATCTCAAATGGGGGCCTCTGGCCCAAACCCTAGCCGGCCGGCCGGCCCACCTAGCCCACCTTATACCAGGGGTTTCCGTGGCAGGGGATGCCTGGTTAGCATGTTTGGCTGTGCTGGAGGCATCCTGGGCAATCCAGTGGGAGGGGGCCCTTCCCTATCTACCGGGGCCCTTCGTGTCTGCCGGCTACTTCGACTGCTGCGACTCTGCAACAGGCGGCCAGCCGGGTCGAGCTGCTTGAGACACTCCGGCCTGTGCCTGCCGCCGTCTCACAGCTCCCTGTTTGTCCAGAACTGCAAACGGGGTGTGGTCGGATGTGGCCCCAGAGCTCGATTTCGGTCGCGAGCTCTGACGCCCGCCGTGGGCCGGAACCCCCAGTGGGGGCGGCTCATGGGGGTGCAACTAGTGAGTATTAGGTTCAAGTTGAATGCACCCACATCACAGTCCACTTCCAGCGGTGGGGTTCAGTGGTCATGGCTTCGCCAATTTGAGGCTAGTGGGCATCACTTGCCAGCCTATCCCAGTGCCCCTTGGTTGCATTCTGGCACGACGCTGGGGGTGGGGGTTTCCGCGATGTCTGGTTATTTATTGCACCCTGGTGATCATTTGTTCCAGGTCACGAGGGAAAAGATTTGGTGGGGGGAGTACGTGGATATATTCTCCCTATGAACCGAGATCCCAATAAGGATAGGCGGTGCGGATAGGAGGACAGAGACATGGGCGGTCCCGCCGTAGTAAGCCACCACGCACTGGGGTGTCCGCCCCCGGGACAGTGCTGAGCATCGCAGGGGCTGTCCGGGTCCTGCTGCGCATGCCCTTTATGCAGACTGTCCCGTCGAGGGCTTTGCCGATGGCCGGCTATTACTTGCCCCTGGGTGTTATTGGCCGCAGGCCATGAGGGGTAAGGGCTGGAGGGGGACATGTGGATATTCTCCCTATTGAACTGCGAGCCCACTAGGAGGAGAGAGAGGGACAGGGCGACTGAGACACAGAGATGTCCCATCGTCGTGAGCCACCGCGCACCTTGGGCCAACTGGTTGGCGGCATACCTTGTACGTATGGTGGTATGCCGCAGGGCTTGACCTGCTTGGGCCATCCTGGTGCTTCCATCCATCGCTAATATTTGCAGGGCGATGGTTGATTAGATGGGCCCATGGCAGTTGGCTTACGGTGAGGCATGTGGATGAGGGTGGCTCTATACCCTGAGGGGAGGTGGGATGAGCCCTGTCAGCAAGTGTGCTCGTGTACATCACTCCCATGTGACTGGTGCCTGGTGATAGGTACCATGGTGGTCATGCTGAGCAGCGGGCTGCTCAGACACAGGCTCCACGCTAACTGGTCGGGCAGGGGGTTCGGCCTGCTCAGCTGACGATGCGTGTACTAAGCACCACGGTCGTTACCGACTTCGTGTCCCCTTTTGCGCTGGCCCTCACGCCGCCTCCGCGTGCCCACGGGTTGGTGGGTTACGGGGCAGAGGTAGGGGTGCACAGGGGCGATCAGAGCTCCGTCTGAAGCAACTAACCTTGTCATAAGCCCCCCCGCCCCAATTAGTATAGTCAACCTGGAGAGATGGCACTCAGTTCATCCAAGAAGGGATTGGGTGGGATACCTGCCGGGGGTTTTCTATGGGGGCTTTTGTATCAATTCGGGGAGTTGGGGGTCCCAGGATGCTACCAATCTGGTTCCCTTGCAGGGTAACGAAGAGGGGGCTCCACTGTCCACAGCTAAGGGAGTTGGGGCTATGAGAGTAGCGGGGGCCCTTCTTGGAACCTCCTTTCCTAAGTCGAATGTTTCCCCCATGAAGCTCATACTGAGCTAGAACTAGGGTGAATGTCATTTAATCCTCCATTCAGCTTACCCTGTGGGTTCTCCATTCAGGGATGCCATTCCTGATGACCTTGTTCAATCAGGTACTCGTAGTTGGTTCGGCTACTATGGGTGGCACGCTCACGCAGTTCTGGTGCTGTTTTGGCACAGTGTGATATGCACTCGGCTTTCAGATTATTGCCAGTGCACCCAATGATTTAGACCTATTGGGTTTTTTAGGTTCCGAGGGGACTTTTACTTAGATAAGGCCAACCCCCTTCTGACTGAGTTAATTCATGTTCAGCACTCGACCGATTGGGGACTTCACTCAGTGGCCATTTGCTCACAGGTCGGGGTCTCGGTCTCTAGCCCATTACCTCGACGACTTTTGGTTCGGGGGTGAACGGGGCTTGGACACGTGCACGCGTCTCCTCATTACCATTCAGACACTCAGGTGGGAACTGGGTGTCCCCTTGGCGCCTGAATAGACCGAGGTCCCATCTACTAAGCTCACATTTCTGAATCGACTCTGTCGCGTGGGCATCCGGGTTAACCATGAATACGGTGGCTTGGATCTCCGCGGCGAGTTTGGCATTGATTGCCAAACATAAAGTGTGCCCTCGTGAGCTGCAGTTAATTCATGGCCACCTTAATTTTGTCCGGTCTGGCTCAAATTACCCCTGGGTTTGGCGGGGTCTCTTCCTGGAGATCAGACCTGATGGTCTGCCCTAGATTTCAAGTATGGTCGGATAACTCCGGCTCCCGGACTTATGGGGGTTTACTCTGAGGGTGGGTGCACAGATCGCCTCCGCGATCTTACCTTCCTTGCGTTTTTCCCCATTTTGGAGAGCACTGATGCTATGGTGCAATGAGTGGGCCTACTCAGTGGTCCAATTTCGGTGTGACAATGCGGCAGTGGTGCACATTGTCAACACCCAGACATGCAAATCGCCCAGGGTCATGACATTAGTTTGTCTATTCTTTTGAGAAGCCTACGCCTAAATGTGCCATTCTAGGCCAGACATGTTATAGGTATTTATAATGACATTACTGCTGCTTTCCACCACCTGCAGATCACCCGGTTCCGTGCCGTACTCCGGAAGCAGAGGGATTCCACTCGCCACTTTTGGCCGATGGCTGGACGTTTGGCGAGGAGAAGGGAACCGGACATGTCATTGGCACCTCGCACGCGTAAGGCGTATCACCATGCATTCATGCGTCGTGTTTGGGAGGGGTGGACACGGGAACGTGTCCACCACCCTTACACGCGTCACCCCTGTTCCCAGAGTTTCTGACCCACCTTGCACGAGGCTGGCATTACTTATGTACAGATAGGTGTGAGGTGGCTCTTCGCCACGCAGCTACCACGGTAGCCTTTTTGGAGCGCTCCGCATCAGTGAGTGGGTGCCAGAGTTGGTGCCACCGGTGTAAGGCGGATGTGTCTCGTAGGGCACTGGAACTCGAAGATGTCTCTGTCACACATGAGTGGGCTTGAGTGGGGAAGCGGTCCTCACGGGTTATTCAGCACGGTGTAGGCAGTGGTGTATACTGCTACGAAGTTTTTGAGACATCTGTCTGGTTGGTGCCCTACATGAATTTTCGACAGTGCCTGCTGCGCGCCCCAGCATGTTTTCTGCCACCGGGATGGGTCTACCCTTACCATAGTAAAGTCCCTGAGGGTGACCGGTGCCGCGTTTCGCGGTGTGGGGCCCGTTTTGGCACCATTTACTTAAGATAGGCGTCGCGTTTATCGCGGCTATGTTTGGGGTACTCGGAGGTGGATATGCGTCTACGCGCAATTTCAGATATGTACGTCCCCTCACTGTACGAGTACCTAGTTATGTCCTTCACCTTTTTCTCCTCTTTTACAGATCCTAGGGGTCTCAACACACCGGTGGCAGGGGGCTGGTGGGCCGCAGCTATGTACACTGGGCAGCAGTATATGCTGCAGTGACAGAGAGTGGATCCCGGCTGGGCTGTGTGCATCCGCACGTATGCTATGGGGGCGGGAACTGTAGCCATTCCTGCTGTCTGACAGGGATGCTGGACCGCCCAATGTTTTACAGGCACCTCGGCGGCAGCGATCTTGTACGGATCACTGCTGTTACTAAACCGTCGAGGGGCTGTGACCTGGCATTTTGTATCACGTATGGCTTACATACGGTCGCTATGGTCTAACATCGTGCCGAGACACCAATTTAGGGGAGATGCGGATCTCCCTAGTTCGGACTGTTCCGGCAGTCAGTGGACGGGGCTCTGGCTCCGTTCCGTTCTGAGCAGGGCTGTGAGACAGCCATTGGAGACCGGATGATAGGCTTACACAAAAAATTTGCTGGTAGGCAGGAGAAGGGGTCCACCTGTCGGCTAGAGGTATGTACCTCGTTCTGGGTGTGATGCAAGCAGGCCTGGCGACCGAGCTGACGGTCTTGGGGGGGGCGGTGAGTCATCATGGATGCCTCCCCGTGTGGCGGGTAGCACTGGTAAGGTAAATATTTATGACCCACAGGTATCTGGCAGGTTCACAATTGACTGGCCAACACTTAGACAGGTACAGGTGTAATAACGTTGACCGGTCAACGACGAACCAGGCAAAGGGGTGGTGGCAGAAGCTCTTCAGCATGCATCACCCCATGATTTGACGGATACACGTCAGAGGGTGGGGTCAGTAGATAGTTTATTGACTACAGTCAACAATTTGTTTGTTGAGACAAACAAATTGATACAAATGGATACATTGTAGCCAATTGCCATTGGCAATTTTGGGAGGAACCTTACCAGTGTTACTGCGGCCTGCTTGCCTTAAGAATTATAATTGGCTGAGTACCAATTGAAAGTTATAATTCGGACTAGGGCATTATTCAATAAATGTGGCCCAATGCCTTTATCCATATACCGGTGTCTGAGTCTTTCTTTGGGGGGTGCGCCTGCAATGAAAGCGCGGCGCCAAAATGGCTGCCGCGCTCTTTGCGGCCCCCCCCCACCCGGACTCAGACATCCGGGTGAGTTAGGGGGCGTGGCCACCCCTCTATAAAAGGGGTGACCATGAGGCAGCCGAGCTGCCATTTTAGAAACAGCGACGGAGAGGAGAAGCTTTTCCCTCCACCCCCTCCCTAGTGAACAGTGTGATATTTTGGTCGCTTCGGGGCCGGGTGGGAATTTTTGGCCTGAACCTACAATTGGCCCTGGGTTCTGGCTTTTTTGCCCATCCCACACTGTTGCTATGGTTTGATATAGGGGTTTTGCTCTTGACTTTGGTCACATGGGCGGGTAGCACTGGTAAGGTAAATATTTATGACCCACAGGTATCCGGCAGGTTCGCAATTGACTGGCCAACACTTAGACAGGTACAGGTGTAATAACGTTGACCGGTCAACGACGAACCAGGCAAAGGGGTGATGGCAGGAGCTCTTCAGCATGCATCACCCCGTGATTTGACGGATACACGTCAGAGGGTGGGGTCAGTAGATAGTTTATTGACTACGGTCAACAATTTGTTTGTTGAGACAAACAAATTGATACAAATGGATACATTGTAGCCAATTGCCATTGGCAATTTTGGGAGGAACCTTACCAGTGTTACTGCGGCCTGCTTGCCTTAAGAATTATAATTGGATGAGTACCAATTGATGGGCGAATTCAGCTCTGGAAACCATCATATCTACTACTGCGGGCAAGAAAACCTTAGAAGAAATGGAGTAGCCATAATTGTCAATAAAAGAGTGAGAAAAGCAGTAATGGGATACAATCTCAAAAATGACAGAATGATGTCAGTCAGATTTCAAGGCAAACCTTTCAATGTCACTGTGATCCAAATATACGCACCAACCACTGGTGCAGATGAAGCCACAATGGACCAGTTCTATGAGGACTTACAACACCTCATAGAACAGACACCAAGAAATGATGTCCAAATTATATTAGGAGACTGGAATGCCAAAGTAGGAAATCAAAAAGTGGAGGGAATAACAGGCAAATTTGGTCTTGGAACACAGAATGAAGCAGGGCAAAGATTGATAGAGGTCTGCCAAGAGAACGCACTGGTCATAGCAAACACTCTCTTCCAGCAACACAAGAGGCGACTTTACACATGGACATCACCAGATGGCCAACACCGAAACCAGATTGACTACATACTCTGCAGCCAAAGATGGAGAACCTCCATACAGTCAGCAAAAACAAGACCTGGAGCAGACTGTGGCTCAGATCACAACCTACTGATCGCAAAATTCAGGCTTAGACTAAAGAAAATAGGGAAAACACGGAGACCAGAAAGATATCACCTAGACAGCATCCCTAAAGAATACACGGTGGAGGTGATGAACAGATTTAATGGCTTAGACTCGGTAGACAGAGTACCGGAAGAATTATGGACGGAGATGAGGGACATCATGCAGGAAGCAGCAAAGAAAACCATACCAAAAGAAAAGAAGAGTAAGAAAGCAAAGTGGTTGTCTGATGAGGCTCTTAAAATAGCAGAGGAAAGAAGGAACGCAAAAGTCAAAGGAGAAAGGAAAAACTACAACCATTTGAACACAGAATTTCAAAGAAAAGCAAGGAGAGATAAGGAAAACTACCTAAAAGAACAGTGCAGAGAAATGGAGGAAAACAACAAAAGAGGCAGAACCAGAGATCTTTTCAAAAAAATTGGGGAAATCAAGGGAACATTTAAAGCAAAAATGACCATGATAAGGGACAAAGACGGAAAGGAGCTAGCTGATGCAGAAGAAATTAAGAAAAGATGGAAAGAGTACACAGAGGA
The DNA here is from genome assembly GCA_035047345.1 of Bradypodion ventrale. Lineage (NCBI taxonomy): Eukaryota > Metazoa > Chordata > Lepidosauria > Squamata > Chamaeleonidae > Bradypodion > Bradypodion ventrale. The sequence continues at coordinate 29,650,977 of JAWDJE010000007.1, forward strand.
ACTTTACAAAAAGGACCTCAACACTCCTGATAATCACAATGATGAAGAAATTGAACTTGAGCCAGACATCCTGGAGAGTGAAGTCATAAAGGCCCTAAAGAGCACTGCAAACAACAAAGCTAGTGGAGATGATGCTATCCCAGTTGAATTTTTCAAAGCGCTAAAAGATGATGGCGTCAAATTACTGCATTTAATATGCCAGCAGATTTGGAAAACAAAACAGTGGCCACAGGATTGGAAAAGATCAGTATACGTCCCAATCCCAAAAAAGGGCAATGCCAAAGAATGTTCAAATTATCGAACAATCGCGCTCATCCCACATGCCAGCAAGGTGATGCTCAAGATAATACAGGACAGACTTCAGCAGCATGTGGAGAGAGAATTACCAGAGGTGCAGACTGGTTTCAGAAGAGGCAGGGGGACTAGAGACCACATCGCCAACATACGCTGGATCATGGAGAAAACAAAGGAATACCAGAAACAAGTTTACTTTTGTTTTATTGACTACACTAAGGCATTTGACTGTGTGGACCACAACAAGATGTGGCAAGTAATTAAAGAGATGGGAATACCAGAGCACCTCATATGCCTCCTGAGAAATCTGTACATGAACCAAGAAGCAACAGTTAGGACAGAACATGGAATAACAGAGTGGTTTGGAATAGGAAAAGGAGTAAGACAAGGCTGCATTTTGTCACCATGCTTATTCAACCTATACACAGAGCACATAATGCGCAGTGCAGGGATGGAGGAATCACAATATGGGATTAAAATCGCTGGGAGAAACATCAATAATCTGAGATATGCAGACGATACCACCCTAATGGCAGAAAGTGAGGAAGACCTAAAGAATCTCTTGATTGGGCTGAAGGAGGAGAGTGCAAAAGCTGGCTTGAGACTCAATATCAAGAAAACCAAGATAATGGCAACAGGCCCCATCAGTTCCTGGAAAATAGACGGGGAAGAAGTAGAAGCAGTGACAGATTTTACTTTCTTAGGATCAAAGATCACTGCAGATGGGGATTGCAGCCATGAAATAAAAAGGCGACTGATTCTTGGGAGACAAGCGATGAGAAACCTGGGGAACATAGTGAAAAGCAGAGACATTACATTGCAAACAAAAATTAGAATAGTCAAAGCAATGGTTTTCCCAGTAGTAATGTATGGATGTGAGAGCTGGACAATTAGGAAGGCTGAACGCAGAAGAATAGATGCCTTTGAAATGTGGTGTTGGAGGAGGGTTTTGAGAGTCCCCTGGACAGCGAGGAGAACAAATAGGTCAATCTTAGAAGAAATTAACCCTGACTGCTCATTGGAAGGTCAAATAGTAAAGATGAAGCTAAAATACTTTGGACATCAAATGAGAAGGGAGGATTCACTTGAGAAGGCATTGATGTTGGGAAAGGTGGAGGGCAAAAGAAGAAGGGGGAGGCCAAGGATGAGATGGCTAGATGGTATTGTAGACACAATGGGCACAGAGCTGGGAGGGCTGAGGGGGATGGTGGAGGACAGAGGCGCCTGGAGGAAAATGGTCCATGGGGTCGCAAAGGGTCGGAGTCGACTGTGCGACTGAACAACAACAACCAATTGAAAGTTATAATTCGGACTAGGGCATTATTCAATAAATGTGGCCCAATGCCTTTATCCATATACCGGTGTCTGAGTCTTTCTTTGGGGGGTGCGCCTGCAAAAGTAAAATGTGCCTTGCAATCTGTTTTGCAACAGGGTGAGATAGATTTTAGGCTGCTATTTTCTCTGCTTAAACCAGGGGTGTTTAAACTATGGCCGTAGGCTGTATCCGGCCCATGACACCAATTCATCCAGCCCACACCACCCTCATTGCTCCCTGAAGTGGAAGTAAAACATGTCCGTATGTGTGCATTTTACTTCCGCATCAAGGAACGACGAGAGCAGCGCAGGCTGGATGAATTGGTGTTGGGGGCCAGATCTGGCCTGTGGGCCACAGTTTGGTTACCCCTGGTTTAAGGCATCCATGTACCTCTTACTGCTATGTTTAGTTTGAGTTAAAACACCTTTGCTTCCTAGGATATGCTCCACTTCACCTCTTAGCAACACAATCATGGACAAAAATTGAAAAGTGGTGAGCAGGGGACAGAATAAAGAGTTAATAAATCTATCATACCATTTTTATAATTCACAGACCCTGCTTTCTAAAATGTGAAAACTTCTCAATAAATTATTAGGATTTCCTATAAACAACTTTGTTTCAATAGACATTAACCTTTCCTGTACATATTTAGAAAAAATGTAGATAATTCATGAAATGAACTACAATGTATTCAAGCTTATGCCAAATAAAAAATACAGTGGTACCTCATACAATGATTTTAATCCATTCCATGGGGCTTGTTGTTGTACAAAACAATTGCTATATGATGCATGCATCGTATAGCGATTTTCCCTGTGGGATGCATCGTACAACTTTTTTCCCCGCTAAGTGGTTTTTCCCATTGAAAAATTGTTGTAAGATTTTTTTTCCATAGGGAAAATTGTTATGCAAGATGCCATTTCCCCCAAAAAACCTAATTGTTATATGATTTCATTGCTATACAGAGTGATTGTTGTATGAGGTTCCACTGTACTGACCTTTAAAGTGCCCCAAGACACCTTGTTTCTATGTTTGATAAATGTGCTCTTCTTTAAGGTGCCACAGGTTCATTTCTCACATTTCTTTTAAAGATTGTCCTTTTTTCTTCTTTAAGAACACTGTGATTTGATTTGATTTACATCACATCTTTCTTGCCAGTGCACATAAAAATTAAAACTAAAATCACAGCTATCTGAAATCATAAATTGCAAGGACCTGATAAAATTCAATAAGATCAGCTGAAGCACTAGAGCAGGGGTGCATAAAGTGTGTTCCCCAAATGCTGTTAGGGTGCACCTTCCATCAAGCTAGTAGGAGTTTTTACTGTATGGGACCAAAGACAACAGGACAGCCGAAGGGTTGGCTTAACTCAGGTTTATTGCATGAGGACCGGGTGAAGCATGAGGTAATGGCGGTGATACATCTCTATATATACAGTAGGGTTTTACATTTGAATCTTGTAGCACGGTAGCTCATTGGCCGCTACCGGCGTGGCCTCGCCCAGGCACGCCTCTCTTCAGTAGTTCTTTCTCCTGCTGCTGAATGCGGGGAAGGTTTTCCCGCGGCTGTCCGTGGTTGAGCAATGTGAACCATGTGAGACTGAACGCTCGCAGCTGCCCTCTATGGGCTGCTTGCTCGCGTTCCTTTACAGCTGAGATTCATTGTAAATGGAGTGGTTACATTCTATCAGTACAGTGACATGCATACACAACAGAGTTCTAGTGCAATAAGAGCTGAAGGTCTTCTGCTATAGTGCTTCAGTAAAAGACAATAGCTAGGTGACTGGACCAGAAGTTTATGTACAATGAGGGAAGAACTGCTTATATAACAGACTGTGGGAATTTCCATTATTTTGGTGATTTGTGTGGACAACCTCCAGATTTCCCATTCCCACCCTTCTTAGAATACTTCAGTTAAAAGTTTTGCTCTTAGAAGAATGTGTTCCAGAAGGAAACAGGTAGTGAGTGGTGTCTGTGCTTTATCTGGAAGGCACTGATTCTCTGATATAAAATGCTGCAACTAGTTATTCAGAACAAAATACAGGAAGACAAATGGGAAAGCTAGCAATGTAGTAATTCTATGACATTAGAATATTAATGCAAAAGAAAGTAAGGGCAGGAGGGGTGAGAGACTAAAAGCAAGTGTTCAGATATAGCAGAGATGTGCCTATTGACTCTCCTGCTATATAAGAGAGGCCTTTGTTCAGTAACTTGCAGGAAGCAGCAAGATGGCTGAGGATTAAACTAAAAAAACCACACAACTGGTATATAAGAATTTAATGTGTCTAATCTTTGTCATTATGGTTACCTTGTTTATGCATATGGATAGTCCATACAAGCTGGGGAGGACGTTGTTCTCTGGGCCCACAACAGGAAAATGGTGATTGCACTTAATGTGCTTGGAAGCCCAACTAAGGATGGGAACCGTCATCCTGCTTACAAAATATCGTGGAACTTGGAAGAATCTGATGTATGTTTTTCACGGAATTAGAGTTTATAACATTACGGAGAAGGCAAGACAGTGTCTCTGATCCAAACACAATTGCAACATATGTAGTGGATGTTCAGTCATGCCTGCTGCCATAATTAGAAACAGGAACAAATTAAATATCCAAAACATTTTAAAATATTCTGATAAAAAATATTCTGATAAAAAGTATAGAATACATATAAAAGTCTAATTATCTGAGAGAGCAGCATATAAACACAAATAAATAAATATCTGTTTACAGCTATCAATTATCAATTATGAGTTGGCCCTGGCCAAGTGAGGCGGGGTATAAATCGAATAAATAAATAAATAAATAAAATAAATATTCAGTTTTCCATTTCCTAACAAATGCACCTACAAGCATAGCCAACAAAGCTCTAACAGACTTGTTTGCTGCATGCACCTAGGCTCTTGACATATTGCTTTTATTTTCATTATAGTACTATCTCAAGATGGATTGGCAGCAAGAAGCTTTTTTCTATTGTGAGTCACACATCTCCTACAAGATAGCGTGCTGCTTCCCTGAGGGTTTTGGAGTAATAGCAAGGTGAACAGTTCCACAGCAATGGAAAGGCTAGGAAAGAGAGTGAAACCCGATTGTGGTGTGAAAATGGCAATCATGGCAAGATTATAAGAATGCTGCAGGCTGAAAGAAAAACCAGGACTAAACATATATAAATATAGCTAGATATCACTTGGAATCTGTTGATACATCTGTATTGCTATGATCTGCATAGAACAGTAGACACCCAAATGTGAAGTATAGCAACTTTCCTGGTTGTTTTAGTAAAAGGAAATGACCTTTCTTTGACTTTAAAGGCTGTCTTTCTTCAAGCCTGAGAGGAGTGGCTGGCTATAAGCATTTCAATGTGGGATAAACACCACAAGCTTCTATAAAAACCAAGCCCTGACATCTGGCAAATCTAGTTTTAATTTACATTGCAGAGATTAGGCAAGTCTAGCACATTGTTTCACAGCACTGTTTCTGTTGAACAGTTTTAGGTAGCCAGCAATGCAACATCAAATTTATTTTTTTCCTCCAAGCAGCAGAATCCTGCAGCGGAACTGCTAGAAAGCCATTGTTCCCAATGTTATGAAAACACAATAAACAAAGAAACCAAAATACTCATTTCTTGCAAGACAGATGAGTCCCATCCCACCTTTAACAAACTAAATACCCAAAGATATTTGAAATCAAAATTGCACTAAGACAGAACTATTTCTTGTCATGATGTTAAACCATAGGAGCAACTGCTGCTTTTTGGACTCTTATGTGAGCTGCACTGATTTACATTAATACTGGGAACTAAACAATAACACTGAATTCTAACCACCACCACCCCACCTCTCCTAGACAAAGAAAAAATAAAATATCCTTAACTGATTCCCCCTTTATCTCCCTCCCTCTTTTGAAAAGATATAGAACAGGGTTCCTCAAACTTGGCTTTCCAGGTGTTCTTGGAAGCCCAAGTCAGTAGACCTGCTGATCAGGGCTTCTGGGAATTAAAGTCCAAGAACATCTGGAGAGCCAGGTTTGAGAAAAGGGCTTATTTTTTTACTGAGAAATACAAAAGTTAGGAAAACATAAAAAACTTTTCTTTCCTCCGCCACTCTTACCAGGTTTCCACAGCAGATTGCAGGATCTAAACCCATTTTTGTGAACTGAAGGAAAGAGAAAAAGAGTAGATGAAAGTTTAGAATGCCAGGGAAACCCAACCTATGACTGACCATCTGGGACTGAACAAAGGAGATGAGAACATAACTTCTGGAATTATCCAACCTGCAGGCAGCATTGAGGTGATGAAGGAAAAGTGAACCCACATATGTGAAATCTGCCAACAAGTATTTAGATTTAATTGAGAGGAAGCATAGTGGAACCAATCTAATAAAATGAGATTATTTCATTATTGTTTTGTTTTGGCCCAGATCACTTCATGGAAAAGTTACTGTTGCATAAATCTATAGGTAAAGGTAAAGGTAAGTCACCCTTGCTCGAAAGCCAGTAGTATCTGACTCTAGGGTTCAGTGCTCATCCCTGTTTCATAGCCGAAGAGCCAGCGCTGTCTGCTTCTGCAGGTATTTCCGTTGTCATGTGGCATCCATGACTAGACACCGGAGTGCATGGAACACTGTTTACCTTCCCACCAAAGTGGTTCTTATTTATCTACTTGCAATTTCTTGTTTTTGAACTGTGAGGTTGGCAGGAGCTGGGACAAAGACGGGAGCTCATTCCGTTTAGCAGTATTCGAGTATCGAACTGCTGACAGGCTGCCTTCACTTCCAGTCAGCGTCTTAGCCACTTGAGCCACTGCAGGATCAAGATTTAAAGTGTTCCTTAATCTTTGGCTTTCAAACAGAGATGAGCACTGAATCCTAGAGTCAGATACGACTTGCTTTCGAGCAAGGGATACCTTTACCTTAATCTTCCAAAGGCATTTTTTATGTGTGATTACTTAAGTATGAAAAAGAACTCATTTTCCAAAACATAAAAATCCTGTTTTTAATAATATCTGAATGATCATTTTCTCCCTTACAATGTCTAGGAAATACTAAAAATATAAATTAGCATAATAGGAATAGATTATTGCCCTATAATGTTAATGATTAAATTATTAGTGATATTCAAAATTATGCACTAATTTAATAGTTAAAATGAAAATAGCTAATGCACACTTTATAAAAATGCCTTCTGTTTTAATTTTATAAGGTACAGACCATCATCTAAATGTATAAAATATCGTTTTAAAATAAGTTTTATTCTTGCTTCTGAGAACTGCTGCTAGCTATCATATTTATGAATAACTTAGACAAAAAGTCTTACACACAATTAAATACATAATTGGCATCTCTGCAAATAAATATTACCCATTTCTGAGGAAAGAAGTATCTAGAACTGCAACTACTCTTAACTAAAATATCCAGTCTGGAGGTGCAATGTTGTCACCATATAATTTAACAATCGTATTTATACCACTGTGCTGAAATAGGGAAGTCAGTAAGAACACACAGTCATGCAGTTATAAAAATGGATACTGTTTTATAATGATAATAGGATTGAATTGCAACTTGATAGTAATTAGTGCCATCAGGTCAATCCTAACTAATGACAGCCATTTTCAAGGTATAGAAGACACAGAGGTGGTTTCTCATTCCCTCCTTCTGGAGGCATCCTGGGACTGTGCAGCTTGCCAAAGGTCACACAGGCTGGCTCTTCTCTCATGAGGCACAGTACAGAATCAAACTCCAAGCTAACTCACTGAGCTATCCAACCATATGGACTTCTTACTTAGTCATGCTTAGAGAAAGCCCCCTGAAATCAATGGAACAAGTCAAAACTAAGCCTTTCTCTTTGTTACAATATATTTGTTCTAAGCAGGATATGCACTGTTATCCTAACTCAAAAAAAATGTGCTAGCTGTCATTGTAGGATTAGACATAAATCTCTATTTCAGAAATATGCCAAGTAAGTGATGTGCCAAGAAAATCTGTCAGCAAAAGAGACAAAACAGGGAGCAAAGAAGCAACATGGTGAAAGAGGAGTCCTGGAATTCTGCAACATCAAAATTTCCACCAGCCCAAAGGCACAATCTTGATGCCAGGGGTGGGGTAATCCAAGATGACTGCAAACTTCCATAGGGTGGGAGAGATTTGGGCTGAGATAAGCTTCAGATGGCCTAGTGCTGGTGCCACTGGCCAATTTATGCAATATAGAATTGTAAAATTGGAAGCAACCCCCAGGATCATTTATTCTAACACTTCCAAACAAATCAGAAAATCTATGGATAAAGTTTTCCTGAGAGATGTCTGGCTTGACCAGTTAGGAGTCTACTTTATAGCTGCATCCAAATTTTGAAGCATCCAACTCAAACATTTACTTGATATAGTATGCAACATTACATCATTTTAAAAAGAAAACTTGTTACAGTGTTAAAATGAAGTTTAGATGCTTACACAATCTGACACATTTATGGAAGATGTAACTGCACATTGTATGGTGTATTCACAGCTAGATTTGTAGCCAGTGCCCATTCCTAACCACACATTCATTGTGATTAGAAGGGATCTTGCCATTGATGCAGGAAACCAGAATGTAGTAGAGACAAGCCATGGAGTAACATTTGGGGATGAAATTTTTGAAGTTACTATTTGGGGATTGTAATCTTTCACACTTCCTTATAGCCTTCAGCACTACTTCATCCACTTTTATTGAAGGATCTCAAACCTTCAGAGCAATTTTGGGGGCTCAGAGGCCTGTGCAGGAGGTACAAGTTGTGAAAAAGTAACTTTTCTCCTTCCTCCTTTAAAATCTTTACAGAGTTCCACTTTACTCAACTCTGGACCCATTTCATGACTGGAAAAGAAGTTAATCTTGTAATGCTAATTGTGATGAACTCTTTTTGACAATAAAAACATCACAAAATGATCTAGTAGTTTTTTTTATAATAAACACTGAGTACCCTCTAGTTAGATCGGTGGGGTACACAGAAAGAGCCTCCTCAAAGACTGTGGTATTTTTGAACCACAATTGGGTGTATCCTGGTAACAGCAACCTTTTGTTGCCTATTAATCTTTCCTCACACTAGGTCAGGCAAAAGGAACGGTAGAATGAACTCACCAAAAGGTGCCTTCATTTTGGCCATTTCACATCTGGCCTAGACACAGAAGAAGACGACGTTAGATCAGTTACTAATTTAACAAGATTCTCCCCTTCACTTTGGAATAATTAGTCATGAATGTATTATAAAAATACATTTCTTGCACACATACTTGCAATGAGGCTAAAGCAACTGGTCCTTTGCTCCAGGGAACCAAAATTTAGAGGGCACGAACATCTAGTGGTAAGACATCCAGAGAGCATTATGAATATAAATAGCAACAATCCCCACACTATTCACTTTTCTAGTTTGAAAGCTTGGACATTTTTCCCTGGGAGGGGGCACTGCATTCTTGCATCCATGTCTTCCTATTGGATGGATCAGTGTTGCTTGCTCTGGATGGCAAAATGGCAAGTTACATCACTGATTGCATAACACAACCCATGTTTGTCTAGTCCAAAATAAAAATAATGGATGTAATCATACATGTTTTCAGATAGGCATGTATAGGATTGCACCCTGAATCTAAAGTCCGGTGATTTTATATATAAGATTCCTATTATTATTTAGAATACTCTTACTAGTCAGTACATTGCAGAAAACTTACTGTGCCGATTTATCCTTAGAAGATGAGTTTCATAAACTGGAAGTAGTGTCACATCACCAGCTATGTCTGTAGTTAAACCAATCTTTATATAAAACCTAAAGAGAGAGAAAGACACAAATGCAAAAATTACAGATGCCAAACACCAACAAAGAAAAGTATGATAAAGTAAATTTATAGCAATAATATAATTATTGAGGCAGCAGGACATATACATTCCTGTTGGTATATTAGTAATCATGAAGATTTATCTCAATGTCTCAAACTATATTTCCATAAATACAAGACAATGGCCTTGGCCATTCTAGCTCTATCATCTTGTGAGGTTTGTTTTCCAGTCTTTGTATCATCCTTGTTGCCTTTCTCTGTACGTTGTTGCCTTTCTCTGTTCTAGTTGGCTTGGATCTTTCTTGGACACAGTAATCTAGGTGTGGTGTAACTAGTACTGAATAACGGGGGACTAGTACCTCATGGGTTTTGGAGACTATACTTCTGCTAATGCTTTCTAAAACAGCATTGGCCTTTTTTACACTTTGCACTGTTGATTTATACTTAGCCTGTGAGCTACAATAATTCCTAGATCCCACTCGCTCATAGTATTACTGAGTCAAATATCCACCATCGTGTAACTGTGCTTCATTTTCTGTAGTTGTAAAACTTCATGATCAAGGTGTCTCCCCTGCCAGGTAAGTATAGTTGTAAAACCTTGTACTCATTCCTGCTAAAATTTCATTCTCTTGGTTTCAGCCCAGTATACAAACCTATCAAGATTGACTTCACACACCAGAGAATGTTTCAGACCAATTCACATCTGAAACATCAAACTAGATTAGAAATCATGGTAGTACACTTCAACAAAGCATTGTCACATTCCGGTTCTCTTGGAGAGGCATTAAATCACAATAGGTTTATTCACAAAATAGTTTGGAAAGTTTGAAGCACCAGGGGCCAAAATTTAACCCAGGGCACACACTGCAGTCCGCACTGACTTCCCTGTGCAGGAAAATAGATATTCCATTGACATGAGGACCTATAGACTCTGTGGGGACCTGGAAATACATGTGGTCCATTCTTGGCCACTTGAAAGTTAAAGATTTAAGAAGCTATTACTGGAGGTAGTACAAAGGATACAAGCATGTAAGAAACCATAGGGCTGAGTCCTTTTGATGAGCATTACATTTAAACAGTATCTGGCATACTGTTGGTAATAAGTATTAAGAACATCATAGTAGTTGTAGCAATAGCAACAGCAGCCTTTCAATTAGATTTGCATTGAGCACAGCAGCGCCTGATTTTTCTTACCAATACTCTTGGCAAAATCAATCAGGTCAGGCAGATTAGTTTTAATTCTCTATCTTTTGCAGGTGGAGATGATTTCAAAGTGGCTTCCCGATGTTTTGGTCAAACAGTGTTTTGCTGAAGCTAATTAGCCATTAGTCAATGTCTGTTTTCTCATCAATTAGTACATTCTCCCAAGCTCAAAGGAAAAAGACAAGTCCATAATTCTGCATGAAAGCACAACATATATTTGAAAATGAAAGCATCTATCTACCTAAATAAAGTTCCCTCAACCATACACAGTCTTTTTGCTATTTCAGAGTCTCTTACATGAAGTCCTAAAATCAAAGAATAACTAAGTTTGAAAGCCCTATGCAAAAATGTTTGTTTCTTTGCTTAAAAGCAGTAAAGTGAAACTACATTTTAGTTTCTAAGTGTAGTTGTACTCAAGATATGATGCTGTACTGCAGTAGATCAGTTTTCTTGTTCAGTCATAATATCACAATTGGACCATCAATTGATGATCCAATTGTGACATTATGCTGTGACATTATGCTATATTATCCAGTGTACAGGCCTAAATCAGAGCATGCCTGCTACTCTCCTCTCAGCTTAGTGATCTTATATTTGGTTGCAGTTGTCAAGAGTTTGCTCCATTACAGCAGGGGAAGAAATGTTAAGGAACATTTGTATTACCAAATGGAAGTTGAGGATGGTGTGGGATCATATTCAGCAAGTAGTGGAGAGGTTGTGTGTAGAGCCCCATGTCACCATCAAGCAAATACTGTATGACATTTTTTTGGTAAGCTTTAACTGTAAGAACAAAAAATCAAAGTGTCATGGCATTTGTTATTGAAACGCCATGCCACCTTGACCCCCACTGCCCCAGAAACCCATGCCCCACCTACCTGGTGCACCTGGCCAGGTCAGTGCGGTGGAGCGGCAGCACCCCTTGGGGTCCTTCACCCCAAAAAGGATCGCGTTGAGGGATCCCACCTGCCTGGAAGTCCGCTGATGGGGGGCTGGTCACCACAGACTGGGCATGCACCTCAGGCCAGGTCGGCCTGCGCTGTGCATGCCCCAACAGAGGTCGCCACCTCAACCCAGATATCCAAGGTTGAGGCAACAGCACATGAGGCACGCCGGCTATTCTGCTGGCGAGTGCTCCATCGGGAAGCACCCGAGCGTGCACTCCAGAGGCTGCCTTTGCTGTGGAGGCACCCACCCAGAAGCGCAGCGTATCAGCCTCCCTCCACAGCAGCAAGGCAGGCACAAAAAGGGGTTGCAGCCAGCCACCACAGGTGGCGAGGAGTACGGCAGGGAGGGTCAGCTCCTGTGCTCCAGCACATCTCCGTGGTGAGGGCTCACTGACCAAAACACCCTGCTGCGCTCCTTGCCACCTGTGTCGCTGCTGTGGTGGTTGGCCGCAACCCCTTTTGGCGCCTGCCTTGCCGCTGTGGAGGGAAGCCGATACGCTGCGCTCCCAGGTGGGCAGCCACCATAGCAGCAGCACAGGTGGCAAGAAGCATGGCAGGGAGGGTTGGCTGCCATGCACCCTGTTGCATCTGGTGGCAGGAGGAGCAATGGAGGTGCGGTTTTTTGTCAGGGCAACCCTTGCACTGCCATTGCTCCTCCTACCGCAAGATGCAACAGGGTGCGTGGTTTCCTCCACCACCCCAATGCTGCCCACATGTGGAGAGGCACAGGGCCCCCACAAAAGAACCCCCATCCAGTGCGTGCCTCTCCACACACAGCCAGCAATGGGGTGCCGGAGGAAACTACGCGCCCTGTTGCATCTGGCGGTGGGAGGAGCAATGGCGGTGTGAGGGTCACCCTGACAAACAACCCATACCGCCATTGCTCTTCCCACATGCAACAGAAAGCACAGTTTCCTCCGCCCCCTATTGCTGTCCATGTGCAGAGAGGCACACGTCAAAGGGAGGTTCTTTTGTGTGTTGTGCATGATGTGTGTGGCTGTCATGGGTTTGTGTTGTGTGTCCTGTGTCCTCTGTGTGTGTGTGTGTGTGTGTGTGTGTGTGTGTGTGTGGGTGGGTGGGTGGGTGGGTGGGAGTGTGTGTGTGTGTGTGTGTGTGTGTGTGTGGCTGTGTCATGTGGGTGTGTTGTGTGATGTGTGATGTGTCTGGGTGTGGTGGGTTGGTGTCAGCTGTGTGTGTTGTGCGAGTGTGTGTGTGTGTTGTGCGAGTGTGTTGTGTCATGTGTGGTGTGTGTGGCTGTGATTGGTGTGGGTTGTGTGTCGGGTGCATGTGTTTTGCATCATGTGTATGTGAGTGTATTGTGTGGATGTGTGACATGTCTGGGTGAAAATTTGGCCCTGGGCAACGCCGGGCACCCCTGCTAGTCTAACATATTCCTCCTTACATCTGTGAAGCTTCTGTCGAACTAGGAATTTAAATTGGCCTATACAAATGTTAAACAAATTAATTTCTCAAGTTTGTGCCCTCAATCTTTTTATCGAAAAATGTCTCACTCCCAAGTCTAGTTTTGTCCAAGCACTTCAGCACTGTCATTATGTATATTCAGGTCACTTCTGATAACATCATTGTTTAATGATTTCCAAAAAGGTCCTATCATTAATAGCACCATTTATGCCTTCCTAACGTGTGGGTTCCTTTAATGAGTCAATTCATCTTATGTTAGGCCTTTCTTTTTATTTTCCTATTTCCCATTTCCAGACAGCATTTTGCTTCTCCCAATAAGGTTGCAGCAGGCTATAGCAACTTCTTTACAACTAATGAGGGAAGCCTTTCCTTTTTCAGGTGCAAAGAGGCAGTTCCCCCCACCATGGATCAGAATCTGACCTGTGGCGGGAGGTCAGCACTTTGCAGATGACAAAGAATAGTTTCCCCATCAGCTGCAATACACTCTTCGGCTTTTACCCCTGAGCCTCCCACTGATAACCATCAGCAGCATCTGCAGAGTTAATTTCTGATCAGCTACAACTCTACCCCACCACCCCACCACCCACTCCCCGTCATGTATATATGCTGGGGACAGGATACAATAAAACAGGGCAATTTACTTGAACCCCTGACTGGGTCTCAAAATAAGGCAGATTGACCTGATTACAGTGTACACATGATTAAGCCAACTCAGCCTAAACAAACTCCAAAGAGTAAGCTATATACCCATGTAGACAGTCTCTCAGTCTACATGATTTCATTCAAATAATTTATCTTCTGCCAGTTTTGACTATAGTGGCAAAATATGCAACAACATGAGTGGTCATAGCTATGATGGCAAAAGGCCAGTTTTGAAAACTGTCTGCCTGTTTGCTTTATTGTGACACATAATGTCCCTTAGACTTGTGCCCAGATGTGCAGGTCCATTTGCCCCTCTTCTCATTGCAGACTGAGGTATGTTTAGTCCAGCTCCAAAGTACCCCTGCTTTCTCCCCCGCCCCCCCCCCCCCCCAGGTCTTTTGTAAATGCAGCCACACAGGCTTGTCACTCAGCTCTACTCATCTGCTCTTTTCTCAGTTTTTATCTAGAAGACTTCCCCAACATACATTGACCTATTGCAGTGATTCTCAATGTTTTCTTGCCACAGGCCTGACCACGCCTCCTGGGTAGCTGATCAGGCTGGTCACGTGGTTCCTCCGACCCACAAGTGAAAGTAAAATGTGTTCCGCGCATGCACAGAAGGCATTTAGTGGTGCTCTGAGCATACGCTGCATGCAGTTTTTTCAACTTCCTGGTTTGGCAAGGGCGTCATCGTGAGCCTGATGAAATGCCTTCGGGGGCCTGGCCTGGCCCACAGGCCGTAGGTTGAGAATGCCTGGCCTATTGTTTTCAAGAAAAGTCAGGCAGCGCCTACATTTCTTTTTAACTTCCTTTAAAACAAGGATTTTTCCCCTTAACTGTCAGTGCAAAATATGGTAAGTCTTTGAGTAACACTTGGCAAAATGTCTGAAAACATCATGAAAATGGATGAAAGCTGTTAAAGACAGGAGAATGGCTGGGTATCCCATCAAACATATTGGGAATAAAAATTAAATATAGGAATGAAAATTGGCATGAACAAACAGGTGCCATAAGAGGGTTAAGAATGAAAATGAAATAATAGACCTTCTTGCATAAAGGTAGAATACTTCTTTATAATATGAATAACACTGTCTTTCTAACTATAATGCCACTTATGTTGCTATTTTATTTGGTGTTTTTTTTTAAAAAAAATAGATGTTTGTTTTTACTATTTTCCTAAGCTGGCATGGGAATGGCAATTGGCAAAAAAGCATATGCATTTTCATACAGTACTTTAAAAAGGAATTGTTGTCTAAATTCATTGCCAAAAAACACCACAAGGTGGCAAGATTGTTAAATTAAAGATTAAAATATGAAACATGGTTTAATGGATGCTTACATTGACATTTATGTAATGGCATTCACAGGGCTATGTGAATTCTAAAGTATCACAAACATGGATACTGCTTTAGGGTGTAAATGCATACAATTTGGTATACCAGTAACTATGGTCACGGCATAGCGTGACATCAATGTAAGTAGCTATAAAAGCAACAGTGTAACTTGGCTGGCATAAGAGGACAAAATGCTTGGAATGTAGTAGGTGGTAGCAAACTGCCTGAACAAGCCTTCTTCACTCAACAAACTGCTGTAGTGGCATCCTTGCTTTGAAGATGCAGAATAAATTATGCACTATGAAGACAGACTGCTCTTGCTTGTGTTCATGAAAGGGAAATTAAATTTTGACCAGGGAACAGTGAAGGAGCATCTAAAAAAAAAAAAAAAACCAACATGCAGCCTGTGAGCACATGGGCATCCACTGTGCTCTGATAGCACTCTGTCATCTGATCCTTCTACTTCAAGAAGCATCACTGGATTGCTTCTGCCAAATCTAGCTGATGTACCAGTGATGGTAAAGAAAACAGCCACCTTAATAAGTGAACAGCAACCATGCAATTTAACTTAATGGGTTCTCTGAACAAGGGCATACAACCCTCCTCAACCCTGATATGTACTCTCCCCTCATGAGAACAATGGGAATGAGTGTGACTATGATGCTGATGGTGATGTTGAAGCAGCATTCCTTGAAAGATCCTCCTTGCCCAACGCTGAACTAGAAGCAGGTGAGATTGCTGCTTCTGCACCAATAATGGCACTGATCTAAGGGCTACCACACACATTAAATCAAAAGTGAATTTTGTTTTCATGTAACCTTGTTCCACTAGGCCAGTGGTGGCTAACCTTGGCACTCCAGCTGTTCTCAGACTTCAGAAGCCCTGATCATTGGGTGTGCTGACTTGGACTTCTGGGAATTGAAGTCCAGGAACAGCTGGAGTGCCAAGGTTAGCCACCACTGCACTAGGCCATACCAGTCTCCTATTGACCAATGACCAAACAGAAAGTGAGTTAATTCGCTAGATGCAGATTGAAGCAAGTTCATTTTTGAAGAGACAATCTTTTTCTCATAAGGGTACATTGCTTCTAAATGTGGACTCATATAATTTCATCTAATGAAATATACAGGGATGCACTCTGTTCACATCTCTATTATGCTAAACAGTTATGCAAACCAGCCCTCTGATCAGCCAGTGCAATGTGGCTGCAGTTAATCTAGCTTTAATGCAAAATGTGCTTCTGAAGTTTAAATACAGGTGAGTAGTTGTGAGCAGACTACAGCAAACTACAAACCTTTCATTACCTATTCTGTTCTCCATCATGAATTTTGGTCCTATCTCAATCACAGCAGCCTTAACATTAGCAGCAACATTCACTTCATCAAGGTTAACTTGGGTTTCTCCTTAGCCACTTCCCTTACATTCCTATCACAGTTAAAGCATGGTTAGTATTAACTTTGATTACTGTATTTTTTGGACCATAAGACACACCTGACCATAAGACACACCCAGTTTTCAGAGCAGGGAAACAAAAAAAAATTTATATTGTATTTTGCACCATTAACCAGTGGTGGCACTGCAGGAGAAATGGGCAGGCAGACCAATTGCATTGAGGAAGGAAGTGATACTCTAGCCTAGCCTCTTGCTCTCCTTTCAACCAGGAAGCATGTTTTCCCCCTCCATTTTGTCCACGTGGAGTAGAGACAAAGGCATCAAGATAAGTGAAACCCTTTCTTTTTAAGCACAGGTTTGGTTTCCCACTTAAATGCATTGGGAACATACAAACAGAAAACTTTTGAATACAAGAAATTTATTTCCAATGCATTTAAATGGGAAATTGCAATTTTTGCCCTCTAGTGGCCACTTGTTTTTCATATGTTTTCCCCCCTGCCCCGAACAGCTGAGAGGCTGAACAGCTGAGAGGCAGCAGTAGTAGTCTTCGGCCAGCTGTGGCTCTTGTAAAATATACTTTTACAACAGCCATAGCTGGTCGAACACCAGCATTTGGACTATAAGACTGTTGTGTCTTGAATATTATACCTTTAAGTAATGTAACACTTGAATGAGTGGATATAATAACCACCAGCTGTAACACTGTAACCTTCTGTATTAGAACGCGAGCTAGTGTCCACTAGGGGCAATAGCGAGCGCCCAGCTCACATGGTTCCATCCCCCAAACAACTACAGCGCGGGAAGATTCCTGCCACCACCTCACCTGGACAAGGAGGGCGTGACGGGGAATGACGTCACGCAGACAGTAGCCAATGGGCTATCAAGGAGCCACATTCAAATGTATAGCCACCGTATATATTGAGCTGTTAATCCGCCATTACCACATGTTCCCCCGGACCATCATGCAATAAAGATGTGTTAAGCCAACCTTTCGGCTGTTCGTATTGTCTTGGTTCTCATACACCAAATTGGCAACGAAGGTGGGATAATGGATCCCCACGGAATCAAGACAACGCAGGCCGGTTTCAATATCAACAAACCGGTAGAATGGGAGCTCTTCGAAATGGACTTCCAAAGCGCACTGATGGTGTCCGATATCACAGACGAGGGGAAGAAGAGGGCCATTCTCATCAGGATGCTCGGGTTCCCCGCCATGAAATTACTGGTGGACCTGGTGTCTCCGAAGAAGGTGAACGAAGTGCCGGTCAAGCAGCTCCTGAAAGCGATGCACGACCATTTCCAGCCCTCGGTTTCGATGTTTTCGGCTCGGGACGCGTTCTGGAAGAGAGTCCAGGCGCCGGGTGAGTCCGTGGCCGCCTTTGCAGCGGCCCTCCGGCTGGCCGCCGGCCCATGCGAGTGGGAGAACCTGGAAATCGCCCTCAGGGACCGCATGCTGTGCGGCCTGTGGGATAAGGAGGTCCAGCGAAAGCTGATGAACCAGGAGCCGCCCCCGGCGCTGCACGAGGTCGTGAAGGAGGCACAGGCGGCGGAAGCCACGAGGGCCAGAGTTAAGGGGTTCAGAGCAAGGCCCCCACAAACCGACAAGGCGGCGGGCCCGGTGCAGGCGGCCAGGCGGGCGCCACAATCCTCCACGGAGAGCAGCGAGGACGAGGACATCCGGAAGGTGCGGAAGGATGGCCGACGTTGCGACGGTTGCGGGGCGGCCCATGACCGCATCAAGTGCCCGTTCCGGAAGGCCGAGTGCCACAACTGTGGGCGCCGAGGGCACATAGCCAAGGTTTGCAGACAGCGGTGCAGAGACCAGAAAGGCTCAACAGACCGCTCACCGAGGATCCAGGAAGGCGTCCGGCCCGCGAGGAAGCAGGACGGCGTGGGCCACATCTCCGACGACAGCGGTGACGACACCGCAGTCCACAGCGTGTCCTTAGGACACCCCCATTACTTTGTTGAGCTACTGGTGCAAGGGGCTCCCGTTAAGATGGAGATAGACTCGGGTTCCTCATATTCAATCATTTCCCAGAGGGAGTTTTTGGGAATTTCCCCCAACCAAGCTCAGAGCACTGAGGTCTACGCTGTGGGACGTGCAGGGAAATAGCATTCCGGTGTTGGGGGTTGGAAAATTCAAGGTCCAATACAAGCAACGCGCCGCGGAACTTCCCCTGGTTGTTCTCAAGGGGGGGAGTTGTTGCCTCCTCGGGACTCAATGGTTTAAGCCCCTGGGTTTGTTCATTGGGGGGGTGCATGCCGTTGGGACTGACCCAATACAGGAGGCGTGTGACGCGCATCCCAAAGTGTTCAAGAAGGGACTCGGAAAATTCAAGGGACCCCCAGTCGCGTTCAACCTGGACCCGGAGGTCCGCCCAATAAGACTCAAACCGCGCAGAGTGCCTTTTGCACTCAAGGACAAGATAGAGGCGGAACTGGACAAATTGGTGGGCCAGGGGATCCTTGTTCCTCTTGATTCCGCGGAGTGGGAAACTCCGATTGTAACAGCGCTGAAGGCCAACGGGGAGGTCCGAATATGCGCTGATTATAAATGTACCATTAATAAGGCGATACGCCCAAATGCGTATCCGGTGCCGGTAGTCAGCCACCTGTTGGCCAGGTTACATGGGGGGAAGTGTTTTGCAAAGCTTGACCTGGCGCAGGCATACCAGCAGCTCTCGGTAACCCAAGCTGCAGCTGCTGCGTAGACGATAGTCACTCATAAGGGGGCGTTCCAGGTGACGCGCCCACAATTTGGCATGAACTCGGCGCCAGGCATCTTCCAATCGCTCGTGGAACGCCTCTTAAAGGGTCTGGAAGGGGTCTTACCATACTTTGATGACGTGTTGATAACGGGGGGAGTGAGTCCGAGTTGGCTGAGAGGCTAGACAAAGTACTGACGGTATTCGAAAAGGCGGAGTTGAGGCTGCGGAAAGACAAATGCGTCTTCTTCGCAAAAGAAGTTGAGTTCTTGGGTTTCCGGGTAACCCCTGCAGGCATCAAACCCTCCAAATCAAAGGTGGCCACCGTTCAAAATGCCCCTCACCCCACCTCCAAGCCCGAATTGCAATCGTTCCTGGGGCTCTTAAACTTCTACCACTCCTTCCTGCCTCGGAAGGCATCGGTAGCAGAGCCGCTTCATAAGCTACTAAAAAAGGACGAGGCGTGGAAGTGGGGCGAGAGCCAGGAGAAGGCATTCAATGAGCTGAAGCAACTCTTATCCTCAGACGCCATATTAACCCATTTTGACCCCAAGAGACCAGTGGTTCTGATATGTGATGCATCCCCAGTAGGGGTGGGGGCGTTTCTGTGCCACGTGTTGGAAAACGGGCGGGAGGCCCCGGTGGCATTCTACTCCAGGTCCCTGTCTAAGGCAGAGCGCAACTACGCACAGACAGGGAGGCGTTAGCGATAATTGCTGGAACGAAAAAGTTCCACGACTTCCTCTATGGCCGCCCCTTTACCATCGTGACTGACCACAAGCCCCTGCTAGGCATTTTTACTGCAGACAAGCCCACGCCACAGATTCTGTCCCCTAGGATGCTCAGGTGGGCCATTTTTTTAAACGCGTACCAAAATGCGCTGGTGTATCGCCCTGGAAAGGACATAAGCCACGCGGACGCCCTGTCGAGGTCACCCCTCCCCCACACAAGCAGCCACGTGTGTGAGGTGGAACAAGACCACCAAGTTCTCATGATAGAGGTCTTAGACTCACCCCCCATAGTGCCCGCAGAGATCGCCAAGGCGACAGGCAAGGACAAGACGTTGGCCCTGGTCAGTTCTTGGGTGCAGAAAGGGTGGCCAACGTCCTCCCCGGCGGCGGAGTTCGCCCCATTTTTTAGGAAAAAGCTAGAACTGTCCTTAGAGAAGGGGTGCCTCCTGTGGGGCCAGCGGGTTATTGTCCCTGAATCCCTGAGAGCTAGGGTGCTTAAGCTGCTGCACGTCAGCCACCCTGGAATTGTTCGCTCCAAGGCACTGGCCAGGAGCTACTTCTGGTGGCCCCAGTTGGACGCCGATATCGAGCACATGGTGGGCACTTGCGTGAGTTGCCAAAGCTCCCGTCCCGAAGAAGCTCGACTTCTGCACAGGGAGTGGGATACGGCAAAGGGGCCGTGGTCCCGCGTACACATTGACTTTGCGGGCCCCTTCAGAGGTTCGCTTTTTCTCCTCATAGTGGATGCTTACTCCAAGTGGTTGGAGGTTATCCCAGTTGCGAACACCTCCTCAGCCGCAACAATTAAACAATTGCGCAGGGTGTTCAGCACGTTCGGTATACCCGACACCCTTATTAGCGATAACGCTAGTTGTTTCACGTCCGCCGAATTCAGGGCATTCACCGACATCAACGCCATCCGGCACATCACCTCTGCACCCTTCCACCCGGCGACGAACGGCCAGGTAGAACGCCTCGTGCGTACCACCAAAGACGCGCTGAGGCGCATGGGCCCCGGGGATTTAAACCTGCAGTTATGTCAGTTTTTGCTGGGATACAGGGTAACCCCCCTAGCGTCAGGGTACTCGCCCGCAGAGCTCCTAATGCGCAGAAAGCTGACTACGATACTGACCAGGCTACACCCTACGAGAGTGGAAGACAGTGGGAGGAACATCGGGGTAGCGGGCACGAAGAGTTTTGAAATAGGCGCCCCGGTTCATTGCAGAAACTACGCTAGCGCAGGGCCAGCCTGGGTTCCGGGTGTAATCATTGGGCAGACGGGTCCCGTGTCGTATTGCGTAGAGACCAGCACAGGTCTACTCTGGAGGCGGCATGCAGACCAACTCCGGCGCCGGGTCTCCGGAAACCAGAGCGCGGGCAGCGCAGAACAGGATTAAACGTTAGGGTTCTCCCCCACCCGTTCAGCCCAAGGGGGAGGAGAGGGGGGCCAGTGGTCCCCACCAAGGGGGGAAGGGTCCCCACCAAGGGGGGAAGGGAATAAGTTTGTCCCCATAGATATCCTGAGGGATACCCCCACAGATTCCCCAGTAGACGATTTTGAATTTGAGTTACAAAACCGGGGGGGGGGGTTTCGGAGTGGTCCCCCACCCATCCAAGCGAGAAGTGGTGTTTTTCGTTAGCCCCCAGTGCCCCCGGTTTTACCACAATGGAGTTTACCCCTACCCCGAAAGCTGCGGAACCGCGGCAAGTCGTTAACGAGTCTCCCTCTCCCATTGCAGGACAAGAGACCAGGGAACACAGAAGTGATAGCGCCCCCGGGACAAGCCAGCCAGCCTTGCGCCCAAAACGCGTTTGCAATAAACCATATTGGATGAAAGACTTCGTCTCATCCTAGGGGGGAGGGATGTTGTGTCTTGAATATTATACCTTTAAGTAATGTAACACTTGAATGAGTGGATATAATAACCACCAGCTGTAACACTGTAACCTTCTGTATTAGGATGCGAGCTAGTGTCCACTAGGGGCAATAGCGAGCGCCCAGCTCACATGGTTCCATCCCTCAAACAACTACAGCGCGGGAAGATTCCCGCCACCACCTCACCTGGACAAGGAGGGCGTGACGGGGAATGACGTCACGCAGACAGTAGCCAATGGGCTATCAAGGAGCCACATTCAAATGTATAGCCACCGTATATATTGAGCTGTTCATCCGCCATTACCACATGTTCCCCGGACCATCATGCAATAAAGATGTGTTAAGCCAACCTTTCGGCTGTTCGTATTGTCTTGGTTCTCATACACCAAAAAGACGCACCCTCATTTTCTCCCCTTTTGGGGGAGAACAAGTGCGTCTTATGGTCCAAAAAATACAGTAATGTAATTTTCTATGAAAAGTTAAATCAAGTCCAACTGGAAAAACAAGCCTATAGAAGGCAAGACTGACCCAAAGCTGACATGGGGATAGTTAAGAGCAAGAGTTTTAAAGAAGGAAATGGAAGGATTTATCTTGGCAGCTCAAGAACAAGTTTTGCCAACAAATTGCTTGAAGACAAAAATACGGCACATATCCAACAATAGCAAATGCTGGCTTTGGAATGAAAAGGTTGAAACAGTAGATCATCTGATCAGTGGATGCAGCAAAATTTCACAAACTGATTATTTGCAATGCCATAACATGGTTGCAAAAATTATCCACCGGAAACTTTGCCAGAAGTTAGGATTTGAATGCAGTAAAAATCATTGGAAACATCAAGTAGAGAAAGTTTTAGAAAATGAGAGGATCAAGATCCTGTGGGACTTTAAAATTCACACAGATAGACATTTGCCTTACAACACACCTGATTAACTATTGTGGAAAAGAAGAAGATCTGGTTTACTGACATTCCTATACCAGGAGATGCACGAATTGAAGACAAACAACTGGAGAAAATATCGTGATTTGCAAATTGAGGTTTTTATTTATTTATTTATTTACATGATTTCTACCCAGCCTTCCTCATCCTGGGAAGCTCCAAGGCAGTTTACATCATAATTAAAAAACATAGATTACCGTTAAACCCTCCACCCACAATACCCTCCCTAATCCCTTAAGAAAAAAACACACATTTTAAAAACTCATGAAAAATAAAAATGGGAAAAATAGAGGGG
Organism: Bradypodion ventrale; assembly: GCA_035047345.1. Classification (NCBI taxonomy): domain Eukaryota; kingdom Metazoa; phylum Chordata; class Lepidosauria; order Squamata; family Chamaeleonidae; genus Bradypodion; species Bradypodion ventrale. Next base: position 29,673,867 of record JAWDJE010000007.1, read on the forward strand.
AATACGAAAAAGTTTAAAATAAAAGATATGAAAAGGGAGGAGGTAGTGGGAAAGGGGAAAGATAAAATCAGACAGGTATGTTATATTATATTATAGGAACAGGCCAGGTTTATATCAGCCAACGGGACTGGGCCATCACAGCTGTCGGGCCCCACACTCGCTGGCACAACCAAGTCTTAAGGGCCTCCCTAAAGGGGAGTAGCTCTGTCTGGAGGTGCAGTTCAGGTGGTAAGAGGTCCCACAGGGCCGGGGTAGTCACAGAAAAGGCTCTTCTCCTGGTCCCAGTCATGTGCGCTTCTTTTGAGGAAGGGACCATCACCGAGCCTCTCCGGTCTGCCCTTGTAGGACAGGCGGAATACCTCGGGGTGACGCGGTCCCTTAAGTATCCCGGCCCACTGCCATGTAGGGCTTTAAAGGTCAAAACCAGCACCTTGAATTGCACCCGGAGGCACACCGGTAACAAGTGCAGCTCCTGGAGCAGTAGTGATGCATGAGCATAATGCCCACGCCCCATTACCACCCAGGCAGTCGCATTCTGGACCAGCTGCAGCCTCCGAATGGTCGTCAAGGGCAGCCCCATGTAGAGCACATTACAGTAATCCAATCTGGAGGTGACCAGAGTGTGAGTGACCATAAACAAGGCATCCCAGTCCAGGAGCGGGCGTAATTGGAAGATAACACCTAGTTGTGCAAAGGCCCTCCTGGCCACAACTGCCACCTGCTCTTCGAGCAGTCGTCATGAGTCCAGGAGGACCCCCAGGTTATGCACTGGATCTGTCTGGGGCAAAGATGCCCCATCCAGAACCAAAGCTGGTAGCTCCTGGGATAACGTGGGGCCCCAAACCCACAACCACTCAGTCTTGCCGGGATTCAGCTGAAGCCTGTTGTCCCCCATCGAGACCCGAACAGCCTCCAGACACCTGGTTAGGACTTTGACTGCATCACTTGGGTCCCCACGAGCTGAGAAGTACAGCTGAGTATCATCTCACCCCATGGGAATGAATGACCTCACCACATCTAGCTTGAGCGTCTAAGGAGAAAGAAATCTGTTGTTGTACCCATAGTGATCGGAGCCCTTGGAGCAATACCTAAAGGACTCCCTAGATCAGGGGTTCTCAACATTTTTAAGCTGTGGGCCGGACCATGCCCCCTCAGACAGCTGAGTGGGCCAGACTAGTGGTTTCCCCTGCTATAAACACTGCTGTAAAACACATCTGTGCCTGTCATAAACACATTTATGACAGCCACAGGCACATTTACAACAGCTGCGGGTGCATTTATGCCTGTCGTAAATGTGTCCGCTTCCAGTGGTGGCAGCGGCGCAGGCTTCATGAAATGGTACTGTGGGTGGGGGCCAGCCCACTGTCCATAGGTTGAGATTCCCTGCCCTAGATATTTGGAAACTTTGGACTTATTGAACTTGAACATCCTAACTCTCCAAAAAAAAAAAAACAACTCTACTAGTAACTGCATATATACTCAGATGTTACCTTAACAGTTCTTAGATCCTTGGTTAGGGCTTGAACTATTAATTTTATTCTGGTCCTCGACTGTAAATCAAATGGTTGATTTGTATCCAATAATAATAAAAGCCCTGGTAGCACAGTGGTTAAATTGCTGTACTGCAGCCAAAACTACTGACATGAGTTCAATCCTGATGGGACTCAAGGTTGACTCAACTTTTCATCCTTCTGAGTTCAGTAAAATGAGTACCCAGCATGTTGGGGCAAAATGCTAATTACCTTGTAAACCACTCAGACAGTGCACTAAGCACTATGGAGCAGTATATGTGTAATTGCTATTTCTATTGCTACAACAATTACAACAAATGCATTACTTTCTCTTCCGAGTCTTTGGCAAACTTTGAATAATCAACACTTCATATTTTTTATATTATTGGGTTACATTCCAATGCATTGGTGCAGATAATCAAACCATTTTCAGAATTAGGACAACATGTATTTACTACAAAGGATTAACAAATAAATCAAATGCTCTAGCTACAATTTAGCACTTGATAACAAGCCCTTTTCTCTTAATGACTGAATAGAGCCATTATTACTGTGCCAACCTAAATCTGGTCTTCTAATGCAAAATTATCTGAAAGGGAGGGGGAAAACAAATTACAGAGAGTATTAATAGCAATTACTTAAAAGAACATTGTAGGATTCAATTAATAAGAACACTGGCTTTTCCCTTTGTGACTTCTGAAATAGCATGCAAACTTGAAGGAACAAAAATAGAAAATGTACTTTTCTCTTGCAAATTAACTGAAACCATCCAGCTGAATACTGGATTGTGAAGGATTTAAAAATAACATGTGTCCTTCCATAGTTTACCCTAAACTGATGCAGGACTGAAAAAAATGAGAATTTTGTGTCCCAATAACAATAGAAAAACTAAGGTATAAGATTTTTTTCTTCCTAAAGCAACTGGCCTAGCAAGGAGAAGTTGTGGTGTTATATTCTGCCCTAGAGATTAATTAGTCACACTTTCTATTTTCTGTTTGCCATGCTAAAGAACATAATTTAATCATCTCCATGGCAAACCATGTTAGACAATAGCAAACCAAGCTATGAGTTAGAATAATCTTAGTTTTAACCCTTGATTTAGAAAGGGTGTTTTGAACAATGATCACGAAGTGTATAGTATAGAAAGAAAACCTCCACCAGTCAACAGAGACATCCAGGATTCTTGTGCCTTGGTGCTGAGATCTAACCTAATTAGCTCTTTGAAATGGTGTCACTGCTAGAAACTTAAACACCATCTTAAGCATGGTTTGTAGCTTATAGTTTTTTTGTTTTTAGATGTACTAGAATTGGAACCCACTGTTCTTTTCATTTTGCTTGGGCAACATCTGCTACACTTGCACTTTGGACAAGAAGGCTTCTCAACTGAAGCTCAACCTTCAAGTCTGTAATCATCACTCAGATGTTGTTACTCCCATCACTAAATCTTGGAGGAAAGAAGTAGGTAAAAAGACACCACATCACCATTTGATTAATTTACTTGATGCCTCTGCTTTGCTGAGATAAGTTAAGAGTTTTTAGAAAGATCCGACCCTTTAGGATAGGTGGAAATAGGGAAGCTGTAATCATAACATGCTGAAAGACAGCCTGTCTTCATCATCTGCTCAGAAATGATGGATAGTTTGTCTTTCTATAGATTAGCAGATGGACTGAAAATTAACTTGTTATTCCTACAACTTTATTTTAAAAACAAGCTAAAATATTCTGGGTTGAATGTCAAAGTGCCTCTTAACAATCTGAATTTGGTTGATTAATAATCGATTCACAAACTATGCACAAAACAAAAGTGAAAAGAAATTTCAGGAAACTAAATTTCTCGTCTCTTCTTGCCTGGTCTTCAAAGACCCATGAAAATGCTATACATAAGATCAGGAGACCCACTGAATGGTTTGGTTTGTGGAATAAAGGGGGAAGAAGAAGAGTGAAATGGGAAAAAATGGATAAAAGCTTTCCCATTCTTTCGAAGGAGTCCCTACTGCCCTTAGCACACAAAAAATTCCATCTGTATAGTACCTGTATTATGGGAGACACTGCTTCCATTCTGATATCTTTTCAAACTGTTGAGGAAGAGTGGAGCAGGGAAAAGTAGGTTCCTGGAACCACATTCTACCAGTTGATCTTTGACATCATACACCCTGTTTCCAAACATCTGCTTAACCTCTCAAACATACCAAAAGTGGCTGTCAGACTTGTAAGATGAATACAGGGATGACCAGCATCAGTGAAAGTACTGAAGAAACAAATATAACCTCCACACAATACTGTGGCAGTTATATAACCTGACAACCCAGGGATTTGCATGGCAAAGCCCACAAGGAAGCATGATGGTCCCCAAGTGGATTAAATCCCACTTGAATCCATCTTGATGGAGGGCAGCAGCTTCATCATTACAGGCCTGGGGCTGATGAGGACTTTGTGTGCCAAAAGGGCTCAGAACCAGAAAGTAACTTGTGGAACTGGATTAGTGGTATGGGTGTCACACTGCAATGTGGAAGGCAAATGGAAGGCTGCTGCACTATATTGTTCCCAAGAAAATCTTCATGGCTGATCACCATGATGATAACTAATATTTGGAATCAGATACAGCACTTGAAAAATAGGAAGATTTTAAGTGAGACTCACTTAAAAAACAGGATATAAATACCTCAAGTAAATATATGTCACCATTTCAATAGCAATCTATAGAATATATTACAATTCTCATTTCATCCTACCAGTGAAATTTCACTGACAGTGATTGCCTAGGGACGAGTATTCATTGCCTCCTAATATATGATTATTATTTTTTTAAGCATTTTTCCCTAGTAGAACAATATTACTGTCAAAAGTACAGTCATTTTTGCATGTATGTTTTCATTGGAAACTACACAGAAAAAATCAGGGAAGTGTTAATATTGAAGCATCATTGTGCTTTAATGTTTGTAATTATAAATTAAGTAAGTTTAAATTTAAATATGCATTAAATGAATGTCTCTGAATCTCCAATTCTTTTTTTCTGAGTATGATATTTACAGTGCATTCTTACAAATGTTTACTCAATCATAAGTTCCACTGTTCAATGGGTCCGGGTCCTTGGTAAGTAAGTTTAGGACTATAATAAAGAAATAACTTCAACTGAATTAAGTCAGTGTATATTATAGTCAAGTGCTCAGGAGATGCTAAAGTCTTCTTATAGCACCCATTAATATTTTGACCAAGTTTGCCTTACACCATGGTTACAGATCTCTAAAAAACATTGTCTGCTGCTGCTCCATGGGAAGACCTTGGAGAAGGTAGGAAACAAGAGACTGGAAAACATCTGAGAAACATGGAAGCAGAGAAATAAGTATTTGCCTCACTCAAATTCATTCTTTCTTTCTTAAGCCTGCACTTTAGCAAAGTATGCATATATTTAGCTACAGTAGGTTTTATTAGTGAGCTTTATAAGATTTCAACTGATAGTTATTAAGTACAAAAGTAATGTTGAACTTTATATTCATATGTATTTAGCTTCAGCTACCATGTTTTTTGGACCATAATACGCACTCCCCCCAAAAAAAGTGGGGGGGGGATGCTGTGCAGCAAGGCTGTTGCAAAAGAAGACCTCCACTGCCACCGCCACAGCAGTTCTGGGGCTGGGGAAAGAAGAGCTGGGGAAAGAAAAACATATGTTCGGCAGGCCATTACCACAGGTGGCCACAAGAGGGCGCAATTCACAATTTCCCATTTAAATGTATCGGAAATCAATTGCTTGTACAGTATTCTAAAGCTTTTCTGTTTGTGTGTTCCCAATGCATTTCAGTAGGAAACCAAACCTGTGTATAAAAAGAAAGGGTTTCATTTACCTTTCTTGCCTTTGTCCCTGCTCCATGTGGTCAAAATAGAGGGGGAAGCCATGCTTCCTGGTTGCAGGGAGAGCAAGAGGCAAGGCTAGAGCATCGCTTCCTGCCTCAGTGCAATTGGCTTGCCCACCCATTTCCCCTGCAGCACCAGCACTGGTTGGTGGTGCAAATAGAGTACTATTTGGTTCAGGATATTTTTTTCTTGTTTCCTGCTTTAAAAACTGGGTGCGTCTTATGGTCAGGTGCATCTTATGGTCCAAAAATATGGTATATAAAAACATAATATTTTTCATTTAAAAGTTAAGAGTCCAAATGTAGCTGCCTCGTTGTTCATGCACAGATGAATTGTGTGCTCCATGCCATTGGCAAGTAAAAAATCACTGAAAAAAATCTTACTGTGATAAAGCCTGAATTACCATTCCAAGATACTGTACTACTTACTGTTAATGTCATGAAGCTGTACAAACTCTTCTTTCTATAATCCTCCTGTGTCACATCAAGCTAATTCTCTACTGAAATCTGAAACTGTATGTGCAGGTCCAGTCCACGGAGAATAATATGAAAAGGATTAGGTTTCAAAGAAAAAAAGTTCATATCTCGGTAGAATCAGACCTTGGGAGGAGGGTTTTTTAATTTAAAATTATTAAGTGACAGAATCTGACACCCGCCATGGCTACTGCACACAACAATCCAAGACATTTCCAAACCCAAGATAGGACTGCCTACTAACGTAGTATGACACATTAGTAGGCACTATTGCTCTGTGTTAGGTACTTGGATCTTCTGCTCAGATAATGTTTTCATTTTCTTAAATTACATTCCATGGGAGATGAGTGACATCAGCAAAAGCAGCACTTTTTCCATTCAACCCATCTATGAACAAAAAAGGCTGCAGCGATGTGAGGAAAATGTTTTGCAAGTCAGAAGTGTTAGCAATTTCCATTTTAAGAGACCAAGGAACAAAGATTTCTGACCTCTTGTTCTGCTAATAAAATTGGCAATCACTTTGTTAGGTTTTGTAGTTGAATTTCCAGCAATCACCTTACCAACTCATTTGCATTTTAATTATATTTCCTGGAGAGAGTGTAACATCTGTTTTATTTCATTCCATAAAATGACTATATTCTATACTCCATCCTTATTCTTACCCCAAGTGCTCTTTTATTTGGCAGCCAATCTAAATTATAACAGAAATTACAATTTACATTAAAAAGTCAGTAACCCACATTTGTAGAATAAAGCACATCTCCAACAATATATTAAAAAATGATCACCCAAATGAGAAGGCACGTTTTTTTGCTGTAATCCTTCCTATTTCTGTTCTGATACCTCCTAAACAACTGCAGGAAATTTTAATGGTACTTTCTTTTCATAGTTCTTCTAAATGAGGGCAGCAACATCCTTTTAGTATAGCGACATAGGAAGGAATCCATTTTATGGTAACTGTAGACTGCTCCGGGTGCCCACAGGTGCATGGACACCAGTAGTGTAAATTCCCCAGGCCATGCCCACTTGGCTGGCCATGCCCACACCCTATCACAGACCATGGTATGGCCGGCCATGTGGGTGTGGCCTACAGAGTTAGCCATGCCCACAGAGTTAGCCACACCCAGGGTGGGGGTAGTAAAGAGAATTGCAGCACATCACTGCATGTATGTATGTGTGAAGTTTAATTCAATGGTGCCATTCTGCCAAGGAGTCATTTGACTGTTGAAGTTGTTGCTATTAGTGGCACTAAAGTGGAGTTGAATCTTATTCCCCTCTGCAGTTTTCTGTGCTCTTTCAAAACCTGCTCTAGAAAGCTGGGGAATCTTCTGGAAACCTTTTCTGGCACAAAATGGAGGAAGGAAGGCAAAAAGGGGACAGGAAAAAAGTGTACCCTGGCACAAGGTTCAGTGTAGACCTATATGTTATTAGATATATCTATACCTATAAAAAGAGCCCTTAACCATTGGGTTCGTTCAAAGGCTCCCGCACCAGGCCCAACCATCCCCGACCTAGCCTTCCACACTCATTGTAACCCCTGCCTTCCCAGTGCCGCGGGGTTTTGGTGGTAGTCAGTGGGGCAGCAGCCCCACGAACGCGACCAACAAAAAAAAGAACTATGATCCCCAGAGTCCTCTGTGCTACGCAACCCCTCAGCCAATCAGGCTGAGGGATGCGAGCACAGAGGAGGCTGGGAAAGCGCGGCATGCTGACTATAAAAAAAACGCCAGGAGGGAAAGACTTTTAAAGACCCAGCCGGAGCCAGGAGGTAAGCACGGTCAGTGGGGGTTAGGGAGTGGGGTGTGTGGCCCCAGTAACCATGCCAACCACCACCACCCCAGGCCCACCACCTAGCCCCCACCCTTCCTAACCCCCACCGACCGCGCTTACCTCCTGGCTCCGGCTGGGTCTTTAAAAGTCTTTCTCTCCTGGTTCGGCTTTCTACGTCTTGGCCTCGCTTCTCTCTGGGTTGGCTGGGGATGAAAGTTCTGTTCCCAGCCAACCCAGAGAGATGCAACGCCTCTCCGTTACGTAGATTCCTTCTCTCTGGGAGGCAAAGGTGCCTTTGCCTCCCGAAGAGAAGGAATCGCTTCTCTCTGGGTTGGCTGGGTTCCGTTCCCAGCCAACCCAGAGAGAAGCAAATCCTTTCATTCCCAGCCAACCCACAGAAAACTCTCTCTCACTCACTCACTCACTCTCTCACTCTCTCACCCACACACACACACCCACACCCACACCCACACACACACACACACACACACACACACACACACACACACACACACACACACACACACACACACACAAATGGGAAATACTACCCACACACACACACACTGCGGAACAACCCCCTAACAACAAACTTTCTCTCCAATCATACTTGCACACATCCTATTCGCCTGTCTCCTCTGTCTGACTGTCTCCTCCCCTGTCCCTCACTCTATCTAACTCACTAGGGCCCTCTGGTGGTCTACTCTATCTGTCAGTCTCTCTTCCTCTCTCACTCTCACTCTCTCTCTCACACACACACTGCTTCTCTCTCTCTCTCTCTCTCTCTCTCTCTCTCACACACACACACACACACACACACACACACACACACACACACACACACACACACACACACACACACACACACACACACGACACTCCTGCCTTGCCAGGAATTTTTAATGTGTGTGTTGGTGGTTGGAGTGGTATTGTATGGGTGGTGGTGGTTGTGCACACCCAAAACCACACCTAACCACCAACACACACATTAAAAATGCCTGGCTGGCCGGGCACAAATATGCTAGTATTTCTTAAAAGAGCTGTGTCAAAAAGTATACATTGGGCTTTCCATCAATAATAGAGATGTAGGGGAGAACATTCATACTTTAAAATATTATAGGATAGGAAACATTGTAGAAATTTTGAGAGAAAAGGACACTTGTTGAGAAAGACAGCAAAATGAGCTGTTTCTTCTTTCCTGAACCTCTGTTATTCCAGGAACATTACAGAAAGAAATGGCTACTACTGAGTGAATACCAGTAAGAACACCAATAATATTAAAGAAAAGACAAATAACTTATTATTAACCTGCCAACTTTCCCGTCAAATTTACAATCTCATTAATATTTCCAGATTTTTTCTTAAGACATAGAGAGAAACATCATTAAAATGGCTGGTTCAACATCTTCAAATGGGGAAGTAAACAGTGGATTGGGCAGTGTTCATTAAGCACTCCTTAAAACACTTTGGAAATACAGGTTATTAAGCAAACATACTTTAGTGTCACAAAATAACGATGACCATGGGAACTAATGCATTTATACAAATTGAGCTAAGGTTATAACCCCTTCCAATATTTTCCCCTAAAATGCTAACTGGAAAAAAATAATAAACCTGTTTTTCCCACCAGGTAAGTTGAATATCAAGAAACTTGGAAGTCTGAATGAAATAGAATTTGGTGTTGTTCTGGAAAACTAGATTATGTAGTCAATATCTGAGAATGACTGGTTGAGAGAAAAGGTGTAAGGCTGCTGTAAATTAGGGGGGGTGACACCTGCAACTTAACTCGGCTGGAAAAGAACTTCCAGAGCAAGATGGCTGGACTTGGAAAGATGCTTTTAGCTTTGAGATGAAAAAGAGGCACAGACAGAAACTACCTTTGTCTTAGTGAAGGATTGAGGGAACTCAATGCCTGATTGGAAGATATTCTGAAGAGTTCAGATGTTAAAGTTTATGGTATAAAGATGGGGTCAGATGTTACTTTGCTTAGTTCTCTCTCATAGATACACTATGCTCACTTGTTGCTATGCCGTACAGTGTAAGATCTGAGACTATGATGAAACTATGCTAGAGTGTAAGTAGTAGGCAGTTTAGCTTATTTTCCTGTTTTATTTTTTTACAATATTTTTATACCACTTTCCTCACCCAGGGGTGACCCAAAGCAGTTCACGTTAAATAAAAACATCAGATAAAACCCCTATCTGTAAACCGCTTTGGGTCACCAATAGGTGAGGAAAGTGGTATAAAAATATACTAAACTAGCATAGGTTGCCTGGCGTTGCCAGGCTGTTATAAACTGTGATCAGCTTTTTGGTTTTTTTTGTGGATTAAGAACAAAGGATTATATAATTGTTTCAAATTGTTTTATTTAACCAAATAATGTCTTAGTTTGTGGGGGTTTTTTTTGTTAATAGTTGTACCATTGGTAATATTTTTTAAAATGTGAAATTACATGTTTTTTACATTCAATGTTTTTAAACTCTGTTTAGATCTTTTGGGTTTTTATTTAACTTAAAACTCAACACAGGATGTTAGAAATCTTTTTATTTTATTTATTTAACATATGATTGATATTTGTGTAAATGTTTGATTCATTGTTATGTTTTTGACTTGTTTTTACTCTTGTGGCCTCTAGGTGGGGCTGTTGTGTGTTTTTGAGTTGTTTTTACTATTCTGCCTTGCAGGTGGAGCTGATAGTGGTTTTGGTTTCGTTTCACGTGTTTTTTCTCTCCTGGCCTCTGGGTGGGGCTTCTTCCGGTAAGTAGTAGTCTTTGTTTCTTCATTTTTGTTCCAGTGTGTTCTCTGGTTTTCTTTCTTCTGGGGTTTTTCTTTGTTTTGTTTTTGGTTGGGTTTTAGGTTTGTTTAATTGGTTTAGTTATTTCTGGTTTTGTTTAATTTTTCTTATTTCGTTGTTGTTTATTTGTGTAATTTGTTGTTGTTTGTGTAACTTGTGGTTTTTTTGTGTTGTAGTTAGGTGTTTTGTATGTGCTTTTGTGCTATTGTGGGTGTTTGTGTTTGTGTATTTTGTGGTTTTTTTGTTTATTAATGGTTTTTTAATTATTGATTTAGTTTTGTTTTATTACTTTTTAAATTAATTTTGGTGTTTGTTTTTAGTGTTTACTTTAGCGTGAAGAACGGGCTGCCTGTCGGTTCCTCTTTTCCCCATTGCTGCTTCGAATTTTGGTTTCAATGCAGCAATGGGGGAAAGGAGGAGGAGGCAGTCAGGCCGCTCTTCCCTTCAGGAAGGTTCGTTAGGTAGGTCGGGGGAGGAGGAGGAGGCAGAGAAGAGCTATCTCTGCCTAAAGATGGTTCTCTCCTCTCTGTGTCCTTTTTCTCCTGGCTTACCTAACCGGAGATGGGCAGGCAGCAATCCATAAGGGGTGGTGCTCTTCCTTGCGGATTGCTGGCTGCTGCTTTTGTATTCAGAAGTACAAAGTCATCAGCCAGTCATCCGCCAGGGAGGGTGCTTCTCTTGACGAACTGTTGCCTGTTTTTGTTTTTGTTTTGGGGGGTTCCACCCCGGCTCAAATTTCCTTGAGGCCAGCGGTGGTCTTGCCATGTCTTTGGCGGGGTAGCATGGAGGAGAGGGAGTCCCTCTTCTCCTCGTTGCTCCGGGAAAGAAGGCCGGCGGGTGTCTCGCGGTGGTGTTTTGTTGCTTTTTGTTTTGCGAGGCTGTGAGGCGCTACGTCTGCCTGTGGCGGTCTTGCATTCACGTTGCGTTTTGTAATTTTATTTTTCACGCGCCGGCTTTCTCAGTGTTCTGCGTGCTCACAGCATGCAGGACGCTGGGACTTGTAGTTTTGCGTTTCTGGTTTGCGTTCATGCAGCGGTTTTTTTTCTGCGGCTCAATTTTAATTGGCCATGCCGCGTTTCCCAATGTTATTTTTGCTCGCGCCTCTCAGCCTGGTTGGCTGAGGCGTGGCACAGAGAACGTTGGGATTTGAAGTTGTTTCCCTTTGTTCGTGTCTGTGCGGCTCTTGCCCCACTGGTGCATTTCTCAACCCTTCAGTAACCTCCGTACCGGGTTCAGGTGAGTGCAGGAGGCTCGGTACAGGATAGGATGGGCGGGTGCAGAAACGTATAGCAAGTTCCAATGGTTAACTCTTGGATTTATAGGTATAGATAAATAAATAAATAAATAAAAATGATATAATACAATAAAAACCACCTTTACCCTCCCTCCGCGCACATTCTTGTGTGTGCGCTCTGAACTGATGCTGCTTTAGATTTTTAATGATTATTTTTGCTCCAGAATATTTTGGATGTCATTTGCCACCCAATCCACCCAAGAAGCAAACAGGCGACCATTTCTTTTGGTGAAAACATGGCCCACTTTATTGGAACTTTAGCAGATTAAAATACAATATTAACACGACCTGCAATGGTGTTGCCCTGTAAGATTTTCTTATATTGTGTCGATGCTATATACATATGTTGTATTTTTGCTATGATTGTTAAATGTTTTGTTGTTTGAATTTATACACTGTATACTGTATTTATTTTTGCTGTAGCTGCCTTGAGTCACACTTGTGCTGAGTAAGTCAGGGTATAAATTTAATAAATAAATGGGACATTGTAGTGGGTAAATGGTCAGCTCTTTATGGGTATCCCTACCCATGTCGTCATAACTAATTACAACAACGTAGGGAGGGTTGACCTCTCCCTACCATACCTTCTTAAATCATTACTTGATATCAGGCTCGCCAGCCTGGTATCCCAATTTGTAATTGAGGGTTCCTTTGCCAGCCAGTAGATGCCTCCAGCGCCTATGCCTTTCTGGCCGACAAATGAACCCCCATTACCCATAATCAATTAAGCATAATTTTGATCACCATTTACCACACTACTGCCCACATTGGTGGCTTACAAATATTACCTCGGTTTCCCCCTCGTAAGTATGGAAAGGGCAAAAAACATCACCACACTGGCCAATTAGTGATGAAAAAATTCCCTCTCAGCCCTAAAGCGACTATCAAAAGATCATACTTAAGAAAATGGAGGGGGGAAGTGACGTAATGTCGGGCTGAGCAGAAGGGACCTTCTGTTCTCTCTCAAAGGTGGGCCACTAAAGGTGGATTTAAATGAAGAAATCCTTCTAAAAATGTTTTAAAAAGCAAGGTGAAAGTTACCTGATGTGAGACAGTCTCAAAAAATAATTTTTTGGAGAAGCAGCAGGTCAGATTACTGGAGGATAGCAAGGTAAACAATTGGAGTGGAGACGCTGTGCTGTGATTAGAAGGCAGCGGGGGGGGCGCTTGAAGAGGGAGGGGAGAGTGGAAATTCTACTCCTCTCTTTAATTCGAGAAACAAAGGCGCTTGTTGGGCCTCTTCACTCTTGAACGATGACGTCTAAGAGGTGACCTGACTGAAGTTTATAAAATCATGCACGGTGTGGACAAAGTAGATAAGGAAAAACTGTTTTCCCTATCGCATAACACTAGAACTAGGGGACACTCCATGAAACTTTTGGGTACTAGTTCTCAAACAAATAAGAGAAAGTACTTTTTCACCCAGAGGATTACTGGTCTATGGAACTCCCTGCCAGAAGAAGTGGTGACAGCTGTCAGTCTTGACAGCTTTAAGAAAGGATTAGACAAGTTCATGGAGGACAAGAGTATCAATGGCTATAATTATGGATACTTAAGGACAACCTCCGGGTTGGAGAGATAGGCAGTATATCTCTCAATATCATTTCCAGGGAATCCTAAGCAGGTGAAGGCATCTGCTTGGGAATACCCTGAAGGAAATGGTGAGCCACTGTGTGAGACAGAATGCTGGACTGGATGGGCTGTGGCCTGTTCCAGCAAGGCTGTTCTTATGTTCTTGTTCCCCGAGCCTTGAATTTGGACGGAGGAGGATTGTGGAGACAGAAGCAAGTGATTGAAAGCAGAAGGAGACGACTGGCAATGGTAAGTCCAGCAGGAGCGAGAGTCATGGTTGGCTGGTCTCACTGGCACTGAAGTGGATTTTGGTCTCTCTCTGGAACGGAGTGGAATGGACTAAGGAGGGAGGAGAGATTGTGGACCTTGCATTCTGTCTGAGTTACTACTGTTACTACCTAACAGTTTGAGTTAAGTTCTGTTGGTTAAAATGGATTGAAGAAGGGTGTAAAACTTCAATAAATGTGGTGGATTCAGATGCTGCCGTGCTGTGGTTTGCAGTTAAAATGGTGCTGCAAGATTGAGAGTGGAATGGAATGGAATTTGAGCTTGTGCGCAGTTAAGAAAAGTTCTCTTTGCCTGACCTTATTAACTGAGATTGGGAACAGCTGGAAGATAACCAACTGAACTAGGTTTTGTTTTTTGCAAGTCTTTTTGTGTTTTTGCTTTAACCGCGAAGATTGTAAAGTGACATAGACGGAGTGGATTTACTTAAAAGGGGAGCCTATATGTGCACATGATTTTTTCTTTCCTTTCACTTACTTTTTGGAAAGGAATTTTTTCCTGGTAGCTACGGCTGGAGTGAGTGGAGTGAGAACGGACACTATAAGAAAGAAGATATTCTATCTCTATGTGGTTGATTCAAGTTATTTTGTTTTTATTATTCATTGATAGAATTCTCATTTTTGGCCGTTACTCAATTGGCTCATTTGTAAGGGAAAGAACTTCATCAAATAGAGAATAATCAAGAGAACACCCAAGTTTCGACTGTTGAACTTTTTTTTTAACTTTTAATTTTTAATTTTGTTCAGATGGAACAGGCCTATTGATATAATTTTTGGCGGTTAAAGCAATTATTATTATTTTTATCTTTATTTTTATTTTTTAGTTTTAAAATTTTTAAATTATTATTTTTAAATCATTTTTTTAAATTATTATTATTTATAAAAAAAAATCTTTTCTTTTTTCTTTTTCCTTTTTTCTCCATTTTTTCACTTTTTTCTTTTCCCTTTCCCTTTCCCCTTCTTTTTTTCCTTTTTCTTTTTTTCTCCCCTTTTTTCTATTTCTATTTCTCTTTTTCTTTTTCCTTTCTTTCTTCTTTTTCTATTTATTTATTTTCTCCTTTTTAAATATAAAAGTACAGTTGGTATTACTTTCCTATTTTTCTCTTCATTGATGGAGCTCAATATAAAGGGTTTAGAGGTTTGATATTATTTTAATGAAGTTTTTTGAGTTTGTATATGAGCTGTAATTAGATTTTTAAGTGGATGAGTCGGCATGGTCGTGGTAAAGATAAAGAGAAGAAAATAGCTTGGTCAAGAGACAGGGAGACATCGTCCAATAGAAGTTATAAAATGCTGGTTCAGTTACAAGAGGACTCTAAAGATATGAAGAAGACATTAGCTCAAGAGGTAAAAGATGCAGAGGAACAGGAGAAAGTGAAAAAGATGTTACAACAACAGCAGCAACAAAAGTTAATACAAGGTATGCTTGTTGAAGCAACAGTAACACCAGCAAAGAAATTAGTGACAACTATACTAACATCACCGACAACAGCATCTATGGTACCAGTGACAACAACAACAGCTCCAGTAATAAAGACAATAAAGACAACAGTACCTACACCACCGGTGACAACAACAACAGTCTCAGTAACAAAGATGACATCCACATCAATGGTAGCAGAAACAACGACTACGATTACTACAACAGCAATGTCTACAGTATCAGTAACAGCAATAACTACAACATTAGTAGCAATGACCCCAATCACAGCAACTATGGCAGGTGGTACAGTAGCATCTGGTGCCATAAGGAAAAGCCCTATGGGGCCTAAGAGCGAATATGAATTGCTTTTTGAAAAGTTAGTAGGAATGGAGTCATTAAAGATGGACAGAAGCAAATGGGAGCAATGTCTGATAAATTTGATAAAAGATTTGATGATATAGAAAAAGGACAAGTTACCTTAAAGAAAGATCAAGAAGAAATCAAAAAAGAACAGAAGGAAATTAAATTAGAGGTTAAGATGTTGAAAGAGAGAGAGAAGATGAGAGAAACTAAGGTGGATCTTCTGGAGAAACGTGTTGCAACAATGGAGGAGCAGATGAGACGTCCGAACATAGTGATCCGTAACTTTCCTAAGAAAAATCCAGACATGTTAAGAGATAGGATTTTGGAGTGGTTAAACGGCATGGCGATGGAGTACAGTTATTCTTCAGAAGACATTGTAAGTCTGTATCATCTCGGACAGAAGAGAGGGAGATCCGCTCCAAGGAATGTGTTGTTAAAATTTGCTTGTACAGTAGATAAGATGAGATTAATGGCCCATATTAAACAAATGGGTTCAACAGTTTTGAAGATTGATGGAGCAGATGTTGAAGTTTACAATGACATTGCACAGGAGGAAAGAATTTGGTGTCAAACTATGAAACCTATTACAAAATATTTGATTGGTAAAGGTATTAAATATAACTGGAAATTTCCAAAAATGTTGACTTTTTGGCACCTAGGTAGGAGATATGTTGTGAGGGAGAATGCTTTTGTATTCGATATACTTGTTGAGGCTAAATTACTGGAGAATGATACTCAAGAATGGGAATTATTGAAGCAAGAACTGTTAACATCCGGTGGCTTACATTTTGGTGGACAGGAGGATGATAATGTGCCTGAGGGAGCAGAGGGAGGGACTTAGTGATCTTCAGCTCCCATTGACGTGCTTCCCCCCCTTCCCCTCTTTGGTTATCAAAGGCCTCTTTTTTCTGGAAAAGTGGGGAGAGTAAAAATTTTATTTTATTTTATTTTCTTGGGTTTTTTGTGTTATTGTTTTTCCTTGTTTGAAAATTATTGTTTCATTAATGTCTAGGGTAAGAGGTTTAGTTAAATGCACTAGCCATGAGGATCATGTTAGAAATGAAAGGATTGAGGTAAAAATTTCTCATGCAGTTTATTAAGATGTTGACATGGAATGTGAAAGGTACGGGTTCCCAAGTTAAATGTAAAAGATTACAAGCAGCTCTTAGAAAAGATCATCCAGATATAATTTTTTTACAGGAAACACATCAAAAATCAGAAGATACCAACAAATTATTTCTGGGTTGGATACAGATATATGAAAAAGCATATGGAACTTCTAAAGCAAGAGGGGTGGCAACACTGATTTCAACCAGATTGGGTTTTGTTTTGACTAAGAGTATTTCTGATCCGGAAGGTAGGTTTTTGATTGTAAAGGGTATAATAGACGATGAAGAAGTGACTTTGGTGAATATATATGCTCCAAATGAACATCAAGATAAGTTTTTAGACAAGGTATATCGAATTTTGGAAAAAGAAAAGACGGTTAAAATGATAGTAGCAGATGATTTTAATTTAATTCGGTCTAGTATGGATTGCACTAACATAGATAGGAACAAAATGGGATCAAAAATGAAGATATTAGATCATTGGATAAAACCTTTAGGGTTAAAAGATGTGTGGAGAGAATTTAAAGGAACAGAAAGAAAATATACATATTTTTCACATGTATACAATTCATATTCTAGAATAGACTATTTTTTTTGTTACTGAAAATATATTTAAGAATATGGAAGAAATAGATATTGGAATCAGACCATGCTAAACTTTTAATGCAATTGGGAATTGGGAAATCAGAGAGGGGGAAAAGTAGTTGGAGATAGGATTCAAAATTGTGTAATGGGCCTGTAAATAAGGAAAATATGGAAAAAGTTTTGAATCAATATTGGCAATGGAACGATTCAGGTGAAGTAACATATAACGTAGTGTGGGATGCTATGAAGTTGGTTTTTAGGGGAGAATGTATTAAACTAAATAGTATAAGAAATAAACATTTAAAGGATAAATATGAGAAAATTGAAAGAGAAATTGGACAACTTCAGGAGGAACATATAAGAACAGGGAAGAAAGAAACATTATTAAATATCCAGAAATTGAGAAAAGAACAGATCGGCAAGGACATAGAAAAAGTTAAAAAAGATTTGATATATTTAAAAAGGGAATATTTTGAATATAGCAACAAGAATTCAAAATCATTAGCTAGAGCTGCGAAAGAAAAGAGTGTTAGAAGAGAAATTGGCATTTTAATAAACCAACAAGGAGTGAGATGTAACAAAACAAAGGAGAAGGTGGAAATAATAAAAGATTTTTATCAAGATTTATATTCTAAAAAAAAAAATAAGAGTAGAAAAATTAAGGGATTGTTTGGATAAATGGAAGGGAATCAGAATAAGGGAGGAGCATAAAAATAGAATGGAAACACCAATAACAGAAAAAGAGATAAGAGATTGAAAAGTGGTAAGGCGCCTGGCGAGGATGGATTCCCAGCGGAATTTTATAAACAATTTAAAGAATTGTTTTATAAACAATTTAAATGATTGGTAATACCAAGACTCCTGAAGCTGTTTAATTATATATTGGATGGAGGTTTATTACTGACTTCATGGTATAGATCAGTAATTGCTTTGATTCCTAAACCAGGGAAAGATTTGAATAAGATAGAGTCTTATAGGCCAATCTCATTGATTAATCAAGATGCAAAAATTTTTACTGCAATATTGGTGAATAGACTAAATGAATTCATGAAGGAATATATAAATAAGGATCATGCTGGTTTTCTGAAAGGTAGATATATGGCAGATCTTACTAGAAGGGTAATTGATTTGGTGAATATAGCAGAACAAAAAAAAAGAAAAGATTGGATTATTATCTTTAGATATTTTTAAAGCCTTTGATTCTTTACAATAGATTACGATTAAAGAAATTATAAGAAAGTTTGGGTTTGGTATGAAATTTATAAATTTAATTGATCAACTATATCAGAAAGGAATAACTAGAGTAAAAGTGAATGAAACATTTGCAGAAGATATAAAATTAGAAGCGGGTACTAGGCAAGGTTGTCCATTGTCGCCTATACTTTTCGTGATGGCCATGAAATTATTAGCGACACTTATAAGAGAAGATAGAAAGATTGATGGAATAGAAGGAGTAAAAATTAGTTTATATGCTGATGATACAATGGTCATAATGAAAAACCCTGTGAAAAAAATGGAATATATCCAGGTACATTTGAGGGAATTTGAGGAAATGACGGGTTTAAAAGTGAATTGGGTTAAATCTGAAATGATTATTTGTAATGGAAATGAAGAAGATCAAAAAAAGATAAAGGAAGGATATAATATACAAATTAAAGATAGTGTGAAATATTATGGAATTAATATTGCAAATAAAATAAAAGAACTTAAGAGACTAAATTATGATAAACAAAGAATGGAAATAAAGGGGAAAATAAAGCAATATAATAAGTTAAATTTGTCTTGGTTTGGTAGGATAGCTTTGTGTAAGATGAAATTATTGCCAAAAATTAGTTTTTTGTTTGATGCCCTACCAATTCACTTAAAAGAAAAAGATATAAAGATTTTTCAGAGCATGATAAATACTTTTTGTAACGGGGGGAAAAGACCGAGAATTACAAAAAGTTTATGGTATATATCGCAAAAAGAAGGTGGATTGGGTATTCCAAATATTAAACACTATTATAGAGCATTTCAGTTAAAAAATATTGTAAAAATTATAACAAAACCTGATGTTATTTGGGACGAGATAGAAATAAAAGAATTACAACAATTTGGGAAGGCATTTTTTTTTGGATAAGGGGATGAAAATAAAGGTAAATAATCCATTAATGAAAGCAATGATGGAGGTTTGGAAAAATATTAAAGAGAAAATAGTGCCGGGAATTTCCCCGATAATGGATCTGGAAGATGTTAAGACTTTCCCTTTGAAAGTAGACAAAAGAATAAAGTATATACTTCTGAGAAATGACGTGTTTCTGTTAAAAGATGGGATAAAAATGATGGATAACTTGGAATTAAGAGCTGAAGTGTTTAAACAGATGAAATTGAACTGGTTACAAATAACTTTGGTAAAAAAATGGGGGAAGAGATATAAAGAGGAGTTCAGCTTACAGAGAGGGAAAACAGAATTTGAGGAGATGATTTGTAAAATAAGAAAAGGAGAAATGGAGATAAAAGGTTTAGTAAGTAAAATATATAGAATTTTGAATAAGGATGAAAGCTCACAAAATGTGTTGAGAATACTATGGGAAGAAGATTTAAATATAAGGATTTCGGAATCACAGTGGAAGAGTAAATGGAGGAGAAGAATTATGAACAATCTTTCTGTAAGATTAAAAGAACATAATTATAAAATATTGTGGAGGTGGTACCTGACTCCAGTTAAATTGTATCGAATGGATAATAGTAAATCAAGAGATTGCTGGTGATGTAAAAGTGAGCTTGGAACATATGAACACATGTGGTGGAGTTGTAAAGTGGTTAAGATTTTTTGGAAACTAATTGAGAAAGAAATTTCAGTATTTACTAAAGTTGATATAAAACTGGAGCCAGGTATCGCCTTGCTGACGGGATTGGATGATATAAATATGAGTACAATCCGAGCGATTTTCTCCACCAGATAATCAACGAAATCCTCAGCTTACCCTTGCCAACCGGAGCCAGGTCTCCCTCTGCCAAGAAGGGACCTAGTCACCTGGAATAGGGCCACTGGGCGGTTATCTGCAGAGGCAATAAGGGTGGTGAAATATTGCTGTTTCACCACCTATATCACCACGAGATAGGCTGTAATAGCGGCTCTAGCCAGTGTTTGGTTGGAATCACTCTTGAATCTTCATCCAGTGGTGCTCTCAGCTTCTCTTTGCACGTTTAAGCTCCCTCAATTCCTCTGTAAACCAGGGGGAAGAGCGGGGCCACTGTGCATGGAGAGGCCATAGTGGCGTGATTACGTCCATGGCTTGCGATTATGGCTCACTCCCTCATACTAGAGGTTGACAAGAGCCTCAAACGAATTGTGTAGTCGGTCCAGAGGGAAAACCCCCAGTTCCCTTTGGAAACTGTCTGGATCCATCAGTCGCTGAGGGTGGGCCAACTGTCAAGTTTTGGGAAATTTCTGTAAAACCCACTTTATCCCTCCATCATCCCTTATTAGTTAGACTGCAATTAGACTGGAGTTAGACTGGAGGCCAGCACAGGATAAGCATAGATGTCCAGTTTCCTGATTTGGCTGGGAAATTTCCCTTATTTGACAGACATTTCCTGAAACTTGACAGGTATGGTACTCTGTCCTCTTCTATTTAACATTTACATGAAGCCGTTGAGGGAGATCATCCATTCCCATGGGGTGAGGTATCATCAGTATGCTGATGATACTTAACTATACATATCAGCCCATCGTGATCCCAGCAATGCACTCAGAGTCCTTTTCAGGTGCCTGGAGGCTGTTGGGGCCTGGATGGGGGACAATGGGCTACAACTGAATCTTGGCAAGACTGAGTGGCTATAGGTTAGGGGCCCCATGTTATCTTGGGAGCTACCACCTTTGGTTCTGGATGGGGCTACGTTGCCCCAAACAGACCCAGTGTGTAACCTGGGTGTCCTCCTGGACTCACATCTACTGCTCGAAGAGCAGCTGGCAGCCGTGGCCAGGAGGGCTTTTGCACAACTTTGTGTCATACGCCAGTTATGCCCACTCCTAGATCGGGACTCCTTGCTTATGGTCACGCACGCTCTAGTCCTCCAGACTTGACTACTACAATGCGCTCTACATGGGACTGCCCTTGATGACCATTTGAAGGCTGCAACTGGTCCAGAATGCGGCTGCCCAGGTGGTGATGGGATGTGGGCGGTATGTCCATGCATCACCACTGCTTCAGGAGCTGCACTGGTTGCGGGTATGCCTCTGGGTGCAATTCAAGGTGCTGATTATTACTTTTAAAGCCCTACATGGTAGTGGGCCAGGATACTTAAGAGATCGCATCACCCAAAGAATATCTGTCCATCCCACCAGAGCGGACCGGAGAGGCTCTCTAATTGTTCCATCTGCTAGAGAAGCACGTCTCTCTAGCTCTAGAAGGAGGGCCTTCTCAGTGTCTGCTCTGGCCCTATGGAACCTCTTGCCAACCGAGTTGTGCCTCCAGATGTAGTTGCTGCCCTTCAGGAAAGGTTTAAAAACCTGGCTGGCAGAGCAGGTGTGGGGCACCAGCAGTGCTGTGGCCCCAGCCTTCTGGATGATTTAAGAACACTTTCTCCCTCTTTTTAAACTGGTGGGAGGGTAGGGAATGGTTTGTGGTAATTTCTAATGGGGTTTTAATTGTGATTTTTAAATTGTGATGGTTTTAATATTTGCTCGCCGCCCAGAGTCTTTGGAATTGGGCGGCAATACAAATCCTAAAAATAAATAAATCGCATGCACATTGTTATCTAATGTGCCACAGCCATTGCCACTATTTGAAATTGTTTTTGAAACTCATGTTCTATTTGATTGTTTTGTCCCTGTTAATAAAATACAAAAACTATAGTTTGAATTTTGGATTACCTTAAGAGGATTTGTGGTACTTCAACTCAGGGTTTAGTGGCCATTTTACCTTTCAAGGCTGGTATGAGAATTAAAACCTTCGCCTTTGGGAATTTTTAGAACTCCCTGGAAGCAATGTTTAGTCAGATCAGGCTAAGGTTTTGGAAAGTTGCCAGGCAGGTACCTTCCTTCAGTCATCCGCACATGTAGGTCTTCTGGATTAACACACTCCAGGATCAGAAGGATAGTCAGATCTCTAACTGAAATATTCTGCACACAATTCATGAAACATTTTAAGTGAATTAGATCTCTTGCAGGAATCCAGAGGCCTGGGTTCTTTCCTAGCTTGTTGGTGTTCAGTTGCACAGTCACATCTGTCCCTTTGCAATCCCATGAACCATAGCACGCCAGGCTCCTCTGTTATCTGACATCCTCCATAGTCCACCCAGATCTACACCTACTGCATCAACTATGATGTCTAACCATCTCATCCTCTGTCGCCCCCTTCTCCTTTCACCCTTTGATCTTTCTAAACATCAGGGTCTTCTCCAGTAATTACTCTCTTCTTGTCTGGTGGCCAAAGTACTTGAGCTTCAGCTTCACTATTTGTCCTTTCAAGGAGCAGTCAGGGTTGATTTCTTTTAGGGTTGATTGATTTGATCTCCTTGCATTCCAGGGGACTCTCAAGAGTCTTCTCCAACAGTACAGTTCAAAGGCACCTATTCTTCTGCTCTTAGCCTTTCTTATGGTCTAGCTCTCACAGCCATACATTACTACTGGGAAGACCATTGCATTAACTATGTGAACTTTTGATGGCAGGTGATGTCTCCACTTTTTATTATGCTGACTAGATTTGCCATAGCTTGCCTTCCAAGGAGTAAGCATATTTTTATTTCATGGCTGCAGTCACCATCTGCAGTAATCTTGGATCCTAAGAAGATAGTCTGTCACTGCTTCCATTTCTTCCTCTTCTATTTGCCTGAGAGTGATGGGGCTGGATGCCATGAACTTGTTTTGTTTTTGTTGTTGTTGTTTTGATGTTGATTTTCAAGCCAGCTTTTGCACTCTCCTCTTTCATCCTCATCAAGAGGCTATTTAGATCTTCTTCAGTTTCTGCCATTAGAATAGTGTCATCTGCATATCTCAGGTTGTTGATATTTCTCCTGGCAATCTTAATCCAGTTTGTGTTTCATCCAGCGCTGCATTATGCATGATATACTCTGCATGTAAGTTAAATAAGCAGGGTGACAATATATAGTCTTGTCATATTCCTTTTCCTATTCTATGCCAATTAGTTGTTCCCTATCTAGACCTAACTGTCCCTTCTAGACCCACATACAGTATTCTCAGGTGAGGTGGTCTGGTGCTCCCATCTCTTTGTGGATTTGCCACAGTTTATTGTGATCCACACAATCAAATGCTTTGCTATAGCCAATTTAACATAAGTAGACATTTCCCAGCTTACAAAATTATTTTTTCAATATGGGTTGCACAGTTCTATCTTCATGGGTCCAGGATGCATGCCTCCCCCGGACACACCCCCTCCAAAATGTCACCGGACCTACCTTCGTCGGCCTAGAGGTCAATGAAGGGAGTCCAACAGCCACTGGTGGGGCATAAGCCCCACCAGCAAGGGTTGTGACAATGGCGCTGAAGCGCTGATGTCACACCCTGGTGCCCTACTGTGCTCCAGGTGAGCATGCGTGCGCAAGTGAGCCCACAATGCACCCAGACGCAAGGGTGCGGGAGGCGGCTACCAGGAGATTCCCAATGCTGCCACCAGCCCTACCTCCAAACCAATGTCGCAAACCACCACCCCCACTCAACAGGGACACAAGGCCGCCAGAGGTGGCCACCGCACCCCTCCAGAAGCTACACAGCTGGACGCAAGGACGCAGCAGGCGGCCACTGGGAGACTCCCGATGATGCCGCCAGCCTGGCCTCCCAACCAATGCCACACACACACCCCACTCAACAGGGATGCGAGACCGCCGGAGGCGGCCACCACACGCCTCCAGAAACTACACAGCTGGATGAGAGGCCGCGAAAGGCGGCTGCCAGGAGACTCCCGACACTGCTGCCAGCCCGGCCTCCCAAACAACGCCGCAACCCCCCACTCAATGGGGACGCGATGCTGCCAGAGATGGCTGCTGCACCTCTCCCGAAACTGCTACAGAAGCACTTTAAAATAGCAAAGAATAATCACTTAAAAGTTGAAAGGCACTTCTTAAAACATTACAGTTCTTAATAGTAAAAATGTTGAAATAAAAGCATTTCTTAGCCTTCAAGCACTTTTTAAAAATAACATGCACAGCAAAATTAATTTTAGGTCTCACCAGGTGAGCTTATCAAAACCTACTGAGAATGAGCCCATGATTGTAAGACAAATACAGTGATACCTCATACAACGTCTAAACTTGGTTCCAGAAGTTTGGACTTTATATGGATTTGGACTTTGTATGAGGCATGCAAAATCCTAGCCGTGATGCCTCGTACAACGTCATTTCCATAGAGATACATTGTACTGTAACAGCACAGACTTCAGGGCAAAGTCAAGGAAACAGACAGGAAACAGACAGAACTTTAAGAAATCATTGTCTAAAGGCTAAATACATTACGGAAACATGTCAAACAACCCTGATTGTCCAGGAACCTGCAGAATGTTGCAAAAATCTCAGGAATGCTTCTAAAAATTCTGAGGGAAAAATTCAAAAAAATCCAAAATCACACTCAAAACCACTCCTAAACACTCTTTGCTTCATGCAAAACCCACAAGAGCAATGCACGCATGTATCCTGCCTTTTATACTGCCCAGGCACAATGCAAACTTGGAAAAACCCAATGCCTCATACAAAGTCGCAGCAACCTTGTATGAGGCAACTTTTTTCAAGAAATTAGGTGATGGGGGCGTGGCTAAGATGCCGATGTGTTAACACACTTTCCTCAGAGCTCGCGCTTCTCAATTAGAAAAAACAATGAGAAAATAAACATAGAGAAATACAAATTTTCAAAGATTGGCAAGAAGAAAGCTTATAGACCTCGTAACTGAAAAGGCTTGATCTGGAAGGTCAGAGTTCGGGAGTGTTTTGGCTGGGAGGCTAGCGGCACAAGCGGCGGCCTCACCAGCTGAGTCGCGGCGAACGGGACTGCTAGGAGATTGGGAGAAACAATGAAAATGTGAGTTGTTGAAAATAAAGACACGAATTTGGAAGTGGTGGCTGGTGCGGCTGAGGGGGGAGAAGGAGAGTGAAAACGATGGAAAAGCAAGTGTGTAAAGGAGTGAAGAGGACTTAAGAGGGAGAGCGGAAGAGAGAAAGTTTGTGAAAGAGATTAATGGTGGCTGTGAAGAAGGAAATCGAAAGTTAGAGTGACCGAAGACAGGAGGGAAACAACTGGAGACGGTTTCTGGAGTGTTGTGGAGAGACTGAAAGGAAAGGAGAGAAGGAGAGGAGAAAGATAATGAAGGAGAACTGAAGGAATGGAGAGGGTGGCTGAAGGACGGGAGGTGTAAGAACAGACGAAGTACGGAGGTTGGAGTGTTCGGAGGAGAAGGGAGGAGGGGCCCCCTTGGAAGCCGCAGCCGAGGCTGGGGACTAATGGCACAGATGTAATTTTACTTCTTGGACCAAGCAGTTAAGTATGGAGTAATATAAACTCTTTAAATACCTTGGAATTCCCTCCTCCCTTTGCAGAACAACTTTTTTTTCTTTTTCTTTTGTAATTAATTTTTCAGACCCCTCAGACTCTTTTGCCCTTTTATGTTTTTATCTCTTTTCTTTTTTGCTTAGTTGGGGTACCTGACTCTCTTTTTCCTGTTACCGTTGTTCTTCTTGTTTTTTTGGTTTCAATTTGTTTTGCCTTCCTCCATCAAGATTTTGGACATAGTTACTGGATTATTTAATTGTTTTGGGGCCTTTTTCCCCGCTTTTTGAAACATTGTTATAGTTTTGGTTAATATATGAAAATCTTCAATCAAGTTTTGGGTTTTTGAAATTATCAAGCCATTTTTTCATTGGATAATAGTAAAGCAGCAAAGCAGCAATGCAGTTCAGGAGTAATATTTTGGATTACAATTTTATTATTGGTTTGCTATACAGAAGTTGATCTGTTCTGTCTGGGCATAAAGTAAAGGGACTAATATAGGAGCTGAAAGTGTGAACTAATTGACATTGAAAACTGATTGAGAATCTGGATTTGGTGGAAATCAAGTAATTGGACATTTGGATTATAAATTAAGTGGGATTTGAAGATTTGGCTCACAGGACTTGAGGTTGGGCATAATTTTTGTTGAAGATGTCAATGCAGATTGGATTACAAAGCTATCTAAAAATTAGTTATAAGATATCAACCCACAATTAAGGCTCCGAACAGAATTTGGAAAGGCCAAGAGCTGGAATTGGGAGATGATAAAAGTTTGATTATATTGAAAGAATTGGTTGAAACTACAATGGATAAATTTGTGAAGGGAAAGGCGACAAAGGAGGAGGAGGTGGTGAAACCTAAGAGGAAGGAGAAGGAGAAAACCAAAACTGAGGATACACCCCCATCATCTATATCATCGGAATCAGTATTATTGGACCAAACACAATTAATGGTTGGGATGGGTAAATTGTTTAAGAGATTTGATAAGATGGAGGAGGCAAATGTGAAAGGTTTTCGGGAAATGAAGGAACTAAGAGGGAAAGATAAAAATGAGATTATGGTGAAACAAGATAAAATGTACACAATGTTTCAGGATTTTGCCCACAAAGTTGATTTTACTTTTCAAAAGTTGGAAACAAGTGTTAATTTGATGCAAAAGGATGTGAAATTAATGCAGGTTGAAGTAAAGGGGTTGCAAGAGGAAGATAAGGAAATCAAAATAAAGGTAGAAGGACAAGGGAAAAGGATAGACATGGTGGAAGAGATGATGAGGAAACAGAATATTGTGATACGCAATTTACCAGAGAAAACGCTAGACCATTTGAAAGACAGAATAATTGATTGGCTGAATAATTTAAAAACACGGAAAGATTATGTCAATGAAGACATTGCAAGTGTTTATAGATTGGGATCGAGAAGAGGGAGGAGTGTTCAAAGGAATGTCTTGGTTCAATTTGAAAATTGGGGCGATAAATTAAAGGTGATGGCTTTTTTAAAACAAGCTGGGTCTGGCGCTTTAAAAATTGTCAGAAATGATGTGGAAGTATATAACAATATTGCTGTGGATGAACGTGTTTGGCGTTATAAAATGAAACCTGTGACCAAGTTGTTGATTGCATGTGGGATAAAATACAATTGGAGATTCCCACAGCAATTAAGATTTTTTTACGACAAAAAATGCATACAATTGATGCTGAAACTGATGCACTGTATTATCTTAGTACAATTGAAATGATAGACTTTTCTTCAAGAGAGGATTGGCAATAAGAAAGGACTTGTTGGAATCAGGAGGCATAAGAAGAGAATATGGAGGTCAGGAGCAGGAGGGGGCAACAGGGGGGAGGGAGGAGGGGTCCAAAACTGATAATGTGGCAAAGGAAGGCTGAAGTATAAGGATGGAGGAACTTAAGGAGAGGCAGAGTGGTGTTAGGGAGGTTCTGGGATTGTATGTATAAAAGTGTTAAAAAAGGAATTGTATTACTGAGAGTGCGCGTGGGCATATTGAGGCTTGCAGTTACATCTTCCACGTTCCCCCCCTCCTCTCTTTGGTTGGCAAAGGCGGCTTTTTCTTTATTTTTGTAGAGGAAAAGGGTGGGGAGGGTAGAGTAGAATGTTTGTTGTGTTAGATTTAGTTTTAGTTATGGGAAGTGAGGTTGCACACTCATTGGAGAGATCGGAGATGACAGAAGATTGCTTTTTAGTAAATTATGAGGAGTATTAAAGTAATATCATGGAATGTGAATGGTACAGGATCTCAAGTTAAGAGGAAAAGAATAGAATTAGCTTTAAGAAAGGACAGGCCGGATGTAGTCTTTTTGCAGGAGACCCATCAAAAATCTCAAGATGTGAATAAGATCTTTTTGAAAGGGATGCAATACTATGAAAAATCATTTGGTACCTCAAAGGCAAGGGGTGTGGCTACCTTAATTTCGACTAGGTTGGGCTTTGAGATGACATGTAGTATCTCCGACCCTGAGGGAAGATTCTTGATAGTAAAAAGGAAGATTGATGATGAGGAAATGGCTTTTGTGAATATATACGCCCCAAATGATCATCAAGAGGACTTTTTGGAGAAAATGTATAAAATATTGGTAAAAAAAAACAACAAGAATGATAGTAGCTGGAGACTTTAATCTAATTAGGTCAAATTTAGATTGTACAAATATTTTAAGAAGTGGAAAAGGGGTTAAAAAACCAATTTTGAATAAATGGATGGAAGATATAGGATACGTGGAGAGAGCTTAAGGGATCGGAAAGGGTTTATACTTATTTTTCACATGTCCATAACTCATACTCTAGAATAGATTACATATTCATAACAGAAAATATGATTGGAAAGGTAGACGAGGTAGAAGTGGGAATATTCAAAGAATCGGATCACGCGAAAGTGTTGTTAGAAGTGGGGATAGAAAATATAAGAAAAACAAGGAGGAATTGGAGATACAATCCTAAATTATATAAAGACCATAAATGTAAGGAACAAATAACTGAGAATTGGAAGGAAAGTTGGCAATGGAATGATACGGAGGAGGTGAGTTTTAATGTGGTTTGGGATACCATGAAGTCGGTAATTAGAGGGGAGAGTATAAAGTTGGCTAGTTTTAGAAATAAGCAATTCAAAGTGGAAGAAGATAAAATTGAGAAGGAGATAAAACAGCTTCAAGAAAAACATACAAGGACCAAGGACAAGAAGGTTTTTGATAATATACAAAGATTGAAGACTGAATTGATAGGAAAGGACATAGAAAAAGTAAAATGAGACTTGGTATATTTAAAAAGAGAATATTTTGAATTTAGCAATAAAAATTCAAAATTGCTAGCAAGGGCCGCAAAAGAAAAGAGAGAAAAAAGAGAAATTGGAACTTTGGTCAATAAGGATGGAATAAGATGCAAAAAGATTGGAGATAAATGTAAAATTGTTAAAGATTTCTACCAGGCACTATATGCGAAGAAGAACATAGATATACCAAAATTGGAAAAAAACAATTGGAGAAATAAATAAATAATAAGATAACGCAAGAACATAGGAACAGGATGGAAGAACGAATAACAGAAAAGGAAATAAAAGAGGTCATAGCTAACATAAAAACAGATAAAGCACCTGGAGAGGACGGATTACCAGCCGAGTTTTACAAGGAGTTTAAAGATATAGTGGTTCCAAAATTGAATAAGTTATATAACTATATATTAGAAGGAGGGCAAATCCCGACTTCATGGTATAGGACTATAATTATTCTGTTGCCAAAGCCAGGAAAAGATCTAGAAAAAATTGAATCATACAGACCAATTTCACTAATACACCAAGGTGCCAAGATCTTCACAGCGATATTAGCTAATAGGTTGAATAGTTTTATGGGCATTTATATAAATGAGGACCAGGTGGGATTTTTGAAGGGTAGACATATGTCAGTTTTGACAAGAAGAGTTTTAAATTTAATTGATAAGGTAAGACAAACAAAAGAAAAGGAAAATAAATTTGTATGGACAATTGAAACTGAATTGGTTTCAAACAGGGATGGTTAATAGTTGGAATAGTAAATATTTGAATGAAGTTGGATTAGAAAGAGATAGGACTGAGTTTGAAGAACTGATTTGGAAAATAAGAAGGGGACAAAGTGGTATAAAGGGACTGGTTGGTAAAATATATAGAATGATAAACAAGGTAGGTAATCCACAGGAAGATTTAAGATTAAGCTGGGAACAAGATTTGAATATAAAAATAGAAGAACAGAATTGGAAAAATAAATGGAGAAAAATAATTATGAGAACTATGTCGGTTAGAGTTAAGGAACATAACTATAAAATGCTGTGGAAATGGTATTTGACTCCAATGAGGTTACATCAGATAGGTAAGAAAAAAGATAAAATGTGTTGGCATTGTAAGAAGGAAATGGGAACATATGTGGTGGAGATGTACTGTGGTAAAAAAATTTGGAAGAAAATTGAATACGAGATAACTGAAATTATGGGGGAGAAAATTAAATTGGGTGTTAGTATGATTATGTTGACAGAAGTGGAAAATATAAATCTGAGTAAGAATAAAAAGGAGTTATTGGAAATAATGTTGTCAACGGGAAGACAGTGTATCGCGAGAAAATGGAAAAATGAGGTCAATTTGAATATTGAGGAATGGTATAAGGAAATGTGGGGTTTAGGATTGAATGATAAGTTGACATGGGAAATATACTTTTAAAAGGGAATTGTTAAAGAAAATAAATTCTGGAAGGTTTGGCAAGCTTTTGTGGATTACTCACTGAGGGAGAATGATTTACAAAGACCTGTACCTGATCACAAGATTTTCTGGGGAAAATCTCAATGAATATCTCCGTGCTCTCCAGTGTATTGTAAATAACACCGGGTGATTAGTATTTTATTTTGTTTTTTTTTTGTGTGTGTGTGTGTGTGTGTGTGTGTGTGTTGTCTTTATATTAAACATTATTGGAAAATGAGGTATAGAAGCCATATCCTATTGGTTTGATTTGAAATTGTATATATTATAAACAATGTGGATACGGTTCGCTGATGTTCAATTTTACATATATATGTATTTTTTATTTTTATATGCGTAATTTTCTTTATATTTGTAATTTTGATGTTTTTTATTGTTTGTATTATTTTTGAAAATTAAATAAATAAATAAATAAATAAAAAGAAATTAGGTGATGTTGTATGAATTCAATGTTGTATGAAGCGGACTTTGTATGAGGTATTACTGTAAATAAAACAAAAAAATGGAATTGTATTTATTTATTAAGTTTATATATGACCCATCTAGAACAATAACTAGTCTGGACAGGTTGCATAGGTGAAAAACATACATAAACATAGACACCAATTGTATATTTGCTGGAATAAAAGTAGTCATTACAAAAAAACCAACAATAATAAAGTAGCAGCAATATGGCAGACGCTGATAGCTGAGATGTTAGGATGAATCTCCCCAAAGGTTTCTTTAAATAGCAAGGTCTTTAATTGCTTTCTAAAAACAAGGAGAGATGGAGCCTAGCAGACTTCTTGAGAAAACTTGTTCTACAGCCAGGGTGCCGCTGCTGAGAAAACTCAATTTCTTGTTACAATTTTATGGGCCTCTCTTGGAAAAGGCACTTTCTACTGCAGAGACAGGATCTGGTGTGATGGGCAATGTAACAGAATGGAGACTCTGTTGTGTAACAAAACCCAAACTTTGGAGGCTTCGATACTGTTAAGGTTGAAACTTTGAACTAGACGTGGTAGCTAATAAGTAATTTGGTGCAAAGCAGCCAGAGATGGGATGATATGGGAATATCTATTTGCACCTGCAATTAATCTGGCCACTTCATTCTGGACCTGATGGTGTCTCCATAGCAGCTTCAAGTGAAGCCCCAAATAGAGAGCATTGCAGTAATTGATCCTTGAGACTACTAATGCATAGAACCTGCCATTTAGAAAAAAATCACAGCTGGGTGCTATGATACAGATGGGGAAAAAGCTGAGCATATCACAGAAGCAATCTAATGTTCCATCAAAAGCACTGGGGTCAGGTACCACATCTAAACTGCAAACCTGATCCTCGATGGGAAAGTAACTCCAACAAATGCTAGTTGTAAAAACAAGTAGGTACAAAGTTAATGATGGCTATTGTCTCTTTTTTTCTCTTCAAATGAAATCATGTTCATTAGATACAGTTTTTTCAGTAAGAAATCTTGCTTTACCTCCAGTTGCTGAGTGGAGTTGCAGGTTGCAGCTTAACCACAGCAAAATACCCAAATACCCAAAAAGAACAACATAGCATTTTAACACGCCTAAGTAAGAGTCATGCCAATTATCTCAATCCTTTGTACAAGGTTAAGAAGGCTAAAAAGAATAACAACATGTTCTGAAAACTATTGTGCACAGTATTATTTTCAGGAACAAGGTAAGGCACAGCATAATTAGAAAAGACTTACAATGTGGAAAGTAGTTTTTCTCCAGAATTTATAGGCTGGTTCTCCCATTCATATATTTAACTTATTAGCAATAGCAATTACACTTATATACTACAACATTTCCCTTAGTGCACTCTCTGAGTGGTTTACAGGTAACTAGCATTTTGCCCCCAACATGTTGGGTACTCATTTTACTAACCTCGGAAGAATGGAAGGCTGAGTCAGCCTTGAGTCCCATCAGGATTGAACTCACAATGTCCAAAGTAGTGTAACAAACACCTTCTCCAAAGCTAGCCATTGTATATGGCATGTGAGGCAGAAATTCTCAGAACAAATGTAACTCATCCCTTGTATAACATGCACAATTTTCAAAGTAAGTTCCTGTATTAGCATATTTCTTGCCCTCTCATAGCACCTCAAAATAATTTTCTGAAGCCAGTTTAGGTTGCAAAATAAACAATGGTACTACATGAAGATTAGGGTTTGGGATTTTTTAAATATACTGTATAAAGTTATATCATAGGATCAGACCAAGAATTAATAGGTGAAGTGTGATATTATCTGTTCTTGATAGTCATTCAAATATTAACATCCATTCTTTTCTAATTTTTCATTTTGTTATAATTGAACACCATCACTTCTGATTTATGACAATTGTATCTGTAACCCCATTAGCGTTTCAAATTGTTTTTTAAGTATTGTTATCCTCTCCACAGTCTATAGAGGACTTTCTATTGTTAATAAGGTATCATTAATTAACTCAGTCTTTAATGGCTGTGCTGAAACCTCTTTATCTTCTTTAATGGCATTTGTTAATCTATAACTAAAATTAACAGTACAGTACTTGGGAAAGGGGACATCCTTGTCTAATTGCTTGGCCTAGAGATATCTGTTCTGTTATCCCATCATCTACTAATACTGCTGCAGAATTCTGTTGTTCAATATAATTATATATATAGTTGAAAACATTTACCAAAACCTAATACTGTACATCAATTATCATTTGTAATGTTTGCTGTTCCACAAAGTGAGACACCTTGAAAACATCTAACAAGACCATATCTGCCCTAATTATTTGTTTAGGTAGTGTTCATTTATCAACCCCCCCGTCAGATTTGTCATTTGCCTTTCCGGCATAAAACTAGTCTCATCTCCTTTGATATATTTATTAATAAAATTATAAATTCTCTTCACTTATATTGCATTCAGTTGCATTGTCAGAGCCTGTCTAGGCATTATTGTTACTAAAGCCTGGAGAGCTCCTGGACAAGACTCTAACTTGCATAGTGCTCCAGAATCAGCACACAGTGCAGAAATCATCATTCAGTGAGATTCACAGCCTGAAGTGAAGTCTATATAAAGTAAGATCATAATCAGAGAGAGGAACTGCCTACAGAATGGCTTTAGCTAAAAAAAAAAAGGGGGAAATAGGCAAAGAAATCAAAGAGAAATACTGTAGTGCCCATGGCCAAAGTAAAATTCGAGTCCATCTCTAAAGTTGTGATATACTGTATACACTTGCACTCATGCCATAGAGACAATATTCCTCTTGGCTCTTCTGAACTATAATAATAATAATAATAATAATAATAATAATAATAATAATAATAATAATAATAATAATAATAATAATAATAATAATATATTTTCTGGCATATTAGACTACTTTTTAACCCCGAAAAATCTGTGCCAAAGTTGGGGGTCATCTTATAGGACAGGTACTTAACTGCAGCTTGTTTCCCCTTGCTTCATATGTCCGGCGCATATGGTGGGGGGTGCCGCGGCCGAGTCCCTGCTCTGTGCGGGGAGTATGAAGCAAGGGGAAGCAAGCTGCACACATCTTCCTGTACCTCGAGTAGGAGAACGTGAGCGTGGATTGGCTCTCCACCAGAACCTGCCCATTTGACTCGGAGGGCTGTGCATCTTTGGGTTGAGTGTGGGTTAATTTTTATTTGGTGTGCATTGGAAGAGAGGTAGTCTTATACGGCAAGTATATTACAAACTCTATATTTTAACTGGAAAAGTTGGGAGTCGTCTTATACGCCGGAAAATACGGTAATAATAATAATAATAATAATAATAATAATAATAATAATAATAATAATAATAATAATAATAATAATAATAATAATAATAATAATAATAATAATAATAATAATAATAATAATGTTTTATTTATATCCCGCTTCCCTCAATCCAATGGACGACTTGAAGCGGCTTACAGAAAATACAAAAACACAATATCAAAGACACAAAATTCAGAAAATACAGCATAACAACAATATAATCAAAAAAATACAATATTAAAGATGCAATTAATAACAAGAAATATCCAACACCACCCACGAAATCCCCCACCTTTAGAGTCCTCCAAGTCTGAGGGCAAGGAGGAGGGCGGGGCCCAAAGAACGCCGGTCGGTGGAGTGGCCCTCTTCACCCCCACCAGGGCAGGACGCACGGCAGCAGCAAGCTCACCCGGGCACCCCCTTGCCTTTTATGTCCAAGGGCGAGGGGGAGGGCAGGGCCCAAAGAATGCCGGCCAGGTGGAGTGACCCTCTTCGCCCCCACCAGGGCAGGATGCGCGGCAGCGGCAAGCTCACCCGGGCGCCCCTCGCCTTTTAAGTCTGAGGGGGAGGGCGGGGCCCAAAGAACGCCAGCCAGGTGGAGTGGCCAATGGAGTGGCCCTCTTCGCCGCCACCAGAGCAGGACACGTGGCGGCGGCAAGCTCACCGGGTGCCCCCTCACCTTTTAAGTCCAAGGGGGAGGGCGGGGCCCAAAGAACTATTCTTCAAACCTTCCTTTCACATTTTTTAAAAAAAGTGGGAGGGTGCATATATTGTCTGAAAATACACTTGTTTTAATTTTTCAAATATATGCACAACTTGAGAATACTGGGAAAGGGTTACCATAAGTTAGAATCAACTTGACAGAAATAATTACCACTATGCAAGCGTGGCACCAAAATGGCTGCTGCACTCTTTGCAGGGGGGTCCCACCTGGATGCAGACATCCGGGTTAGTCAGGGGGCATGGCCATCCCTCTATAAAAGGGGTGGCCATGAGGCAGCCTCGCTGCCATTTTAAAGAGAAGCGACAGAACGGAGAAGTCAGCTCGGATGCTGCTCCCTTCGGCTTTCTGGCCTTTTTCCTTTTTAATTCTGATCGGAGGATATCTCTCCTCCGATCAGTGCTGCAGCGCTTGGGTGGCCTTGGCACCCAAGCAAAAGTCTCAGGTGGCCCCGGGGCCGCATCCAAGGGGGAGGGCTCGGCCTACCCCCTCTACCTCCTTTGGGACTGCTGGCGGGCACCCCACTGGGGGGTGGCAGCATTCCCTTTCCCACTGCCACCAATGAGGGTGACCAGACCTCTGCTTACCTGCCCGGTCACAGGACTCGGGCGGGGGCTGTGCGGGCCTGCTCCCCTGGGGTTCTAACCTTATTGAACCTTTGCCCAGCATGGGGCATAGCAGCCTATTCGGGTGCAGCGCGGGATCGTGCCCTGCCGTTCCACCAACCCCCCATGGGCCGGATTATGGGGCCTGAACCTATTATGGCCAGGGATTGCCACACGGTTTCCCCCTCCGCCTACTCATCAATCGCCTGGCGGGCCGTCCGGCCCACCCTGCCCACCTTATTCTGGTGGGTCTGACACTGTGGATGCTCTCCTTGCCCGCATATCGGTACTCGAGGCATCCATTGGAATTGCTCCACCACCTACGGAGGGTGGGCTTGGCAGCTCCTTGGCCGCGGCCCACATGCCTGCCACTGCCGCGCAGCAGGCCGTCAACAGGGTTGAGCTGCTGGAAGCTACCAGGCCAGCGCAGGCTGGCGCTTCGCAGCTCCCCATCTGGCCGTTCCAGGAGGGCATTCCACCGGGGACCGGTCCTGCTTGGCATGGACGCATGGAGACACAGAGCTCGATGGCCACCGCGAGCTCCGACGCCCACCACGGGCCGGAACCCCCAGTGGGGGCGGCCCATGGGGGTGCACCGAGTGAGTATCCTGGTCAAATCAGCACACCGGTGACACTAGCTCATAACACTGGGGGGGGCTTTACAGTGGCCATGGCCGCAACAGGCCAATTACCCCAGGTTCTTACAGGGGTAACCGCCCCAATGTTTACGCCTAACTTCTCGGGGGTCCGATAGGGCCTATTATGTGTTCCCCCACTCCAATCCATGCCAACGGCGGCCCTGCCGACGGCTGGTTACTCCCTACCTCTGGGTGACCATTTATCCCAGGCTACTAGGGAGAAGATATGGCGTGGGGAATATATTGACATTTTCACTCTCCTGCACCTGAAACCACTGAGGAGGAGAGGGAGGGGCAGGACAACAGGGACAAGGAGTTGTCCCGTCGTCACAACCCGCCTCGCACTTGGGCCAATTGGTTACCGGCCTATTTGATATCCATGGCAGAATATCTAAGGGCCTGTCCTGATTTGGTCATCCCAATGGTCCAGTACCTGGACAATATTTACTGGGCCATGGTTGATTTCCCTGGCCCATCATGGTTGGCCTATGACGAAGAACTTAGGATGAGGGCGGCCCTTCACCCTGAGATGCAGTGGGACAAGCCCTGCTAGCAGTTGTGGCTACTATATATGTGGAGGATTCGCTCCTCAAGGGCTGGTCAGCAGGGAAATGGTAGTAGCATAATGCTGCCATCTGTCCGGTTGGTGCCCTACATGCGTTTGTGGCAGCGCGTGGTTCATGCCCTGGCCTGTTGTTCTGCTACCAAGATGGGTCTTCCCTTACCAAATTACAATTCTGGAGGGTTACCAGGACGGCGCTTCACAGTGCGGGGGTCCCTGGGGCTCGTTACAGTACCTATTCGTTCCGGATAGGCGCTGCATCAACTGCGGCTGCATTTGGGTACTTGGAGTCTGACGTACGTCGCACGGGCAGGTGGGGATTTGCGCCCTTTTTTCTCCGTCTGTTCATCCCCTCACTGCATGAGTGCCTTGTTATGCACTCAATTCTCTCCCCTTCTCTTACAGACCCTGTGTGTTTCCGCACACCGGTGCAGTGTGGCTGGTGGGCCACAATTTATGTGCACGAAGTGGCACAGTACGTTGCTTCGTCAGAGTGGGGACCCCATCTCGGGCTACGTGCAACCACGCGTATGCAGTGGTATGGTGTGCACGGCATGAGGTGGCGGGAACTCTTGCCATTCCTGATGTCCATTGGGGATGCTGGACCGCCAGATGTTTTAATTCTGCACCTCGGAGGCAATGATCTTGCACAGATCACTGGCCTGGACTTAAAGAATTCTGAGTGCAGTGACCTGGCATTTCTTTACCATTTATGGCCATACACACGGTTGCTATGGTCAGACATCATGCCGAGGCACTATTATATGGGAGGAATTGACCCCCGTGATTGGACCATGCCCGGCGGTCAGTGAACAGGGCTGTTGCCTGCTTCCTTATCAAGAATGGCTTGGGGGACAGCCATTCGTCATCCGGGGATAGGGTTACAGGATTTTAGCCTGTATTCTGGAGATGGGGTTCACCTGTCAGCAAGAGGATGCACCTCTTTTGGATGACGTACAAGCGGGCCTGGTGACCGAATTGTCGGTCGGGGGGGCGGATCTCTGATGCGATTTTGGCAATGTTTGCCAAGTGTAAGATGCCTCTCCGGGAGTTGCAGGTGCTTCACGGCCACCTCAACTTCGCCTGCAGAGTGGTGACACCAGGCAGAGCATTCGCCAGGCGTCTGTGTGACGCTATGGTGGACCTTTCTAAACGACAACACAGGGTACGGCTGACTAGGGGTTTATGAGCAGACCTTTCGGTTTGGCTCACATTCCTAATGGACTTTAGTGGCGTATCCTTCTGGAGATCTGAGCTTATGGTGAGCCCCCAGTTTCAAGTACAGTCGGATGCCTCCGGCTCCCTGGGCTATGGGATTTATTTTGAAGGACAGTGGGCCTATGGTCAATGGCCTCAGGCATGGCAGGGCACGGATCGCTTACGCGATTTTACGTTTCTGGAGTTTTTCCCAATTTTGGGGGGCCCTTATGCTCTGGGGGGACAGGTGGGCTAATTCGGTGGTTCACTTTTGGTGTGACAATGCTCCAGTAGTGCACATTGTCAATGCCCAAACATCTAAATCCCCCAGAGTTATGGCCTTAGTTCGCCAATTCGTTCTTAGGTCCTTGCGCCTTGCGCCTTAATGTGCTCTTCAGGGCCAGACATGTGCCAGGCATTAATAATGATATTGCTGACGCTTTATCCCGGTGTAGACTGCTGATCAGCATGGAGAAAGCAGTGGTGTAGACTGCCGATCAGCATGGAGAAGGCAGTGGTGTAGACTGCTACGATGTACATTTGCTGACATCTGTCCGGTTGGTGCTCTACATGCATTTTTGGCAGTGCGTGGTACGCGCCCTGGCCCGTTGTTGTGCCACCAGGATGGGTCTCCCCTTACCAAATTTCAGTTCTGGAGGGTGACCGGTACGGCACTTCACAGTGTGGGCCTCCCTGGGGCTCATTATGGCACCCATTCATTCAGGATAGGCGCCGCATCAACTGCGGCTGTGTTTGGGTACTCTGAGGCTGATATATGTCAGAGGGGCAGGTGGGGGTCCGCGCGTTTTTCCTTATATGTATGTCTCCTCACTGTATGAGTACCAGTTATGTCCTTAATTCCTTCTCCTTTTTTTACAGACCCTGTGTATCTACGCACACCGGTGGCAGTGTGGCTGGTGGGCCACAGTTATGTGCACTGGGCGGCACAGTATGCTGCATCGTCGGAGTGGGGAACCCATCTCGGGCTGCGTGCATCCGCACGTATGCGGTGGTATGATGTGCGCGGCATGAGATGGCGGGAACTGTTGCCATTCCTGATGTCCATCAGGGATGCTGGACTGCCTGATGTCCTGATTCTGCACCTCGGTGGCAATGATCTCCCACAGATCACTGGCCTTTCCTTAAAATGTCGGTGTGAAGTGACCTGGCGTTTCTACAACATTTATGGCCGTACACACGGTTGCTATGGTCTGACATCGTGCCGAGACATTCTTATAGAGGAGGCATGGATCTCCATGGTTTGGACCGTGCCCGGCGGTCAGTGAACAGGGCTGTTGCCCGGTTTCTTGTTGAGAATGGCTTGGGAACAGCCATTCGACACCCGGGGGTAGGGTTGCAGGATTTTAGCCTGTATGCAGGAGATGGGGTCCACCTGTTGCCAGAGGTATGAACCTCTTTCTGGAGGACGTGCAAGCGGGCCTGGCGACCGAGCTGACGGTCTTGTGGGGGGGGGGGCGGTGAGTCATCATGGACGCCTCCCTGTGTGGCGGGTAGCACTGGTAAGGTAAAGATTTATGACCCATAGGTATCCAGCAGGTTCGCAATTGACTGGCCAACACGTAGATAGGTACAGGGGAAACAGGATTGGCCGGTCAAGGGCGATCCATGAAAGCCTGCATCACCTTGATATTTGGACAGATACACGTCATAGGGTGGGGTCAGTAGATAGTATATTGACTTCGGTCAATAATTTGTTTGTGTCAACAAACAAATTGATACAAATTGATACATGTAGCCAATAACCATTGGCATTTTGGGTGGAACCTTACCAGTGCTAATGCGGCCTGCTTGCCTTAAAGAATTACAATTGGATGATACACCAATTGAAAGTGATAATTCGGACTAGGGCATTATTCAATAAAAGTGGCCCAATGCCTTTAATCCAATACCAGTGTCTGAGTCTTTATTTGGGTGGGTGCGCCTACAAAGCATTTTTGTACTCATCGTTTTTGTACTTTGGGTTGATGCAAACAGCGATATAAATTTCAGCAGAGTATGGATGTTTGTGTTTTAATTCCTCCTGGTTTGTTCTTAAAATCAGTAAGTTTAAATCTGCTAACCAATTTTATTGTACATGCAGCCATTTTTAATGTTTCTTAAGTAGATCAAAATGATAAGTAAAAGTTACCTCACATATCCCCTCCCCCTCCATAAATATTTTCCCTGAAGAAAAGATATTTACCCCGACCAATGGTGCGCTAAATAATACTCTCCACTTTCAGGGGATCATTTTGCCCTCACAAAAGTGGTGCGAAACATGAGGATTTTGGGGAGAACAACAAAAGCAATGTCAGGGAGTAATCTTACAAGATGGCTGACGGGTTTTCCCTCTTCTTTTCTTTTGCAGGGCTTAGAACTGTACTTGGCTGACCAGAGAATTCCAGAAAGCAGAAAACTGCTGGGGAAAACACAATGCCATGATAGAACATTACAGTATTTCTAAAAACATTAATGTGGAAGAAAAGAGATTCCTAAATTGAAGGTAGCAGTTATTTTGAATTTAAAAGACTGATAACTGTCCTCACTTTAATGTTTGTAAGAACAATGAATCATACTAGTCTACTTATGAATGTCTGCCTGGTAATATCAGAGAATAAACAAAACAAAAACATTGTAGCACTTTGAAGACTGTTATATTGTACCGTAAAATATAACAGTTAGTCTTCAAAATGCTACAACGTTTTTGTTTTGTTTTGTTTATTCTCCGATATGCCTGAAACACAGACTAACACAGCTACTATTCCAGAAAATTTAACTATGCCTGGTAATATTCTATTTTCTTTCTCATAAAAGGCAGCCCTTGGGATCATAGCTAAAAAGGTGGAACTTGAGCTGGGATACATGTCAAGTATCCCGTATTGGCCGGGATTTCCTGTAATTCAGCGCCGCTTTTCCTACTTTCCCACCCGGAGCCGCCGCCATCCTGTAATTTGACAGCGGGGAAAAAGTAGTTACTGCACATCCCCTTCTGCGCAGAACACTTCTACGCATGTGTAGAAGAGTTCTGCGCATGCATAGAAGGGTTCTGCGCAGAACCCTTCTGTGCAGGTCCTTTCTGCACATGCGTAGAAGCCTTCTATGCATGCACAGAAAGGACCTGCGCAGAAGGGTTCTGCGTAGGTCCCGTATTGTCCAGAGCTGCGCTTGACAGGTATGGCTGGGAACCAAGAATTATACTATGAATAAATCCCTTCTTTCCTCTCAGAGATGAGACACTGAGTTGGCATGGACAATCACTAACTGTAAAACTTCATCTGTCAGCTAGGAAAGAACAAGAACCAGGCAAAGGAGGCTAAGTTAGCAAGATGAGTTTTTAAAAACTTTTTAAAGAACTTTTATGAGTCATGTGCAGTATGGATTAAACCACAGGAGAGAGGGAAGAGAGGGAGAAAGGGACTGGCGAGAGAGTAACTGAAAGTGAAATCTTTGTTTATTTTTCAGCAGGCATGCTGTATTGTTGAATGAAATTGCTAACTACTGTACTTATTATGTAGATTTTCTTAAAACACATATTCAAATTTCTAAAAAATAGGAAGAAAACTTGTGAAAGTCTTAATTTAACAGGCAAAACAATCATTTATCCACATTATACTGGCCTGGATTGGGGAGGCAAATGAATGCTATGCTGGCAGAGCAACCACTGAGCCTTTGTGGGAATGTATCTGGTTTCTGTCTCCTGTCTTCTGACACATTTTGTAAACAAAGGCCTCTTTGCTTACTGAGAGACAACGCTTGATTGTGGGCATGCGTAGAATAGTGAAAAAGTATTCTCCTTATTTGGGTTCGGACATTCTTCGCACACTTCTAATTGGTTGTATGTGCCTTAGTGTTTCTGATATACTCTGCTTGAATAAAGAGAAGCCATGATTATTCCTTTGTTCAGCCCCAAAACTGCAGTCGTGTGTGTATGCTTTGCTCTCTGCTTTTCTCTCTATCTCTTTTCCCTTCTTACTCTGTCTAATGAAGCTGGACTCCGTTAGACCTTTTAACGCTCTCTTAAAAGATCTGGGGCTATAAACTGCTCTGTTAGATGAGGCTGATTATCTTTACATGGATCAGATTCCTACAAGTGGCGCTCCGTGGGAGGCTTTGAACTACAATGAGAGCCTTCTTTGAACTCTGCTTCAGCAATTAACACCTCATAATTAGCGACCAGGAAAAGGTCTCACTCACTCCGACCAGAGGAAAGGTCCAATCAAGCGCTTGAGAATTACAATAGGGTGAGTGAAAAAAGAAAAATATTTTTTTTACCATGGGGTGCGTGTTAACTTCGGCAGAGCAGGAACTTTGTAAAGATATCTCAGATCTTTTGAATAACAATGGGCGAAAGGCTGAAGAGAAGGAAATACAGCAGCTGGTCAAAGCTATAGGAAAAAACTGTCATTGGGTTAAATATGATGAATGTTTGGACTTAAAACAGTGGAAACAGATTGGAAATGCATTGCAAAAGCATGAGAGACTTTCTGTTTCAGTGCTATTTACGTGGGAGGAAGTTAGAAACTGCCTTCAAAGACTTACTCCAAAAAATATGTTATTGTCTCAAAGACTTGATGGTCCCCTTCCAAAGCTTTTGCCCCCAGCCAAGGGAGGGACTATGGCAACTGCCCCTCCATCATATGAGAAACAACAGCATAAGCCCCCTGATGGGGATGGGGGTGGAAAAGAAGATGGGACATTATATCCTGCCTTGCAGCAATCAAGCACTTTTAGCCCTACAAAAGACCTGTTCTCTGCTGCTTTAACTGCAGCTGTGCTGGATGTGGAATCTCCTGAGATATATCCAGTGAACAGAGAGGCACTGGCAAATGGGAATGTTGCAATACTGCCTGCCGAGTCTAAAAAACAACTAGTGCCAGCTGATGGGGAACAAATGGTGGGGACCTCATCACAGATTGAAGCTATTAATGCATGCAAAGTGGCAAGAAGCAAGGAGTGTGATTCAAAGAGCAGCATAGGAGATCTCAGCTCGCCCCTGAAGCAACCCTCATCACAAAAGCAGGAGAAGCGGAGTAGTAAATTTGATACCTCATGTTTGGCCAAGAATTGGGAGGATGGCCCAGAGGAGGAATGCACAAAACCCAAGCCCAAAAAGGGGTCTTATTGCAAGTACAAACTAACAGATGCAGTTTGTCATAGAACTGAGATTCAGATGCTGCAAATGAAAGAAATCCTGAGGAAAAGGGGGGTGAATCCTGCCTGTATGGACAGCAGGCTGTTGCAAAAATACAAGGAGGGAGAAGACATACAGTTTTTGGCTGATTTTGAACTGCCCAACCCTCAAAGAAAGAGATCCAGAATGGGCTGTCCCAAGTTTCAAGCATCAGGATTGCAGGGAAAGCAACTTGGAATTCCCTGTGATTTTCTTCTGTGTGAAATTACTTGCAACTTCTGGAAAAGTTCTTTGTGCCTTCATACCTCATCGGCTTGCCTTAATACAGATGGGTGTGGCCGGAGCATGAAGGAATGTGTGTTTGCCTGAAAAGCTGAAAAAGGGGGGGTTGTGTGGGATTGTCTTGTGAAGTCAGTGAGACTTAATGTATGGCTTAATTTCAACCTTTGCCATGCCAAGAACTGTGCTGGAGAGAAGATAGTGATTAACTTGTAATCTGAGAAGAAAGCTTCAATCAACATTTGGACTTTTAATTTGGACATTTTAATTGGACTAAAAAGAAAAAAGTTTGTGTGGACTGTAAAGAAGAATTGGCTTTGTTTGCATTATAAAACCTGAAAACCTTTTTAAAGAA
The DNA here is from genome assembly GCA_035047345.1 of Bradypodion ventrale. NCBI lineage: Eukaryota > Metazoa > Chordata > Lepidosauria > Squamata > Chamaeleonidae > Bradypodion > Bradypodion ventrale. The sequence continues at coordinate 29,717,334 of JAWDJE010000007.1, forward strand.
AAAAAATTGTCTACCTGCTCATGCTAAGAGTGTGAAATGCTCTAATGATATTTGTACTGTATTTGAGTTACCATGCTATGCTGGTTGTAAGTTATTGAATGCCTCTTTCATTTACACCAGTGAGAGAAGAAATTTAATGCCTTACTCATGTACTTGGGAAGTGAGAAATGCCTTCTAGAATGCTACAGAGACCTACTTCATGTAAGGAAGAAGAGAAATGTTCATGTTTTGTTCATGCTTAAATGTTTGCTTATGTTTTGCCTTATGAAACTGCATATCTCAAGGTACCTTCAGAAGTACATGGAAGAGTTTTCAGTACCCTACACATGTAAATGGGTTTGTGATATTGCATTTGTGTTATACATCAGGCATGTTTCATGTTTAGTTATATGGTACTAGTAATAACAGGGCATGCTCCTGTTTCTTAGGGGAGTGTCTTCCTAAGCCATTGGTCATTTATTGGCAACAAGGGGATCCTGAGTGGAAGGATTCCTGCTGGAGCGATCCGCCCATGGAGAGAGAAGAAGGTTACTCAGCTCCAGGATGGTGGTTTACCAGTAGACTAACTTTGCTGACATTTGTTCTTTTCTTTCTTACTGTGCTTCCAGCTGTAAGAGCAATGACTCATGGGGGCAACCCCAATTTTTGGATTCGTCATGCTAACTATATATTTGAGGTTCATGGTAAGAATGCAACGTTATACTATGAGCATCCACTGGCAGTGTCTCAAATGGCCTTTCTTCCGGCATTGTTCAACACGCCTGAGATGGTTATTGGACATTTGCAACATATTGATAGGTCTACACTCTTCTCTAATCCTCCAGAACAATTTAACAACACCCGCTGGCGAAGCATGACATTCAAGAAATACACTAAAGGACTTTGTTTCTGCTGTCATAGTTCTGCAGTCTGGAATAGTAAATGGAAGCACTGGACTCAAGCAAAACGGGTTTTGCGGAATGTAGGCAATTATACGGGTTGTGATGATTATTTTTGGTTATGGGGTAGTTATAACAGTTCTTATAAGCTTAATTATACCTTGTTTAACACTACTATTGAAGATATATATGATGTGTTTCCTATGTTTACTCCTGATTATTCTGCTATAGATAGTGGTTCAATTTACAATGGATGGCAAATCAAGGATCCCAACATGTGGTTCTTTTTTAATGGAGTTGCCACGAATTTCCATCCAGGACAATATCAATGTGCAGCATTGGGTTATTTTGCCTTACAGACTGGTCATAGATTACCTGTTAGCAAAATCTGGAGGATTTTGTAAACTGGTCGGGAACCAGGGATGTCGGGTAAAATTCCAGGATCTGAATAATACTATTGAGAAAGAACTTCAGAATTTACAGGAGAGCATTACTAACAATGTACGCACTGATGTTAATCTCTTTGATTGGGTGACTTCTTGGTTGCCTGATTTGTCTGTCCTTAGACAAGTTTTCTTTTATGGGTTCATTATTATTATCTGCCTTATACCTTTGTGTTTTTGCATTTATTGTATTCCTAATCTTATTTCTATGTGTAACGCATGTCCACTGCGTAGAAGGGAGACATCGGGTTTTGCACGACGGCAATTGTACTCAATGAGGTATCATCCTCCGGAACAAAGTACCAGGAGTCAGGAGGGGTACGATGTCCAGGAGGACAGTGATGATGTATATGGAGGAGTAGTTATGGAGTATGATGACATGCAGGGGTATGATTAGCCGTCTCTCTCTCTCTCAAATTTTAATGAAAAAGGAGGACATGTGGGAATGTATCTGGTTTCTGTCTCTTGTCTTCTGACACATTTTGTAAACAAAGGCCTCTTTGCTTACTGAGAGACAACGCTTGATTGTGGGCATGCGTAGAATAGTGAAAAAGTATTCTCCTTATTTGGGTTCGGACATTCTTCGGACACTTCTAATTGGTTGTATGTGCCTTAGTGTTTCTGATATACTCTGCTTGAATAAAGAGAAGCCATGATTATTCCTTTGTTCAGCCCCAAAACTGCAGTCGTGTGTGTATGCTTTGCTCTCTGCTTTTCTCTCTATCTCTTTTCCCTTCTTACTCTGTCTAATGAAGCTGGACTCCGTTAGACCTTTTAACGCTCTCTTAAAAGATCTGGGGCTATAAACTGCTCTGTTAGATGAGGCTGATTATCTTTACATGGATCAGATTCCTACAAGCCTTATATATGTTGAACCTACACAACCACAAAATATAGACGTGGCCGAAAGCTAGTAGGCATAGGCTGACCCTGGAAAGACAAGGAGTACTGATTACTTAAGGACTATAGAAATATAGATTTGCTGCTCCCTCACAGAAGGTAATCCCTGCAGCATCATATAAACTTCTCATAAGGGAATGACACCACACTAACAGCCCAAGTAACACAGCCAGCAATATCTCCACTTCAGCAAGTCCCAAGGCATCCTGGCTGACAAGAGTTCTGGATCCACAATAGGAAAGCAAAGTGCTACTCACTCAAGCACAATGGAACTGGGCTGTACAACGAGTTGAATAAACCATGTTCCCCATCATAGTTCAGTTCTTTTAAAATGGCAAGTGCACTTAATAGCTGATGTTCATATTATAATAACTAAACAACCCAAAGAAACAAAATCTTATGGGAAATTAACACAACTGTATTGAATTCTATTTGTGTGATCCAACCTACACTTTCCATACAGGAGCATAGAAAAAAACATCAATTTTCAACTTCATTCTCTAGCTCAAAACCAGATAATAAAAACTGAAAATCTCATTTATGCTCGGAGGATTTTTATTCCTGTTTGTGAAAAATAATCTGTCATGCAGATCAGAAGAGCTACAAATAGACTAGCTACCATGGTGAGATATGTAAAATTCCACCAAGCTGTGGCTTCTTTTGTTGTAAATGCCTGAAAATCTAAACACTCATATAAAATTGTGTACTAAAGTAGACCCATCACTCTGCCAACTAAAGTCCACATAGTAAAAGCAATTATCTTCCCAGTAGTGTATGGCTCTGCGAGTTGGACCAGAAGGAAGGCTGAGCGCAGAAGAATAGTTGCCTTTGAACTGTGGTGCTGTAAAATACTCTTGAGAGTCCCCTGGACTGCAAGAAGATCAAATCAGTCAATCCTGAAGGAAATCAAACCTGACTGCTCCTTGGAAGGACAAATACTGGAGCTGAAGCTCAAGTACTTTGGCCACCAAATGAGAAGAGAAGGCTCACATGAGAAGGCCTTGATGCTAGGAAAGATCGAAGGCAAAAGGAGAAGGGGGAGGCAGATAATGAGATGGCTAGATGGCATTGTTGATGCAGTGGGCATTGATCTGGGCAGGCTATGGAGGTTGGCAGATGAAAAAGGAGCCTGGCATGTGGTGGTCCTTGGGGTTGCAAAGGGTCATACTCAACTATACGACTGAACAACAACAAACTAAGAGGAACATCACATTGGATTACACAAAGGTTTTGTATAAAGAACAATAATGGCCTAACTCCTTCTCATTCAATTAGTGCATCAATTGATGTTTTGGCCATTTATCACTTGATAAAGTAGGACATAACACTAAACACTAAACAACTTTCTTTTGTTGACAGTTCCTTACTAGGCATAATTCAAATTGCTGGTTTGAATTCTCACCACATGTCCCACCCATTCAAGTCTTCTACTTTTCATCAGTCCAACAATGTTAGGCTCCTTATAGAGTTCTTCCAATCTTATATTATGGTGTTTTCTCCATTTCCTATGACAGTGATGGCAAACCTTGGCACTTGAGGTGTTATTGGACTTCAATTCCCAGGAGCCCAGGTCTCTGTGAATCCACATGAATGGGTTTACTGTGCATACATGCAGTAAACCCATTCATGTGGATTCACAGAGACTTGGGCTTCTGGGAATTGAAGTCCAATAACACCTCAAGTGCCAAGGTTCGCCATCATGCACCTTGAAGACGTATCTTGAACTGGTTTGTAGATTTTCCTGCTTATTTTTTTCTCTCAAAAACAAGGAGTCGAGTAAGATATTGTTTCTGAAAGCTCCAAGTTTGACAGCCATTAAGCATTGTGGGTATTATTAACATTTTATACATCCTGAGCTTGAGCTCGCATGATACATTGATGGGTGTTAATATGGGGTATTAAGAGTGGTAAGATCTATTCCCAGACTGGATATTTCCTTTATTTTTTTTTCTTCATTAGATATACCCTCTGTGACCATGACAGCAAGAGTTTTAAATGCTTTCAATCACTTTGTTGCCTATCCTAACCTTAGCCTTTGTATTCTATAGGCACTGTTATAAAAGTTGGACAAGCTTTTTTGGTATTCCAAATTCAGTCAAGGCCTTGATCAAACTGGCTCTATTAGATACTGTCATATACCTTCTGAAAGTCCACAAAGATTTAATTTATTTTTACTTGGCTCAAGTCGCTAAGACGCTGACTGGGAAGCAGAAGGTCAGCAGTTCAATTCCCGAGTACTGCAGGGCGGAAATGAGCTCCCGTCTTCATCCCAGCTCCTGCCAACCTAGCAGTTCGAAAGCAAGAAATTGCAAGTAGATAAATAGGAACCACTTCGGTGGGAAGGTAACAGCGTTCCGTGCACTCCGGTGTCTAGTCATGCCTGCCACATGACCACGGAAACGTCTGCAGAAGCAGACAGCGCTGGCTAATATGAAACTGTATCTGAACAAAAATAGGTCTTCTGTGTACTGGCTTAAACACGTGAAGAGAGGATTTCCTCTTACTACCACCAGTCACTACAAAAGTTGTAAATTCACTATGGAGCAGTGAAGTCATATTTGATAGTCTCCTGTTTTCATAAGCCAAGGTATAAAGTAGCTTGTACAAAAATGAAGTACATGACATACTATAGACATCATGTAACACATGGTGTTCTTTCTGAAATGAAAAATAAACATGGACCTAGCACCCGAAAGAGATTATGGCTTGCTGGTAAATTGAAATGGATTTAATATGGGAATGATATTTTTTTTTAAAAGCTAGCATCAGGGGGTGATTACATAGTGAGGGAAATGCAAATTCAGTTTCATTCATTTGCTGTAAAATCATATGAGGGAATTCAGGTTTCCTAAGGTCCCTTCCTCTTAACAAAGGAAAGTTTGTTTACACCTTGTTTGCAATAGCCCAGTAGATGTTACAGTTAAAAGGGAACTGCTTAACAAGCTGACATCAAGGTTTCCTCAGCTTGTTAGCTTATTAATTTTGTTGTAAGGTGCTTTTTTAAAAAGAGGCTTTGCTTCTACCTGTTTAAGAAATGAGGAAAGGGCACAAAACAGAAACATATTGCGGAAAGGTTTTGCTCATGCTGTTCCCTGAGTGTGCACTGGCCTCCCTCACAAGACAGGAATCATGGGGGAAGCGAGTACAGTAGTACCTCGGATAAAGTCCAATTCGGATAAAGTTGCAGTTTTCATGCACATGTGATGCATCGCATAAAGTCCAGAACTGCTAAAATGGACTTTATCTGAGGTATTTGGTATAGGAACCTCGGATAAAGTCTATTTTTGGATGTTATCCGATACATCACCCATTTGATTCGGATAAAGTCCAAACTTGTGGAACAGAGTTTGGACTTTATCCGAGGTTCTACTGTACTGTATGTGCACACATGGCTAGTCCTCTGTCACCATGCAAGAGGCCAAGTAGACGGGAATGTGTGCAACAAAGTTAATCCTCCCTTTTCTTCATTGGTTCAGGTAACTGCATGCTTGAACTGATGCAAATATATCTGTTTTTCAAAAAATAGAAGCTCCAGTATGGAGGATGGGGGAAATACAAATATAAGAGGGCTACTATGGACTGATTCACATTTCAATTTTTTATGCAGTCAATTGAATAAATTGTAAATAAGCTTGCCCCAAACCTGTAGTATTTTGCAAATATTTTTCCTATGTAGTCTTAGCCTCACTCATTCCTACTTTGAAGTATTTTGTTGTCATACATAAAGCACTAAACATGAAAACCATAATGTGTAAAGGAACCAATAGTTTGTGACAGAAACTGAATTGATTCCAGTCATTTAGAATGGTTTTTAGTAGATTTGTTATGGATTATTCCGCAATCTTACCCCTCTTTATTATAGCAGTACTCTTAAACCAACTGATTTTAATTTTCATGATGGTGTTAAAGTTCTGGAACTTAAAATGAAATTAATTTCTGCTACATAATGAGAAAAAAAGCTTTTAAATCCCCTGAAGCTTTGTAATGCTAATGTGAGTCGCTGAATTAACATTTCTGTGAAAGCATACGTGGGAGGGCAAGCACTTATACTTTGTCATAAAATACAGCTTTAAAATCTCATGAAGTTAGTACTTCTGAGAAGAAAAGGTACTATTTGCTTCATATTGTACAAAAGTATCTTCTACTAATCTCATACAGACAAATAGCATTATTTATATATTGTTGCTATGTGCCATCACGTTTTTGCTGACTTATGACAATCCTATGTTAGAGGTGACTTCACAGTATGTAACAATGTAAACAATGCTATTTGCAGGCGCACCCCCCCAATAACGGACACAGACAACATTGAAAGTGGATAACAGCATCGGGCCACATTTATTGATTCAATGCCCTAGTCCGAATTATAAATTTGTATTGGTAAAACGACCAATCATAATTCTTAAGGCAAGCAGGCCGAAGTAACACTGGTAAGGTACCACCCCAAAATTGCCAACGGCAATTGGTTACAATGTATCAATTTGTATCAATTTGTTTGTTGACGACAAACAAATTGTTGACCGTAGTCAATATCTAACTCATGACCCCACCCTCTGACGCGTATCCGTGAAATCACGGGGTGATGCATGCTGGTTAGCTATCGTCATCACCCCGTCGCCTGGTTCGTCGTTGACCGGACAACGTTTAACTAATTTATTCCTGTCTAGTGTTGTCCAGTCAATTGCGAACCTGCCGGATACCTGTGGGTCATACTGTTTACCTTACCAGTGCTACCCGCCAATGTGACCAAAGTCAACATTAGGAACATAAGAAAGACCCCTATATCAAACCATAGCAACAGTGTGGGATGGGCAAAAAAGCCAGGACCCGGAAGCCAATGTGGGTCCCAGCCAAAAATTCCCACCCGGCCCCGAAGCGACCAAAATATCACACTGTTAACTAGGGAGGGGGTGGAGGGGAAAAGACTTCTCCGCTCCGTCGCTGAGGTAAAATGGCAGCTCGGCTGCCTCGTGGCCACCCCTTTTATAAGGGAGCTGGCCACGCCCCTAACTACCCGGATTCTCTGTCCTGTGGGGGGGGCCGCAAAGAGAGCGGCGGCCATTTTGGCGCCGCGCTTCCATTGCAGGCGCACCCCCCCAATAACGGACACAGACAACATTGAAAGTGGATAACAGCATCGGGCCACATTTATTGATTCAATGCCCTAGTCCGAATTATAAATTTGTATTGGTAAAATGACCAATCATAATTCTTAAGGCAAGCAGGCCGAAGTAACACTGGTAAGGTACCACCCCAAAATTGCCAACGGCAATTGGTTACAATGTATCAATTTGTATCAATTTGTTTGTTGACGACAAACAAATTGTTGACCGTAGTCAATATCTAACTCATGACCCCACCCTCTGACGCGTATCCGTGAAATCACGGGGTGATGCATGCTGGTTAGCTATCGTCATCACCCCGTCGCCTGGTTCGTCGTTGACCGGACAACGTTTAACTAATTTATTCCTGTCTAGTGTTGTCCAGTCAATTGCGAACCTGCCGGATACCTGTGGGTCATACTGTTTACCTTACCAGTGCTACCCGCCACACGGAGGGGCTTCAAAGAAGGCCTGACGCCCCCCCCAGACCGTCAGCTCGGTCAACAGGCCTGCTCGCCAATCACCCAACAGGAGGTCCATACCTCCTCGCGACAGATGGACCCCATCCCCTACGTACAAGTCATAATTTTGTAGGCTAACAGCGGGGTGATGACTGACCCGTCCCCAAGCCCCGTCGGCAAGAAACCGCGCCACCGCCCTGTTGACCGTGCGCCTAGCGCGGTCAAGGGCCCGGAGGTTAACGCCCCCTCTATAAGAATGGCGCGGGACAATGTCCGACCAAACCAGGGTTGTGGCAGGCCAGACATAATGCAAGTAGGCGAGGTCCTCGCAAATCGCATGCTTAAGCGATAAGCCAGTGACCTGGCCCAAATCATTGCCCCCCAGGTGGATGATGAGAATGTCAGGCGGGTCAGCACCCAGGCCAGAAAAAGGAAAGGCCGCAGCTCCCGCCATAACATCCCAGGCTTACCATGCCATGTGAGACTGGCGTGTTCACCCAGTCCCAGTCGGGGTCCCCACTCTGTCGCCGCAGCGTAACGCGCTGCCCTGTGCACATAGCTGTGGCCCACCAGCCATACTGTCACCGGTGTAATACGACACCCAGGGTCTGTAAGAAAATTGAGAAAATTGAGAAAAAGACGGGAAGGTGACTGGATTGGTACTCATGGTGGAAGTGGGCGCACATAAAACTGAAAACATTGCGAGCCCCACCTCCCCATGCTGCGTATGTCAGCCCCAGAGTACCCAAAAGCAGCTGCTGTAGAGGCTGCACCAGTACGAAATGAATGTGTGCCATAACGGGCACCTGTTAGGCCCTACCCTGGTGAGGGCACTGCCTGTCACCTTCCAAAACTGAAATTTAGTAAGGGGAGACCCATCTTGGTGACAGAAAAACGGGCCATGGTGGATGCCACGCAGTGCCAGGAACTCCTGTAGGGCACCAACCGGACAGATGTCTGCCAAAGAACACCGTAGCAGTCTTACACCACTGCCTACGCCATGCTGATCTGTCTTAGAGGAGCGTATCCTCAACTGGGCCCAGTCTTTGGCAACATAGACATCCTCGAGTTCCAGTGCCCTACAACTTGCATCCGCCTTATACAGCATCTCAAGCTCGCTGGTGCGGAGCGCTCCAAAAAGGCCACCGTTGTAGCCGCATGAAGTGGGCTGCCTCATTTCCAAAACAGAGGCCAGGCCAGCCCCGGGCCAATTGGGTAAAACCCTGGGGAAATCTTGCATCCGCCTTACTCAGCATCTCAAGCTCGCCGATGCGGAGGGCTCCAAAAAGGCCACCGTTGTAGCCGCATGAAGTGGGCTGCCTCATTTATCAAAACTGAGGCCAGGCCAGCCCCGGGCCAATTGGGTAAAAACCCTGGGAAAATCTTGCATCCGCCTTACTCAGCATCTCAAGCTCGCCGATGCGGAGGGCTGCAAAAAGGCCACCGTTGTAGCCGCATGAAGTGGGCTGCCTAATCTATCAAAACAGAGGCCAGGTCAGCCCCGGGCCAACTGGGTAAAAACCCCTGGGTAAATGGGGTGGCGGTCGGCCGGGAAACGCCCGCGCACGCGCACCCACCCCTCCCAAACATGTCTCACCCGGAAGTCATTGGTGCTGTCCACACGACCTCCCACTTTGGCCATAAAAGCCAACCCGACAGCTGAGATGCTATGGTGCGTGGTGCAAGGCCCTGGGCATACAGGTAAACCATGAACCGCAGAAGATGGGCTACTGGGATCGGCCAGGTTCCTGGCAGTCGGAATTGGGTACATAATACTCTGAAGGAACTAAATGCATGGTGATACGCCTTACTCATGCATGGCGCTAGTGACAGGCCAATCGCCCAGTTCACCCCTCCTTGCCAACGTTCCATCTCTCGTCCAGGAGTGGCGAGGGAAATTCCTCCGCATCCGGGGGCCGAGGCACGGAACCGGGAGATCTGCAGGCGGGACAAAGCAGCAGCAATATCATTATCAACCCTTGGGACATGCCTGGCCCAGTAGGGAACGTTGAGGCACAGGTTGCATAACACAAACCAACGCACTAGCTCGATAACCCCGGGCGATTTGGAAATCTGTGCAGTGACGATGCGGACAACAGCCGCGTTGCCATGCCAAAATTGCACAACCGAGTTGGCCCACTCCTTGCCCCATAGCATCAAAGCACCCAGGATAGGGAAACATTCCAGATACGTGAGACCATGCAGGCGACCCTTGCCTGCCCAGGGTGGTGGCCACCCACCATAGGCCCACTTCCAATTGAAGTACATCCCGTAAACCCAGGAATCCTGAGGCATCGGACTGCATCTGAAAGCAAGGGGGAGCCAGGAGATCAGACCCCAAAATGACACCCCGTTGAACTGCCTCTGGATCTATGGCCAGACAAGCACGTCTGCCCCGATACCCCGGGTAAATCTGAGCCTGTGGTGGGGCCTGGAGAATCCCGCCATGGCATCAGACCAGCGCAGAGCAAATGCCCTGCCCGGTGCGACGACCCTGCCAGCTAAACTGGGGTGACCATGTAGCACCAAACGTTCCCTTAGTGATGCCATGCGCTCGGCCAGCAAGACCGAGACAAGGGCCACTAGCCTTGAGACCTTATCCCACTGCAACCTAGAATCCTGCGCTACCGTGTTACTCTCCACCCCAGGAATACTAGCTGTGGAGATGGGCCCTCGGTCTTTTCGGGAGCTAAAGGGACACCCAGTTCCTCCATTAGCGTCTGAAATGTGTTGAGGAGACGTGTGTACGTGTCCCAGCCCCGTTCAGCCCCGAATAAAACCATCCAGGGAATGGGCTACAGACCGGGACCCTGACCTGCGGACAAAAGCGCAATCTAGGAAAGTGGTGAAACGCTCGAATACCGAGCCCCAATGGAATAGCCAAAAGGCATGGCATCATTGAAATAATATGCTCCCCGGGACGGGGGTGCAGGGACAGGGCCAGCGACCCTGCCCGCATAGACCCTATTGTCAAAGCTAGCAGGAGCCACCTCCTCCCTCCCCTTAAGGGATAAAAGATTGGGGGCATCTTGAGGGGACCTATTACCCATGAAAGGGATCCGGAACCCCTGCCTAGAACCCTGAAGGAGAGAACCCACATCCTCTCCCTTCGGGTACCATGTGAGCCACGCTCCAACATGTCCACCTTAAATGGGGAGGGAGCCCTTCGGTGAACTAGATCCATCTGCGGCAGTCTTGCCAGCCCCCTGTCTGCCCCACCCTCTGCCCCGCATCCTTCTAGGCCTGGGACAGGCAGAGGCCGCATGGGGGCCAACACAGTTGGGATACTTCTGTCTGTATTGCAAGTCTTCCCATTAGAGGAACCATTGGACAAAAAAGTCCAGCACAGCAGGCGGGCTGGAACCCCCCGCCCCGCCCCCTGGCAGGTGACCTATGCTGGGGCCGCCTGCTGAACCGCATGCCCACAATGGTATATCTCCCCGGGCGCGGGGCGCGTGGGCGTCACGTACAAAAGCCGCAGCCTCTGGCCTGGCTCATCCCGCCTAATCTCGGGGTGCAGGGAAATCCGCCTACGGCATTCCCCGCCACAAGCCAACCATGCTGGGCCCGGAAAGTAAACCATCGCCCGGTAGAAGTTGTCCAAATACTGGACCATCGGAATTGCCAGATCCGGCCGGGCCCTAAGGTACACCGCCATGCATATGATGCAGGCCGGCAACCATTTGGCCCATATACTTGGTGGCTTGCGACAACGTGCCTGCCACTATCCTTCTCATTCTGCCCCTCCCTCTCTCTTTGATGGGCACCCTGTTTAGGAGCGCGAAGATATCCACGCACTCCCCCCCGCCAAATTTACTCTCTGGCGGCCCGTGCCAAGCGGTCACTCAGCGGTAAGGAATAGGGGCTTGGACCAACCCGGCCACCCAAAACATTCCCCTCAGGGTAGGAAACACCCCCCACCACGGGGCCCTGGGTGTTAGCTGTCATCGCCGGGTGAGGCGTCAGCGGGTGCACCGCCGCACCACCCGCGCGAGGCCAAGGCCATTGAAAAGCCCCCCCCCTATTGGGAATGTGTGTGGATGTACTCGCTTACACCGTATACTCACATGCTGCACCCCCGCGGGCCGCCCCCACCGGGGGTTCCGGCCCACTGGGGGCGTCGGAGCTCACGACCGACGTAGAGCTCATCACCGGGGCCTGACCTGCACCTGGCTGCTGGCTGGGGAGCTGCGAGGCAGTGGGCGAAACCGCGCCACGCGCCTGCAGCAGCTCAACCCTCCCTGTCGGCTGTTGTCCTCCTGCCGGCAGCGCCTCAAAAGGAACCCCAAAGGGGGGCCCCCGCCTGACTGGCCCGAGCCAACGACGCTTCAAGGGCCGCCAGGCGGGCCAGTAAGGCTTCCACGTTGACCTGGGGCCAAGGGCCGGCCGGCCCGCACGGTCCAAGGCGTGGGTACAGGTCCCTGTACCCCAGGACCCGAATATGGCCATTGGCCAACACCGAAGCCCGGCAGGGTCGGTGGAGAAACCTGCCAAGGCAGGGGGCCGCACCACCCCCCAAGGCTAGAGGGCCCCGGGAGAGGCTGCGACCCAAAAGCAGCAGGCCCAGCCTGGTGGGCGGGTGCAGGAGCGGTGTCCACCGCTCGCGGGCCGCGGGCCGGAGCCTCTACCGCGCCCGCAATCTGTTCGCCCGCTCCGGGCCAAGGGGCAATAGACCCCATTCCGCCGGTCCCTGCAGGGGGCCTGCAAAGGCGGCTGCTGGGGAGGTGGCACCGCGGTCCTCCGACCCGGGTTGCGCCTCCTAACAGCGCGAGCCGCACTCAAAGCTGCCTTCTTCTTCGAAGGCATCTCCACCGGAGTGGAGGGAAGCCAAAAAGGAAAAAAATCGCTGCCGAAAGGCTTCCCGATAAGTTAAAGAGCGACGGAGACACAGGGGAAAAGACTTCTCCGCTCCGTCGCTGAGGTAAAATGGCAGCTCGGCTGCCTCGTGGCCACCCCTTTTATAAGGGAGCTGGCCACGCCCCTAACTACCCGGATTCTCTGTCCTGTGGGGGGGGCCCGCAAAGAGCGCGGCGGCCATTTTGGCGCCGCGCTTGCATTGCCTCTATTAAATTAATAGAAAATATTCACAGTGTACCCTCAGCATGAAAATGTTATATAGTTTATAGATAGACTTTTAAATAAGCAATACTTAAAAAGAGCAAACTTTGGTATTTTGTATTAAATTGCAACAAATTCTTCCTTTGTTAATATTTGGGTGCAAGAAAAGACTAAATAGGATGTTGCAATTCTACAAGAATTACTCCTGTCCTTAAGTATTTCTTTGGGATTCCTTGAATTTTCTATATATTCCGTGTTTATTTTCTGCAGCCACCAACTACAGGAGCTCCTATATCACCGTAGTTTGGCCACCCCGGTCTATACTAACCACTGTGCTTGCAGTGTGTATGTTTGTGTGAAGTACGTTTCTCAGCAATTAGAATTGCAAATCAAATTGGTGTTTACTTTCCAATGACCAATCATAAAACAAAACATGTGAAAAGCAAAATATGTGGGTGAGGAAAATCAAATGATATGAGAAACTGACATCCTTCTCCACTTAGGGAATCAAACAGGAAAAACAGGATTTCACCATACATGAGCACTGTTGCTAAGACATGGGTATCAATTATGGATACCTAAGGACAACCTCTGGGTTGGAGAGATAGGCAATGCCATCTCTCAATGCCATTTCCAGGGAATCCTAAGCAGGTGAAGGCATCTGCTTGGGAATACCCTGAAGCAAATGGTGAGCCACTGTGTGTGACAGAATGCTGGACTGGATGGGCTGTGGCCTGTTCTCATGTTCATTAGCCACAGTGGTGGGCTAAAAAAAAAATACTACCACATTGGGTGTGGTATTGTGGGTGTAGCCAGTGGGAAAGCCCTGCATTGCACCCAAATTAGGGCTACAGTGGAACCTCATACAACAATCACCCCGTATAGCAACGGAATTGCATAACAATTAGGTTTTGGGGGAAATGGTGTCCCGCATGACAGTTTTCCCTATGGGAAAAATCCATACAACAATTTTTCAATGGGAAAATCCACTTAGTGAAAAAAATTATTGTACGATGCATCCCATAGGGAAAATCGCTATATGATACATGCATCGTATAGCAATTGTTTCATACAACAACGAGCTCTGTAGAATGGATTAAAACCATTGTATGAGGTACCACTGTACTTTATTTCAAAATCTAGATGGGTGGGGCCAGCCAGAATTTCTGCTACCGTTTCTGGCAAACTGGTGCGAACCTGCTGATGCCTTCCACTGATTAGCCGGTATGCAATTGCATGCTTGTTAGGGTTACTATGAAGGTTCTGACCACCTCACTGTCTGAGCAATATACCTTGGTATTAGAGACTGTGGTACATATTTAGTTTTCTTCTGCTCTTTGCCTAACTCCTGAAAATGCCTGGCACTCATGCATTGATTTCGCCTTGTCTTCAATTCCCCTCTGCTCTGACCCACACTGTTCCTGCCTAGCTTTAATGTTTCTGTCCCTATTTCTATAAAGGTAGCTTTCTGTTCTATTCTCAAGACATTAGGAAGAAGAATGAAGAATTTATATCTAAGTGAGTTACAGGAAAAGTGGTATCTCATACACAGTAATTAAAATGGAAAACAGAACATCCATGTATCGTATTTCTTTCTATCTAAATAGACAGATAGGGGCAAACATTTACAAGGGCAAAAATCAACTATACTTTGTTTATTAACCTGCACATCACAGTTAAAGATTTTAAATGTTTCAATTAATTTACCTCTTGTACTTTTCTTCGTCTCTGACAGGCCATTAACATGTCTAAGTTGCTTAACATTCAGAAGAAATTACAGTTTGTTGCAGAACAAGGGAAAATTCCTCAGGAAGTCTATCAAAGGGAAAATATCCTCACTCCCCACCCACCCCCAGCCCATACCCCAGCAATGCAGTTAGACCTACATACCGTATTTATTCGTGTATAACGCGCACTCATGTATAACGCGCACCCCTAATTTTAAATGAAACCTCGGTATAAAATTTTGTTTCTAACGGGTACCAGTTATATCGGTGAAAAAGCTTGTTCATAAGAGCACACCTTAAAACATTGAGGGAGGGGGGGATAATCAGACCCACCTGTTGCAGGGTAAAGAAAATGCAATCCGAAACGAGCACTTCCGACCCCCAGGAGCCTCGCTCGAACTGCGAGCTACCTCCGGGCCACGCCTCGTCTCCCGCGCCACCCAATCAGATCCCGTCAATTTCTTCAAAGCCACACCCCCGCCTCCCCTTCAATAGACAGCCGGCCCAATTCTAAAAAGGAAGTAAAAGAGGCTCGCGACAGGGGTGGGACACCAGTCCTCGTTTATAACGCGCACCCAAACTTTGATTTCTTTTTTTTTTGTATAAAATTTTGCGCGTTATACACGAATAAATACGGTAAATGCCTGATCATTTAGTTAATGTGACAAACTGAAAATCTCAAAGACAGAGGTTTAAGGAGAAATTCATGTAGGTGGTGACTATAGAAGACAATGTGCAGGAAGAGCTGATGGCAACCTTGAGACTCTGGGCAGTGATTTTAGACTATTAAAGGCTTCTTCCCATTCCAAATCTCCCAAACATGACCTTTAATTTGCAAGGCTGTTAATGATAAAAACCTTTTGAAGTTCAAGGGAAAGGAAACCCTAGTGGCATCACAACCTGAAAGCAGGAGACAGTAGGTTTTCAGTTAATTTAAATTAAATATGTCCAGTGCTTGATCCAGCTCATACCACATAACTTTACGGCAACAGGATTCATCCAAATACATAGCCCTCTACTTAAACTATGTGCCCAGATTAACAGTAGAAACCATGTCCAAAAGGGCTAATTAGTCAGAAAACAGCATGATCCCAGAATTCCAGTCCATTTCCCAAATACTAGATATTCCTAGATTCATCTCCCCTCAAAGATATTCACAGCTGGTCCACAGGACTTCAGAAGAGGAAAATAAGGTTGTAAATATAAATAATTCTTATTCTATGTGTTACTCTAACAATGTGTATATTAACAAATGGAGAATGGCTATGCAACAGTGACTACAAACACAGTGGGGAAGGGGAAGAGAAAGGGCAGGGGGAGAAAATAAGAGAGCAATTAATTATTTTCACTGTTGTCCTGCAGAGGACAAATATCCCAACTGAGCTTTCCAGTCAAGTTATAAATCCTTCCTACAAGACACTTCACAGCTAATTCAAAACCCATCAAGGATAATCAACTGAAAAAGTACTAAAAGGGGATGCAATGGATGAAAGGAAGACAATGATAGTTAAGCACAAAAGACATAAGCTCACCCTGAAATTCTTTCTCCACCATAATAGGAGTATCAGATTTATTAAATTGTCAAAAAGTTAACAGTGTTAATAATTTAGAACAGGGGTAGCCAAAATCTGGCATGTGGGCCAGATTCAGCCTGCAGCACCAAATCATCCAACCCACGCAAAACACTGCCATAAATGCTCCGTGGCTGTCATAAACACATTTATGACCACTGCTAGTGTATTTATGGCAGCTTTTTGCACGTGCACAGGCACGGGCATGTTCTACTTCTGCTTCCAGTGGGAGGAACTACATGATCGGCTCACTGAACTACATGACCAGCCCGCAGTGCGAAAAGTTTGGGAACCCCAGATTTAGAGAGTAGATGAGGAAGAATAAAGATGAGCTGACAACGTATATCTCCCCACATCTAAATGGATTTAACAGTCACATGGAGTGAGTTCTGCAGTATCACCTGCAGAATTCCAAGGTTAGCAACAGAGTAAGAATTACTCAAAGAGTCCCACCAATACATCATGTGTTCCTTGAACTCATGAAGAACTCCATCTCTTCTTCTCTGAACAGAGCCAACTTCTGAAAGTTGTGAAATCCTTTTGGATTAAAATGCCAACAAGAGGACCCATCCCTTGGTATATTTAATAAACAGCAGAAGGCAGAGTTGTTTAAATCAACATTCAAAGATATACTCTCTGTGAGAAGACTGAAATGAGTTGTAATCCGAGTTCTTTTCCATTTGGCTGTTGCTATATAGATGCACATTTTTTTCATTGTTATTATTTTGTTGTGGGTAGGAGATGAATGAGTGAATGGTGGGTGGGCTGGAGTTATTTGATTTGTGTTCTTTTAAATATCTACTCCACCCAGTAGAGTGACTTATCACTAATTGGGCAGAATTAATTCACACACACACACACAAACACACATACACACACACAGAAAGAGAGTGCAAGCGTGGTGCCAAAATGGCCACCGCGCTCTTTGCAGGGGCCCCCCACCCGGACTCAGACATCCGGGTTAGTTAGGGGGCATGGCCATCCCTCTATAAAAGGGGTGGCCACGAGGCAGCCTCGCTGCCATTTTAAAGGAGAAGCGACGGAGCGGAGAAGTTTGCTCCGACGCTTCTTTCATTTTACGAGCCCTTATCGGAGCCCTTATCCTTTAGAATTTGCGAGGATATCACTCCGATGCTGCTCCTATTTTGATCGGAGGATACTCCTCCTCCGATCAGCGCCTGCTTGGGTGGCTATGGCACCCAAGTGTAAGGCCCAGCGGCACCCAGGCCGTGACCTAGGGGGAGGGCTCGGCCCACCCCCTCGACCTCCTTGGGGTGGCCACCGGGCCAGAGGGCTCGGGTGGCCACCCCATATGGGGGTGGCAGGGTCATCATGCCCACTGCCACCAACGAGGGTGACCAGGTCTCTACCTACCGCCCACTCGGAGGACTCGGGCGGGAGCTGCACAGGCATGTTTCCTTGGGGTTTCTACCCCAGTTGCGCCTTTGCCCGGCTTGGGGCATAGCGGCCCACTAGGGCGCGGTGTGGGTTTCTGCCCCACCGTTCTTCCGGCCCCATGAGGGGCCGGATTATTTGGCATGGCCATATTCTGGCCAGGGATTGCCACACGGGTTTATCCCTCATCGGTTACCCGGTGGGCCGTCTGGCCCATCCAGCCCACCTTCTCCTGGTGGGTCAGATGCTGTGGATGCTCTCCTGCCCGCATTTCGGCACTGGAGCCATCAATGGGCATTGCTCCACCACCTTTGGATGGTGGGCTTGCCAGCTCTGCAGTTCCGGCCCACATGCTCAACAGGGTTGAGCTGCTGGAGGCCATCAGGCCAGCGCAGGCTGGCACCTCGCAGCTCCCCATCCGGCCATTACAGCAAGGCACTCCACCGGGGAACAGTCCTGCTTGGCATGGACGCGCGGAAACACAGAGCTCGATGGCCATCGTGAGCTCCGACGCCAACCACGGGCCCGAACCCCCAGTGGGGGTGGCTCGTGGGGGTGCACCGAGTGAGTATCCTGGTCAAATCAGCACCCCTGTGACACTAGCTCATAACGCTGGGGGGGGGAGTATAGTGGCCATGGCCGCAACAGGCCAATTACACCCAGGTTCTTACAGGGGTGACCGCCCCAATGCTTTCCCTTAACTTCTCGGGGGTTAGATAGGGCCTATTATGTGTTTCCCCACTCCAATCCGTGCCAACGGTGGCCCTGCCGACAGCCGGTTACACCCTACCCCTGGGTGACCGTTTATCCTGTGCTATTAGTGTGAAGATGTGGCGTGGGGAATATATTCACATTTTCCCCCCTCCTGCAACGTGAACCCACTGAGGAGGAGATGGGGGGGCAGGATGACAGGGACAAGGAGTTGTCCCGTCACCGTAAACTGCCTCGCAATGGGGCCAATTGGTTACCGGCCTATTTGGTATCCATGGCAGGATATATAAGGGCCCGTCCTGATTTGGTCATCCCAATGGTCCAGTACTTGGACAAAATTTGCAGGGCCGTGGTTGATTTCCCTGGCCCGTCATGGTTGGCCTATGGCGAAGATCTTAGGATGAGGGTGGCCCTTCACCCTGAGATGCAAGTGATGAGCCCTGCTAGCACTTGTGGCTAATATATATGACTCCTACATGCCCAGTGCCTATGCTCCGTATGAAGAGTCTAATTTCGGGTAACTACCTTCGTGGCTTTCTTTGGGGCTCTCAGATTAAGTGAACTGGTACCACTTTCAACAGGGGACATGTTCTGCAGGGCACTGGAACTGGAAGATGTGTTGCTCGATCAGGAGTGGGCTCTGGGGGGGATTCGCTCCTCAAGGGCCAGTCAGCGGGGAAAGGGTAGTAGCATGGTGCTGCCATATGTCCAGTTGCTCCCTCACATGTGTTTGTGGCAGTGCGTGGTTCACGCCTGGGCCTGTCGTTCTGCTACCAAGACGGGTCTCCCCTTACTGAATTACAATTGGTACCCATTCCTTCCGGATAGGCGCTGCATCAACTACGGCTGCATTTGGGTATTTGGAGCCTGACATACGTTGCATGGGCAGGTGGGGATTTGCGCCTTTTTCTCTGTTTGTTCGTCCCTCACTGCATGAGTGCCTTGTTCTGCCCTCAATTCTCCCTCCTTATCTTACAAACCCTGTGTGTTTCCGCACACTGGTGGCAGTGTGGCTTGTGGGCCACAATTTATGTGCACTGGGCGGCACAGTATGCTGCTTCATCAGAATGGGGACCCCATCTCGGGCTACGCGTAACCGCACGTATGCAGTGGTATGGTGTGCACGGCATATAGGCGATGATCTTGCACGGATTGCTAGCCTGGACTTAAAGACTTCCGAGTGCAGTGACCTGGCGTTTCTTTACCATTTATAGCCGTATACACGGTTGCTATGGTCATACATCGTGCCGAGGCACTATTATAGGGGAGGCATTGACCCCCGCGGTTGGACCGTGCCCGGCAGTCAGTGAACAGGGCTGTTGCCTGGTTCCTTATCCAGAATGGCTTGGGGGACAGCCACTTGTCATCCGGGGATAGGGTTACAGGGATTTAGCCTGTATTCTGGAGATGGGGTTCACCTGTCAGCAAGAGAATGCACCTCTATTTTGAATAACGTGCCAGAGGGCCTGGTGACTGAATTGTCAGTCAAAGGGGACGGATCTCTGATGCAATTTGGCGATGTTTGCCAAGTGTAAGGTGCCTCTCCGGAGTTGCAGGTGATGCACGGCCACCTCAACTTCGCCTGCAGAGTGGTAACACCAGACAGAGCCTTCGCCAGGTGTCTGGGTGACATTATGGTGGGTCTTTATAAACGCTGCCGCAGGGTACGGCTGACTAGGGGTTTACAAGCAGACCTGGCAGTTTGGCTCACATTCCTGCAGGACTCTAATGCCGTCTCCTTTTGGAGATCTGAGCTTATGGTCAGCCCCAGTTCCAAATACAGTCGGATGCCTCCGGCTCCCTGGGCTATGGGATTTATTCTGAAGAACAGTGTGCCTATGGTTAATGGCCCCAGGGATGGCAGGGCACGGATCGCTTACGCGATCTTACGTTCCTGGAGTTTTTCAATTCTGGGTCCCCTTTATGCTTTGGGGGGACAGGTGGGCTAATTCTGGTTCACTTTCGGCATGACAATTTTATTTATTTATTTATAGTCATATTTGTATATGCTGCGGTGGTGCACACTGTCAATTCCCCAAACGTCTAAATCCCCAGGAGTCATGGCCTTAGTTCGCCAATTGTTCTTAGGTCCGTGCGCTTTAATGTCCTCCTTAGGGCTAGACATGTGTCAGACATTAATAATGATATTGCTGATGCTTTATCCCGCCTGCAGATCTCCCGGTTCCGTGCCTTGGCTCCAGATGCAGAGGAACTTCCCTCTCCACTCATGGCTGAATTATGGTCATTTAGCGAGGAAAGGAGAACCGAGCGAGTGGCATGTCTTTGGCACATCGCACGCGTAAGGCGTATCAGCATACACTCCTTCACTTTAGGGCCTTTTATAGGCAAAGGCAGTTGCCTGAAATGTGGCTGATACCGGTCGACCAGGTTTTACAGTATATGGTGCACCTTCATGATCTGGGGTTCGCCCCACGCACCATCGCCACCAGGCTTTACGCCTTGGCATTCATGACCAAGGCATGGGGCTTTACTGACTGTGTGAGTGTCTTCTGCATACGCCATGTATTGGAAGGGTGGACACGTGGACGTGGCCGCCGCCCGGACACACGTTGCCCTGTTTTACCAGGTATTCTGACCCGCCTTGCACGAGGTTGGCATAGACTATGTTACAGTAGGTATGAGGAGTCTCCTTTTCATGCAGCTACCACCGTAGCTTTCTCTGGAGCTCTGCGAATCAGTGAGCTGGTCCCATGGTCAAAGGGGGACGTGTCTCGTAGGGCACTGGAACTCGACGATGTGTCTATCAACCAGGAGTGGGCTCAATTGAGGATTCGTTCCTCAAAGGCCGATCAGCATGGAGTAGGCAGTGGTGTTATACTGCTACGATGTACATTTGCTGACATCTGTCCGGTTGGTGCCCTACATGCAATTTTGGCAGTGTCTGCTGCGCGCCCTGGCCTGTTTTTCTGCCACCAGGATGGGTCTCCCCTTACCAAATTTTGGTTCTGGAGGGTGACCGGTACCGCACTTCACAGTGTGGGGCTTGTTATGGCGCCCATTCATTCAGGATAGGTGCTGCATAGACTGTGGCTGCGTTGGGTACTCTGAGGCTGATATATGTTGGATGGGCAGGTGGGGGTCCACGCGTTTTTTCCTTATATGTACGTCCCCTCACTGTATGAGTACCTAATTATGCCCTTAATTCCTTTTTCTTCTTTTACAGACCCTGTGTGTCTACGCACACCGGTGGCAGTGGGGCTGGTGGGCCGCAGCTATGTACACTGGGCGGCACAGTATGCTGCATCATCGGAGTGGGGACCCCATCTTGGGCTGCGTGCATCCGCACGTATGCGGTGGTATGGTATGCGTGGCATGAGACGGCGGGAACTGTTGCCATTCCTGATGTCCATCAGGGATGCTGGACCGCCCAATTTTCTGTTTCTGCACCTTGGCGGCAATGATCTCACACGGATCAATGGGCTTTCCTTAAACTGTCGAGGTGCAGTGACCTGGCGTTTTTACTTCATTTATGGCCGTACACACAGTTGCTATGGTCTGACATCATGCCGAGACACTGTTTTAGAGGAGACATGGATCTCTGTTGTTTGGACTGTGCCCGGCGGTCAGTAAACAGGGCTGTTGCCCGGTTTCTTGTTGAGAATGGCTTGGGAACAGGCATTCGACACCCGGGGATAGGGTTACTGGATTTTAGCCTGTATGCAAGAGATGGGGTCCACCTGTCGGCCAGGGGTATGAACCTCTTTCTGGGGGAAGTGCAAGCGGGCCTGGCGGCCGAGCTGACGGTCTGGAGGGGGCGGTGAGTCATCATGGATGCCTCCCCGTGTGGCGGGTAGCACTGGTGAGGTAAAGATTTATGACCCATAGGTATCCGGCAGGTTCGCAATTGACTCGCCAACACGTAGATAGGTACAGGAGAAACAGGATTGGCCGGTCAAGGGCGAACCATGAAAGGGGTGATGCTAGGAGCTTCACAGCCTGCATCACCTTGATATTTAACGGATACACATCATAGGGTGGGGTCAGTAGATAGTATATTGACTTCGGTCAACAATTTGTTTGTGTCAACAAACAAATTGATACAATGTAGCCAATAGCCATTGGCATTTTGGGTGGAACCTTACCAGTGCTACTGCAGCCTGCTTGCCTTAAAGAATTACAATTGGATGATACACCAATTGAAAGTGATAATTCGGACTAGGGCATTATTCAATAAAAGTGGCCCAATGCCTTTAATCCAACACCGGTGTCTGAGTCTTTATTTGGGTGGGTGCGCCTGCAAAGAGATTTGGGAATCTTTGCTGATACAATAACAATCAACTAGACATCACCAGTAAATCCCAATTTATTTTTTCAGTGGGGAGCTGGACTCAATGACCCTTTGGATCCTTTTCAACTCTACATTACCATGCTTTTTCTCACCTGTCCTCTGATATACGCAGGGGTAAGATACATATCTGCTATTTGTTTTACAGATACTGTAGGTGTGATTTATTTATTGGTTCATTTTTATTGTATTGCATTCTCTTACCTATTTCTTTGATTTTTGTCTTTTTTAAAATCATAACAATCATAAACTACATTCTAAAACATTCTGATTCTTGTTTATTCCTTTTTGCTACTGCTTTATAGAATTAGTGGAGTTTTGGCTGTAAATTGCATAGAACATTGCTTTGATAGAGAAACAGCTGCTAAAGTTTTTTAATACTATCATATAAAAAGTAGGACCTATACATATATTATGCAAATTTGCTAGCCTATATTACTGAAGAGGAATGACCTATTTTTCATTGGTGAATGTACTTCAGAGAAAAAGAAAAGAACGTCACACTCCATCTTTCCAATAAAATCTCAACCAGGACCTTCCATTTCCTCCAGCTTAGGAATTTATCCTTTGTAGGGCATGACTTTTCAACTATAAGTCCCAAGATCTTCCCCATCAAAAGCTAATCTAAATTTAATACATCAAAGACACTTCTCAAACTGTTGTTACTGTCTTCAGCTTTATACAAATAACATATAATCTTCCATATGTCAGTGTAAGATGCTTATGCTACGAATAGCTTTAAAACACTATGAGCTTCTCTGTCTTAAAAATAGTACAGACATTATACAATACGTAAATATTAAGAATGGTCTGCATCAGCTAAAACTTTTGTATGGTAATAGTACTGCAGGAAGAGATTTTTACAGAAATCCGTACTTTTCTTGGGAGCTTTGCATTTTTCAAAGAGGCTAACCAATGTATGAAAATGGTTTAGAATACTATTGTATCTCATTCCTGTTCCTACAGAGGAAAACATTGCATAGGTACAACAGCTAGAGAATGTACTGTTTATTTAGCCTGTTGATTTTATTCATGAAGAAGATGGTAAAGCAATTTTATTTGCTATAAACTAGCTGGAAATAAAATGACTGTATATTTGCCTCTCAGTCAAGGCTAGTTCTAGAGCTTAGGGATGATCAGTACAAAATGGGAAACCTTATTTCTGTGCTGCAAATTATGCACATTAACTCCGATGGAACAAAAGCAACTATATTTCTACTTAGCTCACTGGCAGCCATTACAAGTGTCTATTGTTATTACTGAAATACTGTTAGAAAATCAGAAAATCTTTATATGCATTATAACAAGCATGGGTCCCTTCGTTCAGCAAGAGAGGCATATTTAGCCACTCATTCTAACATCCAAGTGCTAGCAGTGATGAGCAACTTTTTAAAAAATGCTTCTAATGTTTCTTTGTTCTAAATCTAATTACTACTCCCAGTTAGATCAGACTTACTGAATCAATTACTAACATGCATGTAAATCTTATAGCTCCAATAGGTCTTCCTTCCCTATTTATCTACTTGCAATGTCTTGCTTTCAAACTGCTAGGTTGGCAGAAACTGGGACAGAGACAGGAACTCATTCTGTCATTTCACATTACGCACTATCTAACTAAACTGTGGTGGCTCAAATGGTTAAGATGCTGAACTTGACGACTGGAAAGTCAGAGTTCAATATCCGAGTGCTGCATGACAGAATGAGCTCCAGTCTCTGTCCCAGCTCCTGCCAACCTAGCAGTTTGAAAGCAAGAAATTGCAAGTAGATAAATTGGTACCACTTCGGTGGGAAGGTAAACAGCATTCCATGCCCTCCGGTGTTGAGGCATGCCTGCCACGTGTCCATGGAAACATCTGCTGACGCAGACAGTGCTGGCTCTTTGGCTATAAACAGAGATGAGCACTGAACTCTAGAGTCAGATACAACTAGCTTTTGAGCAAGGGCAACCTTTATCTTTACTAACCAAACTTCATAAGCTAAGAACAAATGCAAGAAACAGAAGACAACTCAAAGCTGAACTGATTGGTTCCCTGCATCACAAAAAAAAGGGTGAGCCTAAAGGCAGAAATGTGGGGACAAAAGGTAAAGAAATGGATAACAAAAGTAATAATGCAGATGACAACGAACAGTTTCAAATACTTTGTTCTGCTGACCTAAAGTGTTTGAAATTATAAAGTAGGAGCTCTGAATCATTGAACGCAACGCATCAGCATTCATCATTTTATATGAAGCTAAGATGTTGAATATGACATCATGTTAGACCAAAATACGGTACCTTGAATTTATGAATACTGTTGTGTAGAATAGCTCCTACTTCTCCCTCACTTAAGTGCTGCAGTCCATTAAAACCTCCCCTATGAGATGAAATAACATTCTCTCAAATACTGCACTGAAGCGTGAGACATCAAATGTGGACATGAGAGGCAAGAGAATTACAATACTTTAGGATACTAGAGACATCACATTGACATCACATTGCAAACAAAATTCGAATAGTCAAAGCAATGGTATTCCCGGTGGTAATGTATGGTTGTGAGAGCTGGACCATTAGGAAAGTTGAACGTAGAAGAATAGATGCCTTTGAAATGTGGTGTTGGAGGAGAGTTTTGAGAGTCCCTGGACAGCGAGGAGAACAAATAGGTCAATCTTAGAAGAAATCAACCTTGACTGCTCATTAGAAGGTCAAATAGTAAAGATGAAGATGAAGTACTTTGGACATCAAATGAGAAGGGAGGATTCACTTGAGAAGGCCTTGATGCTGGGAAAGGTGGAGGGCAAAAGAAGAAGGGGGTAGCCAAAGATGAGATGGCTAGATGGTATTGTAGACACAATGGGCACAGAGCTGAGCACGTTGAGGATGGTGGAGGAGAGGTGCCTGAAGGACAATGGTCCATAGGGTCGCAAAGGATCGGCATCGACTGTGCGACTGAACAACAGGATACTAGGAGAAAGTTAGGTGTCTACTTTCCTAGACCCACCCTCCACTCAAATTTGTAGAGTTTATTTAAATTTGCTCTGAATACACCTAAGCAGTCTCTGCATAATGGAGTTGTGAATTAGGATGGCTGCTTGTGCAGGTCTGTATTATTTTTGTTTTAAAGTGTCCCATCCTTCATGCTCCTGAGCAATCTTCCTCACACAAAAAAAACCCCACCTTTGTTTCTCTTGCTGTCACACTAATACAATTAATTTGTCTATGCAATTTTATTGTACAAATTTTATTTGATGTTTACATATTGTTAACCACCCAGAATAGTGTTTGCATTAAGTTGGGCAGTATAGAAATGGCAATAACAAACAAACAATAATGTTTTAATAAATTATATTAAACCATCTATCTCTTTAAAACTTAATCTCTTCTAATTCCAGAACAGCCATTTTTTAGATGTTGCAAGAGCTGTTCAAATCTTAAATCTAGCCCAGCATATAGAACCGTGATGGCGAACCTTAGCACTCCAACTGTTCTTGGACTTCAATTCCCAAAGGTCCAAGTGATTCCCTGTGAATCCACATGAATGGGTTTACTGCACAGTAAACCCACGCATATGGATTCACAGGGACTTGGACCTCTGGGAATTGAAGTCCAAGAACAACTGCATATGCACAGTAAACCCATTCATGTGGATTCACAGATACTTGGGCTTCTGGGAATTGAAGTTCAAGAACAGCTGGAGTGCCAGGGTTCACCATCACAGATATAGAAGATGTGAGCACGTGATATTGTTCATCATCAATTATTGCTCGAAAATCTCTACCTTTTTACTAAAGGCTATGGTCTAATAAAAATGTTCACTATTCTACTTCAAAATCAAAATTTCTTTGCTGAATTTCAAGGGAGGCAGAGTCAATGGAGAAATCAAAAGAACGATCTTCCACAGGATAGTCTTCTGGCATAATTACTTTATTTTTACATAAATTATGAACTGACATTCCCACAAGCTAGGAATTGCATCTGTGCGGACAATCTTGCATTGACAGTCCAACGGAAATCTACTGAAACAAAAGCCTTTAAAAACACAAATTTGTGCCTTCCACTTAAAGAATAGAGAGAAAGAGAGAAAGCTCTAAGTATTCCGGGAAGGCAAGATTTTGGCACTTTGCCCTACTCCAAAGTATGTGGCCATCACTGTGGATTGAAGTGTGGCCTACAAAAACATTGTCAAAACACCAAATGGAAAGTTCCTGTCAGAAATAAAATACTTAGGAAGATGGCTGGGTCAGACTGGGGTGAATATCCACAAACAATAAAACAATAGCTCTGCCTCTGTGCTACTGAACAGCATGAAATATGCAAAATAATATGACTTGCACTTGAATAATATATTGATATTAAGAAATAATGTAGATTTCTTTCACCTTCTGTCATCTGGCATGAGCACCATAGTGTCATTTTAAATAAAACATTATTGCTAAATACTTCTCGGTTGTAGTGCACTATTGCTTGAAATTGATCAGAATTAGCAATAGCAACTTTTCTTCAGCTCAGTTCAAAATTGACTTTTTCTGTAGACATTTGGGGGGAGAAACTAATCTGTCTTCCATGAGTTTTCTCCCAGCTCAGAATATTGGATTTACATCTGGCTGGTGGATAGCAAACAATCAGTAAAAAAAAAAGACCCAAATAATAGAGATGAACCCAAACTATCATTTCAGTTCTGTCTTGTTTAACTTCTGTTATCACCAAAAGCTGCCTTCAATTTTAGTCTCTTCTCAAATGTAATTTATTTTTCATTTAAGTTCTTAACACTGTACTGAACAGGCAGCACAGTACAAAATGATTCAGCAGAACTACATCACACCTATGTACGTATGGCACAGCTCAGGAAAATTTGTGAAGCTTGAGAGCAGGTTCTTTTTCTATAAGCAACTTTGGGAAAAGTCCTTGGCTTGAATTAATTAACGTTTAGGCTTGAATTAATTAACGTTATAACTTCAATGTATTCTTTGTAACCTATCCTCCAATCCATGGGATCTATAAAAGTACCATCCTAGTTTAATTCCCAAAGTTGACAACACTCAAAGGGCCAGTGAACTATAGTATGGTCTGCATTCTCTTCCTGTGAGCCAGCATGGAATAGGTCCTTGAACACTTGAAATTCAGTGCAACAATGGCCAAGAAGAATGATTTTTTTCCACCACTACCACTATCATGGTGCAGGCCAGGGATTCGCAACCTGTAGCCCATGGGCCAGATGTGGCCCATGGTGCCATTTCATGTGGCCCTCCACCACACCACCATATAGTAGAGGAAGAGGAAAATGGCCATCCAGCCCCCGAAGCTGTCTGAGGGAGCATGACCCGGCCCCCAGCTTTAAAAGGTTGAGAACTCCTGGTGTAGGCTTTCCAATGGCCTTTGTCTCAATCCCACATGTTCCATCACCACCAGCTTCTCAGCAAACCAAGAAGCCAGTTTGACTCTAGTTCTTGGGAGGGGACACTTAGAAGCCAATTTTTGAATAAATTATGTTATGAAATATCCTCCAGCCAGGCGCTTGGCTGCTTCCCTTCCCGGAGGGCCAAACACAGATGCATTGGATAATGCTAAAGTAGCATTATACAATGTAATTTCCCCCCAAAAAAATTGCATCGTTGTCTGATTTTAGCATTATCCGATGCATTCATTATCCAAGATATTACTGTAATGGGAAAAGAATGACAGTGAAATGTTTAGTGTGGTACATGATGACAGTAGCAGTTCACTGGGTTATATTCACAGATGTTAAGGATAACTTCAAGCTGGATGGATAGCTTAGTGCAGGGGTGGCCAACCTATGGCCCGTGGGCTGGCCCCAGACCACAGAACCATTTCATGTGGCCCGCCCCTGCTCTTGCCTCTAGCGGAAGCAGAAGCAGACATGTTTACGACAGCTGTAAAATGCACCCATGCATGCATAAATGTGCCCATGCCTGCCATAAACACTGTCATAAATGCACCCGTGGCTGTTCTAAATGTGTTTACGACAGCTGTGGACATGTTTTATGGCAGCATTTACGGTGGGAGGAACTACGTGACCAGCCCAGTCAGCAGTCCAGGGGGGTGGTCCAGCCCACAGCACAAAAAGTTTGGGAACCCCTGGCTTAGTGGTTCAGGTATCTGGCTGCAGACTTAGAGTTTGGAAGTTCAATTCCTCACTATGCCTCCCAAGAGAAAAGAAAGCTTGTATAGCTATGGGCAAACCAGTCCAAGGCTGTTCCCAGAAGAAAGGGATGGTAAACCACTTCTGTGTATTCTCTACCTAGAAAACTTAGGAAAGGGTCACCATATGGCACAGTTGACTTGAAGGCACATAATTGTTATTATTAAGGTTCATTTTGCAATATAAGTGGCAGATAAGTTGCTGCTTATCTTTTTGTGCCTTCCAATAAAGATCCTGAATCAGTGGTCCCCAATCGTTTTTGGCCATGTCCCACCTAAGCATCTCTAAAATCCTGATCTCTCCCTCCCCATGACATATAATTCTTATTATTCAAAAAGTGAACTCCGATTCATATGGAGGAAGCCTAAAAGGTCAATAACTTGGTCTGAAACCCGTAGTTCCCATTCTCAAATTGCCCCCCTTTAAAAATCATTTCAATATGGAAATATGGAAACCATTTGTGGATTGTGCACTGTACAAAGGTAAAGGTGGCAGACCAGTATCAGACCAACTGAGTTTTTGGAAGCTGTAATATATTTGCGAGGTAAATGCAGTCTTCGGGGCTTTGTAAAGAACTGAAAAGTAACTTTTACCTTCAAAGCGAAAATGTCCCAGCTGATAGGTTTTCCCAGACCAATGGAAGTGAAAGTAAACTCCCTCAGGATCAAGGTAGCAATCCCTTATCTCGAAATAAATGTCCCCTTGGAGTACTGCAGTGGCTCAGGGTACTGCAGTGGCTCAAGTTGCTAAGACGCTGACTGGGAAGCGGAAGGTCAGCAGTTCGATTCCCGAGTACTGCAGGACGGAAATGAGCTCCCGTCTTCATCCCAGCTCCTGCCAACCTAGCAGTTCGAAAGCAAGAAATTGCAAGTAGATAAATAGGGACCACTTCGGTGGGAAGGTAACAGCGTTCCGTGCGGTCCGGTGTCTAGTCATGCCTGCCACATGACCACAGAAACGTCTGCAGGAGCAGACAGCGCTGGCTCTTCGGCTTAGAAACAGAGATGAACACTGCACCCTAGAGTCGGATACGACTGGCTTTCGAGCAAGGGAAACCTTTACCTTTACCTGGAGAAGAGCTGCTCCTCAAGTTTATGATCCGTATGTGTAGCCTTATACAGTAGTTGGCTTCAAACCATGAAAACTCGCTTCTTCCAAGCTAGGACGCAACTCCAAGACTTGTCTTTTGGGATTTTATTGAAGCTTATATTCATCCAAAATATGCAGGATAAACATGCGAAGAACTAATCTATTCTACTCTGATTTACAATCTAATAAAATAATAAAGGAGAAAATAACTAACCTCCATAATAGCTAGTAAATCACGGGCTTTAATAGCCCTAATCCGAGATGTGGATTTTTCATGGTTCCTACTGAGAGTAACAAAGGTTCCCGCCTATCTGGGGAAAGGTCCCTTTCGAGGCTCAAAACCCCTGGTCTTAAATACCTTTTTCACCTCCTCACACCTTCCTCTAGAATAATAAAGATGTGAAATGACTTTATTTTGTTTTGACTATTGTCTTGTTGATTTAAATTCTCAGGTGTTTGTTTGTCACCTTATTCTCATTCCCGGAATTCCCCTTTTGATTGGCATCCCTATTCCCAATCACGTGTTAATGTGCAGAGTGTGTATCAGAATGTTTAATGATTTAAATGCCTTATCTGCTTGAGAGTTAGCCTTTCTCAACCTTAAAGAGAATATGCTATATAAACCTTAACACTACATAAATGTAAAGTAAATTAAAATATGAAATCACCCCTTTGTGATTTTCATGACAAAGCTAGTGGACATTTACTAGATAGCAGTGAAACACTCTGGCTCCTTGGAATGTGTGCATGTTTTTAAACATGGAAATCTCTCTCTCAAACATTATGGCAATATGTGGGAAACTGAAAACTGGAAAACTCAATAACCAGCATCATGCTGTGTAGTTCAGTCTCTGGTATCACCCACAGTGGCAAATTCTTGCTAACAAATCAGTTTTGTTTTCAGTTTGGGGATAAGCGTGACTTGCACATAGTCAAACAAAGTTGCATATCCCAAAATCAAAGAAGGGACTGTTTAATTAGCAACAATAAATTGAGAACAGGACATTTTGGAGAGCTCTCATTCATGGGGCATGTAACAACAACAACAATAACAACAAGCTGCTGCCAATGAAGTCACTCTTGTTGTTTATGCAGAGATATACAATAGAATATTGTTCAATAGCTGTCAAAATATGACCTGTTCCTTCAAGACTACTCAAAGAGAATGAAATCTGCTTAAGTGTAAATATTATCTGTCAGATTAATAGATTTGTGCTGTTTCAGATGTTCAATATTATTTATACATATGAGAAAATGAATTAGATACAGTTTAAGATACAGTCCTTTAATATGACTCAGTTTGAGTATGCTTCAGTGCATTGACTCCTTCATTAAAAGTATATTTGTTTTAATCTTAGGGAGTAGGGCTTAAGAGTTATATATCTTAGAGATAAGTACAAGACAACATGGTCACAAAATTCCTGAGATAACTGCCAAACCTGGGATACAGATCCTGAACCTTATGCAAAACATAATTTGTAGCTAAATCCTATGGATTAAAAATTGAAATTAATAAATACTTGCCATCAAAACTATGACTTAGTAAAAGTGTTAACATGCCCTAAAAAGGCATGTTACCTTAGTTTGAGTTACCTTTAGTTTTAAAATTCTAAGAAGTGGAATACTGTAGAACCTAATCTTGAAAAATACTTTTTTCTGCAATATTTTTACATTGTTGTTTATAGATATTGTTTACTAAGATTACATTTTTCATAACTGAAGTAAAATACATAATTGTAGTAAACCCTGGACACATAATCAATAATGCCCTGTTCCTCCATTCCCCAACCCTATGTAGGTGGCATGAAGGGTCGCTGCAGAAGGAATGAAAGGTTTGATTACATCTCACTTACTCACCTACAGTATTTATCCCTACCTGCTCAGAACAATCATGTGCTCCACTAAGTAGAAGCCAAAAATCATTTGGAAACACAGTCCAACAGATGGATGTTCCACTAATGTCAATGGGAAGACAGTACTTAGTGACTTACTGCCCCATTTAGATGTGAATCCTTGCTTTCATCTGTATTGTACCAGCCAAAGTGAATTGTTCCATCTCACTGCATGCTAGTGAAACCTCTATGGAGCATGATAAAACTGACTTCTCATTCAGTATAATAGCACCTTGCCCTTCCTGTTTGAGGCTATGAGCAGGGAGGGCAAGACAGCTTGACTTAGCTTGCCAACACATATTGTGAAATATTGATTTCTCGCCTTCTCTACTAAGGCAACATATAACATCCATTTAGTGACAATACATTTTAAAGAGTATTGCATTATGAAAGTTACAGGATAAAATAAGGTATCTCATCGAGGCAGCTCAAGTGGGGAGGAAGGGTGGGAAAGTGTGAATTCACAGAATACATACTCGAAGAACGAAAGTTATTACTGGTAAGTACAATTTAACTTTCTCCTTCGAGTATTCTGTGAATCCCCACATTCATACATACTGGCACATCAGGCAGGTAGGATGGACTCTTATGGGTGTGGAGCCTGGACCCCTCTGGAAAGGATGATACGACCAAGTCTGGCGTTCACAGTATCTCTGGTGTCCATCCTATAATGTTTGACAATTGTAGAAGGTCTGGACCAGGTGGCCGCCTTACAGATGTCATCTAGTGGTGTACCTTCCAAATAGGCAGTGGAAGTGGCAACAGCTCTGGTAGAATGTGCTCTGACATGAGGAGGAGGAGGCAGAAAAGCAATCTCATAATTGAGATGGATGACAGATGAGATCCATTTGGAGAACCTCTGTGATGTGATGGGTTCTCCCTTGGACTTTCCTCCATACGCCAGGAAAAGGCATTGTGTCTTTCTGAATTCCCTTGTTCTGCTGATGTAAAACAATAAGTCCTTTTTACATCAAGTGTGTGCTATGCTCTTTCTTGGTCCAAGATTGTGTTTGGAAAGAAAGTTGGCAGAGAAATAGACTGTCCCAAATGGAACTCAGAGACAATCTTAAGTAGGAAGGTGATGTCTGGATGGAGAACCACCCTGCTGTTAAATAATTTGGTGAACGGTGAGTTAGCACAAAGTGCTGTAAGTTCACTTGCTCTTCTGGTAAATGTGATGACCACCGGAAAAGTTGCTTTCCATGTTAGAAGATGAAGGTCAGCAGTAGCCAACGGTTCAAATGGAGCTTTAGTGAGAGCAGTCAGAACAGTGGATAAAGACCACTGTGCTGCTGGAGTCTTTACAGGTGGAAAAGCATTACAGAGGCCCTTCAGATTGAATCTGTGCAGGAACCAAGATTGTAACGACCGCATCTTCAGTTTGGCATGGGGAACCACAGCCGTGGTCAACACCATCGGTCCTAGTAGTCTCTGAGTCTTCTTTGCATGCACTAAGTCCTGAGCCGAAAGATTTCGATCACCTTGGTGATGTCCTGTAGGGAGCTTTGGAGGGGCATAGGCTCTGATGTTGAGCGACTCGAGTATCATTCCAATGTATTCAACACACTGAGACAGATCCAATTTCGACTTGTCAAAGTTAATCCGTAGACGGAGACTCTCCATGATTCGCACTGTGTAAGTGTTGTCCCGAATGGCCTTCAATCTCGTAGGAGGCAATCAGCCAGTCATCAATATAAGGGAATACCCTTATGCCTTTCTGATGGAGGAAAGCTGCCACTGGTGCCATGCATTTCGTGAAGACCCAAGAAGCTGTAGAAAGGCTGAAGGGAAGACATTGGTACTGGTAGACTTTTTTCCCTATCTAGAAATGAAAAAACTTCCTATGCTCCTTGCAAATGCTGACGTGAAAATACGCGTATTTGAGGTCTATAACTGCCATCCAATCCCCTTTGTTGATGAGGGGAAGGACGGTATGGAGTGTCACCATCCAGAATTTTCTTGTGTGGATATGCTTGTTGAGGCGTCTCAGGTCTAAGATAGGACAAATTCCTCCGTCCTTCTTTTCCACCACAAAGTACCCCGAGTAGAAACCGTCAGTCCATTTCAATGGAGGTACAGTTTCTTTGGCTCCCTTCAACAGTAGTGTTGTCATTTCTTCCTGCAGATGAGATGATGGAGGCATGCGACGGAGATTGCTGACTTGAGGATACTGGTCAAATTCAATGGTGTAACCAGCAGATAAGATTTTCAAGACCCACCAGTCGTTTGTGATGCCTATCCATGCATGAAGAAAATTCTGGATGTGGATGTAGGGAAGATGTAGGGAGAGAGTATCGATCAAAGGGAAGTCAAACACGTTGCTTTGACTTCCTCTCGGAATGCTTGCCCTGCAATTGGTAAGGATGGTACCGCTGATGGCCGTGTTGTCGGCGCCGACAATAGAAATTTGCTCATTGATTATCAGACTGCTGCCAAGGGGGCAGTTGGTAATATGGTCCCTGGTAGTGGGTCAAGAAGGGCTGATACCTTGGTCTGGATGTGGCCTGCCCAGGCGAGGCCAAACCGAAGAACTTTGCTATGGTCTTGGTTTGATGCAGTTCGTTGGGGGCCTTGTCAGCGTCTTGGGCAAACAGACCTTGGCTGTCGAAGAGCAAATCTTTGATTAACTTCTTAGTAGTCTCCTCGAGCTCGGTAGAGTGAAGCCAAGCATGCTGATGCAACAGAATGGAGGTGGACATATCCCTTGCCGCTGTGTCATTCATGTGACGGGCCGTCCTCATCTGTTGTTCAGAGAGGTAATTGCCCTCATCACAGAGGGAGTTAATTCCGCGTGCATGTAAGTGGGCAGCTTGACTGCAAAGGACTTCACCCGCTCCAGAGATGGGAATTATAGAGTCCCATAGCTGTAGAATAATTTGCTGCACAGAGCGACAATAATGCGGTAGTGTACAGCTTCTATCCCAACGCATCAAGATTCTTGCCCTCGGGTGAAGATGGCATGGGGAATCCACTGATGGCTGTCTTACTCTGCGAAGCTCAAATGACCATGGAGTTCAGCAGGGGATGGGCCTGGAGAAACTCCACGTCATCCCCCAGGATCCTGTACAAGCCATTGACTCTGCTCGAATCCATGTGGGACATAAGAACAGCCTTGCTGGAACAGGCCACAGCACATCCAGTCCAGCATTCTGTCACACACAGTGGCTCACCATTTGCTTCAGGGTACTCCCAAGCAGATGCCTTCACCTGCTTAGGATTCCCTGGAAATGGCATTGAGAGATATCCTGCCTATCTCTCCAACCCGGAGGTTGTCCTTAGGTATCCATAATTACAGCCATTGATACCCTTGTCCTCCATGAACTTGTCTAATCCTTTCTTGAAGCTGTCAAGACTGACAGCTGTCACCACTTCTTCTGGCAGGGAGTTCCATAGACCAGTAATCCTCTGGGTGAAAATGTACTTTCTCTTATTTGTTTGAGAACTAGTACCCAAAAGTTTCATCGAGTGTCCCCTAGTTCTAGTGTTGTGTGATAGGGAAAACAGTTTTTCCTTATCTACTTTGTCCACACCATGCATGATTCTATAAACTTCAATCAGGTCACTTCTTAGACGCTGTCATTCAAGAGTGAAGAGGCCCAACCGTTGCAGCCTCAGATGGTAAGGAAGGTGTTCCAGTCCCCTAATCATTTTGGTTGCTCTCCTCTGCACTTTTTCCAGCTCCATAATATCATTCTGGAGGTATGGCAACCAGAACTGTACACAGTATTCCAGATAGGGCCTCACCATAGATTTATAAAGAGGCAAAATGACATTTGCTGACTTATTTTCTATACCCTTCCTAATGATCCCTAGCATTGAGTTTGATTTTTTCACTCCTGAGGCACACTGGGTTGACACCTTCATTCAGCTGTCCACTAGTAGTACACCAAGGTCCCTTTCCTGGTTTGTCGCAGAGAGTTTAGACCCCATCAGTTTATAAATGTAATTGGGGTTTTTTGCCCCAACATGCATCACTCTGCACTTACTAATGTTGAAGCTCATTTGCCACTGTTTTGCCCACTCCCCCAGTGTCAAGAGATCCCTCTGGAGCTCCTCACAATCTCTCATATCTCTTATATATACCCTATATAAATGGGCTTCTTCCACATGGCCTTGGCAGAGCTCAGAATGGATGGTAACATGGCAATATGGATGGGATGAATTGCCTTCTTGCCCAGTTTCACTGTGACTTGGTCCTCTGACAGCACTGGCAGGTGATTGGCTCGGAGGCTTAAGGCAGTCCTAAGTCAGCATAGCTGTGAAGGACTTCTGGTCCTTGCCGTGGTCAGCCGCTCCAATAATAGGATCAGGTGTCTTGTCCACCTCAACCTCCACATCCTCCTCCTCTGAAGAGGACTCGGACTTGTCCGTAGATGGTGGAGGGATCATCGCTTCAACGTTGGAACCGTGTCAGTATGGCCTGGGCTGTTCAGTGGAGCGGGTGCTTGACGCCCTAGAAGGTGGCAGAGCAGTATCTATTCCTTGGCCCAGAGCAACGGTTACTTTGGAGTCCTGTGATGGAGGAAGAGGAACAGTACTCATGGGACTTTGATGTCAGGCTTGAGACGTGGCAGCCAAAAGTTGGTCACCTATCTTACTGACTACCGTCTCAAGGAGCGGTTGTAAAAAGTCCAGCTGAACTGCCTGAGCCGGATCCAGTAGAGACTTAATGGTAGCCAGAGCTCGTCCAACTGGTGGCAAAACAGACACCGAAACGGTAGCTGGGGCACATTGAGCTGGTGGCGAGATGGATGCCCGGTGGAGCAGAGACCTCCCTTGAGGCGGTGGCGGGGACAGTGAACAAGAATGACATAGCAGACAAGGTGGAGGCAGAGGAAAAAATGAACTGGCGATACGTTGTGTCTTGGATGGTGACTCCGAAGAAAAACGTCCTTTGAAGTTTGAAGACCCTGGTGAAAGACGTTGCGGAAAAACTGCAGATGAAGGGGAAAAGATGACGATGGGCAAGGAGAACGAGTTTGTCTCGGAGTAGAAGGAAGGGAATGGTGACTCGCCTTCTTAGGCTTCTTCCTCCTCTCTCCCGTCTTGTCCTTTTTCTTCTTCATTACCTCGGCCATCATTGATCCTTCTCCCTCCACGGTGGCCATCTTGGGTGCCGGAGTTTTGGTGGGAAGCTGAGAGGCCTGCGAGGCAGCAGCAGGAGAAAGTTCCATTTCCATCAGATAAGCCTTGAGATGATTACCTCTATTCAGAACCACAAGACGAGTTAATTTCTTGCACTGAACACACGTCTGGGTCTGGTGCAATTCACCAAGACACAACAAACACTTACTGTGGCCATCTGAAGAGTACAACACTTGAAGGCAGCTGATGCCATCAAACTTTCACCTCATGGTAAAGGAGAAAACATTCTGAATGCTCACCAAAAAGTGAGCAAATGGCTGGGGTGTCAGTCCTTCCTGAAGAAAAGAACGACGAAGGGAAGAAAAATTGTAGATAAGTACCACCCAACCCACAAGGGATGAGCGGCTGAAGAAAAACTTAAGTTATTCTCGAAGGAAGGTGGCCACTTCCCCCACAAGGAAGGAACAGCTCTGAGGTAGGTGATCCTGCCCTAGGGACAAGATCACCAGGAAAAAAAATGAATTTAAGGCAAGTCTTTTCCAAAGTATCAACAGAAAAAATTGTGAGAGAGCTCTCAATGGTATCCTTCTGCTAAGGCAGAAATAAGAGAACTGAGGAAAGAGCATGAAATGGTGCCAAAGGGTGGGCAGTACGGTGGGCATCCCTAACACTGAAACTGTTATCCAATCAGCTTGAAAGCTCTAGTAACGGCTCCACACAGGCGCAAAACCCAAAGTGGGGATTCACAGAATACACGAAGGAGAACAATGACACTGAGACTGTGAGACAAGCTAAAGCAACTGAAAATTTACTATGAACTTACAATCAAAATGGTCTCCAGAAATCCATACAGTGATGTTCAGGTTCTAAAGAAAAATATAAATGAAACAGTTTCAGACTTGAAGAAATGACCAATTGTTATTTTTACAATACAAGTTGTGCCGCAAAGAAAGCAATAACAACCATGCAAGGTAAGTATCACCATTGTCAAACCTCAAATCATATTTTATATTTACACATAGGTGAGAGGAACTGTGAAAGTTGCTATGGGCTACTAATCAAGGTGCTAGGCATACGCCAGGCACATGATCATGGATATGACTGTTGTGAAACTGGTACCTTGTCAGTTTTCCATTTCCACATTCCTCTTTTATATGCAGTTTTCAAAAGTATGCATTTTGAATACATTTATCCATTCATTCATTCATTCATTAGTTCTTTTTATACCCTGCCCCAATTGGTGCAAGCACAATCCTGGTTGGCTTACAACAATACAATAGACAACCCACAAAACAATGATATCAAACAGAAGAGCCCAAACAAGGTAAAATAAGTAATAAACACTAATAAAATACATACCCAGATAGCATTAATAAATTTAAAGTCTTACACTAATTAATAACCTACATTTTAAATTTACAACCACAATATAATTTAATCAGCAATAAACAAATCAGAATTGAATTAAAATTTAGTTTAAGAACTTGAGTATTCCAGATATAATTATCCATTAATTACAATGTATCCATTAATTATAACATGTTTGTGTTTATTTTAGAACAGATAAGTTTTTTCCTGCATTTTTCATATAGACGTTGAATACATTTTTTAAATGCAGAAAGGGAAGACACTGTGAGAGCACTTCCCATTGGTTTGCTGACTGCTTTGTACTGTCTACTTTTCCATAAGGACTTCTATTTATAGAAGGTCCTACTACTCCTCTCAGGACATGGCCTGCAGTGTTTCTAAAAACTAGTCATTTCCATGTATCCTCCCTCCTCAACTTTTTCTACTATTTAAAGAGAAAGATAAATTGGCCTACTGTGCAAATCCAAAGGGTTGCCCCTTTGAAGGAGTCATAAAAGCAGAGGATGAAACCCCGCAAGTAAGAGAAGTCAGGAGAGTGCCTCCACTTTCTGAGTAAGAGAGGAAACTGAATCTGATCTGCCTGACTTAGCTATTGCTTTGGGATGTTCTTACTAGAATCAGTTTCTGTTGGTGAAGAGAATGTCCCCCCAAGTGAAGGGGGATGAGAGGATACTGCAAGCGCGGCGCCAAAATGGCCGCCGCGCTCTTTGCGGGCCCCCCCCCACAGGACAGAGAATCCGGGTAGTTAGGGGCATGGCCAGCTCCCTTATAAAAGGGGTGGCCACGAGGCAGCCGAGCTGCCATTTTACCTCAGCGACGGAGCGGAGAAGTCTTTTCCCCTGTGTCTCCGTCGCTCTTTAACTTACCGGGAAGCCTTTTGGCGGCGATTTTTCCTTTTTGGCTTCCCTTCACTCCGGTGGAGATGCCTTCGAAGAAGAAGGCAGCTTCGAGTGCGGCTCGCGCTGTTAGGAGGCGCAACCCGGGTCGGAGGACCGCGGTGCCGCCTCCCCAGCAGCCGCCTTTGCAGGCCCCTGCCGGGACCGTCGGAATGGGGTCTATCGCCCCTTGGCCCGGAGCGGGCGAACAGATTGCGGGCGCGGTAGGGGCTCCGGCCTGCGGCCCGCGAGCGGTGGACACCGCTCCTGCATCTGCCCACCAGGTTGGGCCTGCTGCTCTTGGGTCGCAGCCTCTCCCGGGGCCCTCTAGCCTTGGGAGGTGGTGCGGCCCCCTGCCTTGGCAGGTTTCTCCACCGACCCTGCCGGGTTTCGGTGTTGGCCAATGGCCATATTCGGGTCCTGGGGTACAGGGACCTGTACCCACGCCTGGACCGTGCGGGCCGGCCGGCCCTTGGCCCCAGGTCAACGTGGAAGCCTTACTGGCCCGCCTTGCGGCCCTTGAAGCGTCGTTGGCTCGGGCCAGTCAGGCGGGGGCCCCCCTTTGGGGTTCCTTTTGAGGCGCTGCCGGCAGGAGGACAACAGCCGACAGGGAGGGTTGAGCTGCTGCAGGCGCGTGGCGCGGTTTGGCCACTGCCTCGCAGCTCCCCAGCCAGCAGCCAGGTGCAGGTCAGGCCCCGGTGATGAGCTCTACGTCGGTCGTGAGCTCCGACGCCCCCAGTGGGCCGGAACCCCCGGTGGGGGCGGCCCGCGGGGGTGCAGCATGTGAGTATACGGTGTAAGTGAGTACATCCACACACATTCCCAATATGGGGGGGGCTTTTCAATGGCCTTGGCCTCGCGCGGGTGGTGCGGCGGTGCACCCGCTGACGCCTCACCCGGCGATGACAGCTAACACCCAGGGCCCCGTGGTGGGGGGTGTTCCCTACCCTGAGGGGAATGTTTTGGGTGGCCGGGTTGGTCCAAGCCCCTATTCCTTACCGCTGAGTGACCACTTGGCACAGGCCGCCAGAGAGTAAATTTGGCGGGGGGAGTGCGTGGATATCTTCGCGCTCCTAAACAGGGTGCCCACCAAGGAGAGAGGGAGGGGCAGAATGAGAAGGATAGTGGCAGGCACGTTGTCGCAAGCCACCAAGTATGTGGGCCAAATGGTTGCCGGCCTGCATCATATGCATGGCGGTGTACCTTAGGGCCCGGCCGGATCTGGCAATTCCGATGGTCCAGTATTTGGACAACGTCTACCGGGCGATGGTTTACTTTCCGGGCCCAGCGTGGTTGGCTTGTGACGAGGAATGCTGTAGGCGGATTTCCCCGCACCCCGAGATTAGGCGGGATGAGCCAGGCCAGAGGCTGCGGCTTTTGTACGTGACGCCCACGCGCCCTGCGCCCGGGGAGATATACCATTGTGGGCATGCGGTTCAGCAGGCGGCCCCAGCATAGGTCACCTGCCAGGGGGCGGGGCGGGGGGTTCCAGCCCGCCTGCTGTGCTGGACTTTCTTGTCCAATGGCTCCTCTAATGGGAAGACTTGCAAATACAGACAGGAGTGTCCCACCTGTGTTGGCCCCCATGCGGCCTCTGCCTGTCCAGGCCTAGAACGATGCGGGGCAGAGGGTGGGGCAGACAGGGGGCTGGCAAGACTGCCGCAGATGGATCTAGTTCACCGAAGGGCTCCCTCCCCATTTAAGGTGGACATGTTGGAGCGTTGGCTCACATGGTACCCGAAGGGAGAGGATGCGGGTTCTCTCCTTCAGGGTTCTAGGCAGCGGTTCCGGATCCCTTTCATGGGTAATAGGTCCCCTCAGGATGCCCCCAATCTTTTATCCCTTAAGGGGAGGGAGGAGGTGGCCGCTGCTAGCTTTGACAATAGGGTCTATGCGGGCAGGGTCGTTGGCCCTGTCCCTGCACCCCCGTCCCGGGGAGCATATTATTTCAATGATGCCATGCCTTTTGGCTATTCCATTGGGGCTCGGTATTCGAGCGTTTCACCACTTTCCTAGATTGCGCTTTTGTCCGCAGGTCAGGGTCCCGGTCTGTAGCCCATTCCCTGGATGGTTTTATTCGGGGCTGAACGGGGCTGGGACACGTACACACGTCTCCTCAACACATTTCAGATGCTAATGGAGGAACTGGGTGTCCCTTTAGCGCCCGAAAAGACCGAGGGCCCATCTCCACAGCTAGTATTCCTGGGGTGGAGAGTAACACGGTAGCGCAGGATTCTAGGTTGCAGCGGGATAAGGTGTCAAGACTAGTGGCCCTTGTCTCGGTCTTGCTGGCCGAGCGCATGGCATCACTGAGGGAACTTTTGGTGCTACATGGTCACCCCAGTTTCGCTGGCAGGGTCGTCGCACCGGGCAGGGCATTTGCTCTGCGCTGGTGCGATGCCATGGCGGGATTCTCCAGGCCCCACCACAGGCTCAGATTTACCCGGGGTATCGGGGCAGATGTGCTTGACTGGCCATAGATCCAGAGGTAGTTCAACGGGGTGTCATTTTGGGGTCTGATCTCCTGGCTCCCCCTTGCTTTCAGATGCAGTCCGATGCCTCAGGATTCCTGGGTTTACGGGATGTACTTCAATTGGAAGTGGGCCTATGGTGGGTGGCCACCATCCTGGGCAGGCAAGGGTCGCCTGCATGGTCTCACGTATCTGGAATGTTTCCCTATCCTGGGTGCTTTGATGCTATGGGGCAAGGAGTGGGCCAACTCGGTTGTGCAATTTTGGCATGGCAACGCGGCTGTTGTCCGCATCGTCACTGCACAGATTTCCAAATCGCCCGGGGTTATGGAGCTAGTGCTTTGGTTTGTGTTATGCAACCTGTGCCTCAACGTTCCCTTCAGGGCCAGGCATGTCCCAAGGGTTGATAATGATATTGCTGCTGCTTTGTCCCGCCTGCAGATCTCCCGGTTCCGTGCCTCGGCCCCCGGATGCGGAGGAATTTCCCTCGCCACTCCCGGACGAGAGATGGAACGTTGGCAAGGAGAGGTGAACCGGGCGATTGGCCTGTCACTAGCGCCATGCATGAGTAAGGCGTATCACCACGCATTTAGTTCCTTCAGAGTATTATGTACCCAATTCCGACTGCCAGGAACCTGGCCGATCCCAGTAGCCCATGTTCTGCGGTTCATGGTTTACCTGTATGCCCAGGGCCTTGCACCACGCACCATAGCATCTCAGCTGTCGGGTTGGCTTTTATGGCCAAAGTGGGAGGTCGTGTGGACAGCACCAATGACTTCCGGGTGAGACATGTTTGGGAGGGGTGGGTGCGCGTGCGCGGGCGTTTCCCGGGCGACCACCACCCCATTTACCCAGGGGTTTTTTACCCAGTTGGCCCGGGGCTGGCCTGGCCTCTGTTTTGATAGATGAGGCAGCCCACTTCATGCGGCTACAACGGTGGCCTTTTTGGAGCCCTCCGCATCGGCGAGCTTGAGATGCTGAGTAAGGCGGATGCAAGATTTTCCTAGGGTTTTTACCCAATTGGCCCGGGGCTGGCCTGGCCTCAGTTTTGATAAATGAGGCAGCCCACTTCATGCGGCTACAACGGTGGCCTTTTTGGAGCCCTCCGCATCGGCGAGCTTGAGATGCTGAGTAAGGCGGATGCAAGATTTCCCCAGGGTTTTACCCAATTGGCCCGGGGCTGGCCTGGCCTCTGTTTTGGAAATGAGGCAGCCCACTTCATGCGGCTACAACGGTGGCCTTTTTGGAGCGCTCCGCACCAGCGAGCTTGAGATGCTGTATAAGGCGGATGCAAGTTGTAGGGCACTGGAACTCGAGGATGTCTATGTTGCCAAAGACTGGGCCCAGCTGAGGATACGCTCCTCTAAGACAGATCAGCATGGCGTAGGCAGTGGTGTAAGACTGCTACGGTGTTCTTTGGCAGACATCTGTCCGGTTGGTGCCCTACAGGAGTTCCTGGCACTGCGTGGCATGCACCACGGCCCGTTTTTCTGTCACCAAGATGGGTCTCCCCTTACTAAATTTCAGTTTTGGAAGGTGACAGGCAGTGCCCTCACCAGGGTGGGGCCTACCAGGTGCCCGTTATGGCACACATTCATTCCGTACTGGTGCAGCCTCTACAGCAGCTGCTTTTGGGTACTCTGGGGCTGACATACGCAGCATGGGGAGGTGGGGCTCGCAATGTTTTCAGTTTTATGTGCGCCCACTTCCGCCATGAGTACCAATCCAGTCACCTTACCGTCTTTTTCTCAATTTTTCTCAATTTTCTTACAGACCCTGGGTGTCGTATTACACCGGTGACAGTATGGCTGGTGGGCCACAGCTATGTGCACAGGGCAGCGCGTTACGCTGCGGCGACAGAGTGGGGACCCCGACTGGGACTGGGTGAACACGCCAGTCTCACATGGCATGGTAAGCCTGGGATGTTATGGCGGGAGCTGCGGCCTTTCCTTTTTTCTGGCCTGAGTGCTGACCCGCCTGACATTCTCATCATCCACCTGGGGGGCAATGATTTGGGCCAGGTCACCGGCTTATCGCTCAAGCATGCGATTTGCGAGGACCTCGCCTACTTGCATTATGTCTGGCCTGCTACAACCCTGGTTTGGTCGGACATTATCCCGCACCTTTCTTATAGAGGGGGCGTTCACCTCCTGGCCCTTGACCGCGCTAGGCGCACGGTCAACAGGGCGGTGGCGCGGTTTCTTGCCGACAGGGCTTGGGGACGGGTCAGTCATCACCCCGCTATTAGCCTACAAAATTACGACTTGTACGCAGGGGATGGGGTCCATCTGTCGCGAGGAGGTATGGACCTCCTGTTGGGTGATTGGCGAGCAGGCCTGTTGACCGAGCTGACGGTCTGGGGGGGGGGCGTCAGGCCTTCTTTGAAGCCCCTCCGTGTGGCGGGTAGCACTGGTAAGGTAAACAGTATGACCCACAGGTATCCGGCAGGTTCGCAATTGACTGGACAACACTAGACAGGAATAAATTAGTTAAACGTTGTCCGGTCAACGACGAACCAGGCGACGGGGTGATGGCGATAGCTAACCAGCATGCATCACCCCGTGATTTCACGGATACGCGTCAGAGGGTGGGGTCATGAGTTAGATATTGACTACGGTCAACAATTTGTTTGTTGTCAACAAACAAATTGATACAAATTGATACATTGTAACCAATTGCCGTTGGCAATTTTGGGGTGGTACCTTACCAGTGTTACTTCGGCCTGCTTGCCTTAAGAATTATGATTGGTCGTTTTACCAATACAAATTTATAATTCGGACTAGGGCATTGAATCAATAAATGTGGCCCGATGCTGTTATCCACTTTCAATGTTGTCTGTGTCCGTTATTGGGGGGTGCGCCTGCAAAGAAAACCTGTCAAAGTAAAGAACAATGTGGAAAGGAGAAACAATTATGTAGCCATGGCAAAGGACAAGGAAATTGGATGTTGGCAGTGACCATATTGTCCCCCAACTCAAATATGTTGGATAGCCTTGGTGGCAGTCCCTCTGGATTAATCATGCTGAATCTAGGAACTGACCCAGGATGAATATACTGGCCTGACTTGCATCACAATTACCTGGTTGAATGAAATAAGTGGGTTAAAGCTCTCCATGAAAGTTATCTGTGAAGCATCAGACCAGATTTAGGCAGCTGAAGAAGCAGCATCACAATGGCCTATTTTGAATTCAACCCCTTTAACAGCTACCAATGACATTTTTTCTTTGTTTGAGTGTATATACCTTTTTCAGTTGACGTACTGCCCCACTTTTACACAACAGTTTCCATTCAAAACTAGTCTTAGGGATGGTACTGAACAGATTCTTGTGCTGAGAGACGTCAACGTCCAGGAACCAGCCATCTTATTAGGAATGATTCAGGCCTTAATGTTCTCAATGATGGTT
Organism: Bradypodion ventrale; assembly: GCA_035047345.1. Classification (NCBI taxonomy): domain Eukaryota; kingdom Metazoa; phylum Chordata; class Lepidosauria; order Squamata; family Chamaeleonidae; genus Bradypodion; species Bradypodion ventrale. The sequence continues at coordinate 29,762,206 of JAWDJE010000007.1, forward strand.
AAAGGTTTGTTCCCAGGCTTTGAAACCTCTTTCTTGGTTAGGTTCCATTTTCAGTTAAAATTTTACTTTTTAAGCCTATCTTTTGAAACTGAATGCCCTGGTGTGGAATTAGTTATAGAAAGCAGTGAAGTTAACTTTACTGTTTTTTGATGTTATTTTAACTGGTTTTATTGAGTGATTGACTTTCGAAACATTGGCATATATTTGCTCGTATTCTAACACAGTAATTTGCTGTAATTTTAGCAGCATATATAAATGTCTGGGAGAAAGATTAGCAAAATAAAGTACAGTAAAACCCCGTATAACAACTTTAATTCGTTCCGCGTGGCTAGTCATTGTATGATTTAATTGCTATATAATGCATGCATCGTATAGCAACTATCCCTATGGGATGCATCGTACAACAATTATCTCTGGGGAAAATCGTACGACAACAAAAAATTGTACGATTTTTCCCATAGAGATTCATTGCATCGTATAACAGTTTTCATTATTATACGAGGCACAATATTTTTTCAAATCCTCGTCGTTGTACAATTTAATCGCTGTAAGAGGCATTCATTATATGGGGTTCTACTGTAAGTGAATAAATAAGCTCAGAAATGTAGGGATTTCAAAGTACAGGGTACATGTAATCTCATCTTCTGGTTTCAGAACTGTAAATTGGATAAACCCATTTCTAAAAGGTCCTCTGTAGAGACAGTTTTTCACCTATCCCCATCTACTGAAGAAGAGAAGCTAAAGAACACCTAGAGTGTCCAGCTTAGACTGATCTGATATACTTACTAACCTAGAAAATTATCATTGGCTGCAACTCGTATCTGAGAATGTATTTTTCCTGAAGCAGGAAAAATGCCATTGGCGTGAATTTTTTTAAAGTAGATCTCAACTTGCCATGAAGTGACCCACACACTATGATCATGGAGCCATCTCCTGTGGCACATATGAAATGAGGTGATGGTGCCCCTCAGTGGAGGAAATGCCACTAGAAACCATCATATTGGGCCCAATGGAAAAATGAGCAAAGAAGGAACTCTGATTCTCAACAGTCATGGAGGCGGAAGAGGCCATGCCAGATGGACTGTCTGTGAAGGTGCACCTTGTCCATCTCCTCAAGGCTGCGGCAATCCATTGCAGTCCCAGTGTTAAATCCTACATGTCTAGAAAAAGATAACTTCATTCTTACAGGTTCTTCCTTTTAATAGGCCACAGCCTCAAATAAGTATCTATCAGAAGGACCATCATATAACAGACACACAGCTTTAGAAACTAGGCCCTCAGCTTTGTCTGTCTACCCTGTAACAAAATGTCATGACGCATCCAAATCAGGGACTCCTGTGACCTGCTTTCCCCACACAAAAGCCCCTAGTTCCATATATATCCTCTCTTGCTCAGAAATTTTAAAATTGGAAAGTCTCCATGGGATTATATGAGAACACGTTGTATTATAACACCTTGATCCTATGTTGCTTAATAATAATTCAGGCATGGGCAGCTCAAGTCAAGAAAGCTGTCAGTCCAGTGGAGGAATTGCTACTTCTGGTAACAGCCAAAAGCAAGCAATCCCAATGATTTATAAGATACTGACTGATGAGCTATCTAACCTCAGGATCCAGAATATGATTTAAGTGAAGAAATTTGGAAATGTTTAGGGAAAGAACTGACATTTATATCATTGCCAGCTAACATCCAGGAATATAGTCTTAAAGTAATATCATTGTAATTACACTCAAATTAAGTCATATGAATAAATAATTAGGTCCTAAGCACTAAAGGGGTTGTAATGAGATTGTTGCTTACTGGTATATTTGATTGGTTTCTATGTTATAATGCCATCAAGTTGGAAACAACTTAATAGGACTTTCAAGGTAAGTGAGACAATTAAGGAATGATTTGCCAGCTCCAGCCCCCAGAGTTTCCAATGGATGTTCAAACCCAGACCTCTTTAGTCCTAGTCCAGGGGTCAGCAAACTTGGCTCTCCAGGTGTTCTTGGACTTCAAATTACTAGAAGCCCAAGTCAGTAAACCTGCTGATCAGGGCTTCTGGGAATTGAAGTCCAAGAACATATGGAGAGCCGTGTTTGCTGACCCCTGTCTTAGTCCATTATTCTACCCACTACAGCATAGTGGGTACTTTTATAGGTTTCTAGACAACAACATTTAAAGCAGTGGAACAAATAATAATGCAAAATATCACTTTAACATGTTCTTATATCTTTGTTCGAGGAAAGCAGTACAGCCTTATGCTACAAAGAGTTAACGATTTTCCTGAAATTGTATTACTATAGTTGTCATGCTTCATTGGTTAGACTAGATCACATAAATTTTTATTGCAGTCTTTTTGAATGCCTTTCAGCACCTAAAAGCAATTGTCAAAAATCATTAATAATGATATATGTATTGATGATCAGGCACCTACCTAAAGAAAACAAAATTTATTTTATTACAGATGGTTTTGATGACTGTTGAGATTTGCACAATTCCAAGTAAAGTTATTGCATAATACCTAAAGGCTAAATATGTTGATTTAGACCCCAACTCAAAATAACAGAAATGCATTGCAATATGGTGGCAAGTTACTATAAAGACAAATGTTCAGCATACAAATAGCCTTATTATGGGAAGACAAGAAATAATCGTTGATTGGACTGAAAGCAGTGGAAGACTGATTATGCTGAAATGGAAAACTGACAAACAAAATATTTATTTCTACCTGCTCTGTTTATTTGTCTGCTTGCAAGGCATATTTGGCATAGGAGAACTTTAGGTATTTATGGGGATGCCCTTGGCGACCATTCGGAGGCTGCAGCTGGTGCAGAATGCAGCGGCCCGGGTAGTGATGGGGTATGGGCGCTATGTTTGTGCCTCGCGTCTGCTTTGGGAGCTGCACTGGTTACCAGTTTGTCTCTGGGTGCAATTCAAGGTGCTGGTAATGACCTTTAAAGCCCTTCATGGTAGTTGGCCAGGCTACCTAAGAGACCGCATTGTCCCAAAGGAATCTGGGCGGACCAGAGGGGCTCCCTCAGTGTTCCTTCAGCTAGAGGGGCTCGCCTCTTTAGCACTAGAAGAAGGGCCTTCTCCGTGTCCGCCCCAGCCTTGTGGAACCTCCTGATTTGCTGCCATTTAGGAAAGGGCTGAAAACTTGGCTGGCAGGGCTTGTTGGCTCTACTAGAAGTATACGTCCCTTTTTACTGATGGGTGGAAGGGAGGGTCTTTTAACTGGGAGTTGATTTGAAGAGTTTTTTTAAAGAGTTTTATGGAAGTTTAGGGGAGTTTTAGATTCTTATGTATAAGTGTGCCGCCCTGAGTTGCCCTAGGGCAAGTGGGCGGGGTATAAACTCAAATAAATAAAAATAAATATAATATATGTTTTTTACAATCTAAAATGGCCAGGTTTTTTTTTGTTTTGTTTTTTTGCTAGTGCAGGAGGTTGGCAGACACAATGCTCTATTATGCTGAAAGAGAAATTTCTGCTGTGACCCAATAATTGTGCCAGGCTCTGAATCTCATGTCAGGTACTCCATAACCTACTCAACAAAATATTTTTTTAAACCCTCTAGTTAATGATTGCAAGACATTGTGCCTTTTTATCCATGATTCAAAATGCCAGAAAATGGCCTGATACTGCTGTACAATGTTGTGCCCATGTTGCCAACAGGAAAAAAAGAATGCCAACCTTTACTAAGCAACACCAGTGGCAGCAGTCAAGATGTGCTACAGGATTTCCCTCATGCACTCCCTACCATTCATAAAGAGATACAAAGCTGATTACCATTTTCATCAATCAATAAGTCCCTAGATCACATGGCTACCTTGTTGTTGTTTTTGCAACACTGGCAGTTTCATTGTCCCTGGTTCCATGTAGAAATATAGTTGTTCTTAAAAGAGGCTTCTATTTTCCATAGATTTGGCATTCTTACACTATGCATCTTCTGGGATCCTTACGTTAACTAAGGAATTGACCTAACAGCATTAGACCTGGAGCAATAATACTGAAATCTCCCTTTGCGGGTGGCATTGCTAGGTGCTTTAAATATCTAGCCTACAGGCACATATTTGTATGTAATTTCCAAATTTAATTAATTTGCCCCAATTGTTTGTTTTATCAAGAGAACAATATTAAAATAAATTCAGTTAGTTACTCTCATTTATCTTCTAAAAAAAAGGATATGGTCTAAAACTAATTTATTCCCTCAAATTAATATCCTACCCAGATAATCCCCAAACCAATTTTCATCGCATTCTCCAGAGACTCCAGAACTCTCCTCTACCCAATTCATTCATTTCCTTTCTGTCCTCACCTTCAAAAAAGAAGAAGGGTTGGCAAATATCTCCATGTACCTTAATAAGTTCCTTCTTCACAATGAAAGTGAGAGATAGGTCACCCATCTCAACCTCAACACACATACTAGATAAGTAGCCAGCTAGGCCTCTACCCAACAGCTGAAGCTTCACTGCTCTCCATTTTAATTTGAATCCTATTCCCCCAAGGCAGTGTCAGGGAATCCAACCAACTAGATATCACTTTCTGGGGTGCCACACTTTTTTCACAATCCCGCGACCACTAGTTGTTGTACTGCAGCAACCAGTAAAATGGAAATGTAAGGATGAAATACCAAGTAGAAATGTTATTTTTCAGCTGAAAACAAATTATCTATCAGTGTAGCACTATGAGATGTACCTATTGGCTGCAATACTATAGAGTTTGCACAGATGCTGAATTGAGAAATCCTTGCTTGAAATTAGCAGGGCTCATAATGAACAGACAACTGCAGTGCCCTGTGAGGATACCAGATTCCTAAAAAAAGTGAGATTAATTAAAACACCTGTGGTGCATGCTCTCATTCTGTCTTACTGAAGCTACTGCTCTTTGATTTGCTGCTGGCTCTAGGGTATAGTTGGTCAGGCAGATCAGATTTGTAAAAGATATAAAGGGGTTTTGAAAATTAAAGAACTTTCTAGGTGGAGCCAAGTCCACAGAGTGCTGGACCAAGATTTTTGAGATGCCTTTCTAATGTGTTACTGAATCTCATGCATGGCCCCTCACATATTTCATAAATCTGTTGTGAGGATGAAGACAACTAAGTACACTACCTTGAGATCATATAAGAACAGTAGGATTTAACTGTAACTCATAAAATAAACATTACGAGATTTTGGTACTTTATATTTTTCACCATCTACTTGTCATTCCTGTGGGAATGGAAGGTGCATCTGTTTAGTTACTTTCCATTTTAATTAGCATACTTAATTACTTCAGTTTTTTCTAACAGGCTCAGCTATTTTGTTTAGCGCTTGTAATCCTAGTTGATAATATATACTTGTCATTTTAAAGTACTTTATTCTTCTAATAAAAATGTTTAGCATTTCAGTGTTAGGAATTATAGCTATACAAAACAAAACTGACAACTGCCTTACTACTGCAATATGTCAAAAAGGCTGCCAGTAGAGGCTTCTCAGAGGCTTTGGCACATATACTGCCATCTCTCATCAGGTGATGAATTTGAAGAGCTGTAAGTGCCAAGTTTTCTCATTCTATTACATGAGTCAAAGGGGTTGTTGGGGGAAAACAGCACTCTCTAAGAGGACACATATTCAGATAGGCGAGCTTACTCTGCTGGATAATTACAAAGGAAATAAAATATTGGTTAGGAATACTCTGAATGGATGAAATTCTATGTGGCAAACAAGGAAACTTGGTATGTAAGTATCAGGTTTTAGGAGTGCTATGTAAACTCTAAGAATAAATGCCATGGTTTAAGGATGAAATCAAATGCTTCTCATTGTAGTTTCAGAAAGCAACACAGGCATTGTACAAAGGTATGATCTAATACAATATTTTTGTACAATTCTGTTGGATCCGGCCCTTATAAGCACTAGTCCAGGACAACGATATAACAAACAGCAACAGGCTTTATTAAGTCAAATAGAGATGAGCTTACAAGGCGTTCCCAGATCCCGTGATGGCTATACAATCCCAGCATATCCTTGGGCAATATACGTAATACCATGAAGTGCAGCAGTGGAGGGACCCAGGGCATAGCGCTACCCGGCTGGTGTGTGGGAAGTATAGATCCGATCAGGCCCCACCCTGGTGTACCCATGGGGATTATATAGTGTCTCTCTGGTGGTAGCTCCTGGATACAAGGTAGCGACCCACCGGATGGACGTAACTAACCAATCATAACCGGGGATATATATAATTAACCAATGGAGAACAGGATCCAAAAGTGTAACCAATCACAGGGCTTGGTTTGGTCTAACAAGCGCGGCCTTTTTGTAAGGGTTTCGCACCACTTTGGGCTTCTTGCTAGAATGGCGGGAAACCACCATTTTCCTTTTGCAAGAGCGCTCCTATGCTACTTTGCAATTGTGCTTCAATACACAACAAATTCACATCATCAAAACCCAAGAAAAATAGGAGTTTAACCAATGTAAACAGAGAGAAAACCCAGATGAGATCTTTTACAGTGCTAATATGCACAAATAGTCAAGGAGATATGGGGCATATTTTGTGGGAAAATAACCTACTACTGATGAATAATATTAAGCCTCTGATGTTTGATGTTAGGGATTAAAAAAAGAACAGTATATTAAATAGTTGTTTGAAATAATTTTGAAGATAACTAATCAATAGAATTTATTGTACTTGATTTTGGTATTGGTCTGGAAATAGAGAAACTCCAAAATAGCCCCCAGCTAACAAAAAATAGCAAAACTGTTGGGCATGACTTATGTTTTCATAGAACTATAAAACTGATAGAAGATGGTGACTTTAATTACATTTAGAAAATAGAAACCATTCCTGAAATTTGGGTAAGATCAACCTTTGTAAAAGGGAAATGCCAAAGCTGATGGCACAATTGAACCACAATTGTAAAGGATCGTTGCCTTAAGGTTTTTCATTACAAGAAGGGGCAGCAGATACTCTAGGGAACCATTCTTCTGCCTATGTGAACTTGAGGAGCAATATTGTGATATAAACATTGATATGGATGCTTGCTTCATTAACCACAAGAAGCCTTTGATAAAGTCTGATATGGCAAGCTGATGCAGTTGTTTCGTGTAGAGAGGAGAAAAACCTCTTTGCAGAAGACTGTTGGAAATTGATTTAGATAAAACACAGTATCATTGTTTGATACTGTGGGGGAGGTGAGTAAAGAATCGGCCCCTCCCCCTCCCCCATCCTAAAACCTGGGTGCAGGGAAGGAAAAGGCAGAGAAAGACCTAGGCCTCAACTGACCAGTTACCATCTAGAGGCCTTGGGGGGAGGTGAGTGAAGAATTGGCCCCTCCCCCCCACCCCATCTTAAAACCTGGGTCCAGGGAAGGAAAAGGCAGAGAAAGACCTAAGCCTCAACTGACCAGTTACCATCCAGAGGCCTTGATGGGAGGTGAATGAAGAATCAGCCCCTCCCTCCCACCCCATCCTAAAACCTGGGTGCAGGGAAGGAAAAGGCAGAGAAGGACACAGGCCCCAACTGCCCAGTTACCATCCACAGGCCCAGGGGAGTCCTCCTAGAGTAGCAATGCCCTGGAGGGCAAAGAGGGAGGGCTGCGCTGACACTGCAGACACAGACACTGCAGACACAGGAGACCCTCGACCACCCCCAGGAGACACCATCCGCAGCCACCATCACAGCGAGGCCCGAGTCGGCGCCTTTGACCAACTCTTCACAGCCGAAGGGAGGCGAGAGCTGCTGCATGCATGCAAGGGATCAGTAATCGAACTGAAATAATATAGTTGACTTAACATAGATGACTTATAGCAACTGACATAGTGACTGTGTCACTGTGTCAGTTTAGAACTGACTGACATCAGTTCTAAACTGATACTGTGTTCTAAACTGTGATAATATGCATGATGTTACCTTGTTTTAAACTGTGATAATATGTATGATGGGGGGGGAATGGCATAGAAACCGGCAAAGCACGCCAGGGAGTTTGCCAAGAGAACCCTATTGACCAAAGCAAAGGCAAAACAAAGGGACAAATCAGAGGAAACAGGAAGGATGCTCAGCACATTAGATGGACAGAAAGGGATGGGCAGGAAAGGGGGAGGAGAAATACAGTGTTGTAAGGAACAATATTGCATAGGGACATGGAATGTAAGATCTATGAACCAAGGAAAGCTGGAAGTGGTAAAAAAGGAAATGGAAAGAATAAGTATTGACATCTTGAGAATCAGTGAGCTAAAATGGACAGGTATGGGCGAATTCAACTCTGGAAACCATCATATCTACCACTGTGGACAAGAAAACCTCAGAAGAAATGGAGTGGCCATAATTGTAAATAAAAGAGTGAGAAAAGCAGTAATGGGATACAATCTCAAAAATGATAGGATGATGTCAGTCAGACTACAAGGCAAACCATTTAATATCACTGTAATCCAAATATATGCACCAACTACTAGTGCAGATCAAGCCACAGTAGACCAGTTCAATGAGGACCTACAACATCTTATAGAACAGACACCAAGAAACGATATCCACATTATCTTAGGAGACTGGAAATAAAAAAGTGGATGGAATAACAGGCAAGTTTGGTCTGGGAACACAAAATGAAGCAGGGCAAAGACTGATAGAGTTCTGCCAAGATAACACACTAGTCATAGCAAACACCCTTTTCCAGCAACACAAGAGGAGACTCTACACATGGACATCACCAGATGGCCAACATCGAAACCAAATTGACTACATACTCTGCAGCCAAAGATGGAGAACCTCCATACAGTCAGCAAAAACAAGACCTGGAGCGGACTGTGGCTCAGATCACAATCTACTGATTGCAAAATTCAGGCTCAGACTGAAGAAAATAGGGAAAACTAATAGGTCGGATAGATATGATCTAGACAACATACCCAAGAAATACATGGTGGAGGTGAGGAACAGATTCAATGGTCTGGACCAGATAGAATTATGTACCAGAAGAATTATGGACAGAGATGAGAGACATTATGCAGGAAGCAGCAAGGAAAACTATACCAAAAGAAAAGAAGCTCAAGAAAGCAAAGTGGTTGTCAGATGAGGCTCTTAAAATAGCAGAGGAAAGAAGGAACGCAAAAGGCAAAGGAGAAAGGAAAAAATACAATCACTTAAATAAAGAATTTCAAAGAAAAGCAAGGAGAGATAAGGAAAGCTACCTAAATGAACAGTGCAAAGAAATAGAGGAAAACAACACAAGGGGCAGGATTAGAGATCTCTTTTTTAAAATTGGGGAAGTCAAGGGAACGTTCAAAGCAAAAATGACCACGATAAAAGACAAAGATGGCAAAGAGTTAGCGGATGCAGAAGAGATAAAGAAAAGATGGAAAGAGTACACAGAGGAACTTTACAAAAAAGAACTAAACACCCCGGATAATAACAATGAGGGGGAAATTGAACTTGAACCAGACATCCTAGAGAGTGAAAACAGAAAGGCCCTAAAAAGCACGGCAAATAACAAAGCCAGTGGAGATGATGGTGTCCCAGTTGAATTCTTCAAAGCCCTAAAAGATGATGGAATCAAGCTACTACATGCTATGTGCCAGCAGATTTAGAACAAGAAACAGTGGCCACAGGATTGGAAAAGATCAGTATACGTCCCAATCCTAAAAAAGGGCAATGCCAAAGAATGTTTAAATTATCGAACAATTGCACTCATCCCACAAGCTAGGAAAGTTATGCTCAAGATAATACAGGATAGACTGCAGCAGCATGTAGAAAGAGAACTACCAGAGGTGCAGGCTGGGTTCAGAAGAGGAGGGGGACCAGAGATCACATTGCCAACATACGTTGGATCATGGAGAAAACAAAGGAATACCAGAAAAAAGCTTACTTCTGTTTTATTGACTACACCAAGGCCTTTGATTGTGTGGACCACAACAAAATGGGGCAAGTAATTAAAGAGATGGGAATACCAGAACACCTCATATGTCTCATGAGAAATCTGTACATGAGTCAAGAAGCAACAGTTAGGAGAGAGTATGGAATGACGGAGTGGTTTGGAATAGGAAAAGGAGTAAGACAAGGCTGCATTCTGTCACCCTGCTTATTCAACTTATACACAGAGCACATAATGCGCAATGCAGGGATGGAGGAATCACAATATGGGATCAAAATTGCTGGGAGAAACATCAACAATTTGAGATATGCAGATGATACCACCCTAATGGCAGAAAGTGAAGAAGACCTAAAGAAGCTCCTGATTAGGTTGAAAGAAGAGAGTGCAAAAGCTGGCCTGAGACTCAATATCAAGAAAACCAAGATAATGGCAACAGGCCATATCAGTCCCTGGAAAATAGATGGGGAAGAAGTAGAAGCAGTAACAGATTTTACTTTCTTAGGATCCAAGATCTCTGCAGATGGAGATTGCAGCCATGAAATAAAAAGGCGACTGATTCTTGGGAGACAAGCTATGAAAAAACCGGGGAACATAGTGAAAAGTTGAGATATCTCACTGCAAACAAAGGTCCGCATAGTCAAAGCAATGGTATTTCCAGTGGTAATGTATGGCTGTGAGAGCTGGACCATTAGAAAGGCTGAGCGAAGAAAAATAGATGCCTTTGAGATGTGGTGCTGGAGGAGAGTTTTGAGAGTTCCCTGGACAGCGAGGAGAACAAATAGGTCAATATTAGAAGAGATTAACCCTGAGTGCTCCTTAGAAGGACAAATAACAAAGATGAAGTTGAAGTATTTTGGACATCAAATGAGAAGAGAGGATTCACTTGAGAAGGCATTGATGCTGGGGAAGGTGGAGGGCAAAAGAAGAAGGGGACGGCCAAAGATGAGATGGCTAGATGGTATTGTAGACACAATGGGCACAGGGCTGTGTGGACTAAGGAGGATGGTGGAGGACAGAGGTGCCTGGAGAGCGATGGTCCATAGGATCGCAAAGAGTCGGAATCGACTGTGCGACTGAACAACAACATCATTGTTTGATCCTGCATATCCAAACTCAGGACTGCGATGATGATATCCTGCTTCCAAAAAGATGAAGAGGAAGATGAAGAGGGAGAAGGGAAGGAAGGGGGAAAGGAGAAGAGCATAAGCATCCCCAGCCTAATTATATCTCCTTTTTCCTTTTATATTCTTAATTGTCGGGTGATAAATTACTAAGTAATTGGAACCATTTCTTACTTCATGGAAGAGGACAACTTTTAAAAACAAAGATATATCCACTTTAAATAGCTATATAAATAAGCATAAATGCCCACAGTAGGTCAGCACTCCTTATATATTCCTTATTAATCACAAAGAGAAATATATAATTGTTAATGATAAAGATAAAACAAATTCCAGATGAGGATAAAAATTTAAGCAGCTGAAATAAAGAATATTCTCCATGATCACTAGCCATGGCATAGCTCAACAAATTCTATACATTGTCTATTCTGATAAACCAACATTTTTTTGTAAACCCATTTTTACACAAAGGATTCATTTTTTTTCCTCAGCTATCTTCACACACATGCAAACAGACACACTCATCCATTTTTAATTTATGGCAACAAGAAGAGGAAAAGCCACATGGTCCTTGTACAAATTCCAAAAGTAGGGGTGAGTGATGCCTTTATCAGACCATTAAGATCTCAAAAACAGGTGCAAGCTAACTTTCAAGTCCTCTAGACTCTTCATCAGGCTTGGCGTTAGCAAAAGAGTATACTAGCAAAAAGTAATTGCTAGTACTTATTGTTTATATATATATATATATATATATATATATATATATATATATATATATATATATATATATATATATATATATATATATATATATATATATATATATATATATATATATATATATATATATATATATATATATATATATATATATACTGGTATAGGGATAAAATTGTGTGGAGGATTCTACATTGCTCCTTAGAGGAAAGATTACACTGCATCATAAAAAATATTGTCTACTCCATTGTCCTATACTAAATCAAGTGTGCTAAATCCAAATCTGAAGTCTGATTCTGCCTAGGATGTCAGGATCATAAGTAAGCAAATCTCACCCTCTTGGTTAGTTTCTTGTGTCGATCAGGTGGGATATATTTGCCACAAATGTAGCAAAAAAAATGTCCTGTTTATTAACACAGCTGTGCCTACTCATCTTTAGCTCAAAACAGACTCACTATGGCCTAGATGTACAATCGAATAAGATGGTTTCACACTAGAGACAAGCCCTTGGTCCATCTTGCCTGTTACATATTACTGACATCAGACCACTGACTTGTCCAGACATGTCCAGCCGCTGTTGGAACATGCATGCCACCAGGGGATGTGATTCAGCTGAGACGACAGCAGGCATAGTGGTAGCTGCAATTGTTATAATGTTCCCAAGTTAAAAAAAATCAGGAAGGCCCAGCTCTACTGCTCATTCCATGCAGAGAGGCCCACAGGGGAGGTGAGTAAAGGATCCAGGCCCTCCCTCCCCATCCAAAGACCTGGGCCTGGAGAGGAAGAAAAGGAATCAGGAAGGCCCAGCTCTACTGCTCATTCCATCCAGAGAGGCCCACAGGGGAGGTGAGTAAAGGATCCTGCCCCTCCCTCCCCATCCAAAGACCTGGGGCCAGAGAGAAGGACACCTCCGGAGACCCCCGACCACCCCCAGGAGATACCATCCACAACCACCATCACAGCGAGGCCCGAGCCGGCGCCTTTGACCGACTCCATGCGGCCGAAGGGAGGCAAGAGCTGCTGCATGCATGCAAAGGATAAGTAATCGAACTGAAATAATATAGTTGACTAAACATAGATGGCTTATGGCAACTGACATTGCAAGCGCGGCGCCAAAATGGCCGCCGCGCCCTTTGCGGGCCCCCCCCCCACAGGACAGAGAATCCGGGTAGTTAGGGGCGTGGCCACCGCCTTGATAAAAGGGGTGGCCACGAGGCAGCCGTGCTGCCATTTTGCCTCAGCGACGGAGCGGAGAAGTTTTTCCCCCTGCGTCTCCGTCGCTCGTTGGTGCTACCGGGAAGCCTTTTAGTTCCGTTTACTAGCTAGCTTCCCTTTCTGCTGCGGTGAGATGCCTTCCAAAAAGAAGGCTGCTGCGAATGCAGCTCGGGTGGTTCGGAGGCGTAATCCGGGTCGGAGGACCGCGGTGCCGCCTCCCCAGCAGCCACCTTTGCCATCCCCGGCCGGGGCTGGTGGCATGGGGGCTATCGCCCCTTGGACCGATCAAAGTGCGGGCGCGGAGGGAGTTCCGGCCCGCGGCCCGCGAGCGGTGGGCACCGCTCATCCTCCTGCTCAATCGGTTGGGCCTATTCCTGTTGGGCCGCAGCCTCTCCCGGGGCCCTCTAGCCTTGGGGGGTGGCCCGGCTCCCTGCCTTGGCAGGTTAATCCACCAGCCCTCCCGGGCTTCGGCGGTAGTCAATGGCAATATACGGCCCCTGGGGTGCAGGGTCCTGTCCCCATGCAAGGATCAGGTGGGCCTCCCGGCCCTTTACCCATGGTTAATGTGGACTCCTTACTGGCACGTATTGCGGCCCTCGAGGCGTCTTTGGCCCGGGCCAGTCAGGCAGGTGCCCCTTTTGGGGTACCTTTGGAGGCGCTAACGGCAGCAGGACAACAGCCGGCGGGGAGGGTTGAGCTGCTGCAGGCGGGTGGCGCGGCTACGGCCACTGCCTCGCAGCTCCCCAGCCAGCAACCTGGTGCGGGTCAAGCCCCGGTGATGAGCTCTACATCGGTCGTGAGCTCCGACGCCCCCAGTGGGCCAGAACCCCCGGTCGGGGCGGCCCACGGGGGTGCAGCATGTGAGTATACGGTGCAAACGAGTACATCTACACATATTCCCAATATAGGGGGGGCCTTTCAGTGGCCTTGGCCTCGCTCGGGTGGTGCGGGGACTACCCCTCTGGTGCCCCACCCGGCGACAACGACTGCCACCATGCCCACGGGGGTGGGCCTAGGCTCTTACACTGCTGGCAATGTCTTGGGGGTGGCAGGGTTAGCTCCGGCTCCCTTTACCAGGCCTGTTGTCCCCTTTTCGGCTTTGCCGACGGCAGGGTATTCCTTGCCACTGGGCGATCACTTGGCACAGGCTACCAGAGAAAAGATTTGGAGGGGGGAGTATGTAGATATCTTCTCACTCCTGAACAGAGAGCCCACCAAGGAAGAAAGGGAGGGTCAGGATGAGAAGGACAAGGAGCAGGCACGCCGCCGCAAGCCGCCGCGTACCTGGGCTAACTGGCTCCCCGCTTATTTAATATATATGGCGGTATATTTGAGGGCGCGGCCGGATCTAGCTATTCCCATGGTCCAATATTTGGACAACATATATAGGGCGATGGTAGATTTCCCGGGCCCCTCATGGCTAGCATATGATGAGGAATTCCGTATGAGGATTCCCCTCCATCCCGAGATGAGATGGGATGAGCCCTGCCAGAGACTGTGGCTCTTGTATATGACACCCACACGCCCTGCCCCGGGGGATAGATACCATTGTGGACATGCGGTCCAGCGAGCAGCTCCAGCGCAGGTTACCCGCCAACCGGCGGGGCAGGGGGTTCCAGCCCGCCTGCTGTGCTGGACTTTCTCGTCAAATGGTTCCTGCAACCGAAAGAACTGCAGGTATAAGCATGAGTGTCCCATGTGTTCTGGTCCCCACGCAGCCTCGGCTTGTCCCAAGCCTGGGGGGGCGCGAGGCAGAGGGAGGGGTGGACAGTGGGCTGGCAAGGCTGCCACGGAGGGAACTAGTTCTCCAAAAGGCCCCCTCCCCAATTAAGGTGGACATGCTGGAGCGCTGGCTCGCATCGTACCCAAAGGGGGAGGACAGAGAGTATCTCATTCAAGGTTTTAAGCAGGGATTTCGTATCCCTTTTATGGGTGTTAGATCCCCTCAGGATGCTCCCAACCTGTTATCCCTCAGAGGAAGGGAGGAGGTGGCTGCGGCCAGCATTAAAAAGGAATTAGACGCGGGCAGGGTCGCTGGACCTTTTCCTGCACCCCCTTTTCCCAACCTTAAGGTTTCACCATTGGGTTTGGTTCCCAAAAAGTCCCTAGGTGAGTTTCGCCTTATTCATCATTTGTCCTACCCAGCCGGCAGATCGGTCAACGATGCTATACCTGATGACCTTTGTTCGGTCAGGTATACATCGTTCGACCATGCGCTGCGCATGGTGCGCTCGTGTGGCCCGGGTGCCTTGCTGGCCAAGTGCGACATTAAGTCAGCTTTTCGCCTCTTGCCAGTGCACCCGGGTGACTTTGAATTGCTGGGTTTTAAATTTAAAGGGGAATATTATTTTGATAAGGCCATGCCTTTTGGCTGCTCCATATCATGCTCGGCCTTCGAGCGTTTTAGTACTTTCCTAGAGTGGGCTTTTGTCCGCAGGTCAGGGTCCCGGTCTGTAGCCCATTACCTGGATGACTTTTTATTCGGGGGTGAACGGGGCTGGGACACGTGTGCACGTCTCCTCAATACATTTCAGACGCTAATGCAGGAACTTGGTGTCCCTTTAGCGCCCGAAAAGACCGAGGGCCCATCGACCAAGTTAGTATTCCTGGGGGTTGAGATTGACACAGTAGAGCAGGCTTCTAGGTTGCCGGGTGATAAGGTGTCCAGGATAGTGACCCTTGTCTCGGAATTGCTGGCCAAGCGTAAGGCATCCCTGAGGGAACTCCAGGTGCTACATGGGCACCTTAATTTTGCCTGCAGGGTGGTCGCACCGGGCAGGGCTTTTGCCCGGCGCTTATGCGACGCCATGGCAGGGTTATCCAGGCCCCACCACAGAGTTAGGCTCACCCGGGCTATCAGGGCAGACATGTTCGTCTGGTTGCAATTCCTGAGGGAGTTTAACGGGGTCTCATTTTGGAGGTCGGACCTCCTGGCTTCCCCCAATTTCCAGATCCAGTCTGATGCCTCAGGATCCCTGGGCTATGGGATGTACTTCAATGGGAAGTGGGCCTATGGTGGGTGGCCACCGGCATGGGCAGGCACAGGTCGCCTGCGGGATCTCACATACCTGGAATTTTTTCCCATTCTGGGGGCTTTGATGCTATGGGGCGAACAGTGGGCTAATTCGGTAGTGCATTTTTGGTGCGACAATGCTGCTGTGGTACACATTGTCAATGCACAGACTTCTAAATCGCCCAGGGTTATGGATCTAGTGCGCCATTTTGTGCTGCGCTGCCTGCGCCTCAATGTCTTGTTCAGGGCCAGGCATGTCCCAGGGGTTAATAATGATATTGCTGATGCTTTGTCCCGCCTGCAGATCTCCCGGTTCCGCGCCTTGGCCCCGGATGCGGAGGAATTTCCCTCGCCACTCCCGGACGAGATGTGGACTATTGGCAAGGAGAGGTGAACCGGGCGATTGGCCTTTCACTAGCGCCACGCACGCGTAAGGCGTATCAACAAGCACTCAGTTCATATAGGGTTTTTGCCACTCAATTTCACTTGCCAGAGACCTGGCCTATTCCGGTGGACCATGTACTGCGGTTCATGGTCCACCTCCATGCACAGGGCCTTGCACCTCGCACCATAGCATCCAAGCTCTCGGCGTTGGCTTTTATGGCCAAAGTAGGGGGTCATGTGGATACCACCTCTGACTTCCGCGTGAGACACGTTTTGGAGGGGTGGGTGCGCGAACGCGGGCGTTGCCCGGACGACCGGCACCCTATTTCCCCAGGGGTTCTTACCCAGTTGGCCCGGGGCTGGCCAGGCCTCTGTTTTGATCATTATGAGGCAGCCCTTTTTCATGCAGCCACAACGGTGGCATTTTTTGGAGCGCTCCGCGTCAGCGAACTCGTGATGCTGTCTAAGGCGGATGCAAGTGGTAGGGCACTGGAACTCGGAGATGTCTACGTTGCCAAAGACTGGGCCCAGTTGAGGATTCGCTCCTCAAAAACAGATCAGCACGGCGTAGGCAGTGGAGTAAGACTGCTACGGTGTTCTTTGGCAGACATCTGTCCGGTTGGTGCCCTACAGGAGTACCTGGCACTGCGTGGCTGGCACCACGGCCCGTTTTTCTGTCACCAAGATGGGTCTCCCCTTACTAAATTTCAGTTTTGGAAGGTGACAGCCATAGCCCTCACCAGGGTGGGTTTTTCAGGTGCCCGTTATGGCACACATTCGTTCCGTATTGGTGCAGCCTCTACAGCAGCTGCTTTTGGGTACTCGGGGGCTGACATACGCAGCATGGGGAGGTGGGGCTCACAGTGTTTTCAGTTTTATGTGCGCCCACTCCCGCCATGAGTACCAATTCAGTCACCTTACCTACCTTTTTTCTCAATTTTATTGCAGACCCTGGGTGTCGTATTACACCGGTGACAGTATGGCTGGTGGGCCACAGCTATGTGCACAGGGCAGCGCGTTACGCTGCGGCGACAGAGTGGGGACCCCGACTGGGACTGGGTGACCACGCCAGTCTCGCATGGCATGGTAAGCCTGGGATGTTATGGCAGGAGCTGAGGCCTTTCCTTTTTTCTGGCCTGGGGGCTGACCCGCCTGACATTCTAATTATCCACCTGGGGGGCAATGATTTGGGCCAGGTCACCGGCTTATCGCTCAAGCATGCGATTTGCGAGGAACTCGCCTACTTGCACTATGTCTGGCCTGCCACAACCCTGGTTTGGTCGGACATTGTTCCGCGCCACTCTTACAGAGGGGGCGTTAACCTCCTTGCGCTTGACCGCGCAAGGCGCGCGGTCAACAAGGCGGTGGCGCGGTTTCTTACCACCAGGGCTTGGGGGCGGGTTAGTCATCACCCCGATATTAGTCTGCAAAATTATGACCTCTATGCAGGGGATGGGGTCCATCTGTCGCGAGGAGGTATGGACCTCCTGTTGGGTGACTGGCGAGCAGGCCTGTTGACCGAGCTGACGGTCTGGGGGGGGGCGTCAGGTCTTCTGTGAAGCCCCTCCGTGTGGCGGGTAGCACTGGTAAGGTAAACAGTATGACCCACAAGTATCCGGCAGGTTCGCAGTTGACTGGACAACACTAGACAGGAATAAATTAGTTAAACGTTGTCCGGTCAACGACGAACCAGGCGATGGGGTGATGGTGATTGCTAACCAGCATGCATCACCCCTGTGATTTCACGGATACGCGTCAGAGGGTGGGGTCATGAGTTAGTTATTGACTACGGTCAACAATTTGTTTGTTGTTGACAAACAAATTGATACAAATTGATACATTGTAACCAATTGCCGTTGGCAATTTTGGGGTGGTACCTTACCAGTGTTACTTCGGCCTGCTTGCCTTAGGAATTATGATTGGTCGTTTTACCAATACAAATTTATAATTCGGACTAGGGCATTGAATCAATAAATGTGGCCCTTTGCTGTTATCCACTTTCAATGTTGTCTGTGTCCGTTATTGGGGGGGTGCGCCTGCAATGCAAGCGCGGCGCCAAAATGGCCGCCGCGCCCTTTGCGGGCCCCCCCCCCACAGGACAGAGAATCCGGGTAGTTAGGGGCGTGGCCACCGCCTTGATAAAAGGGGTGGCCACGAGGCAGCCGTGCTGCCATTTTGCCTCAGCGACGGAGCGGAGAAGTTTTTCCCCTCCACCCCCTCCCTAGTTAACAGTGTGATTATGGTCGCTTCGGGGCCGGGTGGGAATTTTTGGTTGGGACCCATATTGGCTTCGGGTCCTGGCTTTTTTGCCCACCCCACACTGTGGCTATGGTTTGATATAGGGGTCTTTCTCCATTACTGCTGTTGACTTTGGTCACATGGGCGGGTAGCACTGGTAAGGTAAACAGTATGACCCACAAGTATCCGGCAGGTTCGCAGTTGACTGGACAACACTAGACAGGAATAAATTAGTTAAACGTTGTCCGGTCAACGACGAACCAGGCGATGGGGTGATGGTGATTGCTAACCAGCATGCATCACCCCTGTGATTTCACGGATACGCGTCAGAGGGTGGGGTCATGAGTTAGTTATTGACTACGGTCAACAATTTGTTTGTTGTTGACAAACAAATTGATACAAATTGATACATTGTAACCAATTGCCGTTGGCAATTTTGGGGTGGTACCTTACCAGTGTTACTTCGGCCTGCTTGCCTTAGGAATTATGATTGGTCGTTTTACCAATACAAATTTATAATTCGGACTAGGGCATTGAATCAATAAATGTGGCCCTTTGCTGTTATCCACTTTCAATGTTGTCTGTGTCCGTTATTGGGGGGGTGCGCCTGCAAAGTGACTGTACAAGAAACTGACTTACATATAGACCTGATATAGTGGACTTTTTCTTTCTTTCTTTCTTTCCCTTTCATTAATTAGTTCAACTTTTACTTTCATACTATGTGATAAACTGTGATAATGTGCATGATAATACTTTGTTTAAAAACTGTTTAAACTGTGATAACATGTGTGATGGGAAAAGACTGGCGTAGAGACCGGCAAGGCACGCTACAAAGTTTGCCAAGAGAACCCTATGGACCAAAACAAAAGGCAAAACAAGGGGATGCTCAGCACAGCAGATCTGAAAAGGGGGAGGGATACGAAAGGGGGAGGAGAAATACAGTGTTGCAGGGAACAATACTGCATAGGGACATGGAATGTGAGGTCTATGAATCAAGGAAAACTGGAAGTGGTAAAAAATGAGATGGAAAGAATAAACATTGACATCTTGGGCATCAGTGAGCTAAAATGGACAGGGATGGGTGAATTCAGCTCTGGAAACCATCATATCTACTACTGTGGGCAAGAAAACCTTAGAAGAAATGGAGTAGCCATAATTGTCAATAAAAGAGTGAGAAAAGCAGTAATGGGATACAATCTCAAAAATGACAGAATGATGTCAGTCAGATTTCAAGGCAAACCTTTCAATGTCACTGTGATCCAAATATACACACCAACCACTGGTGCAGATGAAGCCACAATGGACCAGTTCTATGAGGACTTACAACACCTCATAGAACAGACACCAAGAAACGATGTCCAAATTATATTAGGAGACTGAAATGCCAAAGTAGGAAATCAAAAAGTGGAGGGAATAATGGCTTAGACTCAGTAGACTGAGTGCCAGAAGAATTATGGACGGAGATGAGGGACATCATGCAGGAAGCAGCAAAGAAAACCATACCAAAAGAAAAGAAGAGTAAGAAAGCAAAGTGGTTGTCTGATGAGGCTCTTAAAATAGCAGAGGAAAGAAGGAACGCAAAAGTCAAAGGAGAAAAGAAAAACTACAATCATTTGAACACAGAATTTCAAAGAAAAGCAAGGAGAGATAAGGAAAACTACCTAAAAGAACAGTGCAGAGAAATGGAGGAAAACAACAAAAGAGGCAGAACCAGAGATCTTTTCAAAAAAATCGGGGAAATCAAGGGAACATTTAAAGCAAAAATGACCATGAAAAGGGACAAAGATGGAAAGGAGCTAGCTGATGCAGAAGAAATTAAGAAAAGATGGAAAGAGTACACAGAGGAACTTTACAAAAAGGACCTCAACACTCCTGATAATCACAATGATGAAGAAATTGAACTTGAGCCAGACATCCTGGAGAGCGAAGTCATAAAGAGCACTGCAAACAACAAAGCTAGTGGAGATGATGGTATCCCAGTTGAATTTTTCAAAGCGCTAAAAGATGATGGCGTCAAATTACTGCATTCAATATGCCAGCAGATTTGGAAAACAAAACAGTGGCCACAGGATTGGAAAAGATCAGTATACGTCCCAATCCCAAAAAAGGGCAATGCCAAAGAATGTTCAAATTATCGAACAATTGCGCTCATCCCACATGCCAGCAAGGTGATGCTCAAGATAATACAGGATAGACTTCAGCAGCATGTAGAGAGAGAATTACCAGAGGTGCAGGCTGGTTTCAGAAGAGGCAGGGGGACTAGAGACCACATCGCCAACATACGCTGGATCATGGAGAAAACAAAGGAATACCAGAAACAAGTTTACTTTTGTTTTATTGACTACACTAAGGCATTTGACTGTGTGGACCACAACAAGATGTGGCAAGTAATTAAAGAGATGGGAATACCAGAGCACCTCATATGCCTCCTGAGAAATCTGTACATGAACCAAGAAGCAACAGTTAGGACAGAACATGGAATAACAGAGTGGTTTGGAATAGGAAAAGGAGTAAGGCAAGGCTGCATTTTGTCACCATGCTTATTCAACCTATACACAGAGCACATAATGCGCAGTGCAGGGATGGAGGAATCACAATATGGGATTAAAATCGCTGGGAGAAACATCAATAATCTGAGATATGCAGACGATACCACCCTAATGGCAGAAAGTGAGGAAGACCTAAAGAATCTCTTGATTGGGCTGAAGGAGGAGAGTGCAAAAGCTGGCTTGAGACTCAATATCAAGAAAACCAAGATAATGGCAACAGGCCCAATCAGTTCCTGGAAAATAGACGGGGAAGAAGTAGAAGCAGTGACAGATTTTACTTTCTTCGGATCAAAGATCACTGCAGATGGGGATTGTAGCCATGAAATAAAAAGGCGACTGATTCTTGGGAGACAAGCGTTGAGAAACCTGGGGAACATAGTGAAAAGCAGAGACATCACATTGCAAACAAAAATTAGAATAGTCAAAGCAATGGTTTTCCCAGTAGTAATGTATGGATGTGAGAGCTGGACAATTAGGAAAGCTGAACGCAGAAGAATAGATGCCTTTGAAATGTGGTGTTGGAGGAGGGTTTTGAGAGTCCCCTGGACAGCGAGGAGAACAAATAGGTCAATCTTAGAAGAAATTAACCCTGACTGCTCATTGGAAGGTCAAATAGTAAAGATGAAGCTAAAATACTTTGGACATCAAATGAGAAGGGAGGATTCACTTGAGAAGGCACTGATGTTGGGAAAGGTGGAGGGCAAAAGAAGAAGGGGGAGGCCAAGGATGAGATGGCTAGATGGTATTGTAGACACAATGGGCACAGAGCTGGGCGGGCTGAGGAGGATGGTGGAGGACAGAGGCGCCTGGAGGAAAATGGTCCATGGGGTCGCAAAGGGTCGGAGTCGACTGTGCGACTGAACAACAACAACAAGTAAAAATACATTACCCAATACCATTTGAACAGTTATAGCACATCTATAACTTAACATCTGTATGTGATAGGCAAATTCTGAGTTCAGATTTGGAATCAGCACTCTTGATATCATGTAAATCAAATGTGTTATTTCCAGTAGCAAAATTGTTGTTGTGCAGTATTATTTTTATCAACAGTAACAATTACTACTACATAAGATATGGGAACTGTAAAAGAGAAAATAGTGATAGCTTAAAATACTATTATGCAAAGTACTTTGCCAGATGATTTCAAATTGGCTGTGAAATGTGAAAGAACATTTCAAAAAGATCAATTTATCGTAAATGACTAAGTAAAATATAATGTATATAGGAGAAAGAATTATCCTGAACAGAAGAATGAAATGATGTTCTCAAAGCTAAAATAAACAATGAAGCAATGTTCTTCAATTAACTAAGAGATAAATGATGCCTGTAACACAAGATGCAGATTGTCATGAGAATCCCAAGGGACGTTATTATCCTTTGAATTTCTTTATATTCATTTAGTTACATTTATAGTTTTGGTACACTCTCTTAAGGTTGAGAAAGGCTAACTTTCAAGGAAGACACATTGATGTCATTTGCATTCCAATACACATCCAGACAGTAATATATCACAGACAATTGGGTTACCAAGCAGCGTTGTCAAGCAGTTAGACACCTGCGAGGTTTCCACGCTTGCATATTAGCATTTGAATGGAGGTGGACCCAAAGGTAACAATGGGTCATTCAATTCAAAAGAGGGGAGAGGAACTCCACCCAAGTCCTTAACAGGAAAAAATACTTTCACCTGTCATTTATACTTTGACACTCACACTTCGAATCATCACCCAAGAAGAAAGGTGAAAGGTAGAATTCTCATGCAGTGTCATGGGACACCCAAACACCTGGGAAAGGGTGTCTGGGAAAACACCTGTTAGACTCAACATTCCCACATAACTCACATTCTGGAGGGGGGGGGTGAGCTAGCCCAAATTAGATTTTAAAAACCATTAATTTAGGGACCGATATAGAGATCGGGGAACTCAAATCAGATAAGCAGGAGCCTACGCCAGTCTGCTCATCAAGATGATTCTCTAGGAAGAGATGGGGGCCTTCTGGCCCATTCACAGCAATAAGTCTTTGCCAAAACCAGCTGGGCAAACTGACTTAGTTTCTGACACAATGACTTCTTAGAAAAGTTAGTACTTTGTTATTTTGATTAGATGTCTTAGGTTTAGGATAGATATAGGGGTCCTACCTATGGACATGATAGAGTATTTAGTGATTAAAGGTTTAGTTAGATTTAGGAAGAGGACATGCCAGATGGACTGGCTGTGAAGGCACATCTTGTCAATGTCCTCAAGGCTGCAGCAGTCCATTGTAGTCCTGGTGTTAAATCCTGCATGTCTCATTTAATATGTGCTGCAGGAGATGGCTCCGTGATCACAGTGTGTGGGTCACTTAATAGCAAGCTGGGATCCACCTTAAACATATTCACAACAGGAGGGAGTATTTGATGGTGGAGCGGATCGAGATAAGAGGCTGTGGCCAATTTGATTCTCAGAATCGAATTGTTGTTCACAAATATATCACTTCATATACTCAAGCATTGGACTTGATTTATTGTTGTCAATTACAGATATATACCAGTATTAACTTTGCCTCTTGGCCATGAACGGATTTTCCTTTTCCCTATACTGCATTCCGTTTCGCCTGACTTTCTATTTTATTGCCAAGCTAAAGGCTACATCTTCGCATAGGCATATCCTTGAGGTGGAACTCTTCTCAAAGAGGACATTCACTTTGGGGAGATAAGGTTGCCACAGTGATCCGATAGGGAGCAACACCTGCTTCTTTCATCGGCCTGGGAATATTATCTGCCAGGATGTCCCAGTGTTTGAAGGTAGAAATATCTTCAGGGCAGCTTCCCAGGGCAAGCTCCATCTGTGTTGGATGGGAAGGTGGAAGTTTTAAAAGGACTGTGTTTCAGCAAAAGCTGAAGATTAGATCTCTCATCCATAGGGTTGCCAGAAGTGGGAAGCAACTTGAAGGCTTTTAACACTACATATCAACAACAACAAAAACTAATAGATTTCCTTAAGTGTAACTTTTTGTGGACCCAAATCTAATTTTATGGATTATAATCCATTGGTGCAAGCTTTCTTTGTTTTTATGTGCTTTCTGAACTTTTGAAATACTTTCTTCTGTAAAATTGCTTTGATGACAATATACTTTTAAAATACCAAAAGATGACTGGAGTGTTTACTTGGCTATGCGCTACCTTATTTACATTAAGCTAATATCCTGGGTTGTTAAACAAGAGGAGTGGCAGCTCAGAAACAGGAACCAACCACTTGGGGGCCTGAGCCCTACTTGTGGGTAAAGGCATTCCTGACAATAACATTAAGAAAAATATTTTCCATTAAACATCTATTTTTAAAACTACTGGCAGAGAGAATTGTTGGTGGCTTAGAATTTTAAACCACCAACACCTTTATACAGTACTCCCTTGAGAGATATAAGCACTCTATTAATATGGGTCACTTCATGGCAAGCTGGGATCCACCTTGAACAAATTCATGCCAGTGGCACTTTTCCTGCTTGCCTCAGAGGGCAAAGGTGGCCCAGAACCAGCTGGCTCCAAGATCAGGCCTCCCAATGCCCTGGAGCAGGATAAAACATAAACTGGAATGAGTTGCGGCCGACAATGTAACTCAGGAATTCTGCAAAGATATCGACTTGTAGAAGAATTAGCAGGTAGTCCAAATATTTGCTAGAGGGTTTTTTATTTTCACTATAATACCTCAAAATTACCAATGATTTAGGAAGGGGGAGGGGATGGATATGCCCAGAGGAATTACATACAATCCACAGTTAGAATGTATGCTAGTAAGAAACAAATAGATAAAATCTAGAAATCTAAAGTGTTTGTTATTTCTCAGTCTTTTATTACATTATGCAGGTTCAGGAAAAATATTTTGAAGAAACACTTCATAAATATAAAATAGTCTTTCTTTTTCTTACATGAAATCTGGCCACAATACTTAACTGCATTGAACATCAGAACTAGTGTTCCACAACATATTTTCAGTCTTCCAGGTCAGAAAATAAAACAAAGATTGAGCATCTTATAAAAATGTCTTGTAAGCAATGATAACTGAATAAATATGGAAACTAAATAGATTACTTGCTTTTTTTAGTAGACTGATCCACATAAGTTCAATAAAACAGGAACATTTGTAGCCATCTAGGTTGGAATGTTACTTCCTTATATTTAAAAATAGTTAAGAACTTTCATCCTATTGCTTTTTGCATATCCTATGGCTGAAAAGCATGTAATCAAGTGTACAATTTGGAGAAGACCAAGTATCTGGCAGAGAATATTGAAAACAGCTACCACCATTTGTGTAATTCCCATAGGTGATAGGGTAGGACTTTAGATTTCTAGCAATTGATTTTATGTAAATGATGTCAATATTCTTGTTTAAACAGATTACAATACTTTTAAAATTACCATCAGTTATATGGGTACATATGGGATGGTTACATCCTGCTATGGTAACGGAGTAAACTGTATAGCTAGCGACTCAACGCCGAGTGCTGGGCAGCGGTAAGTAACCTGACTCCCTAAAGGGGCCAATAGCTACGGGCCCCTTTAGGTGGGGAGATGGTCTACTTAGTGGAGGAAATGCCACTGGAAACCATCACATTAGGCCCAATGGCAAAATGAGTGGAGGAGAAACCACTTCACTATTCTGATTCCCAACAGTCATGGAGGTAGAAGAGGCCATGCCAGATGGACTGGCTGTGAAGGCACACCTTGTCAATGTCCTCAAGGCTGTGGCAGTCCAATGCAGTCCTGGTGTCAAATCCTGCATGTCTCATTTCATACATGCTGCAGGAGATGGCTCCATGATCACAGTGTGTGGGTCACTTAATGGCAAGCTGGGATCCACCTTAAACAAATTCACATCAATGGCATTTTTCCTGAAAATGAATTTCAGGAAAAATGTATATTCAGATATGAGTAGCAGCCAATGACAACAACAATATGGGTACATCCTGATCAGGCCTTTTTAAAGACTGAAAATTTAAGGCCTGAAAATGCCTTTAAAATAGACCTGTTTTTCAATCTTATGTCTGATTGTTGAGGTTTGTACTGTTTCTTCAATTTGCCAAGACAAATCTAACTTTACATACTTAGTTGCCTATAGTTTAGCAAACCAAAAAAAGCCATCCAAGGATAGAATCATCTATGTGAAATATGTGCCCTTTACAAGCAAACAGGACAATAAATTCCACATTTAATGCTATATGCATGAACTTATGCTAGCAATTCTCAAATGGTATGTCAGGACCTGAAAGTAACTCACAGGTCTCTTGTGGGTGGGTTGCCAGGCTACCAACAGTGGGTGTTGGGAACATTGTGACACCAGGTGCTAAGAAGGGTAACATCCAAGTTAGAAAGTGAATTTAGCGGAAGCACAGAACTCCACCAGTTGGTTCTAACAGATAAATGATTTAGCAATACAGTATAGTAAATTAGTGACATTAACAATTGCAATCAAAGGAAGGTAAGTTTTGCTAAAGAGATATTAATTAAAAACAAGATGTTGTGTTACAGCACATCTTGTCTTTCATTTTTCAGTCTATCTGATAGATACATGTCAACTATCTACTCTTGTTATTTAGTGGATTCAACCACATTACAGTTATCTATATGCACAGCTCTTTGAATCAGCTGAATGTGATAAATGCAAGCGCGGCGCCAAAATGGCCGCCGCGCCCTTTGCGGGCCCCCCCCCCCACAGGACAGAGAATCCGGGTAGTTAGGGGCGTGGCCACCGCCTTGATAAAAGGGGTGGCCACGAGGCAGCCGTGCTGCCATTTTGCCTCAGCGACGGAGCGGAGAAGTTTTTCCCCCTGCGTCTCCGTCGCTCGTTGGTGCTACCGGGAAGCCTTTTAGTTCCGTTTACTAGCTAGCTTCCCTTTCTGCTTGCCTTCCAAAAAGAAGGCTGCTGCGAATGCAGCTCGGGTGGTTCGGAGGCGTAATCCGGGTCGGAGGACCGCGGTGCCGCCTCCCCAGCAGCCACCTTTGCCATCCCCGGCTGGGGCTGGTGGCATGGGGGCTATCGCCCCTTGGACCGATCAAAGTGCGGGCGCGGAGGGAGTTCCGGCCCGCGGCCCGCGAGCGGTGGGCACCGCTCATCCTCCTGCTCAATCGGTTGGGCCTATTCCTGTTGGGCCGCAGCCTCTCCCGGGGCCCTCTAGCCTTGGGGGGTGGCCCGGCTCCCTGCCTTGGCAGGTTAATCCACCAGCCCTCCCGGGCTTCGGCGGTAGTCAATGGCAATATACGGCCCCTGGGGTGCAGGGTCCTGTCCCCATGCAAGGATCAGGTGGGCCGGCCGGCCCTTTACCCATGGTTAATGTGGACTCCTTACTGGCACGTATTGCGGCTCTCGAGGCGTCTTTGGCCCGGGCCAGTCAGGCAGGTGCCCCTTTTGGGGTACCTTTGGAGGCGCTAACGGCAGCAGGACAACAGCCGGCGGGGAGGGTTGAGCTGCTGCAGGCGGGTGGCGCGGCTACGGCCACTGCCTCGCAGCTCCCCAGCCAGCAACCTGGTGCGGGTCAAGCCCCGGTGATGAGCTCTACATCGGTCGTGAGCTCCGACGCCCCCAGTGGGCCAGAACCCCCGGTGGGGGCGGCCCACGGGGGTGCAGCATGTGAGTATACGGTGCAAACGAGTACATCTACACATATTCCCAATATAGGGGGGGCCTTTCAGTGGCCTTGGCCTCGCTCGGGTGGTGCGGGGACTACCCCTCTGGTGCCCCACCCGGCGACAACGACTGCCACCATGCCCACGGGGGTGGGCCTAGGCTCTTACACTGCTGGCAATGTCTTGGGGGTGGCAGGGTTAGCTCCGGCTCCCTTTACCAGGCCTGTTGTCCCCTTTTCGGCTTTGCCGACGGCAGGGTATTCCTTGCCACTGGGCGATCACTTGGCACAGGCTACCAGAGAAAAGATTTGGAGGGGGGAGTATGTAGATATCTTCTCACTCCTGAACAGAGAGCCCACCAAGGAAGAAAGGGAGGGTCAGGATGAGAAGGACAAGGAGCAGGCACGCCGCCGCAAGCTGCCGCGTACCTGGGCTAACTGGCTCCCCGCTTATTTGATATATATGGCGGTATATTTGAGGGCGCGGCCGGATCTAGCTATTCCCATGGTCCAATATTTGGACAACATATATAGGGCGATGGTAGATTTCCCGGGCCCTTCATGGCTAGCATATGATGAGGAATTCCGTATGAGGATTCCCCTCCATCCCGAGATGAGATGGGATGAGCCCTGCCAGAGACTGTGGCTCTTGTATATGACACCCACACGCCCTGCCCCGGGGGATAGATACCATTGTGGACATGCGGTCCAGCGAGCAGCTCCAGCGCAGGTTACCCGCCAACCGGCGGGGCAGGGGGTTCCAGCCCGCCTGCTGTGCTGGACTTTCTCGTCAAATGGTTCCTGCAACCGAAAGAACTGCAGGTATAAGCATGAGTGTCCCACGTGTTCTGGCCCCCACGCAGCCTCGGCTTGTCCCAAGCCTGGGGGGGCGCGAGGCAGAGGGAGGGGTGGACAGTGGGCTGGCAAGGCTGCCACGGAGGGAACTAGTTCTCCAAAAGGCCCCCTCCCCAATTAAGGTGGACATGCTGGAGCGCTGGCTCGCATCGTACCCAAAGGGGGAGGACAGAGAGTATCTCATTCAAGGTTTTAAGCAGGGATTTCGTATCCCTTTTATGGGTGTTAGATCCCCTCAGGATGCTTCCAACCTGTTATCCCTCAGAGGAAGGGAGGAGGTGGCTGCGGCCAGCATTAAAAAGGAATTAGACGCGGGCAGGGTCGCTGGACCTTTTCCTGCACCCCCTTTTCCCAACCTTAAGGTTTCACCATTGGGTTTGGTTCCCAAAAAGTCCCTAGGTGAGTTTCGCCTTATTCATCATTTGTCCTACCCAGCCGGCAGATCGGTCAACGATGCTATACCTGATGACCTTTGTTCGGTCAGGTATACATCGTTCGACCATGCGCTGCGCATGGTGCGCTCGTGTGGCCCGGGTGCCTTGCTGGCCAAGTGCGACATTAAGTCAGCTTTTCGCCTCTTGCCAGTGCACCCGGGTGACTTTGAATTGCTGGGTTTTAAATTAAAGGGGAATATTATTTTGATAAGGCCATGCCTTTTGGCTGCTCCATATCATGCTCGGCCTTCGAGCGTTTTAGTACTTTCCTAGAGTGGGCTTTTGTCCGCAGGTCAGGGTCCCGGTCTGTAGCCCATTACCTGGATGACTTTTTATTCGGGGGTGAACGGGGCTGGGACACGTGTGCACGTCTCCTCAATACATTTCAGACGCTAATGCAGGAACTTGGTGTCCCTTTAGCGCCCGAAAAGACCGAGGGCCCATCGACCAAGTTAGTATTCCTGGGGGTTGAGATTGACACAGTAGAGCAGGCTTCTAGGTTGCCGGGTGATAAGGTGTCCAGGATAGTGACCCTTATCTCGGAATTGCTGGCCAAGCGTAAGGCATCCCTGAGGGAACTCCAGGTGCTACATGGGCACCTTAATTTTGCCTGCAGGGTGGTCGCACCGGGCAGGGCTTTTGCCCGGCGCTTATGCGACGCCATGGCAGGGTTATCCAGGCCCCACCACAGAGTTAGGCTTACCCGGGCTATCAGGGCAGACATGTTCGTCTGGTTGCAATTCCTGAGGGAGTTTAACGGGGTCTCATTTTGGAGGTCGGACCTCCTGGCTTCCCCCAATTTCCAGATCCAGTCTGATGCCTCAGGATCCCTGGGATATGGGATGTACTTCAATGGGAAGTGGGCCTATGGTGGGTGGCCACCGGCATGGGCAGGCACAGGTCGCCTGCGGGATCTCACATACCTGGAATTTTTTCCCATTCTGGGGGCTTTGATGCTATGGGGCGAACAGTGGGCTAATTCGGTAGTGCATTTTTGGTGCGACAATGCTGCTGTGGTACACATTGTCAATGCACAGACTTCTAAATCGCCCAGGGTTATGGATCTAGTGCGCCATTTTGTGCTGCGCTGCCTGCGCCTCAATGTCTTGTTCAGGGCCAGGCATGTCCCAGGGGTTAATAATGATATTGCTGATGCTTTGTCCCGCCTGCAGATCTCCCGGTTCCGCGCCTTGGCCCCGGATGCGGAGGAATTTCCCTCGCCACTCCCGGACGAGATGTGGACTATTGGCAAGGAGAGGTGAACCGGGCGATTGGCCTTTCACTAGCGCCACGCACGCGTAAGGCGTATCAACAAGCACTCAGTTCATATAGGGTTTTTGCCACTCAATTTCACTTGCCAGAGACCTGGCCTATTCCGGTGGACCATGTACTGCGGTTCATGGTCCACCTCCATGCACAGGGCCTTGCACCTCGCACCATAGCATCCAAGCTCTCGGCGTTGGCTTTTATGGCCAAAGTAGGGGGTCATGTGGATACCACCTCTGACTTCCGCGTGAGACACGTTTTGGAGGGGTGGGTGCGCGAGCGCGGGCGTTGCCCGGACGACCGGCACCCTATTTCCCCAGGGGTTCTTACCCAGTTGGCCCGGGGCTGGCCAGGCCTCTGTTTGGATCATTATGAGGCAGCCCTTTTTCATGCAGCCACAACGGTGGCATTTTTTGGAGCGCTCCGCGTCAGCGAACTCGTGATGCTGTCTAAGGCGGATGCAAGTGGTAGGGCACTGGAACTCGGAGATGTCTACGTTGCCAAAGACTGGGCCCAGTTGAGGATTCGCTCCTCAAAAACAGATCAGCACGGCGTAGGCAGTGGAGTAAGACTGCTACGGTGTTCTTTGGCAGACATCTGTCCGGTTGGTGCCCTACAGGAGTACCTGGCACTGCGTGGCTGGCACCACGGCCCGTTTTTCTGTCACCAAGATGGGTCTCCCCTTACTAAATTTCAGTTTTGGAAGGTGACAGCCATAGCCCTCACCAGGGTGGGTTTTTCAGGTGCCCGTTATGGCACACATTCGTTCCGTATTGGTGCAGCCTCTACAGCAGCTGCTTTTGGGTACTCGGGGGCTGACATACGCAGCATGGGGAGGTGGGGCTCACAGTGTTTTCAGTTTTATGTGCGCCCACTCCCGCCATGAGTACCAATTCAGTCACCTTACCTTCCTTTTTTCTCAATTTTATTGCAGACCCTGGGTGTCGTATTACACCGGTGACAGTATGGCTGGTGGGCCACAGCTATGTGCACAGGGCAGCGCGTTACGCTGCGGCGACAGAGTGGGGACCCCGACTGGGACTGGGTGACCACGCCAGTCTCGCATGGCATGGTAAGCCTGGGATGTTATGGCGGGAGCTGAGGCCTTTCCTTTTTTCTGGCCTGGGGGCTGACCCGCCTGACATTCTAATTATCCACCTGGGGGGCAATGATTTGGGCCAGGTCACCGGCTTATCGCTCAAGCATGCGATTTGCGAGGAACTCGCCTACTTGCACTATGTCTGGCCTGCCACAACCCTGGTTTGGTCGGACATTGTTCCGCGCCACTCTTACAGAGGGGGCGTTAACCTCCTTGCGCTTGACCGCGCAAGGCGCGCGGTCAACAAGGCGGTGGCGCGGTTTCTTACCACCAGGGCTTGGGGGCGGGTTAGTCATCACCCCGATATTAGTCTGCAAAATTATGACCTCTATGCAGGGGATGGGGTCCATCTGTCGCGAGGAGGTATGGACCTCCTGTTGGGTGACTGGCGAGCAGGCCTGTTGACCGAGCTGACGGTCTGGGGGGGGGCGTCAGGTCTTCTGTGAAGCCCCTCCGTGTGGCGGGTAGCACTGGTAAGGTAAACAGTATGACCCACAAGTATCCGGCAGGTTCGCAGTTGACTGGACAACACTAGACAGGAATAAATTAGTTAAACGTTGTCCGGTCAACGACGAACCAGGCGATGGGGTGATGGTGATTGCTAACCAGCATGCATCACCCCTGTGATTTCACG
Organism: Bradypodion ventrale; assembly: GCA_035047345.1. Taxonomy (NCBI): domain Eukaryota; kingdom Metazoa; phylum Chordata; class Lepidosauria; order Squamata; family Chamaeleonidae; genus Bradypodion; species Bradypodion ventrale. The sequence goes on from JAWDJE010000007.1 coordinate 29,794,149, forward strand.
GATACGCGTCAGAGGGTGGGGTCATGAGTTAGTTATTGACTACGGTCAACAATTTGTTTGTTGTTGACAAACAAATTGATACAAATTGATACATTGTAACCAATTGCCGTTGGCAATTTTGGGGTGGTACCTTACCAGTGTTACTTCGGCCTGCTTGCCTTAGGAATTATGATTGGTCGTTTTACCAATACAAATTTATAATTCGGACTAGGGCATTGAATCAATAAATGTGGCCCTTTGCTGTTATCCACTTTCAATGTTGTCTGTGTCCGTTATTGGGGGGGTGCGCCTGCAATGCAAGCGCGGCGCCAAAATGGCCGCCGCGCCCTTTGCGGCCCCCCCCCCACAGGACAGAGAATCCGGGTAGTTAGGGGCGTGGCCACCGCCTTGATAAAAGGGGTGGCCACGAGGCAGCCGTGCTGCCATTTTGCCTCAGCGACGGAGCGGAGAAGTTTTTCCCCTCCACCCCCTCCCTAGTTAACAGTGTGATTATGGTCGCTTCGGGGCCGGGTGGGAATTTTTGGTTGGGACCCATATTGGCTTCGGGTCCTGGCTTTTTTGCCCACCCCACACTGTGGCTATGGTTTGATATAGGGGTCTTTCTCCATTACTGATGTTGACTTTGGTCACATGGGCGGGTAGCACTGGTAAGGTAAACAGTATGACCCACAAGTATCCGGCAGGTTCGCAGTTGACTGGACAACACTAGACAGGAATAAATTAGTTAAACGTTGTCCGGTCAACGACGAACCAGGCGATGGGGTGATGGTGATTGCTAACCAGCATGCATCACCCCTGTGATTTCACGGATACGCGTCAGAGGGTGGGGTCATGAGTTAGTTATTGACTACGGTCAACAATTTGTTTGTTGTTGACAAACAAATTGATACAAATTGATACATTGTAACCAATTGCCGTTGGCAATTTTGGGGTGGTACCTTACCAGTGTTACTTCGGCCTGCTTGCCTTAGGAATTATGATTGGTCGTTTTACCAATACAAATTTATAATTCGGACTAGGGCATTGAATCAATAAATGTGGCCCTTTGCTGTTATCCACTTTCAATGTTGTCTGTGTCCGTTATTGGGGGGGTGCGCCTGCAATGCATGGACGGAAAGGGCAAGGACAGTTGAGATGTAAAAGTTATGTCAAGCTTCTACATGGAAGTACTGTACTTATATGATTTACATCTAAAACAGTGTTTCCCAACCTTTGGTTCTTGGAGCCTAAGTCAATTCTCAAAATACTGATCAGCCAATGTGCTGACTTAGGCTTCTGGAAATTGAAGTCCCCCTGTGGGGCATGGGTCCCACATTGGGAACCAGTAATCTAAAAGAAGACAGAGATTGCAGCTTGTGCACTATGCCAATGTGAAGGCAGTTATGGAACAACCATAGTGTGCCAGTAATAGTCCCTGGAAAATGAAAGCAGTACTTTTCAAGATGCATTATGTTATGTAAAAAAAGTTCAGCAGAATTACTGCTATTTATTTTGTCAGCAAAGTGAGTTTTAAAAGTTCAACACAATGGCTCATTGAATACATATTATATCTGCCTCCTACAACCTCGCTTTATTTTGAGGTTACATAAGATACTTTTGGGAGTATTTTTAACATAGCATGGCATTGTATACAAAATTAGTACTCATACAACACAGGCTGCATCTCATTTTTATCATAACCTATATTTATACTAGCTTGAATAAAAAGATAGTTTATCTCTGGTCCCACTAAAATCAGTGGGACAAATTAGGTATGACTTCAGTCCCATTGATTTCATTGTGAACTTATAACCAATAATGTCTGCAACTCTGTACTTTATAGGGTGAATATATGTCATGTATTACATGGTGCTACACTTACTTGCAAAGGCCAACTACTAAAGGTGTAATAAATGTCCCTGTCCTTCGTGAAAAAATGGTTAGCCATCCCAAATTTCCTTTTTCTTGCAAAAGAGCAAAAAGACAGTTTTTTCATCTGAAACAACATTAGGTAAAGGTCTGCCTTGCTCAAAAGACATTTGTATCAGGCTCTAGGGGGTGGTGTTCATCTTGTTTATGGTCAAAGAGCAGACATTTCCATGGTTATATGGCAGACATGACTAGATGCTAGAGTGCATTGAACACTGTTACCTTTCCTGCCAAAGTGGTACCTATTTATCTACTTGCAATTTTTTTGCATTCCAACTGCTAGGTTGGCAGAAGCCAAGACAGACAACAGGAGCTCATTCCATTGTGCAACACTTTGTTCTTGAACTGCTGACCTGACGACCTTCCAGTCATCAAGCTCAACGTCTTAACCACTAAGCCACCACAGCCCTTGCAACAACATTAGCAAGGACTTATTTTGTATTTTTAAATTTTTTTACACAAAATTTGTATTTTTATGCAAAAACAACATACTTCATCTTTAAAAAGTTATACTTTATACAAAGTACACATTTGTTTGTATAAAATATCATTTTATTTGCAAAACTATTTCTGTGACACACACACACACCCAAATGCAAAATTATAATCCAATCAGTGGGGATAAATATTTTGGAAAAATGATTTTCATCTATAAGAACAAAATAAGTGAAGATAACCAATACTTGTAGTCTCTGAAAGCCTCTCCACCATGGTCTTTGAAGGATGCCAACAAACTGGAACAGGTTCAGAGGAGAGCAACAAAGAAAACCAGGGGAATGAAAACCAAGTTGTATGAGGAAGAACTGAAGGAATTGGGCATGTTTAGCCTTGAAAAAAGAAAGCTGAAGGGAGATATGATAGCACTTTTCAAATACTTGAAATATATTCAGACAGAGGAGGGGCTGGATTTGTTCTCAATTATCTCAGAATGTAGGACATGTAATAATGGTGTCAAATTACAGGAACCCAGATTTTAGCAGAATATCAGGAAAACCTTCTTCACTGTTAAGAGCACTACGACAATGGAACCAATTACCCGAGGAAGAGGTGAGTGCTCTATCATTGGAGACATTCAAGAAAAATTGGACATCCCATCTACTTTGACTTGGATTCTTGCACTGAGCAGAGGGTTGGACCTGATAACCTTATAGGCCCCTTCCAGTTAGTCTATGGTTCCATGATCAATCTGGAATCCAAGAGAGGGAATGGGGGCAGATCAGGAGATGCCAATTATATTATTATAAATGTAGTACCATCAATTCAAAATGTGTCTAGCTTCATATAGAACCACCGTTTGATATCCACAGTAAATGTCAATGTCCCTTTCTGAATCAGATGAGAAAGAATGAATCTGTCCACTGGTAGCCCATGGTCAGAGCAGACAGAGTCTCACCTTGCCAGTTCACAATGCAACTTGTGCTTGAACCATGAGATATACCTCGATCAATCTATCAATACATGTAACAGGTGGTGGACTGTTCTTTTATTACTGACTTTCATGGTAGGAATGTGTACAACTGTGCAGAGAGGGAGATGGGTATTCGGAGGTGTGTAAAGATTGTCTTATAAGAAAACATCAATAAGCAGAGCAAAAAAAATGAGTAAATAGAAGGTCTTTGCCTCCCCAAATGTCACTGCAGTTTTAACAGAGATAACTCCTGTTGTCTGGTTGCAGTTAATTCAATCTATGTTTTTGATGTTGAAAAGTGAATACTCTTCTTTAAGTAACTGAATTAGCACCATCCATGTATAAAAAAATACTAACAGGCTATATGAGATTGAAAATCAGCAAGTTTGCAGAAGTACAAATAAAATTAAGAAAGTAAAACTCTAATAGGAGTGAGGGAACTCCAAACAAGCAAAAGATGGCTGACTGTACGTACTTAGCGGATATAGAACACAAAGTGAAAAAATGAATGGGATAGGATAGTGAATGGGCAAAAGAGTCGCTCAAAGAAAACAAGCTACACTGACATGAACACAGGAATATGATACTTATACTGTATTTTATAGCGAATCGTCTCATTAGCATTATGTAAATATAGTAACCTCATTTGTTTGGATGCTTTTTAGGCAAGAACAACAAACAGACTTGCAATACAGGGTTGGAAAACTGTAGACCTCCAGATGTTTTTGGACAAGGTGCCATATTCTTTCACTGGTTACCCCTGGAAAACCACAGTTGCCCAGTTCTGTTACAGTCCAACAAGTATTATTTGGCATAAGGCTTCATGGTGTGAAATGCATCAGTATTTGAGGATTTACAGTACATCACAATTCACAAAAGTAAGCCAAAAACCTCTCTGTTCTTTTAGTGTATAGGGATCTCTCTCTTTTTGCATCTAACACAAGTAATCCACCCAGTCAGTAAGATATTTTTAGGCCAGACTCATCAAGATAGCTTTAAAAATAAACATGCATATTACAATGCATTAATAAGAAAACATTTGTTTGTTTTAAAAAGGGAACAGATTTGAGAAGCAAAACAGACAGATGGATATATAAAGGCTTCATGGTGCATAGATATATAAAGGAGGTGCATAGTGAATTTACAGGGTGGTAAACATAAAAAGTAATATTCGGTTTTCAGTTTGTTTGTTTCTGTGCAAGGTCTCTATCCTTGGCACGTAGCACATGATGGAACTCTCTTTTAGGCTACAAATAACACTTCCCTAAACTGTACAAGCAACACTGTATGATTATTGTACGCTAAATGAAATTTATGATTATGGTAACTAATCTGCTTAGATGAGAGTGCCTCATAGTTATGATTGGATTAAGAATTAGAGCACACAGGTTCACCATATACTGTCTATTAGAAATAACAGTAAACCAACAGCCAGCTTATATTGTTAAGTTCTATAGCAAGAAATATTTATTCCAGAAATGACTAACAAACATAAGAAATAACCAATGAAATGCAAGTTGATGGTGGAATAAAGCAGTTAGGGCTGGGTGTAAATTTCTCTTGTCTTCACCATTCCTTTTTTTAGTTGAAAAATGCAGTGACAATACAAGAGTACTCTTAGCTTGCTTAATGCAGATTTAAAAATGACATAGGTTAAATTAATTGGGCATTCAGTACATAGAATAAATTTAGGCTTAAGAAAGAATGTTGCATTCAAGAGGATAGTGTTCAATCCATACGAGAAATGAAAAAAATTAAGTTACAATCACATCTGCAGAAAATGTTCAGTAAAGCCGATGAGGCTTTCGCCCGGCACACTGGGCAGCAGGGGAGGAGGTGGGGAGAGGAGACCTCACCATCCCCTCACCTCTGATGCCTCAACACCAGCCCCGACAAAGCTTTCGCCCAGCACGCCAGCCGGTGTGGAGCTCCTCCTCCCAGTTGGGCAAACCGGGGGAGTAGAAGCACCTGTGCCCCCCCTGTGAGGATGAGAGGACCCGCTGCAGCTGTTGCCACTGGCATTAATGATGAGGGGCGGAGCTCCTTTTTCTGTCTGGAACATTGAACTGGCCTCTGCTTCGCTGCTGCCATGCTGATATGTTTATTGATATTATGTAATTTGGTAATCTGTAATTGTATTGCTTTTTCCCCCTGAACTTCATATTTTATTATTGTATTTACTGTGTATGCGCATTATTGTATATTGTATTTATTGTCCGCTATGTTGTACACCGCCTCAAGTTGTACATTGTGTCAAGTGAGGCAGGATAGAAATTTAATAAATAAATAAATAAAAATTCCAGTTTTCCTCTGAAGATCCTGATGGCATTAATTTTGGAACTACAAAGCTGGAAAGGACTCTGTGGATCATCAAGTCCAGCTAAGTTAAGGAGGTATAGTGTGGGGAATGAAAACCCCAACTCCCGGCTCCACAGCCAGATACATAAATGGCTAAACTATCCATGGAATCACTTTCAACTTGGGAGATCCACAAAATGGAAGGGGTGTATATAATTTCCAAAAGTCTCTATCATCAGTAAAATCATTCCATTGTTGTCAGTTTTTAGGAATTTAATGCTAACTATCATTCCATAGCTCCCAATGGCTTCCCAACTATGAAAGGGATCCCAGAGGAGCCTTTACAGGGAGTAATCAGAAAGCTTTAATTTCTGAAAAATCATCCTAACTATTGACATAATAAGCCTTACATAGTGCAAGTCAAAGCTACAGGATTTTAGTATAGCCCAGTGATGGTGAACCTTTTAGAGACCAAGTGCCCAAACTGCAACCCAAAACCCACTTATTTATTGCAAAGTACCAATACAGCGGGCCGAACTCTGTGCTGGGGGAGGGAGGAATCGCTCCCATTGGGCTGCTGGGCATGGGAGCAGGGAGAACTCTGTCCTGGGGGAGGGAGGAAGTGCTCCCATTGGGCTTCTGGGCAGAGGGGCAGTGTGAACTCTGTGCTGGGGCAACTACACGTGTGGCCACAGAGAGGGGTCTGACTGCTCCCTCTGGCATGTGTGCCATAGGTTCGCCACCATAGGTATAGTCTCTTGTGAGTGTCTGCTATACAGCCTAATGGGCAGCAAAACTACATCTCCCACAATTGTCCATCTTTCACACCTATCTAATCCAATCCAACACAATACAATAGCATGGCCTTGTTCTCCTATCACACATCTTTGCAGCTGAGGATTTCCCCCAGTTCCTTCATTGCTGTCATTCCTAATTTAGTTTTCTTCCGATTTCTTGGCTGCAGTCTATATTTGGTGTCTAAAACAACCTCATAAATGGGTCGTAGTTCCCAAGAAAAGAAGTTAGTCTAAAGGCTGTTTCTTAAAATCTGAATGTATTGAATGAGAAGAAAAAAATGTGATTCGCATTGGGTGTTTGAAATTTTTCTACATGAAAGACATGTCCATGATGAAGTTGAACATTGAAAGTAGAATGATGTCTTTGAGCTAGGTAGTTGGACCAAAACCTAGAGCAGCAAGAAAAGGAAAAAGAATTTTCTAGAATGGGAAGATAAACCATTTCTGAGTATTTTCTACCAAGAAAAACCTGGAAATTGCCACCATAAATCAGAATTGATTTGAGCATATGATGATGCCAGGTCTGCTGATTTCATCTTTATTCTTTGGACCCTTTCCAAAACATCGTTTTTTTAAAAATTAAACAATGCTTCTTTTTGTTCTAGCGTCTGAAGAAAAGCCTTCAGAATGCAGTCAGGTGTGAGAGCTACTGCACCAAGAACTTCAGAATAGAATTAGACATGTGTTGAGCTATAATGATTTGCCAATGATCCACCTCTTTGACTTCAGAAAATAGCTTTTGCAATTTTGCCTTATCAATCAGTTACATAGCCAAGATGCATGAAAATTTCTCCTACAGTAGAAATCAATACTATATTATGTACACTTCAAAATGTTCAGAGGAATTACTTGATTAAAACTTTTGACCTAGTGAATCAAGCTTTAAAAGCCTTCTTTTTCCATCAGTCCCATGTGCAATTTTTAACTAGTCAACTGTGAAATACTGGTAAATATAACTGGGTTATACTTTGCAAAAAAGAAGACTACAATTCTCTTTCTCCGAAATATTCAAAGATATTAGATAGCAAATGTCAGAAGGGTTTCTCCCAGACTGCTTTGCTACTGTAAAATAAAGGAAAATATCAGGATAGCCAAAGGAGGAGGTGTTTCTGAATTCTTTGGTACATTGGAACCTGTGTTCTTCAAGACCAGGGCTCCTCAAACTTGGATCTCCGTGTGTTCTTGGACCTCAATTACCAGAGGTTCAAGTCAGTACACCTGCTGATCGTGGCTTCTGGGAATTGAATTCCAAGAACATCTGGAGAGCCAAGTTTGAGGAACCCTGTTTTAGGCCATGTGTATATACTATGAAAAAACAACCATCTTATAGCAATAGCAATTACACTTCTATAGCGCCCCATAGCAGTTCAAAAGAAATTAGCATTTTGTCCCCAAAATGCTGAGTACTCATTTTATCAACCTTGGAAGGATGGAAATCAATCTAAGGCCAGTCAGGTTCCAACTCAAATTGTGAGCTGGGTTTTGGTTACAGTATTGCAGCTCAACCACTGCACCATGAACACTCATCTTCCATGATTACAGACAGATCTGACAGAAGATTTGAGGAGTGCAAGATTAATAAGATGCCATCAATGAGAGTAACACATTCTTGGAAATACAAGACTCAGGGCGGTTGTTGAGCTGCAGCTTGAGCTGAAGATGCACTTCATGTAAGTGCTACTTTCCAAGCAGAAAAGATTTTTTTCAGTTGTAACTGAAGTTGATCATGGATGAGTTGCAGTAATTGCTAGAGGAGTGGATAAATGTAGAACAATAGAAGAAACTAGCAAAATAAGTGAATTTGGGGGATAGTTTGAGTTAGCTGTTTTAGAGAATGAACTCAACACTTCATGGTTGGGTTGATCCACATAGAGACAGAGAATGGTGGTGGTAACAGGAGAAATCTTAATGCTTAGGAAGACCATATAAGAAATTAATTCTGAAACCCATGCATTTGCAGGTTCATAGTAATGACTATGTTGTGGACCAATCAAGAAAGCATAGTGTTTGTTCCAAAATGAAAGAAGGCTGATGAGAGAACAGATCAGTTTCCTTGTGAAGTGAAGGTAAATCTGTAACAACAGATAAGTGCTCTTGGTACTAAGATATTGCAGGACAGAACTCATGGGCTCAGGAGTGTTCTTGCTCAAGGATTTATGGCATCTAATGATGGATAATGAGCCAGATTCCCCATGAGCCTGGATTTTAATTGCAGTCATAGGAATCTCAACCACCTCTAATAACAGAGAGCACCAAATCTGTGTCAAAGGCAGAGAGTGATACTTGCAGGAGTGTGGAAGAAGCTTTATCAATGACTTTGCAACTTGGCTTTCTTTTTTCTTTGATTCTGACTAATGCTCTCACTCTATGCTTCGTCCCCACAAGGATCAGGAGCAACTGACCTGTGGTCAGTTCTGAAAGGTCTATTGGGCTAGAATTGAAGAGTATAATCATCACTGAAACTGACACCAAACAACCAGAAGAAGCCACTGGCAACTCAAAAGTTTGTTGGGAAACAGATGGGGAGGCAGATGGTACTCCTGGCAACTGAAGAGCATGCTGAGAAATGGGCAGGGTGGCAGATGACACTCCTTGAGCCTGCTGAGTCAGAATGCAGAAAATCTAAGACACCAATGAGTTCTTAAAGATTTTTTATTAAAGTTGGGGAGGGACCAACTTGGCACATACATTTACATCCTGATGTGTTTCTCTCCCCACCCACCCCCACCCAAAAAAACCACTATAGGCTCTAAGAAGAAAAACTCAGTTACATTTGGTTTGAAGGGTGAACGCATGGCATATTACAAAAACATCAACTTTATCCACTTCATTTAAAGAAGATAAGACAAAGAAAGCAGATTGCTTCAGCAAGAGTCCCATGTGTGAAAAGATTCTTTAAGGGACATAATAGGGAAATACTACTGCCTGGCAAGTACTGGGGAAAGTTCCTTTTCTAACTCATACCTAGACCAGAGCCCAGCCTAAGCTAGGACATGAAACGTTCAAGCCAAGTCTTTCTCCAGATTAATACAATTAGGTGTGTGTATCTGACAGGTGGAATTCCCAAAATAGAGAATTCTGTGATATGGAGTCCAAAATTATACTTGCCTAGCACATCAGCTAAACAAAGGAACAAAGGTACACAGAAGAAGAGGATTGAAAGGGAAAATAAAGAGAACTTTTTTTAAAAAAAGAAAAAGAAAAATGACAGACCAGCCAAAATCTAATCGCTGTAAAATGATGTTACACAAGGTTGACCATGTTATCAGCTGTGATTATTTTTGTGGGGACGAAAACCCAATTTATCCCCCAAAGGGCCAGAGGCTACTGTGGAATCCCTTTCATCATAAGGAAATGATGTGGGCCAAAAGATGGGAGCGTTAAAACTTTAATTAATGAGATGCAGGTTTCAGCTTTCATATTGTCTTTTTTTTTTTAATGATGTAAGCTACTTTGGATCCTTTGTAGGATAAAGGTGGGGTAAAAATATTTTAAGTACTTAAGTTTTTACAAGATTCCTGGAGTAGTAGCCAAAAAGCAACTGACAAGATTTGGCACCACAGTGCCAGGGTATCCAACTCTTGGCAGGGCTCCCAAACAGTCAGCTTCAATGATTCCCATATGGGATTCTGTGCAGGCATGCATGTCAGCTGTATGTGTGATGAAAGAGACCACAATGACTAAAGTAAAGTTGTATCTTAATACAAATGTAGGAGGAGGCGATCTTTATCAGACTGCTAAAACAGCAATTATAACATTATAATTTTATGCACTGTATGCAAGATTATAGTGCATCGCCAGAAGTGGTATTTCAACTACTAAAGCTTGCTGATTAATTATTATTACTGAGCTGTATCTCTCCAGATACTTATACTTTTACAATTAATCTATGTTTAAGCTTTAATTGATTTTTGTTTTCATTCTGTACTGCTTCCAATTCATTGCCATTTGACTCTTCCTTCTACATTTATGTTTATTCCTGCCAACTGGAGATGACACTTTATAGAGTTGAGGAAGTGGATATAAACCTGTTAGCCTTTTAGGTGCCGCAGTAGATTAACATTGTTATCACACTGGAAGTGAACATTTCATAGCTTGTCTATCTGAGCAGACAAACATCTTGGCTAGGAATGGAAGAACTCTACCTAGGCACCTGCATAGGTGGTGTGGATTCTACCACTGGTATTTATACAGCTAGCACTTGGGAAGGAAGGGATTAAATGGGCTGTCCTGTACTAGCTGGAACATGGATGGATAGCATGAAGTACAAAGGTTGCATGTGGCTGTCTCTCTCTTTTTCAAGTACCCCTGTGGTGGTGGGTAGAAGCAGGAGCCACTGAATTCCTCCTGGCCTTCTTGAAGGAGTGCAAGCAGAAGAAGAAGGAGATGGGAGGAAGGGAGATGAGAGGGAAAGGAAGGGCAAAATGAAGGGCGTTTAAATCTTAAACTCTAAAGGTAAAGGTATTCCTTTCTCAAAAGCCAGTTGTGTTCACTTTTAAGAGGTGGTGCCCATCTCTGTTTAATGTGGTAGGCATGACTAGATGCTGGAGTGCAGGGAATGCTGTTTACCTTTCCCACCCAAGTGGTACCTATTTATCTACTTGCAATTTCTTGTTTCCAAACTACTAGGTTGGCAGGAGCTGGGACAGACAACAGGAGCTCACTCTGTTGCGCAGCATTTGGATCTTGAGCCGCTGACTCGCCAACCTTCTGGTTGGCAAGCTCAATATCTTTACCACTAAGCTACCACGGCCCTCTAAAGTCCTCTAAAAACTTTTATTGTTGTCTGTCTCAGGATATGATGTGGATTTTACAACTTTGTAGATCCAGTATGATATTCAATAAATTGATAAATGCTTCTATTCACAGCTGAGAGTTATAGATTGCAGTCCTGCCACTTTAAAAGCTAATATTTGAAAATCTGACCAAGTTCTGCATCCATTCAAATCAATTTATAAAGTTCAGCTTTTCAATATCAATAGCTAATAACTGTAAACAAAATACCACAAAATGAATAGGTTTTGAACGCAAATTAAAATCCACTGTACATAAAATCATATTTAAAAACAATTCAGTCTTTGTAAACTTGGGTAAAATTAAACACATTTGCAAATTCTTGACTGAAAAAACTGTCATCTTACCTTAGATTTCAATCCACAGAATAAAGTTCTAATGTTGTGCAAACTCTTCTTTAATACTAGGTTACTGCCTACACTGAACTTATATTGTAGAAACCATTCAGCCTAAGACCTAAACTTAATTCATAAATAGACTGTCTAAACATTTTTCTATAATTATCCTGTTAAAAATATTTCCAGGAACCTATTCCCACTCAATGATGCGATGAAAAACAGAATCTCAGTTCAAATAAATAGATTCAAATCTTGTCCATAAAATATTAATAAAGACTGGTACCTATTCATTTGCCAGATAAACCTGCAAACAGTACAAAATCCCGACAATGTCACCTGTTTTTAAAACTACATTTTATATTTCATGCTGAAAAAATGTTTCATTTGCTCAAAGGGGGCAACATGGAATGAGCCTTCCTGAAGTATGGAAAATGTTGTGAGTAGACATGAACATCCCTGGTCAAAGCCATAGAGCTGGCCAATCCATCCAATACAGAACTATAGAACTACACTGTGCAGCACTCTGACATGAATAGATAAATAAAATTGTTTAAAGGCAAATGTGACCAATTATATAGTAATTATGTTTTCCCTAAGCTATTGCAAAATTCTGCTAAAAATTATAGCTACAAACCTGTTATGTATGTTAACTGTGTTTTCTGACAGGAGCAGAATGTATCTTTTCTCATGTATCTATTCTTATGCAAATAAATGGATCAAAAATGTGCACACTCTGTTAGCCAATGGGCTTGGTGTATTATTGTGACTGTTACTGTTTATAGTGTATATAAGTCTGAGTTTTGCCCCATCCAAACTGTGTTCAAACCCCACTAATAAAGAGCTGAATTTCACTACTTCACACATCTGCTTCTTCATTCCCTGAACACAAAAACAAACAAACAAGAAATACTCATTTATCATGCAAAATCCTGTATGTTATTGGCATTTCACTTAATATTGTTTCTATCACTCCATAAAAATGAGTCACTACCCAGGACTACCCAGGAGCTTTTTCATTTTTATTTGGCTATTCTATCCAGATATCCCATTTAATATCCTTTCATTTAGCTTCTCTGTCTCATTCAGAAGGTCTCAAAAGTACAAGATTCAGTGTAAAGAAGAAGCCCTGGTGGCACAGTGTTTAAACCAGGGATTCTCAACCTGTGGGCCGCATCCAGCCTGAGGTGCCATTCCATCTGGCCAATGACCTAGCTCCTGCCGCCACTGTCGCCAACACTGTCCTTTTCCCCTCTGCCTGACTTGGCGTGTCCCTAACACCGCTCCATAGCAGGGGGGCATCAATCCAGCCTGCCAACAATCTGAGGGGGCATGATCTGGCCCCCAGCTCAAAAAGGTTGACAACCCCTAGTTTAAACTTCTGTACTGCAGCCAAAACACTGTAAGTTTGATCCTGATGAGGCTCAGGTATGAATCAGCCTTCCATCTTTCCAAGGTCAGTAATATGACTACCCAGCATGTTGGGGGCAAAATGCTAATTAACTTGTAAACCACCAAGAGTGCACTAAGAGTGCACTAAGTGTTATGGGGTGGTATAGAAGTGTAACTGCTATTGCTATTGCTATTGCAAAGCTTGTCTTTAAATAAAAAAGTTGCTTTTTAAAAAAAGAAAAATTCCCCAGCTCTTCTTCTTCTATGGAAATAATTAGAATAGCAATTTGCTTCTAGGTGACAAATTATTCTAACCTGATAATACAAACAGAAAGAGAGTAAAGTGGTGGATTGTCTGTTACTTCTACAGTCAGGCTTAACTCATGCTTTCCAGGCTAAGGAGGCATTTATCAGCCTAGTATGCGTCTGGTAGACCTATCTAGGGACCTGGCTGTTGGTATCTGTTTTGCACCATCTTTAGATCTAGAAATTGTCAAAGAATCTACTGTCAGAATTTGTACTGGGACCCTCTGTGGGGGAGGACTTGGGCTCCTGCTCAATTTCTGCTGATTGAGACACATTTTCCCTTTTCAAGCCCCATCAGCCAGCAGATATATGGAACAAGCAGAATGTGAAAATGTTTCTCCCAAACATTAGCCTTTCAGATCACATTAGAAACTGACCTTGAAACAGAGAAGATTACCAAAAGCAAGCTGTGACTTTTGCATGTGGTGTAATTAACCATATTTAAAAGTCAAAAATTCTGCTGAGAAGGCCCACTCAAACAACTGAACATAGTTCTTTGAATCATGGCAAAAACCCACTCATAACTACTAGCTTTCTAACACAGAACAACCACTGGCAATTCCTAAAGACAAAAAGACCATATGCTCCCCTAGCTCGCATGTTTCTAACTTCAGCATTTCATTCCAAAAGCTGCTGTAAACTCCATCTACAACTTAAAATGTCCTATCTGATATACCACGGGTTTCCAACCTATGGCCTGTGGGCGGGCCCTGGCCCACAGCACCATTCCATCTGGCCCATTGCCACCACTGCCACACCCGGAAGTGGGAATGGATGTGTTTACGTAAACTGTAAAGCGCACTTGTGCATGTGTAAACATGCACACAACTGTCATAAATATGGAAGTGGTCACGTTTATGACAGCCATAAATGTGCCTGCTTCCGCTTCTGGAGGGCATGGTCTAGCCTGCTCAGCTGTCCGGGTGGCATGGTCAGGCCTGCAGCATAAAAAGGTTGGAAACCCCTGCGATATACTATCATAAAAATTTACACCCAGAACTAGTCCTCTGCATTCTGGAAAGTCCTCATAGTTTTAAATAAAGAAAATGACCTGAAAAATTGCTGGGCCAAGCCATCCAGCTTTGGAAATGCTAAATTACTAATGAAAATGAAATGTAATTCTATCTTGATGCAACATCTTGCTTTGGGTGAAACACCACACTTTCTTCTGACAAGACATACAGTAATACCTCATACAAACTCCGCTTCATACAACATCGGATTCATACAACATCGCCTAATTCCTTGGGGAAAGTTGCCTCTTACAAAGTCGTGCAACTTTGTATGAGGCATTGGGGGTTTCCCCAGGTTGCCTTGTGCCTGGGCAGTATAAAAGCCAGGACACATACATGCATTGCTCTTGTGGGTTTTGCATGAGGCGAAGAGTGTTTAGGAGTGGTTTTGAGCACAATTTTGGATATTTTTGAATTTTTTTGTCAGAATTTTTAGAAGCATTCCTGGGATTTTTGCAGCATTCTTCTTGGACAATCAGGGTTGTTTGACATGTTTTTGTAATGTTTTTAACCTTTAGACAAGGATTTCTTAAAGTTCTGTCAGTTTCCTGTCTGTTTCCTTGACTTTGCCCTGAAGTCTGTGCTGTTACAGTACAATGTATCTCTATGGAAACGACGTTGTATGAGGCATCGCGGCAAGGATTTGGACGTTGTATGAGGCATCGCGGCTAGGATTTTGCATGCCTCATACAAAGTCCAAATCCATATAAAGTCCAAACTTGTGGAACCAAGTTTGGACGTTGTATGAGATATCACTGTATTTCAGTCAATGTCTTGGCACTGAAGTACTATTGTGTGGAAAACATATGACTATTCTTCCTATCCTTAGCCCTCCTCCTCCTCTGTTTGGCCTATAATCCATAAAAACTCACAGTATGAATTCTTAGTTTAAGGTGCCTTTAATATTCTCCTGATGAAGGGTGAGGGTCCTCAAGTGGATTAAATTCCACATGAATCCATCTTGATGGAGGGCAGCAGCTTCATCAATCCTGGCCTGGGGCTGAAGAAGATTTTGTGTACCAAAAGGACTCAGCACCAGAAAGTGACTCGCAGAACTTGATCAGTGGTACGGGTGTCATGCTGCAATGTGGAAGGCAGATGAAAGGCCATGACATTACATTCAAAAGACAGTCTTCATGGCTGATCGCCATGATGATTGCCAATATGCAGAATTTGATACAGCACAAGTAAAATGTTACTGCTACAAAAACCTAACAACCTTGGGTTGCTACTTTTATTTAACTAAATTACCGCTATAAATAAGTATGTTAGAATCAGATACCAATTTAGAAGTAAATTGTTTCACAGCTACGGTTTAGAGCAGGGGCACCCAAACTATGGCCCACGGGCCCAACTAGGCCCCTGCATATCATTAATGCAGCCCATGGTGAGCACCCAGGCTCACCACGGACCACCACCCCACCCACCCCCACTGCCTGACATCAGCAGCGGTGGCGTCGAAGGCAGCAACCACGCTTTGTCCAGGCTGCTCCAAGCAGCTTCTTGCTCAGTCCCATCCCCTTAGCAACCTTGGCTAAAGCCGGTCACTGGAAACGGTAAAAATAAATGTGATATCCCGCAGACTCCAAGATAATGTAAATACACTGGATGATTATGGTATTACTGTTGAATATTATTTAGTATTGGTTGCACGGTATAATTTAATGGGATCTAATAGAATGTGGATGTAATAATTAATATGGGTTAAGGATTAATTTAGAAATAATAAATTCCATAAAATTGAAAATGGTAATGGAAGGGTTGGGGTAAGACAGAATTTTATTATAATAATAAGTAGGAGGGTTTTTGTCTTTTACTTTTTTCAATATTGTATATGTAAGTTTGCATACCAATAGAGATTATAAGGTGATATTTTTGTATGTATTTTAATTGAATATTTTTTTTCTTTTTTGTTGTGTGTATAAAAATTAAAACTTAATAAAAAATAAAGCCGGTCGCTGCTTCGGGGAAATTTTCGGAGCCTCCTGTGTTTCAAAATTTGTGGCACTAATAGAGGCCCCTGGCGCGCTCGGGATGATGTCACTGCAGGGAGCCAGGTTTACGCTTCCAGCGCCATGAATTTTGAAACACAGGAGGCTCTGAAAATTTTCCCCAAGCAGTGATCGGCTTTAGCAAAGGCTGCTGAGTGGATGATACCGAGCAAGAGGCTGCTCGGAGCAGCCCAGACAAAGCATGGTCGCTGCCTCCGCCACCACTGCTGCTGACATCAAAACTGTCAGCAGCGGGAGTAGCCCGCCTCTGGCCCAAACAGCTATGTGTCAGGGGCAGGACCGGCCCGCTAAAAAAGTTTGGGCACCACTGGTTTAGAGCTATAGTTAATCACATTTCTCATGTATGAAATTCATTTTAAGCCACCCAAAAATATTTTCTCCTTTTTTCCAATATTGTACTCTATATAATGATGGTTTCAAAGGTTTTTGGATTTATTTCAATCATTTAAAAAATACTCAGTAACCTGACCTATGTCAAAGGCATAGAACCCTTTCCCCCTTACCATATGTTGAAAGGTGATACTTTCATGTTATGTAGTACAACTGGCCTTATCATCAGGTAAAGTAAGGCAGCAAAAAAGGTGCCAGATACATTGGAATCAAATAGAGACTGCATTGGCTCAAGTGGTTAAGACGCTAAACTTGACGACTGGAAGGTTGACAGGTCAGCAATTTGAGACCCAAGTACTGCACAACAGAATGAGTTCCTATCTCTGTCCCAGCTCCTGCCAACCTAGCAGTTCGAAAGCAAGAAATTGCAAGTAGATAAATAGAGACCACTTTGGTGGGAAGGTAAACAGCATTCTGTCCACACCGTTTAGTCATGCCTGCCACATGTCCACGGAAACATCTGCAAACAGAGATGAGCACTGAACCCTAGAGTCACACACGACTGGCTTTCGAGCAAGGGCGACCTTTAGCTTACATTGGAAATAAACCACACACTATCCTATCTATTCTCCCAAGCCCAATTCAAGGGTCTGGCTTTAATCTTTTAAAAATAATACAAAAGAGACTGCCTTTCTCATGATAAACCTGTCCACTTAGATTTGCAGTGTCCTCACCTATATTTACAAAGTACAGTGATACTCCAGATAATGACAGCACAGGATGAGGACAAATCCGCATAACGATGCGTTCGTTATGCACCACGTGATGCTCTGCATAATGACGAAAAAATTCCAAAAAGCATTGTTATGCAAGGCATTTGGTATTGATGCTCCAAAAAAATATGTTTTTTGGCGTTTTTTCATCGTTATGCGGAGCATCTCCCATAGGGGCCGCATAGCGTCAAAATCTGGATAACGACACGACTTGTGGAACCAAGTTGTGTCATTATCTGGAGTTCCACTGTATAGTATATGAAAAAGGATCTGTGTTGCTGTGAAACAATAATTCCCAAAGTAAAAAAGAATGAACTTCTACAATTACAAATGCTCCAATATTGTCATTGCCTTCAGAAAATTGTTAAAATGCAGCTCATTAATTTAGTCTTCTAAAATATTGTCAGTGTTTTCTTATGATTTAAAGCCTTTATGGATTTATTTGTGGCTATTGTATTTGTTACAGTTCATTGGGGTATTATTTTTATTTTAAATTTATTGTACTTCACCTTGGTGCCCTTCCCTTTTATGTCTTTATGACAAGGACAATATGGAAATTGACCTGAAATTGACCTGAGAAAAATAGCCAACTAAAAATATTTTTATTCCATTTCTATACTACTGTTAAGCTTTCTTTTTCCCTTTCCAAGGTCTAAATTAGAACCACAATTTTCTCATGCCCTTTTAAGTAAGGTTGGATTTCTCCCACAGACAGAAACTACTGCATTCATAGTCAACTGTCTGCTAAACTTTGCCTCACTTTCCAGAAAATACTTACATGTACTGTTTTATTTTCAATTTCTAAAGACAAGTATTTTAAGGGAAATTGTAATACACAGAAAAACAAGACAACATAAACTAACAAGACACGGGGTACAAGATTATTTGCATTGCTTGGGGACATACTGCCAGGGTATCTCAGCAGTTCACTAACTGACCATTTGGTTGCAATCATTTGCATCAGAGGTTAGCTTAAAATTTCCCTTGCATTGGGGTGACACAAATCAGACTACTAGATTGACAAACCATAAACATGATGTTACATTTGGTGCTTTATAAATCTGGATAGAAGTCAGATTGTTTCCAGATGTATGTAAAAATACCCAGTTATATTCACAATACTAAGAGGTTTTAAAGAAATCAGACTTTCCACAGATGGTTTATTACTACAGTAAATGTATTTTATCTTATTTGTACAGTATGTCTTGTGTTTTCTGTATGGGTATAAAGGAAAAGCAAATTTGCCATCAAAGCCCAATCAATCAATCTTTATTACGGTCCAAAACCAGCAAAGTACAGCAAAAAGAACAGTAGGTAATATGAGGCTACTTAAATTATATCAGGAGACAGAAGTTAAAATGAGTGTACTTAAAATATATTTTTAAAAGGAGCATTTCTGGTCAAAGTTAAGGATTAGTGAAATTAGTATTTAACTATTACTAAGCCTATGATGTAACACTGGTAGATTATTTAGCTGAAGGACCTGTAGGGATTTTTCTTCTGATCTTACGCTCTGTGGTACAGAATGCATAACGGGTAAATGTGCACATTAATGTCTTTTGGTTTCTTGTTAAGATAATACATAAGGTAGTGGTTCCCCCCCCCAAAAAAAAACAACAAATTGTTTTTTAAAAACATGTTTTTTTCTTTTAGAAAATTGGGTTTTTTATGCTGCTAGTGTCCAACTTCAATCTACATATGCTGGTACATTTTCTGTTTTAGTAAAATGACAACCATCTTGTTTTTAACCTGTCCTATAATATGTTTTAACCTGTCCTATAATATGAAAATCAGTATAATTTTAATTAATCTTTTTTCACTCATCATTGAAAATTCTGGATTCCTAATACTGTATTTTATCTCTAACCAGGAATCTACTTGAGACAAAGAAAAAAGAAAGATAGCATCCACTTCTCTATATTTTGGCAATAACTATAATATTAGTGGCTTATGAAACAAAACTTCCAGTGGGACATTTCTAATTTCAATAATGTATAATAAAAATACTGGTTATAAAGGTTGAGGGAGAGAAGAATCTAAATAAAAGGAGATCATTTCCCTCCGCACTTTAAGATCAAAAATGTAATGACCTAGAAATAAACTTGGAAATGCATTACCATTTCAAATCTGAAATAGTCTAGCCTAGTGGGAGAAAGAGTGAACTGTTCTGAAGCCTGTGGTCTTTAAGTAGGAAAAGGATAACACTCTGGCAATTGCGCATAGTACAGTACTGCTGAGATGTAGGCAAGATCATCACTAATTCACAGTGGGATACTTAGACGAATACAACACCTCAGGCACAGAACAGAACATTTACAGTGGATCAAACTTTTAAAATGTTCCCTCAACATCATGGACAGAAGTCTGAAATAAATTCATGCACAAAATCTGTAACTTTTTTAAACCAGAAAAGTGTGTTCCTTCATATTTTCTAACGCCACTCTCCCTCCTTCTCACATGCACAGTATACACACTCTCTGCCTCCTTTTAATTTTATAACCTCCTTATTGCATGATTGTTCTCTGCTCATTGATCAGGTTCTCAAATTTATGATCTTATGTAATATGTAAATACTGTATTGTATTATCAAGTAAGTCTGAGGACGGACTCCTACTGGTCACTAAGGGCACCATCCTGTACCAAACAGCTTCTCAAACTACAAAAATAGCACAATATGCTATTCAAACTGTAATGGATTAAATTACAAAATGTAATTAAATTCAGGGAAGCTTACCCCGGATGAGTAGATATATTTTGAAATCTCTAACCAGGAGATTTAGAAATATATATACTCAGAAGTAATCTTCCCTGAATTCAGTAGAAACTCAGGTAACAGGGTGCATAATTTTAGCATTAATGCTATAATTTTGCAAAGAATTCACTTCTTAAACATGCTTAAAACATGCTATGGCTTTAAAAGAAGAAATACTAAGGGTGCCAAAAATGTACACACATCCATTTTACCTGTAATTCATACAGTTTTAGGGAATTATCAACTTTACTTCTGACAAGATGGCATCCCACTGCACTTCCACTGAGATGTGAGAGTTTACCTTGATGAAAACTTGCCAGGACAATGGATAGAACGAAATTGAGTTTTCCCCTACGTTCTCCTGACTTAACACTTCTTGCTTTCTACCTGTGAAGGACATTAAAGGATGTGGTGTACCATGGAAAACCAGCTACACTGCCGTACTTTGGGAAGTAACTGAACTGGCATGTGCAGCAATATAAGTGGACACTTTGGTCAACATTGCTCAAGCAGTAGTTTGCCGTAATCAGAAGTGTCTGGATGCTGGTGGTAACCATTTCGAGCACCTCTTGGAGTTGCAGAAGTCAAACATGATTTGTATTGATCTTTTGTTATCAGTATATATCGAGTATATACAGTATATACTATATTACAATTTGAATACAGTTTTTTAAAAAAAAATACTGTATGTATACTTTTTTTTGCATCCTCTGTATTATGGATGTATGAATTCAGTGTGTTGTAAGTGCTAATTCATTGTGTTAATGTTTCCCAGATGGTACCTCTGATAATATTTTATTACAAAAAATGTTGCAAAAATATAAAAGGAAAAGTATTCACTTTTTATTATCTTCCTTATTAGACATTTTTCCAGCCAGTCTCTTAATCTCATCACACCTATTCTATCTAGTTCTTTTGCTGCTACTATCTTAAGATTGTCTGGAAATGTCTAATAAAGAAGATAATAAAAAGATATTCGAAGAATCTAATTTATCACCGTTTAGCAGACTACAATTGGAAAAATAGACAGAATATTGGTTAAAACATCATGACAACTGTAGAAAACTAACTAAATTTAAAAAACTAATAGTCTAGTTAGATAAGGAGGCAATAGCAACAAAAGGACTAATTAGTAAAATTTACAAATTATTAACAGAAAATGAAGAGACACAGAAAGCATTAAGAACAGTTTGGGAAACAGATTTAGTGATTAAGATGAGGAATGGGGACTGGGATGGAATTTGGAAACATAGAAATATGAAAAGTATGTCTGTTAGAATTAAAGAAAATTGTTATAAAATGATTGGGAGGTGGTAAATGATGCAGTAAGATTAAATCAATATAACCCTATACTGTATACAAGAAGGAATGCTGGAGGTATAAAGAAGAATATGGGATGTACCTACGTTTATGGTGGGAATGTGCACTTGTCAAGAATACATGGGGGAAAGTTTTTAATGAAATTAATCAAATATTATCTACAAAATTAGAAATATGTCCCTGAATAGCACTACTAATGGATCTAGGAAACATTATTAATACCAAAAAAATAAGAGGGAAATGATCGTAACAATGATGACTGAGGTTACTTATTGTGAAAAAATGGAAAATTCATTCTGAAATAGAGTTGAATGATTGGCATGGGGAACTTTGGAATATTGCAATGAGTGACAGATTAATTTGTGAATTAAAGTTTAAGAAAGGACTAACAAAGAGAAATTACTTTAAAGAGATTTGGGGAGAATTTATAGAATATGTACTAATCAAAGCAAAAGGAACAAAACCAAGACAAGAGTATACAACTTTCTGGGAAATGGGCATGAACATATAGAACATTGTCAATAAAAGTGAAATACAGTACAGTGGTACCTCATACAACGATTTTAATCCGTTCCATAGGGCTCATTGTTGTACAAAACAATTGCTATACGATGCATGCATCGTATAGCGATTTCCCCTATGGGATGCATCATACAACTTTTTTCCTTTTTTTTCTTTTTTGCTAAGTGGCTTTTCCATTGAAAATTGTTGTACGATTTTTCCATAGGGAAAGTTGTTATGCGGGATGCCATTTCCCCTCAAAATCTAAGTAAAATTTTTAGTAAAATTATCTTTAAAAGGAAAATTATTCACTTGAGAAATATACTGATGTAAGCAACATTATCAATATTTAATCTTAATTTTTCAATTGCTAAGGAATATTTCTAGTGCTTTTAATTACATGACAGATGAGGAAAGATTATTTTTATAATGTACATTACATTAATTTAAAATTAAATTTCCATGTTGACTATATAAAAACTAATGAAACTGTTTTAATGTTGTGCTATTCATCTTGGAGTCTACAGTAAGAGCAGCCATAATTACAATTTTTTTTAAAGAATCCTTTAACATTGCTCTCTTGAGCTCTGAAAAGATTAGACTTACATTAAAAAAAACTCCTCATTTAGCTTTTATATATATGCATTTTTATTACAAAGACATTTAGTTAATTTTCATAACTGAATTGGATATACCGTATTTTTCGCCATATAAGACGCACTTTTTCTTCCCCAAAACTGGGGGGGAAAAGTTGGTGCGTCTTATATGGCAAATACCTCTTCCCGGGGTCCTCGCCATTCGGCCCGGGAATGGGAGGCAGGCGATGGCGGGGCTCCGGCGGCGTCTCCTTTTAAGCCCTCCCGGCAGGCAGGGCTCGAAGGGCGGGGAGACTCTGCCTCCCATTCCCGGGCCGAATGGCGAGGGCCCGGGAAGAGGCAACGCGGCGGCGGCGATGGCGGGGCCCGGGAATGGGAAGCAGATGCGTCTCCCCACCCTCCGAGCCCTGCCTGCCGGGCAGGGCTCAAAAGGAGACGGCGCCGGAGCCCCGCCATCGCGTTGCCTCTTCCCGGGCCCTCGCCATTCGGCCCGGGAATGGGAGGCAGAGTCTCCCCGCCCTTCGAGCTCTGCCTGCCGGGCAGGGCTCAAAAGGGGACGCCGCCGGAGCCCCGCCATCACCGCCGCCGCGTTGCCTCTTCCCGGGGCCCTCGCAATTCGGCCCGGGAATGGGAGGCAGGCGATGGCGGGGCTCCGGCGGCGTCTCCTTTTAAGCCCTCCCGGCAGGCAGGGCTCGGAGGGCGGGGAGACGCGCCTGCCTCCCATTCCCGGGCCAAGCAGCGAGGGCCCCGGGAATGGGAGGCAGGCGCGTCTCCCCGCCCTCCGAGCCCTGCCTGCCGGGAGGGCTTAAAAGGAGACGCCGCCGGAGCCCCGCTATCGCCGCCGCCGCCTTGCCTCTTCCCGGGGCCCTCGCTGCTTGGCTGAGTGAGGCAGCAAACGGAACAAACGCGCGGGGCGGCCTCCACTCCAGCTGACTCTGCTCGCCGGCGGGCATTCATTTGCCACCTTACCCCGTCCGCAAAAAGCATTCCCCCCCCCCCCGTTGGCGCGAGCATACCCGCCCCATACCTTTTAAGCCCTCCCGGCAGGCAGGGCTCGGAGGGCGGGGAGACGCGCCTGCCTCCCATTCCCGGGCCAAGCATGTTTTAGTCAGAAAATGGTGGGGGAGGAGAGAGAGAAAGGCTTCTCCGTCTTCGTGGCTCCTTGAGGGCTCTCAACATTCCTCCGAAGGAGGTTTAGGAAGATACCGGACCTCCTCTCTCTCACACACACACACCCCTTTCTGCCGTTGTACGCCCCCACACACACGTATTCTCCCTCAAGCCCAGGCGGGTTCGCCCTCCTCCACCAGCTGCCTGGAGGTGTCTTTTTGCCCCCTGCTCGGACTCCCGACCAGCGCCTACTTGTGTGGAGAAAAAGAAGAGGTCGGGTTACTGAGGGAGCCAGGCAGGAGGGAAGGAGGGGGCGGCGGCTGGAGGAGCGAGCCGAGCAGGCTTCTTTGGCTCGCAACCTCCTCCCCCGCCCAAAAAGAGCGAGCCGAGGCAGGCAAAAGCCACGGGCGATTAAATGCTCCTGACTGAGTCAAGGAGAAAGTGGGGAGGGGGGCGAGGGTCGCGGGGAGAGGCGGGCGCCGAGGGAGGTGGCGTAGCTGGACCATTAGGAAAGCTGAGCGCAGGAGAATAGATGCCTTTAAAGGTAAAGTAAAGTTTTCCCTTGCTCGAAAGCCAGTCGTATCCGACTCTAGGGTGCAGTGCTCATCTCTGTTTCTAAGCCGAAGAGCCAGCGCTATCTGCTTCTGCAGACATTTCCGTGGTCATGTGGCAGGCATGACTAGACGCCAGAGTGCACGGAACGCTGTTACCTTCCCACCGAAGTGGTCCCTATTTATCTACTTGCAATTTCTTGCTTTCGAACTGCTAGGTTGGCATGAAACCACCAGATGAAATATGGGGGGTAAGAGACCACCAGATGAAATATGAGTGGGTATGAAAGTAAAGGTAAAGGTTTCCCTTGCTCAAAAGCCATTCGTATCCGACTCTAGGGTGCAGTGCTCATCTCTGTTTCTAAGCCGAAGAGCCAGCGCTGTCTGCTTCTGCAGACATTTCCGTGGTCATGTGGCAGGCATGACTAGACACCGGAGCGCACGGAACGCTGTTACCTTCCTACCGAAGTGGTCCCTATTTATCTACTTGCAATTTCTTGCTTTCGAACTGCTAGGTTGGCATGAAACCACCAGATGAAATATGGGGGGTTAGAGAGCACCAGATTAAATATGAGGGGGTTACATTTCTTGCAGAAAAATTATAGTACCATCTCCTCAAGATGTCTAAGCAGAAGAGAATGGCATATAAAGTTGCTTTCAAGCTGGAAGTAATTAAATTTGCTAAGGAGCATGGGAATAGAGCAGCGGAGAGACACTTTGGGCCACCTCCAACTGAGAAAATGATAAGAGAGTGGAGGAAACAGGAGGATCAGCTCCAAAAGTTGGATAAAGGCAAGCACACCTTACGTGGACCAACTGCAAAGTGGCCAGAGTTAGAGGTGGAAGTGAAGGAGTGGATCGCACATCACAGGCAAAATGGACTTTCTGTCTCAACAAAAATAATAATCTATGAGGCCAGACGTATTGCTGTGGAGAAAGGCATTCGGGATTTCACCGGATCACCATCGTGGTGCTATAGATTTATGAAGAGATCTGGCCTTTCTATGCGCACCAAAACCAGAATTGCACAAAAAATGCCTAAGGAATACGAATCAAAGATTCTTTCTTTTCACAAGTTTGTTATTGATGCGAGGAAGAAGAATAACTTTGAAATTAGCCAGATCGGGAACATGGATGAAGTCCCGCTAACGTTTGATGTGCCATCTAACAGAACCGTAGATAACAAAGGAGCAAAAACCATAACCGTAAAAACCTCAGGGCATGAGAAAACCCACTACACGGTTGTGCTGTCCTGCTGTGCCGATGGTACCAAACTGCCTCCGATGTTGATTTTTAAAAGGAAAACGTTCCCAAAAGAAACAATCCCACGGGGAGTCATCGTGCATGTTCACGATAAAGGGTGGATGGACGAAAATGGCATGAGGCTGTGGATTGACAAAGTGTGGTCCAAACGTCCTGGCGGTCTTCTGAAGAAATCTTCCTTGTTGGTGCTTGACCAGTTTAGAGCGCACATTACGGAAAATACTAAAAAGAACTTTAAGGAAGTTAAAACCCAAATAGCTGTGATTCCTGGTGGCCTCACTAGCCAGCTGCAACCTCTGGACGTTTCCATTAACAAGCCATTCAAAGTTCTGATGCGTGAGGAGTGGAACACCTGGATGGCAGCTGGGAACCATGATCTGACGCCTACTGGGCGGATGAAGAGGCCCACTATCACACAAGTGTGTGAATGGGTTAAAAGGTCATGGGACTCCGTGAAGGAGGACATTGTTGTAAAATCCTTCAAGAAGTGTGGCATTAGTAATGCCTTGGATGGAACAGAAGACGACGTCTTATTTGACACCAGTGAGGAAGAAAGTGATGACAATGACTGCGAGGATCTGTCCTTCCTCATTTCTGATAGCAGCGAAGAAGAGGAATTCTTGGGGTTCGAATAAAAACATTACAGACTGATTTTTGTTACTTTCACTGTTTACTGACTTTACTGACTGTTAATGAGAGTAAAGATTGTTCTTAATATGTTACATGGTTGACATAAAATTGTTCTTAAACTGTTGTTTACTTTATACAGTTGATATAAAATATTTTAGTACAGTATTTGGTTCAGAATCTTTTTTTTCTAGATTTTCCTCCTTTAAAATTGGGTGCGTCTTATATGCCGGAGCGTCTTATATGGCGAAAAATACGGTATTGCAGTTTTCTTTGATGCTGTGGTAAGATTCTTTTCCATCACACTGTTAAGTGGAAAATAATTACACTTTCCTCTCTTTGCATATCATAAATCACTCATCTTTTTGACATTTTCAAATAGTCTATTTAAATTTTACACAATTACATATTAATATGTACCTCAGTTTAAAACTTATGCACTGGATTCTGAGATAGCAGAATATTTTCCAGTCTAAATTTGGCATCATTTAATCTCTGTGTCTGAAAAAAGAAGTATATCATCTCAAATTGTTTTCTTTCTTAATTTTAAATACTCTTCTCCCCATAATAAATAGTTGTGTGCTGTCAAGTAAATTCTGACTGATGGTGACCCTTTTCAGGGTTTTCTAAGTAGAGAATACACAGAAGTGCTTTACCATTCCCTTTTTCTAAGGAGACCGTGAGCCTGAGAAGCTTGTCCACACAAGCTGGTTCTTGTGAGATACACCTCTGGCTCCACAGCCAGGTAGCCTACTCACTGAGATATCCAGCCATAGGAGATCTCCTCATGGGAGACAAAATAATCCTCTTCTATGCCTCTTATTTTTCCACTTCTCCTTTAAAAGGTAAAGGTTTCCCTTGCTCGAAAGCCAGTCGTATCCGACTCTAGGGTGCAGTGCTCATCTCTGTTTCTAAGCCGAAGAGCCAGCGCTGTCTGCTTCTGCAGACGTTTCCGTGGTCATGTGGCAGGCATGACTAGACACCGGAGCGTTATGATCACAATAATAATAATAAATTTTAGGTTCTTTCAGGTTTCACACACTTCTTAATAAATATAAAACAATTAAAAGTAAACAAAGAAGAAAATTCACCATGGGTTTATGCTGAAATAGAAACCCCCAGCCTATCACAACTCAATCACTAAATTCCAAGTACAGTACTGGAACCTATAAGGTTCTATGCAATCTATAAGGCTCTATGCAACTTGGGTTCCTCCATCTTCCCAAGTTCATTCTGTGAATTAAAATAGGAGGGGCTCTACAGTGTCTATTCCCAAATTATGGAATGCACTGCCTCAACTGATTAGCCCTCCCTCTTCTTTTCAATTGTCAGGCAATAATCTTCCTTTTCAATCAAGTACAGTATTTAAGCAACATATCAGCATCTAGTGCGGTGGTCCTCAAACTACAGCTCATGGGCTGGATTCGGCCAATGGCATCAAATCATCTAGCCCGCACCCATGCCCTAGTGGATGGGGGCCGGGCAGGCCTCCCGCAGTTTTTCCAGAGGTGTATGCATGTGGCTTTCCAGGGGGCGTGGAGACCTCCAGTGGGTTTCCCAGGGGCTGGGGTGCATGCATGCAGCTTTTCTGGGGGCCGGGGGAGTGCATTCGTGTGACTTTCCTAGCAGCTGCAGGTGAGAAGGACAGCCTGGACCCCCTCCTTCACCCACGTCATGCAGCTTCTCCAGGCCTGTATGCAGGGAAGCAATGTGGAGAATGTGTGTGAGGGCTCATGGGGGGAGGGGGATCATGGGGGAAGGGTGGGGGATCATGGTAGGGGGGGAGCGGGGGGATCAGGGTGGGGTGGGGGCACTCAAAGTGACAGAACCACTAGTCCGGCCCCTCAACATTCTGAGGGGCCATGAACCGGCCCCCAGCTTCAAAAGTTTGGGGGCCTTTCGTGTTCAGGGAATGAAGAAGCAAACGAGTGAAGTAGTGAAATTCAGCTCATTATTAGTGAGGTTTGAACACAATTTTGATGGGGCAAAACTCGGACTTATATACACTATAAACAGTAACAGCAACAATAATACAACAAGCCCATTGGCTAACAGAGTGTGCACATTTTCGATCCACTTATTTGCATAAGAATAGATACATGAGAAAAGATACATTCTGCTCCTGTCAGAAAACACAGTTAACATACATAACAGGGCCCTGATCAAGGGAATGCTTTGTTTAAGCAATTTTTGAAACCTAAATAAAAAAGCATATATTACAATATAACTTCTACGAGCACCCACCACCAATGGGAATTATAAACCTTCTCTATTAAATATTCTTAATATCTTTAAAAATTTTACATTTGTCCCCTCATTCCAAAAAGACAATACATCTTGCTCTGGCTTTATGTCTTTCCCTTTCAACAATACATGATCTAAACAATCTCCCCATATCTCTCTAAAATCATGATTTTTTGCTAATCCCTTTTTTGCCTTTAACTCACATGTTAATTTATAATTTATAGCTTTAAAAAATTCAAATGGTTGCCATGTTAGTCTGTGGACTTGATCCATGAAATCTAACATCAAAATACAGCAGTTAGTCTTTAAGGTGCCATATTTTTGCGTTTTTGTTTTGTTTTGTTTACTTTCATTTATAGCAATATTATATATCTCTTTATACCACTCTTCCAATTCAGATTTTCAATCTACTTTCCATTTTTTAACAATATTCATTCTCAATGCTGTTATGAATATAACAATCATCTCTTTCTTTTTCCATTCTATCTTCATATTTCCAAAATCCATTAATGATGCTATTTTAGCACACATTTCCAATTTTATAGATAATATTTCATTAATTTCTAAAAAAATCATTTTCCATCTTCACATTCTTATCTTCCACCATAAATGAAAATATGTTCCAACTTTTTTATATCTCCAGCAATCTTTTGATTGTTTTGAATCATAATAACTTAAATGTACTGAAGTCATATGCCATCTCCTTATTGTTTTGTAACAATTCTCTTTAATTCTAACTGACATATTTTTCCTAATTTTTGGTTCCATATTCTAACTCATTCTTCCTCTTTAATATTACCTCCTAAATCCATTTCCCAACTTATTCTTAAAGCTTGTTGTTCAGCTTCATATTCCAGCAATATTTTATACATTTAACTTATTAAACTTGTTGTTGTTTTCTTTCTGTTCCATCTGTATCATCAGTTCTTCAATTTTTTGTTTACAGCTACCACATTGTTTTAACCAACATTCAGTCCATTTCTCCAAGTGTAATATACTAAACCAAGATACTTTAATTTTCTCAAATATTTTTATAAGAACCCTATTTAAGACCTTGCTTAGCCAATCCTTCAATCTTATTACCTCAATACTTTCTAATTTAAAATTGTTAATGTTTTTAAATTGTTGTTAAAAAATTTAAATGTTTAATTGTTTTTAATATATAGTTTTGTATTGTATCTTAACTTCTCATTGTTAGGATTTTCATTGCTGTGAGCCACCTTGGGTTTGCTATAGGGAGAAAGGCTGCACATAAATATATAATTAATTAAATCAATAAATAAATTACAGATGCTTTTCTCAGAAACATTTGCAAAGTGAAACGGAGCAGATTTGGATCCTCAGTCCTTCATGATTAAAGTGATCTACAATGTACTTAGTACACACATTAGAGCAATCCGTTCAGCATTCCAAATGTACTGTTTGCAACAATATAATGCTCACGTTTGTTAAGTTCAACAGGAAATCTATTCTTGTCAAGGTAACAGGTGGTTCCTCTAATGTAACCATCTATAATGTACAGTACAAATTACTGTTCAGAAGACAACAGAAGGAAAAGGGAGTCAATTAAAAACAACCTTTTTTTATTCTAGAGATATTGGCCTAGACATCCTCAATAATGCTGGACTATATCGTACTCTCAAATAAAGAAAATAGACAGTCATTTCCTAAATAGTAAAGAAGCCTGTCCCAGGGAAAAGTACCTGCAACAATTCAACAGAGACTAATTTATGCCCCATTTGTTCCCACAAGACTATCTGTTTTGAAATTTACGTCACCCTCTTTTTTAAATAAAAGATTTCTATACTATCAAGCCAAGTGTACCCATATTTTCTGTGGGGATTAAATGGAGAGTGCTATAACCCCTAATTCCTCCTTTATACAAGTAGATGGTAACTAACTGAAAAGGAGAATCTCCATTATGTACCAACATTCTTCATGCTCTCCATTCAATCATGAACATGGAAAAACCATATAGTAATTCCTAAAGGCTCTATGGGAACACTGATGCTCCATCCCAATCAAAAATTGCCTATTTAGGCTAAAGCAGCAGAACTGCAGCTAGGTAGTTAGCCTGGTGCAGGAAGATATTTGTGTCCTCTTAAAAGATTCACACAAAGTAATATACAACTTTGAAACCTTACTGCATTCTCTTCTTTAGGACAAGTATGAAAAATTAGTATGCTAATATGTATCGTTAATCAGAGAACTGGATTTCTACGCAATGTACAATTGTTATCATAGAAGCAATTGTCCTGCTTTGATATAAAATCTAATTATATTTTTTGCGCTCTGGCTCTATTCTGTTGCTGAAATGAAGAAGGAGTTATTTCCTCCAGCTGGGGGGAGCCCCGCCCTTCCTTCCTTTGCCAGGTGAAGTAAAGGGCCACCCGGGCCGGCAGAAGACCGCTGCCGCCGATCAGCTGGGGGGAGCCCCGCCCTTACTCCCTTTGCCGGGAGAAGTAAAGGGCCACCCAGGCTGGCAGAAGACCGACGACGACGACCAGCTGGGGAGGCCCCGCCCTTCCTCCCTTTGCCAGGAGAAGTAAAGGTCTGCCCAGGCCGGCAGAAGACCGACAACGACCAGCTGAGGGGAGCCCCACCCTTCCTCCCTTTGCTGGGTGAGGTAAAGAACTGCCGCCACCCCGAGGACCGCTGTCACAGCTGCAGGGAAGCCCCACCCTCCTCTCCCATCACTTGCGGGGAAGGATAAAGGGCAATAAGTAAAGGGCCACCGGGCCAGGCTGAAAACCTGCCACCACCTCGAGGATCATTGCCGCAGCTGCAGGGAGGGGCTCCACCCTCTCTTTCTTTTCCTTGCACTCCCGGACCTCGCTTCAGGCTGTTATGGAAAAGATGACGCTGCGGCGGGCAGCTGGATTTGCCGCCACCACAAATGGTCTTGGCCTTGGCGGAGGCGAGGAGGCCGGCTGGCTAGGAGTGCCAGGACTTGTGCACGCTTTTGTATCCCACCCTCCCCCTGAAAGGACTTGGAAGGGACTGTGTTGGGGTATATCTTTATATTACTATATTGTTATTTTGTGATGATTTGTATTTGGACATTTTGTATTTTGTATATTATGTACTTTTTTGATGCTATCAATTGATGTTTTACATATAATTTTATAATTGTGATTTTGTATATTGTTTGAATTTAGATTTTGTATGCTGCTTTTGTACTTTGGATATTGTATTTATATGCTGTAACCACTTTGAGTTCCCTTAGGGGAAGTAAAACGGTATAGAAATGTAAATATTATAATAATAATAATAATAATAATAATAATAATAATAATAATAATAATAATAATAATAATAATAATAATAATAATAATAATAATAATAATAATAATAATAATAATAATAATAATAATAATAATAATAATAATAATACTCATGTACTCCCCCTCCCCCCCTCAAAAAAAGAGACCAATCCCATTTAAGGAATCCAAAAAGATCAATGTTGCGCTGGTTAGTGATGGCCCGGATGTCATTTGGTTGCTGGAAAAAGAAGCTTACTAGTCCTTGCCCAGAGCAGACCAAACAATAGGATAAATCCCCATCTGAACACACCAAAAGTCTAATTGCATTGGTGCGTTTCTACTTGCTTCTGCCTATGTATATTTTCTTAGGAAATAGCTTTTGCTATTGAATATCCATACAAATTGGTCCAAATCTGCAGAATATTTTTCTATTATCTAAACATTCCAATATTATTCAATAGATTTTTTAAAAAAATTCTCCCCAAACCCCCCCAAAGTAATTTATCCTGAATGGTGCTGAGATGTTTTAGTTATAACTATCATTGCTCACAATAAATCATTGTCTTGTTCTAGAACTGTCATATGAGAAACATTTCTCTTAGTTTCACCATCTCAGTGTGTGAGGCTATGAAATGAATCCCACTAGACTGCATTTAGGTTCAATCTTAAAAAGAGAAAAAGAAAATTAAGATTATAGACCATTGGCTTGTTGTACCCTTTCAGGTCAGTTGAACTTTTTTAGGCTGCTACAATTTTCGTTTGATGGTGTTTTATTTCATTAAAATTGTCTCTAAAATGATAATGAACATCCATGTGGGTTTTTTTTTTACAAAATTAGTCTACAGAACTGAAATGATGTCAAATAGATCAGTAAAGATTCTGAAAACAAAGTACTAGTATCAAACACATATAAATACAATCAATAAACAGGACATAGTTAAACTGTCCTGTTTTTGTAATCATTGTTTTATAAGAAACTTCTGCAAATAATCCCATCTTTGAAAAATACAGTTACTTTCATTTTCTTATCACCACCACCATTGTCATTATTACTGGGCAAAATCCTTTGTGTAATTTTGTACCTGGGACACCTCAGATCAGATGCTGGAAATGTTTAAATTACAGAAATAAAAAGATTTCTTACCTCCTCCCCTTTTAGGTTTTGGGGCTCCCCCTGGCTCCCTTTTGCCTGAGAAAGCTTTTAAAAGCCTCAAAATTGTAGGGGAGCCTTTAAAAGCTTTATAAAAAAAAACTCCCCCTGATCATATTATGACCAGGAGTGAGCCTGCCATCCATCCAGAGGAAATTTTTGATTTTGAGGTTCCCAGAGGCTTCCCCATGGCAAAAGGAAACCTAATAGATCCTCAGAACCTAATCCTGTATAAGATAATAGAAAGCTTTTGATCACTATAAATTAAGCATTCCCAGCACCTGATCCAAATTGTGTTGGGGCAAAGTTAGGGTTGCCATAATTCTCTCCCACCAAACCGGGACAGCCATTGCATTCTTCAAACTGCACATGCATTGGATAGGGCTGTCAGGGAGACCGCGGCTCTAAGACCCTGCAGAATCCCTGTCCGGGGCAGACAGGGAATACCGACCCTATGCAATTAACCCTTTGCGGTCACATGAAGAAGGAATCCTCCGTCCCAGTGTATGGTGGAGGTTTGTTTTCTTTGATATGAGTATTTCTTGCTCCCTCCCGGCTTTCGAGGAAAAGGGCTGAGGACGACTCCATGTCCCCCAAACTTCAAGGTGAGCCAAGGGATTTTTGCAAAGAGTTATTTCACTGCCTCCATGCCTTTCTTTCAATTATCTTGCTTGCAAGTGTCTCCTCTCCCCAGCAGGCTTCTCAGGGTGCTGGTTTGCCTTCACTGCTTTCAAGCAGGATAATTGAAAGAAAGGCAGGGAGGCAGTGAATTAGCTCTTTGCAAAAATCCCTTGGTAAGGTGTGATCTTGCTTCCTTTGTTCAAATTGAAAAATCCGGGACTTTTACATGTTTTTCCTTTAACCGGCTGGGACAGCTTGTATCCAGGTATTGTGGACACAATGGGCACAGAGCTTGGCAGGCTGAGGAGGATGGTGGAGGACAGAGGTGCCTGGAGGAAAATGGTCCATGGGGTCGCAAAGGGTCGGAATCATCTGTGCGACTGAACAACAAAAAAGGCAAAGTTATATACAGTATCTATTTTTCCCATTATTTTCATTTATCACCACATGAGAACCAATTCATCACAAAATATTTCTAAAATATAATCCCTGGGTTTTCTTAAATAACAAACCATTGTCCTCATCTGAATGAGTAACGCATAAGGTGGAAACCAAGTTAATTTGAACACAAAGTTAAGCAGCACAAATGTGTTGGTAGAAAGATACATCTGATACAGTACTATGGAACAGTAGGTGGTTCTTGTGCCTCTAGAGTTGTTAAGGGGCATGAAAAGGACTATATTCTGAGCTGTATGGGGGAGTGGGAAGCACTAATTCAACCACCTTACTCTGAATTACATGTTATCTGACACTGGCAGAAGGCCTAGTAACAAACTCTGACACTGCAGCCAAATCCAGTGCATAGTCTGGCAGAAAAGATGGAGTGAATTAAACTGATCAGTGAAAAAGCCAAGACAAAACAAAACAAAAATTTTCATATTCTTCTTGGAAGTGAAAGAAAAAAGTACTTCAGTGTGATGGTAGAAGAGGAGGAGATGGTGATGATGATGATGATGATGATTTCAGTGCTAGAAAATGCAGTGCAGAACTATTTGAAATAAATTTATAATTAAAAATAATGTTCCTTCTTGTTTGAATAGAAAATTGTAACTAAAATGGGTTTACAATACTGCTTCCATTTGATCTTGCAATGACCAGAAATAGAAGCCTTTAATCTTAATCTTGCATTTGATATTACAAAATTAAATGTTAAATATAATAATGCCTAATCAACCTGAGCTTTGCTAGTTTTCTTTTCAACTGCAATATTTTATCTATCGTGCATGTATATCAAATTTGACCAGCACATTTTGGTATATATCTGCAAAATACTGTACTGAAGTATTTCTTCAGGGTAGAAATGTATCATATGCATGAGACAGTTATGCTTAACTCAATGCTTTAAAAAACACACACACAAATTAACGCTCCCAAGCTTCAATGTACTTCTCATGGATCTCCCAGAAACCACAGGCTCTTTCGTTCAGTGCAATGTTAATGAAATGCCTAGTAATAACAAACGCTTGTATGCACACAGGATTTATGTTAACCCCATTCAGTCACTATTTTCCCCCATCTAACACACTTCAAAGGGAGCACCCATGCCTTCTCTCTTTGTCACCATTTTGTCCACATACAGAGTGACGCATCTGCAGATGAGAATCTGCTGCTTACATATAAGCTCTTGCCATAAGCAAGAAATATAAAAACATGGGGGTTCATCTTTGGGTGGACAGCCTGAAAGAGAGCAGAACCATTTTCTCAGAAGACCTGTCACTTTCCACATGGAGAAAGCAAAGATATAAATCCTCATGCATTGTAAGAATCAAGTAAATAAACTGCAACCAAAAGGAGCAAATGAGCATAAAACGGAATCTACCTGACTATATATAATAAATTAATTAAAAGGCGTTAACTAGTCTCAAGTTCTCATCTGAGGAAGCTCATTTCCACTCACTCTCTAGCCTTCTTTTTTGCTGCTTCATCACTCGTAGTTCCTCCGTGAACCATGGGGATGACCAAGCTCTGCAGCGTAGAAGGCATTTAGGAGCGATCATCTCAACCGCCTGGGTTGCCTGCATGAGAGCTGGCCAGGTCAGCTGGAAACCCACCCAAGGCTGCTTTGAAACCAATTGGATCCAGCAGCCTTCATGGGCGGACCATTCTAATGTTATTGTTGAGAACTGTAGCAGGTAATTTAGGGAGGTAGGGGTGAACTGTTGGATGTAACAAATAGCCAGTTTTGTTTTGGAAAAGATTTCTATAGCTGAGATAATGACATAGAAAAAGTCAAGAGACTGGAAAATTTGCTTTAGCTGGAAGAGCTCATCTAAATCAAGAGACTTGTAAGAAATGGAAAGAGAACACATATGGGATCAAAACTCATTTTGGCTAAGATAATAGCAGTAGCAGAGCAGTAAGGCTAGGGAATATTATTGCAAACTGTGAATCAACTTATCAAAATGCTGGATCAAATATCTGACAGCAGAAGGAACAAACAGAAGCAGCCTTCCCAGAAGATGATTTTTATATTCTCAGTGCTCTCCCCCACTATCATGATCCAATAAGAGTAAGGCAGAGTTCCCATATAACCTAACTGGCCAAGTTTTACTGGAGTTCTAGAGACAACATTGATTCTTTAAATCAGTAGTTCTCAACCTTTTTAAGCCAGGGACCGAGTCACGCTCCCTCAGACAGCTTCAAGGGCCGGACGTTCATTTTGTCCTTCCTCCACCACATGGCACTACCTGGTGTGGTGGAGGTGGTTGGGGGCCACATGAAATGGTTCCGCAGGCTGCATTCTGCCAATGGGCCACAGGTTGAGAATCCCTGCTTTAAATAATCAGCTGACCTGGATCCCATGCTTTTAAAAAAATCTAGCCTTATAAAATCCAAGATATACAGCAAATTAAAAGTCACTGTTTCACCTAGTCATTTTGTAAAAATTAAAAAAAACACCAAGTGTTTCAGCATGATTAGATAATGAGTGAAGCCATTAACAATTTTCTTTTTAAAAACACCTATACTGGTAAAATAGAGAAGAAAAAGAGACCAGACAGATATCACCTAGACAGCATCCCTAAAGAATACACGGTGGAGGTGATGAACAGATTCAATGGCTTAGACTCAATAGATAGAGTGCCAGAAGAATTATGGACAGAGATGAGGGACATGGAATAGGAAAAGGAGTAAGACAAGGCTGCATTTTGTCACCCTGCTTATTCAACTTATACACAGAGCACATAATGTGCAATGCAGGGATGGAGGAATCACAATATGGGATCAAAATTGCTGGGAGAAACATCAACAATCTGAGATATGCAGACGATACCACCCTAATGGCAGAAAGTGAGGAAGACCTAAAGAATCTCTTGATCGGATTGAAGGAAGAGAGTGCAAAAGCTGGCTTGAGACCCAATATCAAGAAAACCAAGATAATGGCAACAGGCCCCATCAGTTCCTGGAAAATAGATGGGGAAGAAGTAGAAGCAGTGACAGATTTTACATTCTTGGGATCTAAGATCACTGCAGATGGGGATTGCAGCCATAAATTAAAAAGGCGACTGATTCGTGGGAGACAAGCTATGAGAAACCTGGGGAACATAGTGAAAAGCAGAGACATCACCTTGACAACAAAAATTAGAATAGTCAAAGCAATGGTATTCCCAGTGGTAATGTACGGATGTGAGAGCTGGACAATTAGGAAAGCTGAACGCAGAAGAATAGATGCCTTTGAAATGTGGTGTTGGAGGAGAGTTTTGAGGGTACCCTGGACAGCGAGGAGAACAAATAGGTCAATCTTAGAAGAAATCAACACTGACTGCTCATTGGAAGGTCAAATAGTAAAGATGAGGCTAAAGTACTTTGGGCATCAAATGAGAAGGGAGGATTCACTTGAGAAGGCCATGATGTTGGGAAAGGTGGAGGGCAAAAGAAGAAGGGGAGGCCAAGGATGAGATGGATAGATGGTATTGTAGACACAATGGGCACAGAACTGGGAGGACTGAGGGGGATGGTGGAGGACAGAGGCGCCTGGAGAACGATGGTCCATAGGGTCGCAAAGGGTCGGAATCGACTGTGCGACTGAACAACAACAAATACTGGTAAATCAAAGATTAAGCATCTTCTAACTCATAAGCAAAATATACAGTTATGGAATATATGACCCAGCTGGTTTACAGGCAGCTAAATCTGCTGGTTTACAGGCAGCTAAATCAGTTTAAATCTACCTCCAAACACTGCATAAATAGTGATAACATCCAAGGAAACAAGACATGTAGGGGTAAAACTAAATATTTGTGCAAGGCTGTACATCTTATCATTCTAGAAGAAGTTCTTAATATGTTATTGTAAAGCTAATTCTATAGTTATTGGTCTTGGGAATGTGACAGGACACTTTGAATTACTTAGTCAATTGCTTGTCCTATTAAGATAAAAGATCCTATACCTCAATAAATGTCTGTAGGAGTTTGATAATTTGCATGTACAAGGAAGAGGAGATTGGAATAGTTAGTTTATTAGACTAAAACTTCCAGAATTCCCCAGACAATATGGTGAGTGACTATTCTGGCTGAGAGATTCTGAATACAGCTGTCTGAAAAATGACTTTCCTATCAATCTTATTCCCTACTACAGTATAGCAGAGAAACAAAATAGCAACTAATCATGGTGTGGAGTTGAGGAAAAAATATGCTGAAGAGGAGTGGAAACAAATCATAAGGCAATAATGTTAAGCGAATACCATATTGGATTGGCGTTTGTTTTGAAATGCACACAGGAACTATTTTTGGGGTGTTACCCTGTTGCAGTGAAAACATGATGTGGCAAGTTAAATACAGTAATAATAAGTCTTGTTAGACGTGACCTTTTGTGGATTGACTACTTTTTCATCCGACGCAGAGAACCGCCTCGATTCTCAAATTATTATACACATGTCCAAGTGAGGAAGTAATAATAATAATAATAATAAGTTTTATTTCTATCCCGCTTTCCTGACACAAGTGCCACTCAAAGCGGCTTACAACATATATAAATACAGTAACCCAGATATAATTACACCAATAATCGACAATAATACAGTATCAAATTTAAAAAAAACATAGTATCGATATATCAAATAATACATAATTACATAGAATCAAAAATATATTCAAGATTAACTTGTATAAATACTATATAAATATAAATAGTATAAATACTATAAATATTTATAAATAATTATAAATTATAAATTATAAATTATTATAAATAAATATAAATAAAAAAATAGTATAAATACTATCAAGTATAAATACTATAGATCAGAAACTGAAATTCAAAGAGTACAGTTTCGATCATGACCTTTGTTGCCATCAATAGCAAAGAGCACTTTGGTGGTAGCTCTGAGATATTAGCATAGATGAGTTGATTAATAGGGATGGGATTTTGCGGATCTTTCAGACTCCAACTCTAAAGGTTTGCTGAGAATTCCCCCAGGAAAATTTTAGGGAGATGCCATCAAAACCAAAAGTTTGCATACCCAGGGAGTTGGGGCAAAATGCTAATTACCTTGTGAACTCTAAGTGTGATGAGGTGGTATATAAGTGTAACTGCTATTTCTATTACTTGCATGTAGGCCTCCATCAGCATTGTTCACCTTTCAAAAAGAAGAAGAAAGAAGGAAACTGCAGTAGTAGATTTGGCTGAGAGATACTAACTGGCCCAAAAGCAGTGTTGGGCTCCAAAAAAAATTACTACCACACTGTGGGCGTGGTATGGTGGGTGTAGCCAGCGGGAGAAAGCCCTGTGTTGCACCCGAATTAGGACTACTTTGTTTCAAAACTTTGATGGGCAGGGCCAGTCAGAATTTTTGCTACCAGTCCTGGCAAACTGGTGCAAACCTGCTGATGCCCACCACTGCCCAAAAGCACTAAGGAAGCTTTATGACTGAGAAGGGATTTGACCTT
Organism: Bradypodion ventrale; assembly: GCA_035047345.1. Taxonomy (NCBI): domain Eukaryota; kingdom Metazoa; phylum Chordata; class Lepidosauria; order Squamata; family Chamaeleonidae; genus Bradypodion; species Bradypodion ventrale. The sequence goes on from JAWDJE010000007.1 coordinate 29,833,398, forward strand.
GGTTGGTTTTACTTTACTTTACTTTACTTTACTTTACTTTACTTTACTTTACTTTACTTTACTTTACTTTACTTTACTTTACTTTACAATGCAGGGAGCCTGCTCTTTTCTTACACCCCTGGATTTTATTTAATTTTATTGTGATTTTCCCTATCTCAGTCTTCTTTAATCCTAGTCATCAGCACATCAAGTATGGATAATTGGGGAGCAGGTTTTTTTAATTACTTGGTTGGTTGAGAAAGGTGGGGAAAAGATTTCAGCCCTATCCCTACATTTCCTGCTCTTTTCTCTCTCACTCACTTTTCTGTTCCTCCTTGCCAGAGTGAACATGAGGGCTTCATGAACAGTATCCTTGTACCCAATATGCAACCTTGCTATTTGCTCTGACCCATGGTCACCCAGGAAACACACAAATACTCTTGACTAATTAGTTTCCCCACATTGTCTGAAGACAATGCAGAGTGACTTATTACTGTTAATGTACATTTTAAAAAATTCAGCAGAATTATTGTTCAAACAAATCTGGGACACATATTATGCAACAGTAAATATTTTCTGTAAAAGAGCATGTAATCGCCTACACAGCTCATTGCAGGGTACATGAATACATCACTGATATTTTCACAAGGCACTGTCAGTAATAGATTTTTGTATAGGAAGTATGCTGTTAACTTCCTCAATTTAAAAGTTTCTTAGTTACATACGAAAGACCTACATAATGCTACCACATAAACAGCCATCTGCAAATGAGACATTGGTTCACACAACCAGGCAACATTTCATGTTGAGATGGGATTCTACGACTGTAGATTAAATCTTACTTTGGAAACAGTTTCTGATAAAATTTCCAGAAGCCTCATGTACAAAATAACTTCAAGTAGACAAAGAGGGGAAGTGTTGCTCTAATAACAATAACTGTATACCATCAGTCAATTCTGACTTATGGTGACCCTCTCCAGAATTTTCAAGTAGTGGTTCACTCTTCCCTCCTTCTGGGGGTATGCTGGGACTGTGCAGCTTGCTTGAGGCCAAGCAAGTAGATTCTTCTCCCTGAAGGCACAGTCAGGAATTGAACTCCCAGCAAGATACCAAACGTACTGAGCTATTGTTGCTGTACCACAAACAATAACTCTGCTATTCTACATTTCAATTCCTAAGCATTCACCATCATTTTTCATCCATTACTAGTAAAGGTAAAGGTTTCCCTTGCTCGAAAGCCAGTCATATCCGACTCTAGGGTGCAGTGCTCCTCTCTGTTTCAAAGCCGAAGAGCCAGCACTGTCTGCTGCTGCAGACGTTTCCGTGGTCATGTGGCACGCATGACTAGACACCGAAGTTCACGGAATGCTAGATATTCATTAAAGCTTTTCTTCACCTGTTGCATACCTTTATTTAATGAACAGCTTGTGTGTGCATTCTAAAGAAAGTGTATTATAGTACAGTAGAACCTCGGATAACATCCAAACTCTGTTCCACAAGTTTGGACTTTATCCGATTTTGGACTTTATCCGAATCAAATGGGCGATGCATCAGATAATGTCCAAAAATGGACTTTATCCTAGGTTCCTATACCAAATACCTCGGATAACGTCCATTTTTAGCAGTTTTGGGCTTTATGCAATGCGTCATGTGTGTATGAAAACCGCGACTTTATCCGAATCAGACTTTTTTTATTATTATTATTATTATTATTATTATTTTATTTTTATTTATTTGGATTTATATCCCACCCTCTTTATCCAAATCGGACTTTATCCGAGGTACCACTGTATTATTATTTGACCCAGTATAAATAGGCAAAATTGTTACAATTAGCCTTAAGAATAAATGTTTTTATCAGTGCAAATGGAAGCTTTTTATTAAATAGTTAAATACAATTAAAGGGATCATCAAGATTTTGGTTGAGATCCCAATGAAAATATCACTCACTCATTCATTCATTCTCTCACTCACTCACTCCCAGGTATCTGAAAACTCTCCTGTGATATATTCGTATGATGCATTTAGGATAACATCTAATTTGACCATGAAAAAGCATTAAATGGGGGACATAAATGATAATACTGAAGCAAGAAATACTAATTTGCTTCTTCTAGCACAGGAGTTCTCAACCTTTTTAAGTCGGGGGCTGGGTCACATTCCCTCAGGCAGCTTCAGAGGCGGGATGGCCATTTTGCCCTTCCTCCACCACATGGCACTTCCTGGTGTGGTAGAGGCAGTGGGGGGCCACAAGAAATGGTGTTGTGGGCCACATCTGGCCCACAGACTGCAGGGTTGAGAATCCCTGTTCTAGCAACTATTCTTGAATTCAAGTGTTCAGGTCACTGGTTACTGAATAACCTGTGTGAAAAATCTTTAGGAAATAGTTTTTGTGAACAACCATACTGCTAATGTCTTGATAGGAACAGGCAATAAATATTGAGTACCTGGAGGTAGGGGTTTTAAGGTTTGTATTTTCGAGAGGCAGAAGAAGGGCACCGTCTGACTTTGAGTCCTTATATTTTTCAGGCCTCCAACAAATTCATTTACTGGGAACAGTTGTCAAAACAAAGAGATGGTCCATATTTTGAAATGTAAAGGTAAAGGTCACCCTTGCTCGAAAGCCAGTTGTGTCTGACTCTAGGGTTCAGTGCTCAAAGAGTCAGCGCTGTCTGCATCTGCAGACATTTTCATGGAGTGCACAGAACACTCTTTACCTTCCCAACGAAGTGGTACCTATTATCTACTTGCAATATCTTGCTTTCGAACTGCTAGGTTAGCAAGAGCTGGGGACAGACAACAGGCCCTCACTCCATCATGCAACACTCAGGTCTCAAACTTCTGACCTGCCAACCTTCTGGTCATCAAGTTCAGCATCTTAACCACTAAGCCATCACAATCCCTTATTTTGAAATGTACACAAGCACATCCTGTTGTGTTTCTTATTGCCCTTAGATCTAGCTGGGCCACCAAGCAATCCTGTACCACAATGACAGTGATAGGATACAACTATGTACCATGTTATCACTATCTGCTGACATCTTCTCATCCCAAATTTCCTCTCTGTTTTTATAAATTCTGGGCAGATACTTCCACAAGATTACTAAAAGCAGTCCTAGATAAATTAATTATGTTCTCTTCCTTCTGTGTGCTTTCCCTGATTTCAAGGTCCAAACGGACATGCAACACACAAACCCCATTCCCCCACAAAGCAGGATTCCAGCTGGTCTAGCAGTCCTTCTAAAGAAGCAGGCTTACATAACAAGCCAATATTGCCCGCTGCCATGTAGTGTGGTGTGGGCAACTTCTTCACAGAACCCTTATTTTTGCAGTGTGGAATAAAGTGCAGAAGAGCTGAAGCAATTGGAAAACATTTATAGAGCTCCGGCTGGCCTTCCAACATTAGGCACCCATATAAACAGTCATGCTTAAATTGTACTTTCTTAAAGACAGACCAAACATTACTAATGCTAATTCATTCAAATAAAATTGCTTTCCACTAGTAGTTAAATTTTATCCATTTAAAGTTTATTCAAGGTTTTTGAAAATTGATCACAATGAAAAATAATGTCATCAGGCTCCTACACTTGCATAATGAACATGTATTCTATTTATAATTCTTGCTAAATTATTTGAACAAATACATATATACATGAGAATTCATTTTTGATGCATTATCCTATCCCAGTTTCACACTGTGCTTGCAAGATCCTCATGGAAATTCATATACAATTGGATAATCATTTTCCCTAACATATGAAAAAAGATTTAAAAGGTAAAGGTAATGGTTTCCCTTGCTCAAAAGCCAGTCGTATCCAACTCTAGGGTTCAGTGCTCATCTCTGTTTCAAAGCCGAAGAGCCAGCACTGTCTGCTTCTGCAGATGTTTCCGTGGTCATGTGGCAAGCATGACTAGACACCGGAGTGCACGGAATGCTGTTACCTTCCCACCAAAGTGGTCCTTATTTATCTACTTGCAATTTCTTGCTTTTGAACTGCTAGGTTGGCAGGAGCTGGGACAAAGACAGGAGCTCATTCCGCACTGCAGTACTTGGGAATTGAACTGCTGACCTTTCACCTCCCAGTCAGCATCTTAGCTACTTGAGCCACTGCAGCCCCTGGAAAAAAGGTTTACTGCCCCTACAATTGATTGAAGCATGTTTGTGCACATTTTTTATGTACACAGGCATGCTGCACATTTTTGTTTGATGAAATGCAGTGCAAACATTGGAAATGTGTGTCTTTCTGAAGGCAGTTGCGCTTTGTCCCACTGCCAGTCTCAAGAGGACTGATATCAATATTTTCAAAGAGAAATGCTAACCCAACAGATTTCTTTTCCAGATTTTCACACTTAAATGATGGCCAAACAAGTAACCAAATATCTGAACAGCCCCATCATAGACTTTCTGACTTCCCTGTTTCTTAAAGAGTGCAAAGCAAAGCAATCACAGTTATATACCACCACATAGTGCTTAGTGAACTTTCTGGGTGGTTTACAAGTTAATTAGCTTTTTATCCCCAACATGTTGGGTACTCATTTTACCAACCTCAAAAGGATGGGGTCAGGGGAATCTTCAAAGGCAAGTTACTTTCACTCAAGTTACATTGTATTAGCTTCGGTAACATTGTAGTTTGATTTAAACCACTCTGGGTCTGACTATCCTAACTTCAGCAGCGGCTGCTCGGGTGGTGATGGGGTGTGGGCGTTATGCCCGTGCTTTGCCACTGCTCCGGGAGCTGCACTGGTTGCCAGTATGTCTCCGGGTGCAATTCAAGGTGCTGGTTTTGACCTTTAAAGCCCTATATGGTAGTGGGCCAGGTTACCTGAGGACATCTGTCCGTCCAACCAGAGCGGACCGGAGGGGCTCTCTAATTGTTCCATCAGCCAGAGGGGCTCGCCTCTCTGGCACAAGGAGGAGAGCCTTCTCCGTGTCTGCACCGGCCCTCTGGAACCTCCTGCCAACAGAATTACGTCTTCGGACAGAGTTGCTGCCTTTCAGAAGGGATCTTAAAACCTGGCTGGTGGGTCAAGTGTGGGGTGCAGGTGGAAGGGTAACCACCATGGGGTGGTTGGTGTAGAGGAACTCTTCCCCATGGTGCCTTTCGATCCTGCAGCCCCTGCTTTTTAGGGGGTGGGTAGTCTTAATTTGTTTTTACTGTTTTAACTGTTTTTAGGATTGTGATTATATATTTGAAATGTTGTATTTATTATTGTATTTGTGAATTTTGTATTTACATTTGTAAACTCCTTGGGTTGCCCTGGGGTTACGTTTATGTTGTTAGCCGCCCGGAGTCGGCCTTGTGTTGAGTGGGCGGGATATAAATTGAATAAATAAATAAATAAAATAAAATAAAATAAAGTGAAGCCATTTTGCATACTTAGGACGCAGGCACACTCCACAGATGGCCAGGTCATTAGCAAGACAAAAGCTTGCCAAATATCCAAGGACAAATACTTTAATGTTAATCACATGAGAATCCCATCTTTGAGACATCTCAGAGATAGTGAAGATGGGAAAGATCAGATAAGACACCTGTAGCTCTTTGTTGTTGTTGTTGGAGAGTCCTGAGAGTCCCTTGGACAGCAAAGAGAACAAATAGGTCAATACTGGAAGAAATCAACCCTGACTGTTCATTGGAGGGACAAATAGTGAAGATGAAGCTAAAGTACTTTGGACATCAAATGAGAAGGGAGGACTCACTTGAGAAGGTCTTGATGCTGGGAAAGGTGGAGGGCAAGAGAAGAAGGGGGCGTCCAAAGATGAGATGGATAGATGGTATTGTGGACGCAATGGGCACAGAGCTGGGCGGGCTGAGGAGGATGGTGGATGACAGAGGTGCCTGGAGGAAAATGGTCCATGGGGTAGCAAAGGGCCGGAATCAACTGTGCGACTGAACAACAAAAATGGCTTAGACATCGTAAGCTTAGCTAGATGGGGGCGGACAGCCCACTTAGATTTTTATTTTGTATCTATTACTTGTGTATCCAGAATAGCCTAGAAACTTTATTAGAAGAATTGTTTTGTTTGTTATGCCTTTTTAGTCTACTACAATAAAATTCTGTTAGCTTGAATTGCGATCAGCGTCATCTCTCTCTGAATAAGGGAGTGAAATAGCAGAAAGGAGATAAGGGTGAGAAGAAAGGTTTTATTCTCAAAAGGCCTTTATCCTATGGGGTGCATCAAAGCCAGGAGAAGAAGACTTTCATTTCTCCAGAGAAGCAACTGGAGACCTGTCCTGTCTGGTTTTGCCTTGCAGGTAAACCGCACCACACCCCTTAGGACATCCAAGGGCCAACCCTTCTCTGTATTGTCATATCGAAGGGGTAGTGGCACCTAACAGGACAATTTCTTATTTGCCAATTTAGAAGTGCTACCCAATACCAGTTATATCCCAGGGTCGCCATTTTATGAACTAGGCACAGAGGTAAAGAGCATCCAGCCAGCCACCTGGCGCTGCCTGCAAACCTCTATCGCCACAACGCCAGCTCCGTGACCCGAGGGACCATTGAGGTCATGAGAGGGTCCCTGTTTTGCCACCCCCGTTCGTGACAGAAGGCTGAATCAACCGTAAACCCTGGTTGGGATCAAACTCTCAACCAGCAGCTTAACCACTATGCCACCAGGGCTGCTTTGCAAAACAAAGGCATCGCCAAACCCTTGGCAAGCCTTAATAGGTAGTTGATAGGTTCCATTTAATACAGAGAGTCCAAGTTCTCTCTTAACAAGACTCAATTAATTTTTGAAATCATAACTGTTCAAACAGAAAACATTATGCCACTATTGGGGAAAGGGAAACCTTAATAAACACTTCCTATTTGTTATATACCCAACTCCACCAAATACCTATGCTTATCTATTCCTGTGTTTTAGGATTTTGCTGTGTCAGCTGTAACATTGTTTTTCTGGCTCAAGGTGACTATGATTTTGGAAATGTTCCAGCTAAAGGCCAAATACTTTAAAATGCCTCTGTCAGCAAATCTGGAAATGATGAGTTTCATACAAAAGCATCTCACATCTCAAATCCAGGCAACTGAATGGCCAAAATTATATCTCAACTCAGACATATAATTTCTTTGGGGGTAATAAATATCTATCTTCAGATTATTGATAGCTTCTCACAACTACAGTTATTTTTCCTTATAATACTTCAAAATGGCAAAGGCAGAAAAGACCTGTCGTGCCCATTGCTACCTCAGTTTGCTGTATTCACATTCAAGCAGGTGTTTCTCCAATCATCAATTCTGACCCCACACACCTCAGTAAATCATAACATCCCTCACATCCAACTGATGCCTGCATGTGCTTCACATTTCAAGAGGTCAAATTAAAAGTCAGTCATTTATACAAATCATAGAGAAAGTCCAGAGAGTTGGCTGGATTTTAATGAAAATGAAAGGTTGTGTAGGCAGGAAACGCTGAAACATTTTGCCTTGGCCTTATTTTTTTTCCTTGTGAACACAGAAATCAGCACACTATGTACTCATCTACTCCCACCCAGTATCTAAATGTATTTTCTACTTAAAGGGGTGAGGGAGAGATACTGGATAAACTCCCTATGATTTTAAGGACAAGGCTGTAATTGGTTGTAATGGAGTTGTATCACACCTATTGTTTATACACAGCATTTCTAATGTTATCATTTACAGTAAAACCTCTCATAAAGAGCGTCTCGCTTAGAGACTAACTCGCTGTTTTTACATAGGGTGCATATATGGGTAGGGATGGAGAAATCTATCAGGTCTGCTTTCTCCAGGATTCAGATCTGTTTTTAAAAGAAATATTTAAAAAACAGTTTGTATCCCAGGTACTGTATCTGATTTGTAAATTTAAGTTCTTTTAAAATGAGCAAAATTAAAAATTTTGCCTATTTGTTTTAGTTCAGCATAGATATGGCTTTTTCAAGCAAGTATGGCATGTATGAGTTAAAGATTAGAAAAAAACGCTAATTCAGGGCTATCATGGTTGAGTAAACAGAGATATGAACCCAGCCTTGTAAGAATTAAGCAATCTAAACCGAAGGATTGGGTGGACAAATGTAGCTGTATCAGTTTCTTCCATATTTTAATTTTTAAAAAGCCAAACAAACCCTTGAATTCTTTCATTACATATGTAAAGAATCTAGCAAATTATGGAAGTTTTTTTCTTTCAAATAAACAAGAACGGAGAGGAAAAAGCACCCCTTTCTATGCTCAGATATCCCCAGTTATTCAATGTAAATGTTTTAACATTTTGCTTTGTCTGCTGTTCCCATTTCTGCCTAACCAGTACTTGCTATGTCATTAAAAACTGGACCAAACAGGGAACACGGGGCCATTTTTTGTTTTGGGTCAGGATTACATGCTCACCTTTGCTATACAAGCACTGATACCCTAGCTCTGTCCTAAGAATATGGTGTTTCATGCTTTTTGAATTTGCATGCCAGTGTATTGAAAACTTCCAGGTCCCAATGCTTTTGTCAGCTCCAAGGTTGATTCCATAACATAAAAATATGATTCATAAAAATATGGTGGCAAAAATCATTTAAAATATAAAATGAGGCCACTGTTTTCAAACATATAGCAAATGAAGTTAGATATTTTAAAAATATAGGAACTTTGTAGCACGTATTTCTGAAAAAATAAGATTCATGAGATTATGAAAAATAGATTGCCCCCCCCCCCCCACACACACACACACACATAAGAACATAAGAACAGCCTTGCTGAGACAGGCCACAGGAGCCCATCCAGTCCAGCATTCTGTCTCACACAGTGGCTCACCATTTCCTTCAGGGTATTATTCCCAAGCAGATGCCTTCACCTGCTTAGGATTCCCTGGAAATGGCATCGAGAGATATCCTGCCTATCTCTCCAACCCGGAGGTTGTCCTTAGGTATCCATAATTATAGCCATTGATACCCTTGTCCTCTATGAACTTGTCTAATCCTTTCTTAAAGCTGTCAAGACTGACAGCTGTCACCACTTCTTCTGGCAGGGAGTTCCATAGACCAGTGATCCTCTGGGTGAAAAAGTACTTTCTCTTATTTGTTACACACACACACATACACACACTGCTATACTTGCTTCCACTGACATAGAAAACCGGAAAAATCGACTTTGTTGCTTCTCTCCAGAGATGGGGGGAGAAATCGATCTGTGGGAAACTAAGGCCTTTATCTAATACAGATTTAGTTTACTGTAATGGAAGAAAAATGTTTGAGAGATCCTTTTCTTGGTATGAAGCCAAACAGCTAAATCAGCTCCTACAGCTGAATTTTCAATAAAGTAAAAAAAGTTGATCTATAAGAGGAATGACAGTAATGATCTTCTTTCTTTCTTGTGTGCATGTAAAGTTTCTCTTCTTTAGAAAGTGCTTCTGGGCTCTGATAACCAGAAGACATTTTACAACAAAGGAGTAAGGAAAGTTAATTAACATTACAGTACAAGCAGATCAGAAATATAGCGGTACCTTTTTAAAAAATATTTTTTTAATTTTAATTGTAGCATTTGGTTAGACAAAACAAGCATTTATATCATCCAGAGAAATACTAATTCTTAAATTTTTCTACAGCATGCTTGTGTTATTTTATATTATCTATTTATCATTATGTTAATGTATTAACATTATGTTATTTTTCCCCTCCATATAATATACATGACTAATATAATAGTTATGTCCTGATGCTAATAATGACCCAGCTTTGGATTTAGAGAAGAATTAAATAAATATGTAAAGCAAAGCAAAGTGCTTAGTGCACTCTCTGGGCGGTTCACAAGTTAATCAGTATTTTGTCCCCAACATGCTGGGTACTCATTTTACCGACCTCAGAAAGATGGAAGGCTGAGTCAACCTTGTGCCCTGGCCAGGATCTAACTCACAACCTTTTGGTTGTAGGACAGCAGTTTATCCACTGCACCACCAGGGATAAAACAAGAGAACTGCAGTGGCTCAAGTGGCTAAGACGCTGTCTGGGAGGCGGAAGGTCAGCCGTTTGATTCCCGAGTACTGCAGGATGGAATGAGCTTCCGTATTTGTCCCAGCTCCTGCCAACCTAGCAGTTCATAAATGGGGACCACTTCGCTGGGAAGGTAAACAGCATTCTGTGCACTAGTGTCTAGTCATGCCTGCCACATGACCATGGAAATGTCTGCAGCAGCAGACAGCACTGGTTCTTTGGCTTTGAGACAGATGAGCACTGAACCCTAGAGTTGGATACGACTGACTTTCGAGCGAGGGTGACCTTTACTTTATATATACAGTATCAACCATAATTTAAAACCATAATTTAAGATAATAGTTAACATTCATATTTCAATCAAATTTTATTAATCCCCCCCCCTCAAATGTACACTTCAGCTTAATAACACTGACCTGCTAAGTATAAGTGTTTAAGTATACCCCTGTGGTCAAGCCAATTTCAAAACCTGTGCAATGCCTTCTTTAAACAAATCAATAAAACTCCTTTGATACTCAGTATTGAAGGGAGTGCCATGCAGGACCAATACTACTGTTAAGTGGAATGAAAATAAAACTAACAAGAGGAGCAGAGGCTAAAGGGAAGTAGGTAAAAGCAACATGCTGGAAGCTAGAATTGAATTTCTCCCTCAAAACCACTGATGTGCCTGTGGTTGTGGTAGAAGATGCTGGCACATCAATGTAGTTGATTTCTGTCTACTGAAAAAAGACCTATCTTTTCTGTTATCTGAGATCAGAATATCTCCCCAAATTACTCTGGTATTGAGCCATTTAGTAAGAGAGAAGTAAAGGCACTATTTTAATCCCTTTCTTACACCAGAGCAATGACTGGTCGGAAATGATGAGGGAGGATTAAAATGGCTCCAGGGATTTCTGTAATGCGTCAGTACCCCCCTCAGCAACAACCAGTAGGAAAGGAACTTCTTAAGTTGGCCTACTGAAGATCAGTGCACTTTCCTGGCACACTAGACTCCCTTAAAAATATTCCTGTCACTCAATATTGGATGTAGCCAAGAGATACTGGAAATAAATTAAACAGAAGGCATGTTATAGATTTTTGAAATTTTTCCCAGTGCCAGCTGGAAAGAAGAATTTTAGGTGGAATCCTTTATGCAGGCTAGGTCTTCCTACTTAGGGTCTGGGCTGAGTCATCTATCCTTTAAGATATTTTAAAACTCTTGTTCCCAAGTGTTCAACAAGTTGAATATATGGCTGTGGAGGTAGAAGTTGGGACTTTAGTTCCCCACTGTGTTTCCTAAGAGAATAACCAGACTATGTAATCTTGAGTAAGCTACACAGTCCCAGGACCACCACCACCACCCCAGAAGAAGGAGATGGTAAACCACTTCTATTCTTACATCTAGAAAACTCTGCAAAGGGTCACCTTAAGTAAAAACTGACCTGACGTAAGTGCTAAGGAAAGCTCTGAATGCCTGGAGAGCAAAGATATTGTCTCCTCCATCCTCCCGTGGTGTTTCTGATGCAGTATTACCATAACATAGGTATTGAGGGGATTGAAATAGAGTTTATTTTTAGTGCAGCTATATGAGTTAACTCCAACATTGTCCTTGCTGACGCTGCTGCTTTATGCGGAAAAGTTATTATTATTATTATTATTATTATTATTATTATTATTATTATTATTATTATTATTATTATTATTATTATTATTATTATTATTATTATTATTATTATTATTATTATTATTATTATTATTATTATTATTATTATTATACTCCACCCATATAGGAGGTATTCCTACTCTGGGCGGTGAGTTAATATGAACTCACATATTAAAAAAAAAGAAAAATACAAAAAACTTATTAAAGATGAAGAAAGACCAAATAAGAAACTTAGCGCTGAGCCATTGTTGACATCTTCTCAAAGGCCTCATTAAAAAGGAACGATTTAAGCAGCTTCCTGAATGTAGACGGGGATGGGGTCTGGCATAATTCAACGAGGAGGAAGTTCGATAAAGTTTGAGCCACCACCAAGAAGGCTTTCCTCTGAGTCGTAGCCTTCCTCACAAATTTCGGGGTCGGCACTTGAGGTTGTGCTGTCTGGGAGGATCAAGTGATGCGGTCTGATGTCATGAGGGAAAGACTGTTTAGGGCTTTAAAAATTAGAACTAACACACTGAGCCTGATACGGAAAGGAACGAGTAGCCAATGTAGCCCTGCTAGTGCTGGAGAGATGAGTTCAATTTTTTTCACTCTGGTAATCAGCCTAGTTGCTGCATTTTGCATCCATTGTAGCTTCTGTACCAGGACCAAGAGAAGCCCCATGCAGAATGCAAGCGTGGCGCCAAAATGGCCACTGCGCTCTTTGCTGGGGCCCCACCCACCCGGACTCAGACATCCGGGTTAGTTAGGGGGCGTGGCCACCCCTCCATAAAAGGGGTGGCCATGAGGCAGCCTGGCTGCTATTTTGTGAAGCGACGGAGCAGAGAAGTGAAATTACCAGCGAGATGACTAGTGTTATGAGGGACTGCATGTCCATGAAGGGATGCAACTAACCTATTTTATAAAGATGGGAAAAAGCAGCTTTGCATACTGCTGCAATTTGCGCTTCTAGGGTCAGATGGTGATAAAAAATAACCAAGTTGTGTACTTGTTCTCTAGGGGACAGTGTCATCCCCGCAAGCATTGGGTTCCAGGAACCTAGTCAGGCAGACAGACCTTTCAACACCAGTACAAGGAAACGTAATACAGTCAAACCTCGACATACAAATGGCTCCACTTATGAAAAACTTGTGATACAAAGAAAAACCTTGGAGAGGAAAAAATGAGATACAAATTTTTAATAGGATTTTTTCACGATATGAAAAAGTATATGGTAACCTATAGTGGCCACTTCTGGTAATGCAATGTGTCTTCACTGTGTTTTGAAATATGAATTTGTCAAGATACAAATAACCTCAAGGAACGAATTAAATTTGTTTGTTGAGGTTTGACTGTATAAGGAATAAATGAGAAATTAAAAGCAAATCATAAAAGACCAGCGCCCTGTCTCCACCAAAATGAGTAAGAGACAATAGAAAAATGTAAGGGACTCCCTGAAATCAGTCTCAATGCTGCCAGCTCTGTTGCAAATGGGCAAAGAGCCTGAGTCAGGACATATGCCTATCACCCACTCCTGGACCTCCGAGCAGGAAGGCTAGAAGGTAAAGAGGGATCATTTTCTGCATCTCTTCGTCTCCTTGCAGCCCAGTGAAATGGAATATGATGGCACACACGGGTGTGTAAGAATGAGGGTGGTTTTTTCTTCCAGTTCTGCTAGAGGTATTTCCATCCATAGAATTACTCCAAAAAATAATCACACAATTCAACAAATGCAGGTTGCCTTGACATGATGAAAAAGCTAGAGGAGGAATTGTTAAGGTGCCTGACTTCCATCACAAGAACAAGACAAGATAAGGCGTTGCTTTTTAACTCTCCATAGCTTTTACAATTTAGGCCAAATGTTTCTACAGTGATCTATATGAAAGCAATGTTCATTCCCTTTAAGAAACAAAACTGTGTGCACACATGGCACCCACAGAAAGCAAGCACAAAAAGCAAGCTGATAGTTAAAAACAAAACTTCAGACTTTCAAAATTCCGTGAAACAAACCATCTGTCACAATTGCAAACAACGTGCATACAAGCTGTGCAATTTGCCTCAAAACATTCAAGTTGGCAGCACCAGAAAAGAATATCACACTTTTTCACACAGCAAGACGAAGGAGGGAATCCCTTAATGGTCAATATTATATCCAGCTCTGACATCAGAGAAAAGGAAGGAAGGAAAGAAAGAAAGAAATGTTAAACAGTACTTTGACCAGATTTGTTTATTCTTAAAAAATACCTTTCATTTCACTCAGCGACAACCCTCAGCTTCCTTAACACAGGAGCAATAGAAGGACTTTCACCTTCTTTCTTATTCTGTTAGTCCAACGACATGAAATCCATAAACATTTTGCACAGCTTTAAAATCCTGAGATTTATTGGCATTTGTGTTGCTAAGACAACTGGAAATTTATACAGACATCTAGGCTTTGTATCTTTCCTGCCAATAAGTCTAGCAAGCCTGAATTTATAGGGAGTATTGAAGAGATAATTGAACTAGGGAAATAATGTGGGATTTAGGACATACAAAAAGTAGGAAGATGGATACAGAACATCACAGAAGAAAATCTCTGTAGTTTCTTCAATCCAAAAAAACCCCTCAAGCCTGCAATAGACATTCAATAAGAATTAAAAATAGGGTTAAGAAAAAAAAAACAGTATTTCAACATATTACTATGGGGTACATAGAAAGAATCTCCTCAAAGATTGTGGTATTTTTGACCCACAATCAGGCATATGCTGGGCAACGGCCACCTTGTGTTGGCTAATCTTTCTCATTCTAGGTCAGTTTCACATCTGGCCTGCACATAGAAGAAGAAAATCATCTATACCTATAAAATGGTGCGTTAACCGTTGGAATGTGACAAAGGATGTTACACCAGGCCCCACTAGCCCGTAATGGGCCTCCGTTCACTCGCTCGAACCCGGTTCGCAGGTAACTGTCGGGTTGAAATATTTGACCCGGGGGCAGGAGCCCCCCAGTCGCAAACAAAAAAAGGGAACTTCAATTCCCAACGTTCCTTGCGCCGCGCCCCGCCAGAGCCAATCAGGCTGAGCAGCGCGGAAAAAGGAACGTTCGAAAATGCGCCGCGGCCAATAAAAAAGCCACAGGAAACAAACCGCTAAAGTAAGCAAACATGTGCAGGCAAAACTACAAGCCCCAGCGTCCTGTGCGCCATTAGCGCACAGAACACTGAGGTGGCCGGCGCGCGAAAAATAAAAGTTTTTTAAAATGCCCACCGCCAGTGCCCTTCTTCCCCACGGGCCAGCCAGCATGGCCCGTGGAGAAGAAAGCAAAAAAAGCCCCCACCCCCAAGCCCTTCTTCCTCACGGGCCAGCCAGCATGGCCCGCGGGGGGGGGGGGGGAGGAACCCCCCGCCGCTGGTGCCCTTCTTCCCCATGGGCCAGCCAGCATGGCCCGTGGAGAAGAAAGCAACCCCCCCCCAAGCCCTTCTTCCCCACGGGCCAGCCAGCATGGCCCACGGGAAAGAAAGCCACTGAAAAAGTTAACCCCAAAAAACAAACCAAAAACAATCAAAAACACTCAAAAATCCCAAAAAATACAAACACAGCCAAAAACAAACAATAAAAACACACAGACCCCCCCAAATCCAAACCACCACCCCCCACCACCCCAAAAAATCAGAGAGTCTACCAACAGACGTCTTGACTTCATGACCACCGGAAATCAAATGAGCAAAGAAAGGAAACACTTACCGGAAGAACCCAGAGGACAGAAGAGAAGAATTGTAGAGAGGAAGCAAAGTTCACCACCCCCACCCAGAGGCCACAAGAGAAAAAACATTCAAAAATATTTCAAAATAAAAGATTAATTCCCAAACAAATCAAATAAGTTAGCCAAAACTAATCACACTAATCTCAAAAAATATCAAAGAAATACCAGAAATCACTTTTCACTCAAAAAACCCAAAACACCAAAACAAAAATAAAAAATGCGTAAAAATAAAGATTTTAAAAAACAAAAATAAATTTAAAATTTAAAAAAATTATTTAAATCAAATAAATTAAAATAAAATTTGCATAAACCAAAATTAAATTTTAAATAAAAAATTAAAATTAAATTTGCATAAACAAAAAACAAAAACCTTCAAAAACCAATTTAAAGAGCCCGGCACTAAGGAAGCCAGTGCACAAAAAAATAAAATAAAACACACACTGGGAGCGCAAGTCCGCCACAGGCGGACGCAGCGCCTCAAAGCCACAAAACTACAAAACCATTCAACACCATTTAAAACAGCCCAGCACCATTTGTAAAAGAAAAAGAAAAGAAACCCTTTACTATCCAACACAATTTTAAAAAGCCTGGCACCGCTGGGCAAAATATGCTAGTATTACTATAATACAAGAGTGACCATAACTGTAGGATGAAATTGGTATTCTCAAAGCAACTGTCTTGCTGTTAGAGTTGCACTAGGCCAGTGGTCTCCAACCATCTGGGACATGGTGCTGCACTAGAGTGCCCAGTGCCTAAAAAAGGCCACATCTGAAATCAAATCAAAATTTAACAATACTGTATTATTAACCTACTGATTCAGAAATGTTAATGTTACAGGTACCTGAGTTCTGCTGGTTAGCAAAGCACCCAGAATGGCCAAAATGCAGGTATGGAGATTAAAACCAAGAGAGAGAGCTGACAGAACTGTGGAGACCAGAAGAAATAATGTTGCTCTTGTAGTTTCTTTGTAAGAAATGGAGGGCAAGAAGAGCACTAGATGGTGCCAACGGAGGCAGGAAGAACAGTGTGGGTCTGAGGGGAAATGCCTTGAGGGTGATAGCCATAAACACAGTAGTCTAGTCTGGAGGTGACCAGTGCATGTGTGACCATGAGCAAGAAGTCCCGGTCCAGGAGTGGCCGTAACTGGCGGATTATGTGAAGTTGCACAAAAGCCCTCCTGGCCACGACTGTCACCTTAGTGGTTAAGATGCTGAACCTGATGACTAGGAGGTCAGCAGTACGAGATCCAAGTACTGCACAACAGAGTGAGCTCTCATCTCCATCCCAGCTCCTGCCAACCTAGCAGTTCAAAAGCAAGAAATTGCAAGTAGATAACTAGGAACCACTTTGGTGGGAAGGTAAATAGCGTTCCGTGCATTCTGGCGTCTAGTCTGCCACATGACCATGGAAACATCTGCAGTCACAGACAGCACTGGCTCTTTGGCTATAAACAGAGATGAGCACTGAACCCTAGACTGGCTTTCAAGCAAGGGTGACCTTTACCTTTACCTTTCTTGGTAGTTTGCTTTCTCAGTCGTGATGTACCATTTTGAAAAAGAACTGGGAAGTTGCAAGATTTTCCAAAAAGAGCTGGCAAGATTTGTGCTACTTGATGAGTATGTCATTCGTCGGGGTTAAGGAGAAGAGTCTACATCCCTTAACGTAATGTGAGAATTGTTAAGGGGGGGGCAGGAAATGAATGACAATTTTCAAACCAATGCAAGATGATTGCCATCTTGAAAACTAGCAGAGATCTGTATAAAATATGATAGGCATTAATAAATCAGAGAGATTCCAGGGAAAGTTTTATAACACAATCATGCTATTTTTATTATGTTCTGAATCTTCTTTAAGAGACACTCAGTAAACATTGGTGTTCTGGGGTTAGCTGGCTCCTGTAGGATCATTAAAGTTACTACAATTAAGAACATTATCCTGTGATCCTCTGATCAGATGTAAGTCTCACTGTTTTCATTTATCTTATTCCTATGTATGATTGTGATCCTGAAATTACATTTTCTTAAAAAAAATAACAGGTCTTAATTTTTAGTAGACTTGTATAGGAGTGTGTCATTAACGGTGGAATATACCAGTACAGTGGTACCTTGCTTAAAGAGAATAATGTGTTCCACGGGATTGCTCTTTAAGCAAGTTGCTCTTTAAGTGAAACACTTGCAAAAAGAACTGCCGCCGTCATGGTAAGTAACCGATCATGACTTCTGGCGGGGGGGTTGCAAACCCCAATTTAGTTATTAAGTTATTTTTTTAGTTGTTCTACAAGGCGACCATTTGGAGAAAACTTTACTCTTTAAGCGAGTTAGTCTCTAAGTGAGGTGCTCTTTCTGCAAGGTTTTACTGTAATTATGTTATGGGTATATGTAAAGGTTCAAAGGTTCTAGGGTTTTCCCACTAGATGGGAACAGTTTGTCACCTTAATTATACTACTGGATACATCTGAACACAGCTTGCCTTATCCTGAGACAGATCCCTAGTCTGTCTAGTCTGGTAACATCAATACTAACCAAGAGTGACTCTCAATAGCTGCAGACACAATTAGAGATGTAAAATTTCCGGAAATTTTGAAGCTCGGAAAAAAACGGGGGTTTTTCGAGGGGAATCGGAAATTTTCGGGAAAATTGAAAATAATCTGATACCATACATATTTTTTTAGAAATGATTTATAAAATATTTGAACCTGGCCTTATCTTTAAAAATTTTATTCATCATGTTAAAATAAAACATTCCATAATATTTTTTTTTCAATTCTTCCAATTTTTCAGAAAAAAACAAAAAAGGCTTCAGAAAAAAACGGAAAAAACTGGCTGTTTTTTTCTCTATATTTTTTTTCGGGGGGTTTCCGGGCCTTCACATCTCTAGACACAATAGCTTCCTACT
The DNA here is from genome assembly GCA_035047345.1 of Bradypodion ventrale. NCBI lineage: Eukaryota > Metazoa > Chordata > Lepidosauria > Squamata > Chamaeleonidae > Bradypodion > Bradypodion ventrale. The sequence continues at coordinate 29,851,569 of JAWDJE010000007.1, forward strand.
TTCTGGTGAGGATGTGAGAATTATTAAAGATAAAAAACAAGAAAAGATACTGAGGACTGGAGATATGAGAACCTGAATTCAGTATTCTACACATACAAAACCTGCACCCTACCATTAAGCTGCAGCACCTTTAATTAAAGAACAATGTCCCATATTTGCCAGCGTATAAGAGGCATCGGAGTATAAGACACACCCCATTATTACCACAATAGCCCACTATAAGCCACTATATACAATACAAGACGCACTCCATTTTCCCAGTTTTGATATATCACTTCTTCAATCCTTCGTATTCTTGCAGTAAAAGAGATTTGGCAACTATTCCTACCTCAAACGGTTTTTTTCATCATTTGCATTTGCACCGTTTGGCCCTATTCTTGTGTACGATACTGGAGTAGACCGTACAGCCAGAGGCTCAACGCCAAGTGTTGGGTGGCGGTAAATAACCTGACCCCCTAAAGGGACCAACACCTATGGGCAGATGAGCCCCTTGAGGAGGGGTGATGGCCCCCTCAGTGGACAAAATGCCACTGGAAACCATCCTATTGAGCCCAATGGCAAAATGAGCAGAGAAAAAAACCACTTCACTATTCTGATTCCCAACAATCATGGAGGCGGAAAAGGCCATGCCAGATGGACTGGCTATGAAGACACACCTTGTTAATATCCTCAAGGCTGCAACAGTCCATTGCAGTCCCGGTGTTAAATCCTGCATGTCTCATTTCATACATGCCGCAGGAGATGGCTCCATGATCACAGTGTGTGGGTCACTTCATGGCAAGCTGAGATGCACTTTAAACAAATTCATGCCAATGGCAATTTTCCTATTTGTTGTGAAAATGATTTCCAAGAAAAAATGTATACTTGGATACGAGTAGCAGCCAGCAACACCAATATATACCTGCTTAAAATACTGACTATTTTAAATTCTTAATTTGGTTACTAGCCTAATCACACTTGGGGGAAACCAGACTACTATCTTGTTAGCCTTTGGCCATCTAAACAATACAAACAGCATAACACTGACAAGGAAGATGGCTAATTTTTACTTCATGCTGGAACAATGGTGGTGAGTCTCATGGCTAGAGTGTTTCTCATCCTTTCTTTATTGCCTGGTTCAGCAAAACAGCTATGGCAATATAACAAATTCAATTGTTATTGGTCTCCACCTAGATATTGCATAATACCCAGGGCATATGTATGGAAGGGTTTAAAACTTCACTATTAATTTTGAAATTCCAATGAAACCATATTGAATTAATTTAAGTGTTATTGGCTACAAATAAACAACCTAGAATAGTTTTCACTATACAGTACTGTACATTATCCATAGTGCCACAATATCTGTACTCTGAAGAGCTAAAAAAAAGTACTTTCTGCAGTCAGCCCCTGCATCAAAGATCTGCTGGAACCAATCTATTACTAAGTTTGAGCAGAACAGATGGTACTCTGAATTGAGAGGTTTTAACCAAACTCCTTCCCTCTGCTTATACAGTTGAACTATAACTTGCTAATAGAGAGACAAGGAGATGTTACTCAGCAACTTACTAAATACTATAATAATCTTAGCTCATATTTAGAAGCAGTTGTCAGAAAGAGTAAAATATATCTTTGTCCTAATGCATTTTTGTTCTCTTCTCTTTATGTTCTTTTGCAGTGCTTTTTGTGATTGGTCATCAAAAGATAAACACAGAATAGTATGCAAATCTGATTATTTAGTTACACAGTTCTGAGGAAATCCCCCACAGTGGGGAACAAAAAGTACAAATAGTAGAAAATATGAAATTGCTCCAAGAGTTCTTTGATTACACAGCACAACAATGATTTCGCTACTGGGAATAGCACATGTGATTTACATGATATTGAGTGTGCTGATTCCAAATCTGAACTCAGAATTTGCCTATCAGATTTTAAGGCGTGCTATAGTTGTTCAAACGGTTGGTAATTGGGTAATGTATTTTAACATGGGAACATTATAACAGTTACAGTTACCACTATGCCTGCTGCTGCCTCAGCTGAATCATGTCCCCTGGTGGCATGCATGTTCCAGCAGCAGCCAGGCATGTCTGGGCAAGTCAGCAAGACATTAGAAATAGGAATATAAGGCAAGATGGACCAAGGTCTTGTCTCTAGTGCAATACCATCTTATTGGATAGTACAGCTAGGTCATAGTGGGTCTGTTTTGAGTAGGTGCAGCTATGTTAATAAACGGACAATTGTTGCTACATTTGTGGCAAACATACCCCACGTGATCAACACAAGAACCTAACCAAGAGGGTGAGATTTGCTATCTTAAGATCCTGACATCCTAGACAGAATCAGACTTCAGATTTGGATTCAGTGCACTTGATTTAGTATAGGACACATGGATTAGATCAAGTAGCAGACAATATTTTGTTTTTGTGATGCAATGTTATACACAAGACAAACTAACAGTAAGTGAGAAAACAAAGCACTAAAATAATCAGAGATACTAGTTACAAATATATGAGAATTCACACATAGAACACACACATGCACTTAGCCAAATCAGGCTCTAAATGCAAATGGTCGACTCAAAAACATAATGCAGCTAAACAAGAGAAACTAAAAGAGGCTTCAAAAACCTGTCAATCCTCTAGTGTGTTTTTTCCTAAGTGGATATGACCATTCTACAGTGTGGATCATGCTCTGTGACTTTCCAAGGATATCAGCTGTGAAGCTGTTTTTTATATATATTTAGGTAATATCATCTAAGGTTTATGAGAAACAGGAGAAAGTAATGAGAACTGATTGATTGATTATTTACAAATCTAGATTTGTGGTCTAAAAATAACAGACTCTACTAACTAAAAACATCTTCTCTCTTGTGTCATGACATCTGGCATCATCAATGATGAAGGTCAATGGCCAGAGATATTGGTGGGAATGATATTTTTTTCCCAAACCAGATAAAACATTAGTTAAACTTTGAATTGGGTAATGCCCTGTGGCAGCAAATGGGCAGATAACTTCAACAACCTAACATTCTTTTTTTTAAAAAAAACATGAATGTCATATTATAGGATAAGAACAATTAAGCCATTTAGTTATTTAATTTGTCAAGTGAGAAATTTACTTCAAATAAATAATTCACTACTTTGCAATGAGAAAGATCAGAAAACTAAGTTTTATGAAATACTGCACTTAAAATGTTTGTAGTCTCACAGGTTCTTTAGATTTAAAAAAAATCAAAATATGGTATAGAGGGAGAAATGTGAGTTTCAAATTCATATTAGCATGCACTGGACTCAACATTATATTTCCAATCTGCCAATCATTCTATCACCCATCCTCTGCATGTATACCAACCATGCATCCGTACTTAGACCATATACAAATCTGCTACGCACATGCACGCACACACCAGAAGTATAGATATATCACAAACACTCGACCCAAGACTGCTAAAGTGGCTGAGAGACCTTAAGCCAGTGATGGCCAACCTTGGCACTCCAGGTGTTCTTGGACTTCAATTCCCAGAAGCCTAAATTAACACACCTGCTGATCAGGGCTTCTGGGAATTGACCAGCAGTACAGGGCAGCTGCACCAGATATGTAGAAGGAGGCACAAACAGTTACTTTGTCCTGATTCTTTTTAACAATACTGGGAGGGAAGGGTTTTTAGTTGGTTTTAAATGGGTTTTTAAAGGGGGTTGTTAAGGTTTTTTTACTGCTGTTTTAATTTATGTTGTTTAGCTGCTTCGGGTCACTCTCAAGTGAGGGAAGCGGGATATAAATATTTTAAATAAATAAATAAATAAAAATGTTGTGTATTAAGGCACAATTGCAAATAGCACAGGCAGCGCCTTGCAAGAGGAAAATGGCAGTTTCCCGCCATCCAAATTAGAATCCTAAAATGGCACCAAAAAAACCTGCACAGGGCGCACTCATTATGCTAATCCAAGCCCTGTGATTGGTTACAGTTTTGGATCCTGTTCTCCATTGGTTAATTACATATATACCCTGTTATAATTGGTTAGTCATGGTTATCCGGTGGGTCACTACTTTGTATCAAGGAGCCACCACCAAGAAGATACTATATAAGCCCCACAAGTAAACAAGGGTGGGGCCGGACCAGATCTACACTTCCCACTCCGTACAGGTAGCCAGCAAGTGCTAAGCCTGGGTCTCCTCCATTGTGCTACGCTTCTATGGTGGTTAGTATTTGCCTCGTACATGGCAAGAGTCCAGAGGGACTGACTCCATTGGGATTGTGTAGCAATCTCTGTGGCCGGAGCACCTTGTAAGCTCATCTCTAAACGACTGTTGAATAAAGACTTGTTGCTGTTTTGTTCATTGTTGTCTGGACTATTGTTTATAAGGACATAACAGGTCACTTCTGAGCTGCTAAGGAACAAGGAGATTGGAAACAATCTTTGCTTATGAGTTGGTACAAATTTGAGTGGATGAAGCAGCCGCCTAAACCAGGAGTTCTCAATCTTTTTAAGTCGGGGGCTGGAGGCTAAAGACAATTTTGGGGGGGCCTATGGTCCCCCTTCCTCCACCACATGGCACTTCCTGGTGTAGTGGAGGCAGTGGGGGGCCACATGAAATGGTGCCGCGGGCTGCAGGTTGAGAATCCCTAGCCTAAACCAAAGGCCTTACTGGTTATAAAATTGCTTGACATGAAAAACTGTCTGATTTTAACCACATTTCTTGAACAAAGCACAGCCAGAGCATTTGTTAATTAGCATTGTATATTAAAAATCATTCATGTTCACTCAGGTCAGCAATTGTGTGAATAAAACTCTATTAAATATCTTCAAGATTTGTTCTAAAACCTTTTTAACTTGACAATTGTATTTAGTGAAACGAGAGGCTTGAAAAAGAAAGGCGAGCCTATTAAAAGGGAGCTGTACAGTGCTTCAGAGCCTTTGTGTTTTGAGAAAGTAAATGGAAGTTCCTTTAAGGTTCCTTTGTCCTGAAAGGTTTTATAATTTATGGTTAGTCTCCCTGGCCCTGCGAATAGAGCAAATTTATTGTTAGCTACAGTGAATGTACAATTACAGAAGAGTTAAAGTCTCACTGGTTTTCCAAATAAACTTTGGAGATGAAAGATGTTTATATATTGCATGCACAGAAGATAAAATTTAAGCAGAAGTGAATTTCAAAAAATTGTACCTCACCAGCAACCCTGCCACCTAACAAGAATGTATTTGATTTAACTGTACAGCCCTCTATTCATATAACAATATTTATGATTGCAAATAAAAACTGGGGGAAAATTGTGGTGGTTTTTAAAAAAAAAAAAAAAGAAATGAATGTTTCATTCCTATGGAATTGACATCTGAAACTTCAGTGACCTCACCTCACTGCAATCAGTGAGAGGTAGGGATTCATATCCAGAAAAAAGAAAGGATTATATGCCATTTGAGATAACTACCCTATTTACAAGATGAAACCAAAAAACCTGACTCAGATACGTTAAATGTACAATTCTACATTAAATGTAAATATCAAATACCCACCTAGTTAGATAATTTGGCAACATAATTCTCAGCAATCAATGTGAATGTAATCAATGTTATGTGATGCATGGCACAGCTGGTAGCAGGATTGTAGAGATTTGATCTTCTGTTTCTAGCCTGTCTGCATTAGCTTCCTGGCTACCAGATTCTCCCATGGTTCCCACCCCAAAAGAGTCTTGAAGCCAGACCTTCTTGGTGGTGGCCCCATTAGGCTGGAATCCATTGCCAGCTGAGGTTTAACACTCTGCAAACTGGCAAAGGCGAAACTCTTCAGGAAGCCTGAGATATTTTGCCCCTATATAAATTTTTGCCTGCATGTCTATTAATGTTGTGCCTTACTAAGTTGTGTTTCTTGTTTTTATCACTGGCTTGTTATTTTAGGATTTAGTTTTTATTTCATTGGCGGATTAGATAAGTTTATTCATTGGATTTGCATTTGCACTATATTTGTAAGCTCCTCAGAGTAGCTCATGCTAGATGAGTGAGATATAAATATTCTTAAAAAATAATTTCATCAACAGCAAGAGGAAAACATTAAATGAGGCATTTGTGTTTATACTCTGCATAGATTCACCATAATATATATTTCAACAGCAGCTAAATTGAATATAAGCAACTAACACTCAATAAGATGTGCACATATACTTACAAAGCAGTCTGAAAACCTGACTGCAGGTGTGCAGAATCTTATTTTATATTCTGAGACACAGAAGAGCTTCTAGGGAAAATTCCATTCTAGTCACAGAGCAATCTAGCTTTTATAAGCTAGATATCCTCATATTACGAACTAAGTGATTACGAACATTGGTAACCTCTCTAGAGAAAATACAACAATAAACTGCCATATTTACTAAGTGGTCTCTGTTTTTAAAGGATTGTTTATTGTGTGCAATAAATCTTGCCTTTAGATTTCTAATTACTCTGGGAATACACAGGGCTTTCCTTCTCTTCAGTAAATTCAACAATAAAAAAATTTCATCTTTAAAAAGTCAAAAGCCTTTTGGTTGACTTTGCTACTTGGAATTTGTTCAAGGAATTTTAACCATTGAAGCCCTTTTCCATCTACCAATTTGGTTCTGAATTATCGAGCTAACCCATAGGATCATTTTCAAACATATGCATGCAGAACATGAAGGTACTCAAGTCCAGGATAAGTCACTCCCCAAAGGTGAGGGTCTTACAGCACACCATTGTCTGGTTTTTTTGCTTATATTTTTTACTGTATATTGTATTTTCAATTATGCTGTAATGCCGCCCAGAGTCGGCCATGTGCTGAGTGGGGCGGGATACAAATTAAAGTTGGAATGGAATGGAATGGAATGGAATGGAATGGTTCACAATTTCTGCTTTGTGGTAGAACTCATACTTTAAACCTTTTCCCCAACTCTGCTCAGAATTAAGAATGTAATTGACAATTCCTTTTTTAAAAACTTCAAACTTTAAAGTCATGATGTATATAACTTTGTGACCTATGTGTTTGAACATAAAACATGATCATAAATGGATATTACACCTGCAAATCTCAGACAGGAAAGTTTACTGATTTTCTATGGTTGTCAAGGTAAGACAAAATGGCACACATTTCTTAACTGAGATATGGATTCATGGATTCAAATCAAATTGAGTAGTCTGATTAAAAATATGAACTAAATAATATAAATTAAAAAAACAAGAGCCTCTAGTAATAAGTTATAAATGACAATTTGTGCTTCCTGATGTATTAATGTAATCTGAATTTCACTATTTTATGCAGATCAGTAGTGCCAATTAGGTATGTATATTTTATATTCTTGTTATTTATTGTATTTTTCTGTTATATTAGCTGTTTTGGGGGGGGTTTTCCCTTTGAGTAAAAAATAAACGGAGGATGCTTCAAATCTTTTTTATTTTTTTATTTAACATTTGTTTTACTCTGTAAAGTTTTGATTTATTCTTATTTTTTTTGACTTGTCTTTACTCTTCTGATCTCTAGGTGGGGCTGTTAGCAAGAGGGCTGTTTTGCATTTTTTGACTTGTTTTTAATCTTCCGGCCTGCAGGTGGGGCTGTTAGTAATAGTGTTGGATTATTATTTTTTGTTTGACTTGTTTTTTCTCTCCCGGCCTCCAGGTGGGGCTTCTTCCAGTAAGTAGTCTTTGTTTCTTCAGTTCTGTTCCGTTCTCGTGGAGGGAGGACGTGCTGGTGAGTTCTCTGGTTTTCTTTCTTCTGGGTTTTTTCTTTGTTTTGTTTTTGTGGTGGTGGGCTTGGAGGTGTTTCTGTTTGTTCTTTTGTGGTTTTGTTGGGTTTTAGATGTGTTTAATTGGTTTGTTTATTTCTGGTTGTTTTTTATTTTTGTGATTACATTCGTATTTATTTGTGTAATTTGTAGTATTTTTGTTGTTTGAGTTAGGTATTTTCGTGTTGTAGTTAGGTGTTTTTTCTGTGCTTTTATGGTATTGTGGGTGTTTTTGTTTGTGGATTTTGTTGTTTATTTTTTTGTTGGTTAATGTGTTTTTTAAATTATTTATTTATTTGTGTTTTATTAATTTTGTTTGGCATTTTAGTAAATGTTTGGTTTTGTTGTTGTTGTGTTTGTTTGCATGATGAACGGCCTGTCTGTCCATTCCTCTTTTCCCCATTGCTGCTTTGAAATTTGCAGCAATGGGGAAAAGGAGGAGCTGGCAGCAGCTCGCTCTTTGTCCGGTAAGGTTTGTTAGGTAGGTCGGGTGAAAAGGAGGCAGAGAAGAGCTATCTGCCTGGTGATGGTTCTCTCTCTCTGTCTCCTTTTTCTCCTGGCTTACCTAACTGGAGATAGGCAAGCAATGATCCGTAAGGGGTGGTGCTCTTCCCTGCGGATTGCTGGCTGCTGCTTTTGTATTACCTCCACCGCTGTTTCATGCTAGTTCTCGAAACAGTGGTGTCGGTAGTACAAACACAGCAGCCAGTCATTCGCCAGGGAGGGTGCTTCCCCTGACGAACTGCTGCCTGCTGGTGGTCTTTTTTTCTACCCAGCTCAACTTACCTTGAGGCCGGTGGTGGTCTTGCTGTGTCTTTGGCGGGGTAGCGGGGAGGAGAGGGAGTCCCTCTTCTTCCCGTTGCTCTGGGAATGAAGGCCGGTGGTGGTCTCGCCGTGTTTTTTTGTGGTTTTTTGTTTTGCAAGGCCGTGAGGTGCTGCTTCCGCCTACGGCGGACTTGCGCTCCTGTTGTGGGAGGCCGGCGTTTTTCCATTTTATTTTTTGCGTGCTGGCTTTTTCAGCATTCTGTGCACTCGCACCCTTCAGCCTGATTGGCTGAAGTGCTCACGGCGTGTAGGATGCTGGGACTTGGAGTTTTGTTTGTTTTGTTTCCGTTCGTGTGGCGTTTTTTTTCTGCGGCTCGATTTCAATTGGACATGCCGCGTTTCCCAACGTTCTTTTTGCTCGCACCTGTCAGCCTGATTGGCTAAGGCGTGGCGCAGCGCAGAGGACGTTGGGAATTGAAGTTGAATTGTTTTGTTTGCGTTCGTGGGGCAACTGCCCCACTGGCGACTGCCGGACCCTTGCGCCAATGTGCGGGCCGGGTAAAGGCGAGCAGGTGGCTCGATACAGGATAGTAGGGATGGGTGCAGAAGCCCTTGTTACATTCCAATGGTTAACGTCTGGATTTATAGGTTAAGATTGACTGCTTTTAAGTTATGATGTTGAAATTTGTATTTGGTCTTTGTATGGCTGTTCTTATATACAGTAAACTGCCCAGAGTAATATTTTACACTAAGTGGGGTAGAATGAATAAATAAATAAATTTCCTATTCTGTCCTATATACCAATAATATGTGTGCAACATACAGACAAATTCTGTATATATCCCCATAGCACTTAGTGCACTCTCTGGGCAGTTCACACGGTAAGTTCTCAACTTGTGAGGTATCAAATACACAGCTGCAGAGAGGGAGAACAAGTCTCATACTAAGTAAAGGGATAGAATTTAAACTATCTAGCCTGCCAACACATACAGATTTGAGAGAGGCATAGAACAAAGTAGACGCTGGACAGTTCAGCAGCTAACAGATGCAGTCACCAGCCCACATGCTGAAATACAGTCATATATATCCCAGTGCCTACTAATCTTGGATCTTGAAGAAAACAGCCACCAGACCATTTCTATTGTCAAGGTTTACTCACAAATCAACGAGTAAACAATGGAAGAAAGATCTATATCTCTGAAACACACATCTGTACTGAAAATCACATACATACTACTGAACATACACACAGGTTAGCAGTACTAAATTAGATTAAAAACAACCTACTTCTTTCCCTTTAATTGCTCATCATTTTTGTCTTATGCTTGCAGTGTGTATATAGGAAATGGCCAATTCTCATCTACATTCATGTCTCACACACTCTAAAAAGACATCATGATTTGGGAACAAGAAAGTGATGCCAATGTTAAACACTGGAGGTGGTTTTTTTTAACCTGATTTATTTATTTGTTTATTTACAGGAAAGTGTTCTGCAGGGCAACCAAAATTGCTACTAATTAAAAATTCTATATTAACCTATGTAGCTATATGATAGATATGGGAGCCAGCTGCAGGCAGAGAAGAGAAATTTGATTTAAACGGAACAAAGAACTGTTATATTTTGCCTTTAAGGTACCTGAGAAGTGGCCTGGTTGGAGATAATATGAACTTGAGGAAGGTCAGTGACCCATTTTCTTTAAATGACTACCAGTCACTATGTTATGTTGCATTCAAATCAGTCTCCAAAATTATTTTGGTTTTTTTTTTACACTTTTCACACTTATTTTATCTTGAATATTCAGCTCTAATAACCTATATGTTTAATTTCTCATTACCTGACCAAACTGGTCTAGATTCCTGCATTTAAAGTGCTTTATGAATTTTTGGTCTTTATTAATTTCCCTTTAGTACTTCTTCATTGTTCCAATAAATTCTTACTGCCTTACAATAAATCCACATTTCAGATGTTTATCTTTTTTATAGTTTCCTAGATTAAGCCGCACAATTCCATGCTTTAGACTAGAACTGAGAATACAATGCACTGTACAGTTCACATTTCAAAAGCCAGTTTTAAGTTTCTGTTGCCTGTTACATTCTTCATCTTAAGGAAGCTGAACTAGGAAATCTTATTCTGATTTTTCCTGCATAATCTCTGCAGAAAATTGTCAACTAGTAAAGCTATATTATCTATATATTTGATAATATTGGTACAATGATGCTGTCATTTGAATCAGCAAGTGCTTCAAATTGAAAAGCAGTGGGAAAAATATCATGTTTTGCTCAAACTCCTACTAGTGATCAGTGTTATCTGTCACCTGATTTTCAACAGGCACTGCAGCCTTTTGTTGACAATACAGATTGCCTATGATACAAACATATCTTAATCAAAGCCTTTGTTTACCCTGTTGGACTTTGTCCAAAGCATTCTTAGAGTCATTAAAGCAAACATACATTTCCACATTCATGCCTTTGCATCTTTCCCAAGGACATGAATGCAGAACAGTGTTTCTAGTTTCAAATCCTCCTTTGAAGCCAAACTTCATGGCCACTGCCCCTTCTTCAAATTCCCTGCAAACCTATTTCTAATTGTTTTCATTTCATAATGAAAGAATGTGTGACTGCATGTTCTCCATTTAGTTTAATTATTATTACTTCCAAAACAGGCAATCACCCTGGTATAAACTATTCCATGTTCTACTATTGATGATGTGCAATATGTTTCCTTAGGGGTATAGTGTAGTGGTAAGGGTGCCTATGTTTATACAAGCACTCTAATCTTTATTTGTACTGAAGGTATTCTGAGTATGTTTATGTGTTTATGGCTAAGCCATTTGTTGTTCTTAGTTTACTATCACTAGCATTATTAGTAGTGGTTGTGGAGGTGGAGGTGGTGGTGGTGGTGGTAATAGTAGTAGAAATATTTTGAGGGAACATGACATTTTTGATGAAAGAGCAGCACTCTGAAAGAAGAGGGGGAGAATCCCTCAGAAGATGTTTGCCAAGATAAGGATAGGGAACTCAGTTACCACCATGACTCACTTGCCTCTCTGACAATAGCTACAACAGCCATGTCAAGAGAAATAGTCAAAATGATAGCCTATTCATGTGCACAGTTTCCTACCTAGAGTCAATTGTTTGTGCAAGGGGAATAAACATTTGTGTACTCCTACTTGGGAGTCCTCCAAGAAAGTTTATAGCTTATCCAGGAATGACATTTTGGTGATTAATTCACAGCATGTTTTTATAAAATGATGGCTAATGTGCTGTCAGCAAGTATGTCAAAGCTAACAAGTTTGAGAAGAATACGAACCTGTGAAAGTTCTCTTCCTTATTAACAAAGAAAATTCTATCCATTTGTGAGCATGCCAAAGATTGGCTGCTTCCTTTACTATGATTTTGATCTATTCTCATCCTCCACAATATTCAGTTATTATAGGATACTAAGAAAATATGAATTGTCAGCTGTTTGTTCTGGTTGTTGATGAAAGGTAATCCTGATAATGCACTCTGTAAAAGAAAGCCTTGTTGCACTGCTGACAGAATAAGATAACCTCAACCATGTTGGTCAGGTGACTGAGAAATCTATCTTCCCAGAGGCAAGCAGTCAAAGGTGGTATGCCGGTCACATATTAGCAACAAAGAAGCTGAGATATTAATTTGTTTCCCTAGATGGGTTTGATACCTGATCATTAGTCACCAAAAGTTAGTTAAGAACATAAGAACATAAGAACAGCCTTGCTGGAACAGGCCACAGCCCATCCAGTCCAGCATTCTGTCTCACACAGTGGCTCACCATTTCCTTCAGGGTATTATTCCCAAGGAGATAACTTCACCTGCTTAGGATACCCTGGAAATGGCATTGAGAGATATCCTGCCTATCTCTCCAACCCGGAGGTTGTCCTTAAGTATCCATAATTATAGCCATTGATACTCTTGTCCTCCATGAACTTGTCTAATCCTTTCTTAAAGCTGTCAAGACTGACAGCTGTCACCACTTCTTCTGGCAGGGAGTTCCATAGACCAGTAATCCTCTGGGTAAAAAAGTACTTTCTCTTATTTGTTTGAGAACTAGTACCCAAAAGTTTCATCGAGTGTCCCCTAGTTCTAGTGTTGTGCGATAGGGAAAACAGTTTTTCCTTATCTACTTTGTCCACAACGTGCATGATTTTATAAAGTTCAATCAGGTCACCTCTTAGATGCCGTCGTTCAAGAGTGAAAAGGCCCAACCGTTGCAGCCTCAGATGGTAAGGAAGGTGTTTCAGTCCCCTAATCATTCTGGTTGCCCTTCTCTGTACTTTCTCCAACTCCATAATATCCTTCTGGAGGTATGGCGACCAGAACTGTACACAATATTCCAGATGGGGCCTCACCATAGATTTATAAAGAGGCAAAATGACACTTGCTGACTTATTTTCTATACCCTTCCTAATGATCCCTAACATTGAGTTTGCTTTTTTCACTGCTGAGGCACACTGGGTTGACATCTTCATTGAGCTGTCCACCAGGACACCAAGGTCCCTTTCCTGGTTTGTCGCAGAGAGTTCAGACCCCATCAGTTTATAAATGTAATTGGGGTTTTTTGCCCCAACATGCATTACTCTGCACTTACTGACGTTGAAGCTCATTTGCCACTGTTTTGCCCACTCCCCCAGTGTCAAGAGATCCCTCTGGAGCTCTTCACAATCTCTCACAGTTTTCACTACCCTGTATAATTTAGTGTCATCAGCAAATTTGGCTACCTTGCTTTTTACTCCTACCTCTAGATCATTTATGAAGAGGTTGAAAAGCAGGGGTCCCAGTACTGAACCTTGGGGGACCCCACTCTTTACTTCCCTCCACTTGGAGAAGTGTCCATTTAGTGCTACCCTCTGTTTCCTGTCCCTTAGCCAGTTGCTGATCCAGGACAAGACCTGTCCCTTTATTCCATGACTGGTAAGTTTATTCAAGAGCCTTTGGTGTGGGACCTTGTCAAAAGCCTTCTGAAAGTCCAGATAAACAATGTCAACTGGATCCCCCTTATCCACATGCTTGTTGACACTCTCAAAAAATTCCAACAGATTAGTGAGGCATGATTTGCCCTTGTAAAAGCCATGTTGGCTCTCCTTTAGCAGCGCCTTCTCTTCTATGTACCTATTAATTCTATCTTTTAGGATGGTTTCCATCACTTTACCTGGGACACATGTCAAACTGACAGGTCGGTAATTTCCTGGATCACCCGTGGATCCTTTTTTGAAAATTGGTGTTACATTCGCTACCTTCCAGTCATCAGGCACAAAGCCTGATTTGAGGGAAATATTATATATTTTGGCTAGGAGATCAGCAATTTCGTCTTTAAGTTCCCCGAGAACTCGTGGATGGATGCCATCTGGTCCTGGTGATTTGTTAGTGTTTAGCTTAACAAGACATGCAAGGACCTCCTCCCTGGTTATTTCTATCTTGCTTAATTCTTCGGTTTCCCTCCCTACGAAGATAGGCTCTGTTTTGGGCATATGGTCTCTGTCTTCTTCAGTGAATACTGAAGCAAAGAATTCATTGAGTCTCTCTGCAATCTCTGTTTCCTCTTTAATAACCCCTTGCCTTCCATTGTCATCTAATGGTCCAATGGCCTTCCTAGTTGGGTTCTTACTTCTAATGTACTTAAAGAAGTCTTTGTTATTTCTCTGAGTATTTTTAGCTATACGCTCCTCAAAGTCTTGCTTTGCTTTCCTGATTGTTGCCTTGCATTTGTTCTGCCAGAATTTATGTTTCTGCCTGCTGTCCTCATTTGGACAAGCCTTCCATCTTCTAAATGAGCTTTTCTTGCTCTTGATCACTTCCCGAACAGCTCCTGTAAGCCACATCGGAGTCCTCTTGGACCTGGCAGTGCCCTTTTTCCTTTTGGGTATGCATTCCAATTGGGCCTCTGTTATTGTTTTTGTAAACCGCCTCCATGCCTCTTGGAGTGTTTGGACTCTCTCAATTTTCCCTTTCAGTTTCTTTTTTACTAGTTTCCTCATCTTTGGGAAATTTCCTTTTTGAAAATTTAAGGTCTCTGTGTTTGATTTTATCAGTGACTTGCAGTCTATGATCAAGTTAAACATAATTGAGTTGTGGTCACTGTTCCCTATTGGATCAGTCACATTAACATCTTGCACCAGATCCTGAGTATTACTCAGGATCAAGTCAAGGATTCTTGTACCTCTAGTTGGGTCTTCAACCATCTGTCCCAGGGAACAATCATTTAGCATATCTAGGAACGTTAAAGGTTACTTTCATCTGGCAGCAAAATCCTTTCAACTCAGAATAATTTCTGACAATAAATTATTATTATTATTATTATTATTATTATTATTATTATTATTATTATTATTATTATTATTATTATTATTATTATTATTATTATTATTATTATTATTATTATTATTATTATTATTATCATCATCATCATCATCATCATCATCATCATCATCATCATCATCTTTGTTTGTTTGTTTGTTTGTTTGTTTGTTTGTTTGTTTGTTTGTTTGTTTGTTTGTTTGTTTGTTTGTTTGTTTGTTTATTTATTTATTTATTTATTTATTTATTTATTTATTTGGGTTTATATGCCACCCTCTTGCCCTAGGGCAACTCAGGGCAGCACACAATCACATAAATATTATACAAATCCCCTTTAAAAATTCAATTAAAAAACTATTTCAAACCATCCCAAATTTAAAAGACCCTCGCTTCCCCACCCATCAATAAAAGGGACATATAATTCTAACAGAGCCAATGAGCAGGAGTCAACACCCCACCGGCCCCCCATACTTGCCCTGCCAGCCAGGTTTTCAGCCCTTTCCTAAAGGGCAGCAATTCGGTCTGTAGCCGTAGGTCTGTTGGCAGGAGGTTCCACAGGGTTGGGGTGGACACAGAGAAGGCCCTTCTCATTGTGCTAGAGAGGCAGGCCCCTCTAACCGATGGAACATTGAGGGAGCCCCTCCAGTCCGCATTGCTGGAATGGGCAGACTCTCTTGGGGTGATGCGGTCTCTTAGGTAACCTGGCCCACTACCATGAAGGACTTTAAAGGTCATTACCGGCATCTTGAATTGTACCCGGAGACAAAGTGGTAACCAGTGCAGCTCCCAGAGCAGAGGCGAGGATCGGACATAGCGCCCGCACCCCATCACTACCTGGGCCGCCGCATTCTGGACCAGCTGCAGACTCCGAATGGTCGTCAAGGGCAGCCCCATCATCATCATCATCATCATCATCATCATCTGGTAGAGGGAAAAATCTAAAATGGATTTATTCCAAAAGTTTATTTTTTGTGAAAAATTACTTTGTAGTCACATTTCTTATTTACAGTATTGCAGAAACCCTTACAGTAGATCAGGGGATGCTCTGTTATGGAGCAATTATGAGTAAGTCTAAAAGAACACAGTAAATGACCAAATTAATGTTGCTAAAGCTACCTAGCTCAGCAAGAATGAACTGCTGTCAGACTTCTAAAGCTCAATATACCAAGGCTTTGAAGTATGATTAATATACTTTTCCAGAAACATTTCTTGGATAAAACCTTAAAACAACACAACAGCAATTCCTCATCTCAGATAAAAAAACAAAAGCCAATGGATTCATTTCACAGGGAGATGAAATGGCACCACAGCATTTTTTAAATGGACTGAAGGGTAACAGGGAAATATAATAAAAGTTTATGATCTGCTTTAAAAAAAAAACAAAAAAAACAATCATCCCTGAAGGCTGAACCTATACTAAAAGGGATATGCTATTTTGGAAAAGGATCTAATTACAAATTACTACACATATGGTGTTTTAACACATAATGGCAGATACAATTTTCCACTGTTCTCATTGTTGATATAAACAGCAAGGATGAAACAATAACTGAGTGCCATCTAAGTCAAATCTAACCCTTTGCAACCATTGTCCTCCAGGCACCTCTGTCCTCCACCATCTTCCTCAGCCCGCCCAGCTCTGTGCCCATTGTGTCTACAATGCCATCTAGCCATCTCATCTTTGGCCGCCCCCTTCTTCTTTTGCCCTCCACCTTTCTCAGCATCAAGATTTTCTCAAGTGAATCCTCTCTTCTCATTTGCTGTCCAAAGTACTTTAGCTTCATCTTTACTATTTGCCCTTCCAATGAGCAGTCAGGGTTGATTTCTTCTAAGATTGACCTATTTGTTCTCTTTGTTGTCCAAGGAACTCTCGAAACTCTCCTCCAACACCACATTCCAAAGGCATCTATTCTTCTGCGCTCAGCTTTCCTAATGGTCCAGTTGTCACGCCCATACATTACCACCGGCAATACCACTGCTTTGACTATACGGATTTTTGTTTTCTCTACTTTTCACTATGTTCCCCAAGTTTCTCATAGCTTGTCTCCCCAGAATCAGTTGTCTTTTTATTTCATGGCTGCAGTCACCATCTGCAGTGATCTGACCTTTTCCAGGGTTTTCTAGGTAGAGAGTATTTGGAAGTGGTTTACTTTTCATTCTTCTGGGGGCATCCTGGGACTGTGCAGCTTGCTCGAGGCCACACACAGAGACTGACTCTTCTTCTGGGAGACATAAAGGAGAAGAACTGAACTCACAACCTCTGACTCTGCACCCAGATACATAAACCACTGAGCTACCCAGCCAACTGGAATGTTGGCTATAGACAAGGATTTTTAAAAGGTTCTTTCCATTCAGTTGCTTGATAATCTTACTTAAGATCTATTAATGCCTTCAAAATTCTTCTAGAGGAATAAAAAAGGAAATAAAACATTTACAAGTTATCTTTTCACCTCTGTGAATTTTTAATTACTGAATAATTTAACACGTACCTAAAATAATTGCCTGATAAATGATCGCTCCCTACTTAGCCTCTCAAGTATCCCATCTGTTAAAATTTCATGGAGTCACTAGCTTTCATTGACATAGAGCTTAGGTGTGCCTATAGATACAGTATATTACAAGAACAAATAAAATGTTACTTTAGTGAAAGGGGAGGGAGTCTTTTTGACAGCTGTATTTGTAACTGCTATTCATAGTTAAAGGGTCAATGTATATATACAGTGATACCTCATACAACGTCTAAACTTGGTTCCACAAGTTTGGACTTTATACAGATTTGGACTTTGTATGAGGCATGCAAAATCCTAGCCGTGATGCCTCATACAATGTCCAAATCCTTGCCGTGATGCCTCGTACAACGTCGTTTCCATAGAGATACATTGTACTGTAACAGCACAGACTTCAGGGCAAAACCAAGGAAACAGACAGGAAACTGACAGAACTTTAAGAAATCATTGTCTAAAGGCTAAAAACATTACAAAAACATGTCAAACAACCCTGATTGTCCAAGAACCTGAAAAATGCTGCAAAAATCCCAGGAATGCTTCTAAAAATTCTGACAAAAAAATTCAGAAAAATCCAAAATCGCGCTCAAAACCACTCCTAAACACTCTTCGCCTCATGCAAAACCCACAAGAGCAATGCACGCATGTGTCCTGCCTTTTATACTGCCCAGGCACAATGCAACCTGGGAAAACCTCAATGCCTCATACAAAGTCGCACGACTTTGTATGAGGCAACTTTTTTCAAGGAATTAGGCGATGTTGTATGAATCCGATGTTGTATGAAGCAGACTTTGTATGAGGTATTACTGTACTACATACATAGTATATAGTTTTATAGATGTCAATGAAAGCTGGTGAAGTACCAGATGAAAAGGAAACACAAACAATAAACCAGAAGTTCCTAACCTTTTCTAGCTGTGGGCTGGGTCACGCTCTCTAGGTCAGCTTCGAGGGCCAGATGGCCATTTTGCCCTGCCTGCACAAAATGGGGAGGTGACCATTTTCTCCCAACAGCTTTTCTCCCAACAGCTTCAAAAGTGTGGCCATTTTGTTTCTCAAATGCCCTTGGAGAGATGGGGGCCACATGAAATGGTGTGGTGGGCCAGATCCAGCCCATGGGCCTTAGGTTGGGAACCCCTGCAATAAACCTTCAGAGTGACAATACAATTATTAATACAGGCAATGAGTGTTTCAAGTTTTTGATCATATAAAAAATTTAACCACAAGTAGAAAATGCAAGCGCGGCGCCAAAATGGCCGCCGCGCCCTTTGCGGGGCCCCCCCCACAGGACAGAGAATCCGGGTAGTTAGGGGCGTGGCCAGCTCCCTTATAAAAGGGGTGGCCACGAGGCAGCCGAGCTGCCATTTTACCTCAGCGACGGAGCGGAGAAGTTTTTTCCCCTGTGTCTCCGTCGCTCGTTAGCTTACCGGGAAGCCTTTTGGTAGCGATTCTGCCTTGCCGGCTTCCCTTTTTTGCTAGATGCCTTCGAAGAAGAAGGCAGCTTCGAGTGCAGCTCGCGCTGTTAGGAGGCGCAACCCAGGTCGGAGGACCGTGGTGCCGCCTCCTCAGCAGCCAACTTTGCCAGCCCCGACCGGGGCCGGCGGAATGGGGTCTATTGCCCCTTGGTCCGCTGCGGGCGAGCAGAGTGTGAGCGCGGATGGCGCTCCGGCCCGCGGCCCACGAGCGGTGGACACCGCTCCTCCTCCTGCTCACTCCGTTGGGCCCGTTCCTTTCGGGCCGCAGCCTCTCCTCGGGCCCTCTAGCCTTGGGGGGTGGGGCGGCCCCCTGCCTTGGCAGGTTTCTCCACCAGCTCTGCCGGGCTTTGGTGCTGGCCAATGGCCATATGCTGGCCCCGGGGTGCAGGGACCTGTACCCGTGCCTGGCTCAGGCGGGCCGGCCGGCCCTTTGCCCATGGTCAACGTGGACACCTTACTGGCCCGCATTGCGGCCCTGGAGGCGTCTTTGGCCCGGGCCAGTCAGGCGGGAGCCCCCCTTTGGGGTTCCTTTTGAGGTGCTGTCGGCAGCAGGACAACAGCCGGCGGGGAGGGTCGAGCTGCTGCAGGCGGGTGGCGCGGCTTCGGCCACTGCCTCGCAGCTCCCCAGCCAGCAACCTGGTGCGGGTCAAGCCCCGGTGATGAGCTCTAGGTCGGTCGTGAGCTCCGACGCCCCCAGTGGGCCGGAACCCCCGGTGGGGGCGGCCCGCGGGGGTGCAGCATGTGAGTATACGGTGCAAGCAAGTACATCCACACACATTCCCAATATAGGGGGGCCTTTCAATGGCCTTGGCCTCGCGCGGGTGGTGCGGGGGCCACGCCGTCTGCGGCCCACCCGGTGACAACAACTGCCACCTTGGGCAATGGGGTGGGCATTGGTCCTTACTCTGCGGGGAATGTTCTGGGGGTGGCTGGGTTAGCTCAGGCCCCTTTTACTAGGCCGGCTGTCCCCTTTTCGGCTTTGCCGACGGCAGGGTATTCCTTGCCATTGGGTGATCACTTGGCACAGGCTACTAGGGAAAAGATATGGCGTGGGGAGTACGTAGATATCTTCTCACTCCTGAACAGAGAGCCCACCAAGGAGGAAAGGGAGGGTCAGGATGAGAAGGATAAGGAGCAGGCACGCCGCCGTAAGCCGCCGCGTACCTGGGCTAACTGGCTTCCCGCCTATTTAATATACATGGCGGTATATTTGAGGGCGCGGCCGGATTTAGCTATCCCCATGGTCCAATATTTGGACAACATATATAGGGCAATGGTTGATTTCCCGGGCCCCTCATGGCTAGCATATGATGAGGAATTCCGTATGAGGATTCCTCTCCACCCCGAGATGAGATGGGATGAGCCGTGCCAGAGACTGTGGCTCTTGTACATGACACCCACACGCCCTGCCCCGGGGGATAGATACCATTGTGGACACGCGGTCCAGCGAGCGGCTCCAGCGCAGGTTACCCGCCAACCAGCGGGGCAGGGGGTTCCAGCCCGCCTGCTGTGCTGGACTTTCTCGTCAAATGGTTCCTGCAATCGAAAGAATTGCAGGTATAAGCATGAGTGTCCCACATGTTCTGGCCCCCACGCAGCCTCTGCTTGTCCCAGGCCTGGGGGGGCACGAGGCAGAGGGAGGGGTGGACAGTGGGCTGGCAAAGCTGCCGCGGATGGAGCTAGTCCTCCAAAAGGCCCCCTCCCCAATTAACGTGGACATGCTGGAGCGCTGGCTCGCATCGTACCCGAAGGGGGAGGACGGGGAGTATCTACTTCAAGGTTTTAAGCAGGGATTTCGTATCCCTTTTATGGGTGATAGGTCCCCTCAGGATGCTCCCAACCTTTTATCTCTCAGAGGAAGGGAGGAGGTGGCTGCGGCCAGCATTAAAAAGGAGTTGGACGCGGGCAGGGTCGCTGGACCCTTCCCCGCACCCCCGTTTCCCAATTTTAAGGTTTCACCACTGGGTTTGGTGCCCAAAAAGTCCCCAGGTGAGTTTCGTCTTATTCATCATTTGTCCTACCCAGCCGGCCGATCGGTCAACGATGCTATCCCTGATGACCTTTGTTCAGTCAGGTATACATCGTTTGACCAGGCGCTGCGCATGGTGCGCGCGTGTGGCCCGGGTGCCCTGCTGGCCAAGTGTGACATTAAGTCGGCTTTTCGCCTTTTGCCGGTGCACCCGGGCGACTTTGAATTGCTGGGTTTTAAATTTAAGGGGGAATATTATTTCGATAAGGCCATGCCTTTTGGCTGCTCCATATCATGCTCGGCTTTCGAGCGTTTTAGTACCTTCCTAGAATGGGCCTTCGTCCGTAGGTCAGGGTCCCGGTCTGTAGCCCATTACCTGGATGACTTTTTATTTGGGGGTGAACGGGGCTGGGACACGTGTGCACGTCTCCTTAACACATTTCAGACGCTAATGCAGGAACTTGGTGTCCCTTTGGCGCCCGAAAAGACCGAGGGCCCATCGACCAAGCTAGTATTCCTGGGGGTTGAGATTGACACAGTAGCGCAGGCTTCTAGGTTGCCGGGTGATAAGGTGTCCAGGATAGTGGCCCTTATCTCGGAATTGCTGGCCAAGCGTAAGGCATCCCTGAGGGAACTGCAGGTGCTCCATGGGCACCTTAATTTTGCCTGCAGGGTGGTCGCTCCGGGCAGGGCTTTTGCCCGGCGCTTATGTGACGCCATGGCAGGATTATCCAGGCCCCACCACAGAGTTAGGCTTACCCGGGGTATCAGGGCAGACATGTTCGTCTGGTTGCAATTCCTGAGGGAGTTTAATGGGGTATCATTTTGGAGGTCTGACCTCCTGGCATCCCCCAATTTCCAGATCCAGTCTGATGCCTCAGGATCCCTGGGTTATGGGATGTACTTCGATGGGAAGTGGGCCTATGGTGGGTGGCCACCGGCATGGGCAGGCACAGGTCGCCTGCGGGATCTCACATACCTGGAATTTTTTCCCATCCTGGGGGCTTTGATGCTATGGGGCGAACAGTGGGCAAATTCGGTGGTGCATTTCTGGTGTGACAATGCTGCCGTTGTACACATTGTCAATGCACAGACTTCCAAATCGCCCAGGGTTATGGATCTAGTGCGCCATTTTGTGCTGCGCTGCCTGCGCCTCAACGTCTTGTTCAGGGCCAGGCATGTCCCAGGGGTTAATAATGATATTGCTGACGCTTTGTCCCGCCTGCAGATCTCCCGGTTCCGCGCCTTGGCCCCGGATGCGGAGGAATTTCCCTCGCCACTCCCGGACGAGATGTGGACTATTGGCAAGGAGAGGTGAACCGGGCGATTGGCCTGTCACTAGCGCCACGCACGCGTAAGGCGTATCAACAAGCATTCTATTCATATAGGGCATTTGCTGCTCAATTTCACTTGCCAGAGACCTGGCCGATTCCGGTGGACCATGTTCTGCGGTTCATGGTTCACCTGCATGCACAGGGCCTCGCACCTCGCACCATAGCATCCAAGCTTTCGGCGTTGGCTTTTATGGCCAAAGTAGGGGGTCATGTGGATACCACCTCTGACTTCCGTGTGAGACATGTTTTGGAGGGGTGGGTGCACGAGCGCGGGCGTTGCCCGGACGATCGGCACCCTATTTCCCCAGGGGTTCTTACCCAGTTGGCCCGGGGCTGGCCAGGCCTCTGTTTTGATCATTATGAGGCAGCCCTTTTTCATGCAGCCACAACGGTGGCATTTTTTGGAGCGCTCCGCGTCAGCGAACTCGTGATGCTGTCTAAGGCGGATGCAAGTGGTAGGGCACTGGAACTCGAAGATGTCTATGTTGCCAAAGACTGGGCCCAGTTGAGGATACGCTCCTCTAAAACAGATCAGCATGGCGTAGGCAGTGGTGTAAGACTGCTACGTTGTTCTTTGGCAGACATCTGTCCGGTTGGTGCCCTACAGGAATTCCTGGCACTGCGTGGCATGCACCACAGCCCGTTTTTCTGTCACCAAGATGGGTCTCCCCTTACTAAATTTCAGTTTTGGAAGGTGACAGCCAGAGCCCTCACCAGGGTGGGCCTACCAGGTGCCCGTTATGGCACACATTCGTTCCGTATTGGTGCAGCCTCTACAGCAGCTGCTTTTGGGTACTCTGGGGCTGACATACGCAGCATGGGGAGGTGGGGCTCGCAATGTTTTCAGTTTTATGTGCGCCCACTCCCGCCATGAGTACCAATCCAGTCACCTTACCGCCTTTTTTCTCAATTTTCTTACAGACCCTGGGTGTCGTATTACACCGGTGACAGTATGGCTGGTGGGCCACAGCTATGTGCACAGGGCAGCGCGTTACGCTGCGGCGACAGAGTGGGGACCCCGACTGGGACTGGGTGACCACGCCAGTCTCGCATGGCATGGTAAGCCTGGGATGTTATGGCGGGAGCTGCGGCCTTTCCTTTTTTCTGGCCTGGGTGCTGACCCGCCTGACATTCTCATCATCCACCTGGGGGGCAATGATTTGGGCCAGGTCACCGGCTTATCGCTCAAGCATGCGATTTGCGAGGAACTCGCCTACTTGCATTATGTCTGGCCTGCCACAACCCTGGTTTGGTCGGACATTGTTCCGCACCATTCTTACAGAGGGGGCGTTAACCTCCTGGCCCTTGACCGCGCTAGGCACGCGGTCAATAAGGCAGTGGCGCGGTTTCTTGCCACCAGGGCTTGGGGACGGGTTAGTCATCACCCCGATATTAGTCTACAAAATTATGACTTGTACGCAGGGGATGGGGTCCATCTGTCGCGAGGAGGTATGGACCTCCTGTTGGGTGATTGGCGAGCAGGCCTGTTGACCGAGCTGACGGTCTGGGGGGGGGGGTCAGGTCTTCTTTGAAGCCCCTCCGTGTGGCGGGTAGCACTGGTAAGGTAAACAGTATGACCCACAAGTATCCGGCAGGTTCGCAATTGACTGGACAACACTAGACAGGAATAAATTAGTTAAACGTTGTCCGGTCAACGACGAACCAGGCGATGGGGTGATGATGATTGCTAACCAGCATGCATCACCCCTGTGATTTCACGGATACACGTCAGAGGGTGGGGTCATAAGTTAGTTATTGACTACGGTCAACAATTTGTTTGTTGTCAACAAACAAATTGATACAAATTGATACATTGTAACCAATTGCCGTTGGCAATTTTGGGGTGGTACCTTACCAGTGTTACTTCGGCCTGCTTGCCTTAGGAATTATGACTGGTCGTTTTACCAATACAAATTTATAATTCGGACTAGGGCATTGAATCAATAAATGTGGCCCTATGCTGTTATCCACTTTCAATGTTGTCTGTGTCCGTTATTGGGGGGGTGCGCCTGCAATGCAAGCGCGGCGCCAAAATGGCCGCCGCGCCCTTTGCGGGCCCCCCCCCACAGGACAGAGAATCCGGGTAGTTAGGGGCGTGGCCAGCTCCCTTATAAAAGGGGTGGCCACGAGGCAGCCGAGCTGCCATTTTACCTCAGCGACGGAGCGGAGAAGTTTTTTCCCCTCCACCCCCTCCCTAGTTAACAGTGTGATATTATGGTCGCTTCGGGGCCGGGTGGGAATTTTTGGTTGGGACCCATATTGGCTCCGGGTCCTGGCTTTTTTGCCCATCCCACACTGTTGCTATGGTTTGATATAGGGGGCTTTCTGTGTTCCTACTGTTGACTTTGGTCACATTGGCGGGTAGCACTGGTAAGGTAAACAGTATGACCCACAAGTATCCGGCAGGTTCGCAATTGACTGGACAACACTAGACAGGAATAAATTAGTTAAACGTTGTCCGGTCAACGACGAACCAGGCGATGGGGTGATGATGATTGCTAACCAGCATGCATCACCCCTGTGATTTCACGGATACGCGTCAGAGGGTGGGGTCATAAGTTAGTTATTGACTACGGTCAACAATTTGTTTGTTGTCAACAAACAAATTGATACAAATTGATACATTGTAACCAATTGCCGTTGGCAATTTTGGGGTGGTACCTTACCAGTGTTACTTCGGCCTGCTTGCCTTAGGAATTATGATTGGTCGTTTTACCAATACAAATTTATAATTCGGACTAGGGCATTGAATCAATAAATGTGGCCC
Source organism: Bradypodion ventrale (assembly GCA_035047345.1). Taxonomy (NCBI): domain Eukaryota; kingdom Metazoa; phylum Chordata; class Lepidosauria; order Squamata; family Chamaeleonidae; genus Bradypodion; species Bradypodion ventrale. The sequence continues at coordinate 29,876,400 of JAWDJE010000007.1, forward strand.
TATGCTGTTATCCACTTTCAATGTTGTCTGTGTCCGTTATTGGGGGGGTGCGCCTGCAATGCAAGCGCGGCGCCAAAATGGCCGCCGCGCCCTTTGCGGGCCCCCCCCCACAGGACAGAGAATCCGGGTAGTTAGGGGCGTGGCCAGCTCCCTTATAAAAGGGGTGGCCACGAGGCAGCCGAGCTGCCATTTTACCTCAGCGACGGAGCGGAGAAGTTTTTTCCCCTCCACCCCCTCCCTAGTTAACAGTGTGATATTATGGTCGCTTCGGGGCCGGGTGGGAATTTTTGGTTGGGACCCATATTGGCTCCGGGTCCTGGCTTTTTTGCCCATCCCACACTGTTGCTATGGTTTGATATAGGGGGCTTTCTGTGTTCCTACTGTTGACTTTGGTCACATTGGCGGGTAGCACTGGTAAGGTAAACAGTATGACCCACAAGTATCCGGCAGGTTCGCAATTGACTGGACAACACTAGACAGGAATAAATTAGTTAAACGTTGTCCGGTCAACGACGAACCAGGCGATGGGGTGATGATGATTGCTAACCAGCATGCATCACCCCTGTGATTTCACGGATACGCGTCAGAGGGTGGGGTCATAAGTTAGTTATTGACTACGGTCAACAATTTGTTTGTTGTCAACAAACAAATTGATACAAATTGATACATTGTAACCAATTGCCGTTGGCAATTTTGGGGTGGTACCTTACCAGTGTTACTTCGGCCTGCTTGCCTTAGGAATTATGATTGGTCGTTTTACCAATACAAATTTATAATTCGGACTAGGGCATTGAATCAATAAATGTGGCCCTATGCTGTTATCCACTTTCAATGTTGTCTGTGTCCGTTATTGGGGGGGTGCGCCTGCAAAGACTAACTGCCAACTAGGAAAACATATGGGTGTCTTTGAAATTAAAGGACTCTGTTTTATGAAGTTACCTGCTTTTTCTGACTCACGTTTAGGTTGATTCTGAGGGAAAAGTTGCAGTGTACATTATAATGAATATAAATTATAGTAGAAGTGAAGATGACAAAACTGAGTATGTTTCATGTCTTTCTCCCTCTTTATAATCAATTTTTGGAACTTGATTCTTTTCAAGGTGTGATATAAGTTCAAACACAACAGGCAAAAGACAAACACGAACTATATTCTGATCATATTTCCTTTTAAGAATTCTAAAATTCATTTAGGGCAGTAGATCAAAGGAAAATAATTAACTCTCCCAGTCAAAATTGCACCTTTCCCCGTGTTCTCCCAATGTAAAAGGGATATAACATCGGTGTTAGGGATGTGTATGGCAAAAATATTCTTTTTTTCATTTAAAGTTTTTCATTTTCATATTTTTTATTTACTAGTCCTTTTAGTTTTGCACAGAAAGAAACCCCTCTTTTGAGTGTCCTTCTGTCTTTCCCCATTCATGTTTTTCCAACTTCAAATCCCCTAAAAATGTATTAAAACCACATGATTGATTGCATTTTTATATTGCCCATCCAGGATATTTCCTACTCTGGGCAATGCACTTTAAATAAGCAGTAACAAAGAAACAAAGACTCAATCTTCTCAAAAAGAAGGCAAAATTGCATGAGAATCAAAAGTCATCATCAGACCTATGAATCCCTTAGATTATATGCCAGCCTGGATGTCTAGCACACAGAGACACCCATTCATCAAAGCAGCTAACAATGTCATGTAGAGAAAGAGCTGACCGCTTCTAAGGGAATCATTTTCTGAATGGACCTGAAAGATCAACAGCAGCACTTGCCTGCATTACTCAGGGATGTGGGCTATAATATTGGGTTTGCTTCTTTCTATGGTTTCAATTATCCATGGAAGGTCTTGAATCAGATCCCAAAAAATATGGGAGGCAACCTGTATAAAATTCTCAAATGTAGTTTACTAATCCATCCTTCTGGTGAAGCTCAACAACTAAACAGATTGACCAAGGTCTCACAGGTGACAGGACACACACACATATACAGAATTATCTCATCTGACCTCCCTCTTAGGAGGCACAGTGGGGATTCAAACTGAGCCCTTGACTCCACTGCCAGGTATTGCAACCTACTGAACTAAACCAGTACTCCACTTATTATGTATTCTCCCTGCCCGCCCCCCCCCTACATATTTTGCATGCTTTGTTTTGTGACTGCCCATTGGAAGGTAAACAGACTCTGAGGAAATACCACCAGAGGATTAATTAGAGGAAATATGCATCCCCTTAATGTCTGCTTTGACCTTTGATAAACAGAAACACCGGAGTCTTAAACACCTCCCTTTGGATTATATACCATAAGTAAGGTAACACATCTGAAAAAGTTTTCTCTCTTGTTCCTGGAACAACCAAACTTCAGTCAGCAATGGGCAAAAAAGTTCTATAATGATGCATTTGGAAGTGTTTGCTGCTGAACAACAGTTGTTACACTGCTGTTGCTGCTGTCAAACTCCACCTCTGTTACTTTCTACAGCAAAATATTGGACAGGTGGGATTTATAGCAGTTCCCAACCTTTTTAAGCCGGGGGGCTGGTTTATGCTCCCTCAGACAGTTTTGGGGGCCGGATGGCCATTTTGTCCTGCCTCCACCACATGGCACTTCTGGGTCTGGTGGAGGCGGTGAGGGGCCACATGAAATGGTGTCGTGGGCTGCATCCAGCCCATGGGCTGCAGGTTGAGAATCCCTGATTTATAGAAAGAAGTACCAACCATATAAATTGGTCTTGTGGTTCTCTAACAGAACAATCCGGAGTGGTTGCCTCAATGAGAGTGTTTTCATAGTTTCTGAGAGAAATGACAATTACAGCCAGATATTACTTTTTATTACAGACAGACAGCATCAGACTGAAACTATTTTACCTGAAGAATAGCTAGAGGTGAACCCTGAAAATTAATCAGGGAACTGTTTCCCAAACAAATAAATTATTTACACTCATGCCTTCTACTTCTATACATGGCTAAAACAGTATACTACTGCAATGCACCAGATGCCACAGATTCTTGCTGATAATGCAATAACATCAGTTGTGTCCTTGTGTTTATAAGAAATGGAGAGGTATTGGAATAGGCAAGGTGAAATTTAACCAGATTGATATGGAAATACTGTAAAACCTTTTGAAACAGGGCACTTTCCTGCTTAATTACATATTTTTAAAGAACTAAATTACTGGCTTCATTCCTTGTACATAGGTTTACATGAAGATCCTGTACCTGATGTACCCAGGTGCTTTAAAAAAAACCAGTTCTACTTTATCTTGGTTCAATTAACCTCAGATTCATGCATTCAATACATTCAGTCAGTTGCCTTGCTTCAACATAGAATGGGAGGGGGGAGTTGTAGATATAAATAAGTATAAAAGTTGAGGAGGATGGTGGAGGGCAGTGGTCCCTGGGGTCGCAAAGGGTCAAAATCAACTGTGCGACTGAACAACAACAACAAAAGTTGCAAGGGCATTACAAACTAATGTGGAAATTCATAATGTAAGTTAAACCAATAGTGATGTTTATTATTTAAATTATTATGCAAACTGAGTTGAAGAAGTGGAGAGGAAGCAGGAGAAATTTGTCCTATTGTATGGTATTAATCAATAAAGTGTTTGTGAAAGACCATCACTATTTTGGTTAAATTTGAAAAAGATTATCTTCATATTTTTGTTAGTATTCCCCACATTCAAGGACAAGTTTAAGAGTTTGGCTGAAGAGCCAACTTTCTCATATAACATTGAAGATATTGTTTTTAAGTCATCAAATTCTTCACATTTCTTTTTCTACCACTATGGCTGAGTCTGTGTACTTTAACAAGAAAGGGAGTACTGCTTTACAAGTAAGGTAAAGGTCGCCCTTGCTCAAAAGCCAGTCATATCCGACTCTAGGGTTCAGTGCTCATCTCTGTTTATTGCCAAAGAGCCAACACTGTCTGCTTCTGCAGATGTTTCCGTGGTCATGTGGCAGGCATGACTAGACACTGGAGTGCACAGAACACTGTTACCTTCCCCCCAATGTGGTCCCTATTTATCTACTTGCAATTTCTTGCTTTCAAACTGCTAGGTTGGCAGGAGCTGGGACAGAGATGGGAGCTCACTCGGTTGTGCATTACTCAGATATCGAACCCTGACCTTCCAGCCTTAAAGCTCAGTGTCTTAACCACTAAGCAAGTACTTGGGAGGATATTTAGATTCAGTGCTATAGAGCAGGCATAGTAACATGAGATGTTTATAATGGAAGAGGAGAATTTAATGTTCATACATAAGGATGGAATCTGTATTGTGAATTTTGTATTGCCCTCTCATTTAGAATTTCCCAGTGATTCTAAAACATGGTATCTCCTGTATTGTATTTCATATTTCTACCTAGCTTCAAGTCTGTGAAAACTAAACACTTGGAACTAAAGATGGACATCTTAGGTTTGTTTGGTTTTTTTAAATGGATTTTATAATTTTAAATAATTAAAAATTTGTCTACACTCCAATAGTTCAGTCACTAAGTTGTGGACACTAGGCCTCCTGAAGGGCAGGAGTCTCCACAAGAACTTGAATCCTTGATACTCATGCAAATATTTACTGAGAAGACCAGCATCAATCTGCTTAAGCTTTTGCTTCAATGAAAGAGTGATCCAATGATCTCTGCCTTTCATGACTGTCTCTTCGATAATGGATTAAATCCAACAGGCTGAAGCTCAACCCTGACAAGACTGAGGTACTGGTGTTGGAAGGGACCGTCTGCCCTACTCTGACTAAGTTGCCCGAACCCTACTTTGGGTGGGATTGTTCTCACCCAGGGATTCTCAACATTTTTCAGCCATGGGCCAGACCCCGTGGGCCCCATGGACAGCTCAGCAGGCTGGACTGGTGCCATAAAATGCATCTGCAGCTGTCGTAAACGCATTTACAATAGCTGCAGACTCATTTATGGCTATAGTAAACTGGCCTCTCCACCTAGCCCTGTTCTTTGGGCCCCGCCCCCCCTCGCCCTTGGACTTGGAGGACTTTAAAGGCGAGGGATTTCGTGGGTGGTCTTGGATATTTCTTGTTATTATTTGTTATTAATTGTATCTTTAATATTGTATTTTTGAACATATTATTGTTATGCTGTGTTTTCTGAATTTTGTGCCTTTGATATTGTGTTTTTGAAAATTTTTTTGTAAGCCGCTTAGAGTCATCCATTGGATTGAGAGAAGCGGGATATAAATTTAATAAATAAAAATAAATAAATAAATAAATAAATACATGTTTACGACAACCGCAGACTCATTTACGACTGTAGTAAACACATTTATGTGGCCATAAATGAGTCCATGTCCAATTTTGGCAGTGGTGGCAGCTGGAGCGAGGTCAGGGAATGGATTATTTGGCACCATGGGCTGGATCCAGCCCATAGGCCATAGGTTGTGTACCCCTGCTCTCATCCCTAGGAATCAGGTTTGCAACTTAGGTGTTATTATGGACCCATCATGGTCTTTTGACCATAAAATAGCATCAGCGAGTAAATGCGCCTTCTGTCAGCTTCATCAAATTACACAGTTGCATCCCTACTTGGACAGACACTACCTCACAACCTTAGTCCATTCATTCATTCATAATGTCACAGATTGATTACTGTAATGCTCTCTATGTGGGGCTACCTTTGTACCTGATATGGAGACTTCAACAGATCCAGAACACAGCTGCCAGGCTGGTGACAGGAACAAAGTAATTTGACTTGTATACTGTATTTATATTTCTCTAAAACAATTGCAGGAAACAGTACTTGGGGACTCTTAGAATACTAACACACACACACAAATACCATCTTTGACAGCTTCGCGTCATCCGTCAGTTGCGTTCGCTCCTGGACCGGGACTCCCTGCTCATGGTCACACATGCTCTGGTCACCTCCAGGCTAGATTATTGCAATGCGCTCTACATGGGGCTGCCCTTGTCAACCATTCGGAGGCTTCAGTTGGTCCAGAATGCGGCAGCCCGGGTGGTGATGGGGCACGGGCATTATGCTCGTGCCTCACCATTACTTCGGGAGCTGCACTGGCTACCAGTTTGCCTCCGGGTGCAGTTCAAGGTGCTGGTTTTGACCTTTAAAGCCCTTCATGGTAGTGGGCCAGGATACCTTAGAGACCGCATCGTCCCAAGAGTGTCTGCCCGTCCAACCAGAGCGGATCAGAGGGGCTCCCTAATTCTTCCATCTGCCAGAAGGGCCGTCTCTCTGGTACACGAAGGAGGGCCTTTTCCGTGTCCGCACCGGCCTTGTGGAACCTCCTGCCTGTAGAGTTGCGGGAGCAGATGGAGCTGCTACCTTTCAGAAAAGACCTAAAAACCTGGTTGGCAGGGCAGGTGTGGGGCCCAGATGGAAGAGTGGCCCCTGCCTGTTGGCTTATAAATTAAGCCCCCATTTCTTTTTATTATTATTATTATTATTATTATTATTATTATTATTATTATTATTATTATTATTATTATTATTATTATTATTATTATTATTATTATTATTATTATTATTATTATTGCTGCATTGTAATAAATTATCAGAAAATGGAAAAATTGACACGAGCAATTGTTATTATTGTTGTTGTCTAGTATCTCCCAGGTCATGAAAACCAAGAAATTTCTCAGAGCTAACCCAGATAAGAAAGGTCTATGAACAAGAACCTATAAATTTGCCGACAGTGGAAATAAAAGCTTGGAGAGAACTGAGAGAAGCTCAATAAAGGAATTGGGAAAGAATAAAGGCTACCCTTTATAATTAGACATCTAGATCAGAACTGAGTGGAAGAGCTGCTACTAACCTTTGAAACATAATAAGAGGTCATGTGAATGTTAAATCTGGTACTAGACTGACATAAAGCTAGTGCATTAGAATGCTGGAGGTTAATTATTTCTTTCTCTCAGAAGTATATATGGTATATTCTCTTATATTTTTATACAGATACAAAAGAAAAAAGCTATTAAAATAATTGCTCAATATAAAATGTGTAACTTTTTTGTCATTTTAAATTAAGACTAAGAAAAACATAAACATGAAATTGGTGCACTCAATTATGTTCATCTTTTGATGCCTATAGCATCAACTGGTGCCATATGTAGAACTATCATAAATCAAATATTCATGTCACTTCAAACATTGCTTTTCAGTGAAGTTAATTCATACATCAAATATTGAGTCAACAGGTTACGTTATTCACATGCATGAATCACCCAAGACATGGAGGTCCCTATAAATATGAAAAATCAACTCTTTTCTAGTACTTTGTTTACCATCAGCAGAAATAAATATTTATTCTCTCATTCCCTATTTTCCTGTAGAAAAGTGGACATAAATATTTGTTCTCTCATTCCCAACTTTCCTGTACTACTAAGCCTAATAGAGATTTCTGGAGATTGCTAAAACTTGAACAATTTTATGGCTTTCCGGTTGATCCTAATAAAGATAACTGCCCACCTGTGGATTATTTCTTTTCCTTATAGAGTAAGCAGTGGTGTGCTTGTGTGTGTTTAAGGTCATTTATGAGATAAACTTATTCAGTAAAGAAAGCCATAGCTTTAACTTTGCTGAAACGTAGGAGGGGTATTAAATATAAGACCTTTTAGACGTCATCAATTTGTAGGGTTTGCATGAACTGGAGGGAGCTTGATGGCAAATAATAATAAAAGGATCATTCACTAAGACAAAATTTCAATACTGTATCTATTTGAAATCAGATAGCAGACTCTATTAAACACTATTGCCCCCTGGTGGCATATGCTAAGAATAGCAAAACTATATCACATCCCAACATTTCTACCAGTCCCACTTCTACTTACCTAGTTTCTGAAGTAAATCCACACAGACATTCAGTTCTTTTTAAAAGAGTTTTTGTTACTCTGCGTGATAGTACACTAACCTGTCATGATGTCTCAATTGTTTTTATCTACAAATCAAAAAATCATAGCTTCAAATAAATCACAGCAAGAGTCATTTACAACTGTTCTTGTCCTTAAACATTTCAAATATGGTAAAATAAATTATCAGTCTCCTGCTTATAATTATTTTCATGCAGGATTTTCCTTCAGAAGTTTCCTTAATGCTCTGTGAAATTATATAACCTTCAAGTGGAACAAAATTATACAGCCAAATACCATGTGATGGCAGAAGATTTATTCTCATTGGGTTTTTTAAAACAATATACTGTATATAGGTTGACATGAATCTTAACTCAATATACACAAAATACAAACATAATAACAAATTAAAATACAAACTATGTGACCACCATCACCATCACCTTCAGGACCTTGAAAATATATATTCTATTTCTTCATCTCCCTTGTCAGAGTAAGGATCCCTTTACCCTTTAACATAGAGCTTGGATAAGTTGTTTATTTGTTTTTTGTTTTATTGCTTACTGCTGGCTTGAGACCTATGGAACCAACAGTACAAAAAAAAGTCCATGTTCTGCCACAGAATCTAATATTTCAGTGAACAAGCCTAGCCAACATTGGCACTGAAATGTAAGTTACACACCTATAGAGGAGGGAGATTTAAAGCAATAAAGTGTATCCTTTAAATTTTTTGCTTCAAATCATGAGATTTTTTTTTAAAAAAAAATAGCTTGGTTAACTACAAGTGTCTGCATTATTCTTTTCAAGGACAAATTATAGTACTTCAGAAAGCCAAAAAAAAAAAAATCTTGTGTTTCCAAAGTAATGTGATTCAGGGACAGGACAGGGGAATATAGCCAAGAATGAAGCCTTCACTCCAGATATCAATTTGCAGCTTCCATTTTTATACTCACTTGTAACAAAGCAACCTGGTCATGATTCTGGGATTTGCCCAACCTGATGAACATGTGTACAGAGTCAAAACCTTTTATTTGTAATTTTTGGTCATCTTACAAATGCATCACGAATCCTTGCATTCAAATAATGTGAAAGGATTCTTCTCCTTCTCCTTCTTTCTTTCTTCTTCTTATTCTTTTTTTCACCTTTTGTTGTTCTTGTCCCCCATTTTTTTGGCTCAGAAAATAGTATAGCCTGTAGACCAGCGGTTCCCAAATTGGGGCCCATGACTCACAGGGGGACTTGAATTCCCAGAAGCCTAAGGCAGTACATTGGCTGATCAGTGCTTTTGGGAATTGACTTTAGGCTCCTGAGAATTGAAGTCCAAAAACCAAAGGTTGGGAAACACTGCTGTAGACCATTGCTGACTAAGCAGATTTATTTTATAAACTCAGTGATGCACTCCAAAAAAATTTACTACCACCACTGTGGGCAGGGTCAAATCTGTCCAATGGCCAATGCAATGGGGTATGGAGGTGGGTGTGGCCAGCCAGGTGGGTGTGGCCTGGGAGGAATTTCCACTACCAGTTCTCCCGAACAGGACAGAACCTGCTTCAGTGCATCGCTGTATAAACTACCCAGGTGAGGATAATCTAGAAATTGTATGTAAATTGCTCTGAACACTTAAGAATAGGAGAGGAGAAAAACTGTAGTACAATAAATAAAAAAGAAAGAATGCTATGCCAATGTAACTTGTAAAATATGGGATGTAACACAAGAATATTTCATGTGTTGTGGTTAGGTTACCAATAACCTTTGTTGGTAAAAAAAATGAAGTCAAGACTAGCAGGATATGATGGACACACATCACAACAATATTTTAAAAATCAAACCTATGAAATTGGAATAAGATTTTATTTTTTAAAAGTACTTGTTCTGGCTCATTCTATTGCCACTTCTACTTAATCCCTCACCAGGATTATTGACAGTAAGGACTATTAAATATATCACTTGCTTAGTAGAACTAAAATATCATGACTATCTGATACTGTTCTGTAATCCTTTGTGTTAAAAGGACGACTATGGTTGGCCCTAGTTTGGGGATATTTATCAGATTTTTGGCACCCTAAGAAGAGTCAATATATTATTGGTCAGTAATTCTTATAAAATGAGCCAAAAACATTCTGTTTGCTGTCATTATCATGACCAACAAAAAGTCATACATATTTTATAGCTACACCTGCATGAAATATCGCCTTTTTATGTTGGCACTGAATACTCTAATTCCTTGCTTCACAGTTTCATTCCAAATAATGTTGTAGCAATAAATAAATTCAATAATTTGTTTGCTTCAAAATTGCTACAGGTGCTCGGTAAAATAGTTCCCAAGTAATTTAAGCAATTGTTACAATAATTATGCATACTACCATTATATAAAGGATCCAATGAAATTGGGCAATTAAAATGTTTACTAATGGAGTGACATTATCCTAGAAAAAAATACATGGAGGCGAGGACGCGATAAAATAACTACTTCCTTATAATAAATAGATTTCCTGAAGAAGGAACAATAAGTTCGGAAAAGTCGAATTAACTAGTATCGACGTAGAAAAGATACTTTTGCAACAGCTGATTAAGTGATTGTATTATACTTCACCCAAAGAGGAATTATTTTGTTACACACTTCAAGTTAAATGGTTGTGTTACAGGATGACAGCTTTTAGTTCGTATGAAGATTTTCAAACCCATGGTGGAATTGATTATGTTGTGATTTTTGCTGAGAAATATATAAAGCACTACATTAATTTGAATATACCTATTGGAGAATTTTTATTCTATCAAACATGAGCTATGGCCAAGTTTTCAAAAGAAGGATGAGTGCCCACAATTCTACATAATTTTACACAAGATTTTTGAAAAAATGTAAAAGACAACACTATTAAGTTGAATCTAGCCATTAGTCTTAAGTATAGTAGGGCCACTGAATTAATGACTTCACAACTCCCATTCATATGGCAGATCTACTTTAATTGGGACAAACAAATGCATTGAATTTTAATAGTGTAGCTTCATAATGATTTGGATTACTGTACTGTATATTTATAAACAAGTCCCTATAGTTGTTTAATATTAATTGTTTAATATTAATATTTAATATATTAAAATCATATTTTGATATTAATTCTTTTAACACAGAGACAATATTAAAAACACTTTAATCTGGCATTCCATGTAATTTTATATTAAAAGGTGAAATGTTTCTCCTACTGATCACTAGGAAAGGCCATTTTACACCACGTAATGACTGTGTACTTAAGTCCAGATCTAAATGCTATCTCCAGCCTCTAGGAAGCAGAAAAGCAAAGTCTTGATTATAGAATATAAGCTGTCATTTCATGTCCCCTGCCCTAAATAAGTCTGTTATTGTAAACTTTATTTCATATAGAAATTCCCACATATTAATCTGGTCCAGCAGTATTGTACTAGGCCAGCTAATCATCTTAACTGAAATCCCTGGCTGAATACATACTGAATCGGCTACATAAACAGTTTGAAAACTAAGGATAAACCAAGTGGAAAAATAGGAACCCAAATCCGATAGAAAAAGAAGAAGAGAAGAACTTATTCACAGAAAAGATTCAGTAACTAGGAATTCCAGTGCCTTCATTAGAACTCAGCTTTGGTTCACATTACACCAATTAAATATTAAACCAATTTTTCATCCTACAATTAATTTACTCAAAGATAATTGCAAAGCATTAACACTTGAAAATTAAGCCCATGTCTATTTCCCAAGAGACAATTGCAGAATAAAGCACATGCTATGATAAACAGTCGTTGCCTACTGCTTGAGGGACCATCTCTTATAAGTATCTGCTAAGGTCATCATCTAGCTTGATAGTCAAAGGTCTGTATGGGGAAAAACTGAGGGCTTTTCATTATGGCTAGGACAAATATAATTGCAATCTGGCAGATTGATAGTCTGCCACCACAAAGATATTAAGCAGAAGAAAGCTATACCTCCCACTTTATTTTTAGAAATTGTGTTTTTTTAAGAAGCAACATTTTTGCCAACATTTTGGTGATGGGGTGTGGGCAGTATGCTTGTGCCTCGCCACTGCTTCGGGAGCTGCACTGGTTGCCAGTGTGCCTCTGGGTGCAATTCAATGTGCTGGTAATTACCTTTAAAGCCCTACATGATAGTGGGCCAGGATACTTAAGAGACTGCGTCACCCCAAGAACATCTGTCCATCCCACCAGAGCAGACCGGAGAGGCTCTCTGATCATTCCATCTGCTAGAGAGGCTCGTCTCTCTAGCACCAGAAGGAGGGCCTTCTCAGTGGAACCTATGGAACCTATGGAACCTCCTACCAATTGAGCTGTGTCTCCAGACGGAGTTGCTGTCTTTCAGGAAAGGGCTGAAAACCTGGCAGGCAAAGCAGGTGTGGCAGCCAGCGACGCGGTGTCCCCTACTTGCTGGCTGATTTAGTAAGAACACACACTTTCTCTCTCTCTTTTAATCTTTAAAAGAGTGGGGTAATTTTTGGTAGCGGTTTTTATTGGGTTTTTATTGGTTTTTAAAATGTCATAAGGGTTTTATTTTCTGTGAGCCATCCAGAGTCTTCATAGTTGGGCGGCAATATAAATCAGAAAAATAAAATAAAATAAATGGACTCCAGCTAGAAATCAAAGTAAATTTTGTAGTAACCCATTCTTTATTATCCAGTTTTTACCCAATAAGAGTTCAACACTCTATTGTTTGTTTGTTGTTAAATATTTTGTTACAACTCTTTAACAAAAATCATTTTAGAGCAGACAAAAAATGACTTTAAGACACAAAACAATGCAAATGAACATACAGACTTAAACGAAAGGTGAGACAAACAGATAAGGAGTTAGTTTGAAAAGAGCGGAGTAACCCACTTGCCTGAGTATGCATACAACCTGCAGCTGCTCCTACCAGCACAGAGACAAACACACAAAAAGCAAGATCAGGGCAATATATATGGCCCTCATGTGCTCAGATGCAGACTTCTTCCCTGTTCCTCATTCTATATACCAGTCCCATGTGATCCAGATACAACCAACAGGGCAGTGAAGACACAGGCACTAAAAAGTTAGTTGTAGCTTTATTACCTGGATGCTGCAATACTGACATCTCACTCTTTAGTATTAAAGGCTGGCAATAGTTTACTGATTGTTTCCTCTGGGATTCCATATATTTATTTTGTCCCTGTTTGTCCTGAAAACTTTAAATCCCAAGAGCAAAGTGAATTCTTACTTCATTGTTTATTCGTTAGTATTTTTTTATCACAGTCTTCAGCCATAAACCCAAGAGAGTAAACAGAAGAGTGGGCAATACCAGGCATTTCCTCTTGGGTGCCAGGACTTGGTGACCTTTCCTGATTTCTTAACTACAGATTCTTTAACTGAGAGCAAACAATCATTGGTTCTGAAAGGCCAATTTAATTCTAGTTTCTGAGTGAGAGCCAAACATTTATATTCACATACACATATATGGTACTTGTGCAAATGCACAAACATCCATTAAAACCTAATTCAGTTTATTGAAATTGTTTAAAACAATATGTGCCCAAAAATCTCAACCTTAATTTCATCAATATTAAATCATTTAATTTAAGACATGTTACTCCAACTTAGTTTTTTCCTTTATTCCATTAACTTTTTAATTATTTTCTTCATCTCAGCAAGGTACATAATTTCTCTTTGAAAATATACTCTTTGAAGAGATGCTCCACACAGCTCTGCAGTCTAAAATTCAGATTTACTCATCAAATATAATTACAGAACCCATTGTTACCAAACTAATCTCCATTGGGAAAATACTGAATATCAAATATTTCAAGTCATCACTAGCCAAGTAATTCCCCATAGACTCATACAGTTGGTGGAGTTAACATGGTGGCGAAGGAACAACTGTAGGTGCTCCACTAATCCTGTTTTAATCTACAGTATCTGTTATTTTTAAAATCTGTTTTAATCTATATGTTACAAGGACTGCAGTGGCTCAAGTGGTTAAGAAGCGGACTGGAAGGCAGGCAGGTCAGCAGTTCAAGACCCGAGTACCGTATGACGAAATGAGTTCCTGTCATTTATCCCAGCTCCTGCCAACCTAGCAGTTCGAAAGCAAGAAATTGCAAGTAGATAAATAGGGACCACTTCAATGGGAAGGTAAACAGTGTTCCGTGCACTGTGGTGTCTAGGTATGCCTGCCACATGACCACGGAAACATCTGCAGAAGCAGACAGTGCTGGCTCTTTGGCTATAAACAGAGATGAGCACTGAACCTTAGAGTTTGATACAACTGGCTTTTGAGCAAGGGCGACCTTTACCTTTACCTATTTTCATATAATTGGCTATATCTCCAGGGAGCCTTTTTTTTGGTTCCCTTCCACCCTACTCTTCTATCTGCAATACCTCTGCTAACAAGATTGCCCAGGCAAATTTACAACCCTAGATCATGGGATAGAAAAAAAAGACCAAGGGCAAGGTCCAACTCATGTTCTCTGTTAAAATCTTTAAAACCTATGAATTGACAACCTGATACCACAAAAGGAAGTGGTAAGTAACCTCTCTGTATTTACCTGCTCAAATACAGTAGATATGAGGTCTTAGACATATAGCAAGAAAATCAAAGCACCGTGGATGAAAATTCCCCTCGTAATAATGAATTGCTGACTGGGGCTGAGTTTTCAAGTTCTAAACTGACATCAGACATTTCAGACGGTAAACTCCCTCAGATTGCAGAAATTGATCAGGAATGTCAAAGGGATGTGCTGATTGGCATAATAACAGAGTACTCCTTTCTTACTGCCAATACTGTTAAATATCTTCCAGTAATTCACTCCTGTCTCTGACAAACTCGATTCAGTAAGACAAGCTTCGTATGTCTGTAGCCAGAACATTGTAGACAGTTTGTCTTCATTGAATGTCCAGAAGAGTGGAAATATATCTAACTCCAAATTGCCTACTCAAAAGACACAAACCTTGCAAGATCTTACTCCAGGAGGGGTTATTCCCTGGAAGGAGGAGCAGGCAGGAAAGTCCCAATATCCACAGACCAACCCAATAGCACTCTATGTTACTAATAATAATAATAATCTAAATCACAGCCATGGAAAAATAAAAATAATATTCGATATTCAGTGAGCCAACTATTACACTCATATGTTCAGTTTATTGATCTTTGGAAAAATGAAATATTACTAAGTATAACATCAAGAATGAGAGTCTTTTCCACTTTTAACCAAGCTACAATACCCATGATGTTATTAAAAATGAAAATATTTCTTTCCTTCCTTAGCATAAAGTAAAACCCCTACTTACGAAAAAAGTCTGTTCCATAGGCTTTTTGCTTAAATTGGTTTTTTATGTAACTTGAAGCAAACCCATAGGGAAAATGAAATTTTTATGTAAATCAAAGCAAACCCATAGGGAAATGAATTTTTACGTAACTCGAAGCAAACCCATAGGAAAAAGAATATTTATGTAACTCGAAGCAAACTCATAGGAAATCGTGTAAATCGGGATATGGTTTTAGCACAAAATCATTATGTAAGATGAATTTTATGTAACTCGAAGCATATGTAAGTCGGGGTTTTATTGTATCTGCATTTAGATTATTCACTGATGTAAATGTCTGCTTACTAATTGAAAATAGTTCTGGCAGAACACGTTCCTCTTATGACTTAAGCGGCTACAGAACCCTTATCTGAAAATGCTGATAAAGAAATAATACAGCTGTCAACAGAAGGCAATTTATTAGAACACAGAGGCTTGCTACAACTTAACCTGTCAGAAACCAAACACCCACCACCCTGGTGTTCATCTAAAGTCCAATACTGAATTGAACAGTTGCACGAATGCTACCCAAAGCACAAACATAAACTCTGAAATTAAATCTCTTAATTGTCTCTCCTTTAAGAAGCAAATGCTTAAGGACAAGACAAACAAGGAATCTTAGCTCACACATGATTTGTTGTCTATCAAGAAGAGCCCTGTGAATACTAACAAGAGTTCAAGCAAATGTTCTGAATCAGTTTAAGAATTCTATTTTGAATTCTACTCCGGAAAGTTCATACTCCGCAAAAGCAGAAATATTGCAGAAGACCCACCAGTATTGCAAGTACTACTTCACCAAGTCTGTACTCTAAACAATATTGAATCAATAGATGATCCTGCAGTGATGCTGAAACATACTTGCTCTGATCAAGATGGAAGAACACTGCATGATTATCCAATTCCCAGCAGTCTGCCTGATTCTTCTTCTGTAATCTCTGCAACATCATCAAATACAGTTCAAGCCCCTAACATGCCTGCGCATGTGCATAATGCTGCCATAAATGACCCACGGCTGTCATAAACATGTTTATGACAGCCACGGGTCATTTATTACAGTGTTATGTGCATGCATGGGTGTGTTATGCACATGTGGGATGTGTGTTTTACTTTTGCTTCTGGTGGGAGGAACCACATAACCAGCATGCTCAACCAGCCTGTGGCCCAAAAATTTTGGGCACCCCTGGGCTAGACCAATAAAATTCAAGGAATACACAGAAAGAGCCTCCTTGAAGACTGTTAATACAATCGGGTGTACTGTGGGCAGCAACCTTGCCAGCTAATTTTGTAACACCAACCATAACAATGATGTCAATAAAATTAAGGGACTTTCAAGTAATAATAGTATACTACTCGTGAATATGTGCAGTAAATACAATGACATACTTATGCTTTAGGAAACACATCGGGGAACAGCAAGTAGAAACCCAAAGTGGAATTGAACTAGTGATTGAGAGACCGCATGATCAGTATGGGAGTGCAATTTTTGTTAGACCTGGCCTCATCATGTGGAATTAACAGAAACAAATAACATTGAAATTCTCACCATCCGAACCCCACAATTCTCTGTTACCTCTGTGTAAAAGCTTTCAGAAACAAATTTTAGTTTTAATGATCTCGACAATTTTACTAATGACCAAATAAATTTTGTTATTGGGGTTTTTTTATTGTCACCGTGAAGCTTGGGGACATAACCAGACCAATGAGAAAGGTGCACAACTTGTATCTTGGGCAGACACGAATGACCTCCATTTTGTCCATGTTCTGAACCTGTCTGCATCCATTAACAGTGGAGTGGTATAATCCAGACATCTTCATTAGCTAGAGGATAGTAGCACAATGCATGCAAGTTGTTGATGATCCAATCCCGCACACTCAATACAGACCCATCATGTGCATAGTGAATGCTGCAATGAAACCCCAGGAGATGCCTTTTTGCAAATGTTTTAATTTTAAGAAGGCTAAATGGGTGAATTTTTGAGAACAGCTGGACAAAGGTGTGGAAAAGATTCCCCCACCAGAGAAATATCATGAATGTATCCATCTTGTAAAAATAATATCAAGGAAAAATATTCTAAGATGATGAAGATCCAGGGCCTGACTGATGACAACTAACCTCTGCTAGACAGGTATCAGGCACTCTACAACCAGAATTCTTTTCAGGAAGATATTGGTGAAGCTGCGGAAGAACTGGTGCAGGCTCTAGCTGAAAATCGGAAATAACTATGACGCACATTAGTCGAGAACCTGGATATGAAGCAGAACAGTAGATGAGCTTGGAAACTCCTTAAAAATTAGGTGGAGAGTTAACCCAGCTACAGCAAAACTATACTGGAGTAACAGCAGCCAAATACTGTAGCTAGTCAGTTGCTAAGAATGGAAAAATGCAAGGCAAAAAGGTGTGGGCAAAATCCATCCGACCAGAGGAACAAGAGTTTTACTTAATGGCCCCATTTGTGGCATCTGAATGGGAGGAAGCTACAAACAGAATGAAACCAAATAAAGCAGCAGGAATCAATGGCATAAGAACAGAGCAGATAAAGCAGTTTGGTCCTCGCACATTAGAATGGCTCCTGAAATTAATGGACAACTGCACACTAAATTGTGGAGACGGGCTAGAGTTGTTGCTTTATTGAAACCTGGCAATGACCCGAAAAGCTACTGACCAGTGTCACTCCTTTCTCCCCGTTATAAGGCACTGGAATGGATGACTTACAATCATATTTCCAAATTTATTGATGGGAAGATCATGAAAGACTGCCCCAGGAAGTGTATTGCCTCCAACACTGTATAATATATATACAAATGGCCAAACAGTTCCTGACAATACAAAATTGTTCATTGATGCAGACAACACAGCAATGGCCATACAAGGATCAAGCTTTGATGAGGTAGCTGGAAAACTTACTGGAGCACTTGAAGAATGAGGATAGTATTACATCATCAACCATTTGAAACCTAATTCAAACAAGACTCAAGTGTGTGCTTTCCACCTTTGAAACCAAGAGGCAAGGGTTGAGTTGGATGTTACGTGGCAAGGGAACTGATTGCAGCATTGTTCAGTACGAAAATACCTCGGTATGATGCTTGACAGGATACTCTCTTTTAAGCAGCACTGCATGAATACCAAAGCCAAAGTTAGTGCAAGGAACATGATCAGGAAACTCACGAACTACAAAATGGGGAACTCAACCATCCACACTGCACACATCAGCTTTAGCTCTGAGCATCTCTGTAGGAGAGTATGCTGCTCCAGTATGGAGCGCATCCACATTTGCAAACAAGTTGACATTGCTGTTAATTAAGCCATGCATATAGTGACAGGATGACTCAAACCTACACCAGTTGAGAAAATATACCCTCTTGTTTGTATCACACCACCTAAGATAAGGAGAGAAGTAGCAGTGGACACTGAGAGAACCAAGCAAGAGAATGACCCTCAACGTCCCCTGAATGGATATGAGCCTCAGGTCTGCTGGCTCAGATCCAGGAAGAGCTTTATGGCAAGAACAAACGATCTTGGGGGTACACAAGATCAAAACCAAATTAGAAGATGGAAAAAGGAGCTCACTGCACAAGGAACAACATTAAAGGAGGATATAGCTAAGGAATTCAACCTCACCCACCACCCACCCCTCACACACACACATCTCTTGGAGGACTCTAAATGGGCTGAGGGTTGGCGTGCCTAAACATAAACCTAACATGCTCAAGTGGGAGCTGCTGGCAGACAACAGCAGGCTGTGTGAATGTCAAGAGATACAGAATCCAGCTCATTTACTGGTCTGCTGATTACTGTCAGAAACATGCATCGATGAGGACTTAAGTTTGGCCAAGAGATTATACCACTCCTCCATCTACCACTGTAGAAGAAACTGTAGCCGCTTAAGTCACAAGAGGAACGTGATCTGTCAGGACTATTTTCAATGAGTAAGCAGACGTTTACTGGATTATACCACTCCTCCATCTACCAGTGTTAATGGACCTGGCATGGAGGAAATACTCTTGCCCCACAGATCGGCCGGGAAGGGAGGGGGTGGGGAAAGACATTTGCAGCACCTGGGGTTGCTTTGGTGAGCCCAAAAGACACTTCCCCGCTGCCTCTGACACTAGAGCCCTGGACCTGGCGCGGAGTCCTGGACCCAAAGCTGGACCCTCCCCGGCCTGGGATGGGGGAAAAGCTGCTGGGTCTGAGGAGTTACAACAGTTGCCACAAATGCGTCTCCCACTGACACCGTCCTTGTTCCTTCTCTGGCCTGGCTGGCCATGGGAAGTACAAGCACAGCTGCTGCCCATCTCACACCGGGGCTATAAAAGCCACCACCAGTGCTACTCCCGCTGACAATTGCAGCTTGAAATGCTGGGACTGTGGGGGTTGAAGTCTGTGTAATTTATGTTGGGGCTAATTAGTTTTTTTCCTGGCTCCGTCATGGGCTCCGTCATGGTGGTTGAGACTTGGGACCCCGCCGTGATCATTGAGCCATGGTCATACAACCTGGGTTTGGCGTAGATGCCAAATGACTAAGGGTATTTTTACTGTATTTCATTGTATAATTTGTAACTATTTTGCAGGAAAATGCTGATCTCTTTTTATGTGTAATTATACTATATGATATTATGTACTGCATTGTATTTTATTATGTTCTGTATTGTATATTGTTTATTATTGTTTACTTATTGTTAATTTTCTTTTGTTATGTTTGTAAGCCGCTCTGAGTGGTGCTTGCACTAGAAGAGTGGGATATAAATAAACTGATGAGGATGATGATTCATTTTGGCAGTCTACAGTTTGACTAGGACATGAAAGAAGAAATAAAATTCAAGACCCAATGTTCATGCAACATATTAAACATTTTGATATTTTTATACAGGAAACAAGGTCAATCTCTAAGCTATCACTAAGTGGTTTTACATCATATGTTCTTAGTGACACACCTCCAGTTACCAAATGCCATCCAACTGGCAGATTAGTTTGCTTGGTATCAACCTTAGTGGTTTGTGCTGTTGTGGCCAACTTTGGCACTATTCTTTTGACTTTCAGTGATTGGGATATTTATATTCCACCTCTTGTATCCCCTTTTTACTATGAGCATTGCTGATCTCATCCACACCTCCATAGTACTTTTTCTCAATGTGTGCACACATATGGAGGTGATAAACACGCCATGAATATGTGTTAGACTCTTGAGAAAGTCGTTCGAAATGTCCGCTTACCGGAGGGGCATCGAGAACCCGTCCTTGACCACATTGGTGCTACCCACTACATGGGAACCCGCAATTTGAGCTGACTTACATCTTTCCCGACGTCTACACCACGGACGGCTTGTACAGCTGATATATGTTTACAGAAATCCTGAAGACTACTTTTTGTGGACTTTAGAACTAGTGGTCTTACTCATACCTGCAAGTTATGCTAGCACTGGGGGCATGAACTTGGGGATTCCACTTCAGGAAATATTCCACATTTTCCGTGGGCTTCTCGTGGGGGGTTTGCATATATATGTGTTCTTGGATGTGCATATTTTTCTGTATGTGGTTATATATGTAGATATACTAGATACAGTTTTTATCATTATTATATATACCACAATACGACTTAGAAACTTACAACCAAGATATTTGACAATAGGATATTCATGTGAACACTTTCTTGTTATTAAAGATATACACTCGGCTTTTTCCAATCCGTTGCTTTGGGAGTGTTGCTTTGCTCCGCCTTTGCTGTTACACCCCAGCCGCCTCACTGTATTTTGAGCTGTATGAGGTGGCACAGTGGAGGGCTCCCTTTGGGGTGGCATGTTGCCCAGCCTGCCCTTGCTGGAGGCTGGCCCTGCCATTGTTCCTGCCGCCACCACCTCTTCGCGGCCATTGGCCTCCACCATTGCCACCTCTACCATGGTGATCACAGCTGCATCGTGTGTTGCCTCCCTAGCCGGCCCCGCATGCATGCTACTGCCTGGTCCGCCATTGAGGCCTTGTTGTGTGTGCTCATGATCGCGCATGCGCCCAACCGCCTTGTCCAGCTGTTTGCCCCTCCTGGTCAGTGGGCACCATCACAACCCTTGTTCGGGGGCAGATCCCCACAAGTGCGTTGCTGCATGTGCATCGCTGACTAGATCGGCAGCAAGGCCGTGTTGCGCACATGGATGGTTGCACATGTGCAATACCGCCTTTCCCACCTCACGCATGCTCAATGCCACCTTCCCTGCCTGTTTGTCCCACCGGGGGGGCTTTGTGGACCCTGTTCGGGGGGAAAAGACCCCAAAATGGGCTGCCGGACCCCCACATTGATGGTTTGGAATGCTCAAGGTAGGTTTCAGCGCAATCAACACAGGGGTGTGGATTTGTATACAGAACATACAAGACGTCACCTCTGTTTTATATAGAGAGATTTCTATATTTTGAACCCAAACTTCAGCTTGAAATTGGCCTTCTTTTGGTGGGTGATGAATTCTCTATTAAAAAGTAAACATGGAGAAAACTTTTCTGTATTCTAAAGAAGCTGCCATGGAGTATGCATAATAACCTACTAGATGTATAAATAAATCAATTTGTAGCTTATCTCAAGGTCTCACATACAGTTAACTCTAGAACTACTTTTTGGCGGTTTTGGGCTCTTCCCTAGCATTTCTGTTTTTTTCATATTTTAATGTAACGTTTTGTTATAGATTCAATTCAAAATTCATATTGATATTGTATTATTATTATTTTGCTATCCTATTGTATTTTTGTACTGGTTATATTGTACTGTATTTGCATTTAATATGTTGTAATGCCGCCCTGTCGTCCTTGTGCTGAATAGGGCGGGATATAAATCCAATAAACTAAACTAAACTAAACTAAAAGGTACCCCCATATCTAGCTGGCAGAATCTCAGATCTGCTTCACAGTGTGGGCATAATTAAACCATCTTAGATCCCTGAATTAGGAGAAAAGTGGGATAAAAACATTATTATGGCCAGTTTTCATAGGTAGCTGAATGATAGTGTAATAATACATTTTAGCTGTGCTCTCCCTCAATATGCTTTATGGATTTTTTAAAAAGAAACTGACAAATATTTTAATACCAGTTTATGTACCAGTCTTGCTGAAAACTCTGGACAATGCATCAGCAACCCTTAATTTTACTAGGCAAGAATTTGCTGAAAATACTATGTAACTGCAACCAAGTGAGAAATAATTTAAATTCTACATACACTAGTCATTTCATTTGCTTTATAGACAAAAGGTAAATAAATCATACATGCAAACATGAGGAGCAGAGCTTAATTTCCTTTTGTGAATTGTTGTATGTTGAATTGAACACACGTCCAGGAACTGCAGTTACTGTACTTCTAAGGATACTTGAATCTGTTTTCTTTTTCAGTGTATATCAAATGAGCTTCTAATTTTTCTAATTCTTAGCATTCAGCAACCATTTTGCATAAGAACAATTCTACATCCTAATGTTGGCCATCATTATAGTTGCCATATCACATATCGATCTACCTACTAGTTATGTTGAGTATAAATCATGCCTATAAACATTTTCACACCTTCTTTGTCTTGAGGCACATTAAGTATGTACATATTCTGGCACAATAAGTATGTACATATAAATAAAGTATGTACATCTAAATAAAGAAAATAAAGTACATATTTATTTTCTGCTTTCCAGGGCTGCCAAAGTGAAATAGAACAAAAACCTGTCAAAAATGTACAGTACAGTAAAACCCCAACTTATATATGCATCGAGTTACATAAAATTCGACTTACATAATGATTTTGTGCTAAAACCATGTCATGATTTACACGATTTCCTTAAGGATTTGCTTTGAGTTACATAAAGATTCTTTTTCCTATGGGTTTGCTTCTATTTACATTAAAAATATTTTTTCAATGGGTTTAATTCAAGTTACATAAAAAACCAACTTAAGCAAAAGCCTACGGAATGGACTTTTTACAAAAGTAGGGGTTTTACTGTACTTAAATCTTTTAGTGTTGGGTTTTTAAAGCCAAACTTTTAAAGAGCAATTTTAAAAATGATTCCTAAAGCCAAACGTAACCCCAATTTTTCTAAACCAAAAGACACTATAGAATGACACAGTTATGGGTTCCCTCCAAAAGCTCAACAGGAACAGAGCCAGACTAACTTCTTATGGGTTGAAATTCCACAGTGGAGATGCTGCTATAGAGAAAGGCCCATCTTGTATACTCATCAATTTATCTTCTCAGGGTGATACAACTGGACCACCACTAAGAATTTCAAATTCTGGCCAAGGTCATATATGAGGAAGCAGCCTTGCAAATATCCTCCCCCAAGTTTATTTTGCAATTCATATGTCAAAAAACAGTGGTTTGAATCGAGCTCAGAAACAACTTGCAAATGAGTACAGCTGGTGTTTGTGGACTCACTTACTTCTGTCTGATAGTCTCTGCTTAATCATAGTTTATATGATATACAATAATTATATTTTAAACATTCTTTTTAGACAAAAATAGGTTCAGATGGAAGAGGTGGTCTTCTAAATAGCCTCACCACAAAGCAGTTAGGGCTGTGTATGTCTAATTTAGCACCTTGAATCAACTGAGTTGATTTATGGCTGGAGAAATATGGTCTCTAAAGCATACATAAGTCAACAGTCCAGGTGTTGAATTTTGTATTTGATGCAACCTCTAAACATCTTTCTAGGACAAAATGTACTGCAGCATCACAGTAGTCTAATCAGGAGGTAATGAAGGCATGAATCACTGTGGTCAAATCTGCCTTCCAAGGGAAAGGACACAACTGGTACACCTGCCAAAACTGAGCAGAAGCACTCCAGTAGAGGCATTCTGTTAGCTGTTGTCCCCTTGTTACTCGAGCATATAACTGTTTCTAGGGATATGGTTCACTGGACCCTGGATGAGGACAGCAGAGATAAAAGTGGACCAGACCACCCAAAAAATGCCCTGAAGAGCAGGATAAACACACATGTAGATAACCTGGAGTGATACAATGTTTCTGGGGAAATTCACCTGCAATGTGGATTGCAGCTAAACTGTTGGGAAAAGGAAAGCCAGAGGAGAATAGCATATCACATCATAGGCCCCCACAACTCAGAAAGTCCCAGAGCATCATCTCTGGAAGTTCTGGCTCCATCATACCACTGGGTTGTTATTCCCAACTAGTGTAGACTCATTGAATGAATGGGGTCAAATTTATATAAGTCCCATCAGTGGTGTAATGGTAAATGTAGAAGTGCATGAGTTCATCTTGAATCTCCATAGACAGCCTTCAATCTAGCAGAGTCTAAAAATGCATGCAACTACATCACTGCATATCAAGAAATGAGGAACAGATCTTTTACAAAGTTAATGGTTCTTAATTGCCTATTCAAAACCAAACCATCCTCAAATCCTTTGTGTAACAACAAGGAAAGTGTGGCGGCACAATATGGCTGCCACGCTCTTTGCCGGCCCCCAACAAAGGGGGCGGCCATGTGCTTACCCGCCACCATTTTGTTGGATCAGCTGGGCCAGGAGCACATTTGCTTGCTCCAGCCGATCTTTTCACTAAACAGGCTCGGCGGCTACAGCCTTCGAGCCTCTGCAGTTGGGGCTGCGATGGCCCCGAAGAGAAAGGCGCCGTCCGCACCCTTGGATGCCGAGTGCAGCCTGGCACAACGGGAGGGAAGGCGGGCTCGGCCAACACCTCCCGACCCCAGGACCAGTCCTGCCTCGAGCCGGAGGGCTCGGGCAAGGGCTGGCCGGGCGGCTGCCCTTGGGGCCTTGCCCCCTTCCACCATTGCCCCTATGGGGCATTCAGGGGAGATAATTCCCCCCAGCGCCGATCCCCCCAAGTTGGAGGACACGGGCAAGGGCTGCGTGGGTGACCCCCTTGGGGGCCTCGCCAAACCCTGGGCCGGCTGGCCCCTCTTGGCCTCCTGGGGGACTGGGGCCCAACTCCAGCTCCCTTTCTCAGTCCCCGGGAGTGCCAGGCATGGTGGACCCGCGGCCGCTTCTGGCCTGCATCGCGGCGTTGGAGTGTGCCACAGGTATTGCACCCTTGCCCCAGGATTACTGGGCAGCAGGACAGCCTGCGCGGGGCTACCCCCTTTATGCTGAGGCTGAATGGCCTAAAGTTGAAAGGCAAGTCCAGACCCGGGTCAAGCTGCTGGAGGCCACACGGCCCACACCGTTTGGGCAACCGCACCTCCCCGGCCATTCATGCCAGCCGGGCCCGGCTCAGGTGGGTCCTACGGGTTCTATGGGACCGATGGTGGTGCCGAGCTCGAATTCGTTCCTGAGCTCCAATGCCCCTCACCAGCTGGAACCCCCGGTGGAGGCGGTTGAGGGGGTGCAGCGTGTGAGTATGGCGGTCAAGCAAGATCACACACTACTCAAGCTACCTCCCCTACATGAGTCCAGTGGCCTTGGCCTCAAGAGGCTGCCACTGCCTTACCGACACCTGCCTTACTGCCCCCAGCCACTTAGAGAGCTCTTTATCCGCCTGTTCCGCCCGGTGTTCCACCTGCGGCCCCCAACATGCCATACCCTATATGGCTGTACGGCCCGCCAGTTAATGCGGCGTACCACTCTGTTCCGACCTCCGCCATGCCTATGGCAGGTTACTCCCTGCCCCTTGGTGACCATCTTTTGCTGGCCACTAGGGATAAAATATGGCACAGGGAGTATGTCGATATCTTCAGTTTACTCAACGGGGAACCCACCAGGGAGGAGAAGGAGTGGCAGGATGATAGGGACAAGGAATTGTCTCGTCGTCACAAGCTCCCCCGTACATGGGCTAACTGGCTGCCAGCCTATCTGATATATGCAGCCGTGTACCTTAGGGCTCGCCCGGATATGGTGATCCCTATGATACAATACCTAGACACAATTTACAGGGCCTATGTAGATTTCCCTGGCCCATCTTGGTTGGCTTATGATGAGGAATTTAGAATGAGGGCCGCTCTTCATCCCGAGATGCGATGGGATGAACCCAATCAACTCCTATGGCTGTTGTACATGACGCCTTCTCGACCGGCGGCCGGAGACCGATGTCACTGCGGTCATGTGGTACAGAGGTCTGGGACTGCGCAGTCTCCCCACCAGTCAGAGGAGCAGGGGGTTCCAGCCCACCTGCTGTGCTGGAGTTATTCCTCTTTGGGTACGTGCAATAGGAAGCAGTGTAAATTACGGCACGAGTGCCCTACATGCTCGGGACCTCATGCCGCTTCTGCCTGCCCTAGGGCCAGAGGGTCCCGCAGGAGGGGTCGTGGACAGCAAGGGCCGGGCAGAGGTTCTTTTGAGGTGACGGCAACTGTGAAAGGCCCCCTCCCCAATTCAAGTTAATGTTTTAGAAAGATGGCTGCTCATCTATCCGAAGAAGGAAGACACAGTTTATTTGTCAGAAGGTTTTACATGTGGCTTTCGCATTCCTTTCATGGGTGTACGTGCACCCCAGGATGCTCCCAATTTGCAATCACTCCGGGGTAAAGAAGATATAGCTGGGGAGAAGATACTTAAGGAGATTAGGGAAGGGAGAGTTGCTGGTCCCTTCGATGAACCACCCTATCCTGACTTGAAGGTATCTCCACTCAGCTTGGTACCAAAAAAGTCTTCCAGTGAATTTCGCTTGATTCACCACCTGTCCTACCCGGAGGGATCGTCGGTTAATGATGCTATACCGGACGAACTTTGTTCAGTCCGGTATACATCTTTTGATCAGGCCCTGCAAATGGTTTGCTCATGTGGTCGTGGGGAGCTACTGGCTAAATGTGATATTAAATCGGCTTTTTGATTGTTGCCAGTACACCCTGATGACTTTGAGTTGTTAGGTTTTTCTTTCAAGGGGAAGTATTATGTCGACAAAGCTATGCCCTTTGGCTGCTCCATTTCGTGCTCGGCCTTTGAACATTTCAGCACATTTCTTCATTGGGCCTTCATTCAGAGGTTGGGGTCTCGAGCCGTAGCCCACTACCTAGACAATTTCTTGTTTGGTGGTGGACACGGTTTGGGCACCTGTGGACAGTTGTTACTTACTTTTCAGGAGCTTATGTCCGAGCTGGGGGTCCCCCTCGCTCCTGAAAAGATGGAGGGCCCTGCCACTACCCTTACGTTTTTGGGCATAGAGATTGACACTCTGGCTCAAACATCTCGGTTGCCCCGGGAGAAAGTGACCCGTATTTCTGAGGCAATAGTAGCCATGTTGGCTAAACGTAAGGTGTCCCTTCGCGAGTTGCAGGTGCTTCGTGGGCACCTTAACTTTGCTTGTAGGGTGATTACCCCGGGCAGGGCATTCACAGGCGACTGTGCGATGCGATGGTTGGTCTCTCCAAAAAAGCACCATAGGGTGCAACTCACCAGGGGTATGAGAGCCGACCTATCGGTCTGGCTCACTTTCCTCAATGAGTTTGATGGGGTTTCATTTTGGCACACGGAGCTGGTTGCTACACCCCATTTTCAGGTTCAGTCTGACGCGTCGGGCTCCCTCGGCTATGGCATTTATTTTAATGGCCGGTGGGCTTATGGTAGATGGCCTGATAGCTGGCAGGGCATAGACCTATTAAGGGACCTTACGTTCTTAGAATTTTTTCATATATTGGGCGCACTCATGTTGTGGGGTAAAATATGGGCTAATTCCATGGTACACTTTTGGTGTGACAATGCGGCAGTAGTGCACATTGTCAATGCCCAAACTTCACGTTCACCTAGAGTTATGGCCTTAGTTAGACAGTTTGTTTTACGGTCATTGCGCCTCAATGTGCTTTTCAAAGCCAGACATGTACCAGGCATTAACAATGATATTGCTGATGCTCTATCCCACCTGCAGATCTCCCGGTTCCGGGTCTTGGCGCCAGAAGCCAACGAACTTCCCTCATCACTTCCGAGCGAGATGTGGACCTTTGGCGAGGAGAAGTGAACCGGGCGATCGGCATGTCTTTGGCCCTGCGCACGCATAAGGCATATCAGAAAATGCATTTGGTTTTTCTGGCATTCCGCAGGGATGTGCACCTGCCTGACATATGGCCAATTCCTGTTGACCATATACTACAGTACATGGTGCACCTTCATGGGGAAGGATTAGCCCCACGTACCATTGGCACTCGACTTTCTGCTTTGGCATTCGCTGCCAGAGCTTGCGGTTACCTGGATTACACAGGTGATTTCCGAATGTGCCGTGTTCTGGAGGGGTGGACGTGGCCATCATCCTGACACACAGCAACCAATTTCCCCTGCTCTACTTGCAAGCCTGGCTAGGGTGTGGCATAGCCTTTGCTATGACCAGTTTGAAGCCTCTTTATTCCATGCAGCCACCACAGTGGCATTTTTCGGGGCCCTTAGGATCAGCGAACTGGTGGCTCTTTCTAAGCGTGATAGGTCACGCAGGTCTCTAGAATTAGCCGATGTTTCTCTTAGGCAGGAGTCAGCACAGCTGACCATACGTTCCTCAAAGGCTGATCAACGGGGGAGGGGTACTTCTGTTACGCTCCTTAGGTGTAGTTTTACTGAAATCTGCCCTGTCAGTGCCCTGCATGCCTTTGTGGCAGTGCAAGGCTCAAACCCAGACCTGTTATTCTGCCACAGCGATGGATCCCCACTCACCAAGTTCCAATTTTGGAAGATTCCTGGGACTGCCCTGTGCAATTTAGGAATCCCTGGGGCTCGTTATGGTACCCATTCCTTTCGTATAGGCGCTGCTTCTAAAGCAGCTGCATTTGGGTACTCAGAGGCAGACATCCGAAGGATGGGCAGATGGGGGTCTGCGCGTTTTGGTTTATACGCTCGTCCTTTTCTTGCCTGAATACATACTACTCTTCATTCTCTTCCTTTTCTTGCAGACCCAGTAGGCGCACACCGGTGGAAGTGCGGCTGGTTGGACACAGCTATGTTTATTGGGCTGCACATTATGCAGCAGCGTCGGATTGGGGTACCCATCTTGGCTTGAGCGCGACAACGCATCTTCGGTGGTATGTTTTGTGCGGAATGAGGTGGCGGGAACTGATGCCATTCCTTATGTCCATTAGGGACACCCAACCTCCAGATATATTAATTATACACCTGGGAGGCAATGATCTTGTGCAGATCACCAGCCTGGGGTTAATTGTGCAGGGACCTGGAGATTTTACAACTTAGGTGGCAGCAGACGCGGTTCTATGGTCCCAGATCATACCACGTTACCATTATAGAGGAGGAATGGATCCTCATGGTTTGGACCGGGACCAGCGGTCAGTTAACAGGGCTGTTGCCAGTTTTTTAGCCGAACATGGTTCAGGGACGTTGGTCCAACATCCGGGGATAGGGCTGCAGGATTCCACCCTGTATCAAAGACATGGGATGGGGTACACCTTTCAGTGAGAGGCATGGACCTCTTTTTGGAGGATGTGCAAGCGGGCCTGGTGACCGAATTGACGGTCAGGGGGGCGGTGAGTCATCGGTGACACCTCCCCGTGTGGCGGGTAGCACTGGTAAGGTAAAAGTCGAGGACCCATAGGTATCCGGCAGGTGCGCAGTTGATTGGCCAACCCAAGGACAAGGTACAGGGAAACTACGGCTGGCCAGTCAAGGGTGAACAATGAACAGGGTGATGCTATGATCTATGCAACCTGAATCACCTTGATATTTTACCGGATATACATCAGATGCTGGAGTTAACAGGTAGCATCCTGACTTGGGTCAACAATTTGTTTCATAGGTAAACAAATTGCTACAATTGGATACAAAGTAGCCAAATATGATTGGCAATTTAGGTAGATTCCTTACCAGTGCTACTGCGGCCCGTTTGCCTTAACTACGTTAAGGAACGTTTAAAGTTATAAATTAAAATGAAGTCATGATCAATAAAGTGGCCCAAAATTTTAAATCCATTTCTGGTGTCCGTGTCTTTATTGGGGAGGTGGGCCAGCAAAGATAGCTTGTAAAAATATATATAGTCCATATGGAACAGGGAGCTTAAGAGGTTTATTTATTTATTTATTTATTTTCTATACCGTCCATCTGGGTGTTAACCCACTCTGGGCAGTGAACAAGCAGAGAAACCAATAACAGAAATATCCACAACAAATTAAAATCCACCACCAACAAATACGTCACAAACTAAAATAATTGGAGTAATGTAATTTATGATGTTATAGCCCCTGTTAGTTCAGAAGTCCCAAATGGTAACTTTTCTACCACTTGTATACCATTCCACTCCTGCTACCTTATAATGAAACAAAGCAAGTGTTAATCTGGTTTACAAAAGATATCGCTGAAATGACTGGGACATGTTAAACATACAACTAACTTAAGCCCCATTTATTTCAATAGTTTTCCTTAAGTTGGGACTTGTATTGGATTTAGCCCACTATCATAAAATTTTCATTAAAAAAGAGACAACAAAGATTCCAGTCAAAGCATTTTAATGGGATGATGAGGCAAAATAAAATTACTTAATAACTGGCATTGACAAGTTGTTTTATTGTACTGTATAATTAATTTATGTTTAGCTTTTAAGGCTGCTTAATCCTCCCTGCTTCATTTCTTCTCTGAAGAGAGTTTGTGTATAATACTTAAGAGATACAAACATACCATTTTAAACCAGAAACTAATCTTTATACTTCCCTTGGAACTCTGTATGTTTTATATCTACCAGAATGCCAGTGCAATTGAGTGCTATAAAGAAAATGTCGATACAGAAGGGCACTCTGTCATCAAAGCAAGACAGGATATTAGTAATATGCATGTTTGTGATTAAATTCATATTTAAACCTAAAGATGACAGATTCACAGAGAGCTGCAATACTGAAGGAAAAACATCATTCAAGAAAATATAACAAAACAGTCAAAGTATATTATTTAGTATATTCATATTTTAGTTCCACTGTAGAACTCAATGTAGTGTACATGGCCTAATGAGCAAGAATCTGATGTTCTTGCAAAACAAAGATGTAAACTGTCAAAACAGGTATCTGATTCTTTCCATAACTCCTAGCACCATTTTCACTTGTTCATGTTATACAAATTAAATAAAACAAAGGATAAATTTGCCCACACTATATTCCAGCTGGTTAGTGTGACAGACAGCCTGAAGTACCTGTTAAATACCTTCCAAATAAAAATGAACAGTTATCCAGTGTCTAACATAACTATACATTTACCTATATGAGGAAAAACCTAGCTGACTCAATCCTTTGTGTTTATACAGAATTCAGGAAATAAAATGGGAAGCGCTGTTTAAAAAAATGATTTTTGTGCTCTTGAATACTTCTGTTTCTAAACCTGAGAGATCCCTGGCAGCAGTTATTTTTTTTTTCATACAAGCAGTTCTAAAATTCTTCCTTTGTACTGTTATTGTGAATCTGAGCCTACACCGTATAATGAAAATCACCTTGTGTTCTAAAAAAAGAATAGGACTGGATCATAGTAATTCATGCCATGCTTCCATTTTAAGCTTCCTTTACCCACCCCACAATGATTACATCCAAAAGTCAAAAACACTTTTAAAAAACTCAGCCTTTTAGCTATAAAAACTGCCACACTTTTTCCCCTTTAAAGATTTGTTGCCAACAACAACTAAGCACCACATGAATGAAAGTCTGAATATTTCACTCATGTGATTCTGTTTCTATGCAGGCTAAACCTCTCTTTTCTATTTTGCATGACTCCACAAGCTTTCTTGAGATTTAAGAACTAATCCTATTTCACCAAAACATTTTTGTTTGCTTCAGTTCTAAACTGAGGTTCTCACCCTCCTTTTTTTACATAAATTCAATGTCAAGCAGCAATTTTGGAATTCTTTCATTCAATAGGAAGAGTAGTAGTGAGGAAAAGACATACATGAAGACTATTTTCACATGAACAGTGAGATCTGGAGCTGGATGTCCATTAGCGGAACTGAGAAGACCAGCAGAAATAAAATAAGGCTATCTCCCCTTCTTGCTGCTGCCTCCTATGCATGCCAAAAACCTCTTCTGCAAAGCTGGGAAATTTGCTTGCAAAATTGTTTTTCAGAAAGTTTTGAGTTCTGTATGGGGCTCCTCTATTTAAAAGAGTTATCAAATTCAGGCATGAGCAGACTTCTGGAATCTACTTACGTTTTTAAAAAAATAAAAAAATAGAACTCTTAAGGTGTACTAATGAGAGGCAGACACAAAATGGCAATGAGGGGAAAGCAAATGTGACCAAGCTAAGCCATAATTCATAATACATTGTGTCAGAATAAGGATACTGAGTTATCTATTGATGGTCAGCATGCACATCTGAGGTCAAAAACAGATACAATACATGAATAGAAAACAAAGATCCTTAATTAATGGCAGTTTCTGCGTTTCACAGCATAGTGTACAAATTAATTTGCTTTGTTTGGCAACTAACTAGCCTTCAAGGTTTAAACCAGGGATTCCCAAAGCCAGATCTGGCCTGTGTTTCCTAATACTCTCACCTGCACTGTCCTCACCACTCCCAGAAGTGGAAGTAAAATGCTCCCGCACTTGCGCAAAATGCAGCCAAGGCTGTCATAAACACGTTTATGACAGCTGCGGGTGCATTTACAGGAGTGATTTGCACATGCACAGGCGTGTTTTGCTTCTGCTTCCGGTGAGAGGAACCACATGACCGGCCCACTCAACCACATGACCAGCCCGCAGCCCAAAAAGTTTGTTAAACAATGGATTTCTTTGAAGACATTTTGCAAACCCAAAATAACTTCATTAAACAACTCTCTCTCCAACAGTAACATACTCTCAGCTCTACACAGAAAGAGCTTCCTCAGAGATTGTGGTATTTTTGAACCACAATTGGGCATACCCCGGGCAACGGCAACTTTGTGCAAACTAATCTTTCTCACTCTAGCTCAGGTGAAAGAATCTACAAAATGGACTCCCCAAAAGGTGTCTTAATTTTGGCAGTTTCATGTCTGGCCTAGACATGGAAGAAGAAGCTCTGTCGAGGGGTGATGTCTAACATCTGCTTTCAGTATGAGTTACTTCAGATTAAATATTCCAGCAGCCTAATTATGAAAAATAAGCTGCTTTGTAGTTCAAAAGATATGCTTGTTGATCTACTGCAAATCGTTCAGAGACATACCATGGCCTTGATCTACTTTCTGGTTGCCTGTGATGTACATGACAGACGCTCCATAGATGCTTCTCTTGATATTAAAACAGGTGTGTGCTCAGTTTCCACCTGTTGCAATTAATACAAAAGCTCAAATAATTCTTGTGAATTATTTCAAAGGAAAAATCCTTTTTTTTTTAAGCTGAGCTGAATTTTTCTAAGAATTTATTTAATTATTTTATTGAATTTTAAAGGTTTTGCCTAACAATTGCCCAAAATACAGAAAATGAATACCTCTTCCATTATTTTTCATCTGACTCCTTGAGCGGAAAGAACTACAGGTATTTGTGTTGTTCTACTTGTTGTCATGTGTCATCAAGCTCCAACTCATAGACCCACACTATAAATAAGAGATCTCCAAATCTGCTCTAGGCCGCACTTGTTTCTCTTGCTGGCAGACCACTCCCCCAACATCATATTTCAAATGAGGGATTTTTTTTCCATCAGCTTTCTTTAATGTCCAGCTTTTTTGTGCAGTTATTTTGTTTTCTTAATGTTCAGCTACAATCCTGCTTTGGCACTTTTTCTTTTTCTTTCATAAAAAGTCTTTTCAAACCAGTGTTGTTTTCTGCTAGGAAGAACTATTTATAAAGAAAGGTAAGTGTTACTTCAAAGTTCTACAGCGCTATTCAAAACCTTGGAAAGTTCTACAGAACTGTTCAGTACTTGCGTTGTGGACAATTACTCATTTTCCAAAAAGAAACAAAATACTTGATTTTATTTTAACAGAAAAACAAGGAGTCTTTATTATCATTCACTTTCTTTCCATGCTAGCCAGTAATGGAAAAATAAATTAAACTTTTAAAATTTATTTATTTTAAAAGAAAGGGAATGGGAAACCCCTTTTGTGTAATTCCTACCTAGAAAAACCCAGAAAAGGTTAGAATTGACTTGCCAGCACAAGATTACTATTAAGAAGAAAGGATATATGAACATTCATCATGGAAATCTAAGGATTGCAGAACTATAAACAAAACCAAAGGCCACATCCTCGTCCACCCTCCAAAAGAACTTCTTTCTTTTTCTGAAAGGAGGAAGTGAGAACTGTGTTCAATAATTAAAGAATGCTTTGTACTGATAGCTGAAGTGTGGAAAACAAGATGGAATGGAATGTCTACCAAGAAGCCTAAGCATTCTACTGAGCAACAT
The DNA here is from genome assembly GCA_035047345.1 of Bradypodion ventrale. Taxonomy (NCBI): domain Eukaryota; kingdom Metazoa; phylum Chordata; class Lepidosauria; order Squamata; family Chamaeleonidae; genus Bradypodion; species Bradypodion ventrale. The sequence continues at coordinate 29,910,703 of JAWDJE010000007.1, forward strand.
TTGGTTACAAGTCTCTATTTGCGTAACCTTTTCAAACAGACCTTCAGAAAGGCCCGACCTTTTGAACACTGTAACATTTTTCTGACTCACATTCTGTGCGATGCTGAGTCATCAAAAATAAGTGCCTGGAAGAGGGAGAATTATAAAATACACAGTACTGTACCTCATTTTCAGCAGTCACTTTTGTATTGAAAAGGTATTAAGTGCAGAGCAACTATCGTAGCTTTCCAGCCTCTGTGTTAAACATTCTAATCAAAAGGATTCCATCACCTTCCAAAGCAAGGTTTGTTTCTTTCATTATTGAACCACTTTTGCTATCAGGAAGATACTGTAAAATTATTTATATTGTAATTTGAACTCCCTGGTATGGGCCCTACTCTCTGAAGTAAAGGAAAATGAATTTGCTGTATCAAATATGTAACAACCCTTCAAATATTTGAAAATGGCTACCTTATTTTATATCATGTTGACATCATCTCTGAGGATGGTTCTCACAGTACTGTGGTACCCAGTGTAGTGCAGTGCAGGGGTCTCCACCACCGGGCCGCAGACCAGTACCGAGCCATGGGCTGCCCTGAACCGGGCCACTGGGGGAATGGCACTGGGAGCCCTTCTGCCCTCAACATGCTCTGCCAGGTCTGCCAGGCAAACGGAGTGAGAGCACGGGTTTCAGACACAGCAGATATGCAGGTGGCTGGGCCCCTCCTCCACATTGCTTAACTATGTTGGGGCTCCACTCCCACCTTTGTGCAGTGTGTTACCTCTCTGCCAAAGTCGAACAGTGTGGCTGGCAAGCAGCTGGGCTCATCCTCCTTGTTTTTGAGATACGGCAGGGCTCCTACCCCCACCTGTGCATTTTATTGTATTTTATTATACACCTGCACCATCCAATCCTACCAACCCCTCTTACCAGTCCATGGAAAAATTGTTTAGGATGAAACTGGTCCATGGTGCAAAAAAGGTTGGGGAACCCCTGGTGCAGTGGACAGAGTGACAGCTAAGGCACAAGAGGCCTGGGTTCGTTTTTCTATTTAGCCATGGAACAGGGAATAATTGAAGGAGAAGGGTAGATTAAAGAAAAGAAGCTGTAAGGGAGAAGATACAAAGACCTATTTGTATCTGAAGATTTGTCAAGCCATCAACGCAGAACAGGACAGATTCATAGAGAGTTTTCAAGATTAGTCTAATACTGAATGAGTGTTTTTATCAGTTCTACCAGAATACATGAAAAGAACCTCCTTGAAGATGGTGGTATTTTGAACCACAATCAGACGTATAGCAATAGCAATGTAGTTCTGCTGGCCAATCTTTATCACACTAGGTCAGGTGAAAGGAACTATGGAATGAATTCACTAAAGGTGGCTGCATTTTGGCAGTTTAATATCTGACCTAGACACAGAAGAAAAAGAAGACCAGTTCAACCTCTACTCTGTGAGTTTTCACAGGCAAACTGGGATTCAAAATCAGGTCTCATAAATCCTAGTCCATCATGACACTACAATAGGTGTCTTCTTCTTCTTCCGTGTCTAGGCAAGACATGAAACTGCCAAAATTAAGACACCTTTGGGTGAGTTCATTCTGCAGTTCCTTTTGCCTGACCTAGTGTGTCTCAAAGATTACTACACAGCTTACTACACAGTGGCTCACAAGGCAAGACAATAATAAAAAGGGTACCATTGAAAGGAAGCAGATTTTTGCTAAATCATAGGAGAAATATCTTAATAGCAAGATTTCTTCAACAGAAGAAAATGTCTCAAGGAGTTGTGGGTTCTTCTTCACAGGATGTATTTAAACAGCAAGTGGACAGCTATTTTTCCTAGAATGTTACAGTTGCATCCTAAGAATTTTTTTTCTTCAGAACTATTTACTGTCTTGCTTCATGTAAACTGCTATGGCTACAATTAACCAAATAATTTAACCATCAATTACATTACAGAAAAAATGTGCTAAGGAGGCAGATATTAAAGAATTCAAATATTAGTCATTTAGGCTTAAACTCTGAACACATTTACTAGAGGGTAAATGCTAATGGATTAAATGACATTTATTTCTGCCTGAATATGCTAAATATTTATTTTTATATGTATTTATAATTCAAATTTCTATGCCGCCCAATCAGGCGAACCCGACTCATTAGTGAGTTCAGTGTCTCCCCCCCCCCCGCTCCCAATTTTATATAACTTAGTTGCCATTTCCTCCTAGGTTGGTTTCTGTCTTCTGTTTTGTAGAAGCTTTATATTGATAATAAATGCCTCTAAACAAAAAAAAATCAATGCTTACTGTTATTATTTATACCATTTATGTTTATTTAGTATTATTCATTGTATTCATTGCCATTCAGTACAGCCCAAAAAGGGAATATCTGCATGTTTCAACTCTTTATTTCTTCATGACAATTGCATCAAAATCACAGTAACATATAGTAATAATAACATTATTAATTTTGCTCAAATGTGACAATTGCTCAAGGCAGTTTTTAAGAAATTGGATGAAATCAAAATGTTTACCAACTTGAATATCCTGCTTGTTCAAAACACACTACTTTTGTCATCTTTAACAAAGCATTTCTCATAATGTTGTTTCATTCAGGCCACCAAGCCTTGCATTTCTTCATTGCAGTGTTTGCATTTTGCACGCATGTCTGCCTTATTCATAGGTAGAGGAATGTTATTAAAATATTCCCAAACTGTGGCTCTTTTATGGCCTGCTGTCATTAGAGATTTTCTCCTTGAAGGAAAGAAATAACATGACAAACTTAGGCTATACACAAAAAGACCCTAAAACTTGTGGAGTATTTTGATCAAAAGGTTTCATTTCTACGATTTGCTCCCCTCTCCTGACATTTAGCTTCTTGTACAGATCTCTTCTGCTCCTATCCATTAAACTTAGCACTTAAGAGGTAAAAGGTTGATTCTATGTACTGTACATATATCTGCAATGTAACATTGGAATTCATGTCTTTTTCTCAATTCCAAATGTTTATTTTATTTTAAAAATTTACTGTGAAGAGGCTGTATGTGATCTCTGCAGATACTAATTCACAGTTTTGAGAAGTATAAAATGAGGCATCTGCGATAGCATCTTCTAGATAGAAAAAATATTCAAAAGTCTTACAGAAACCTCTGGGAGAGAATGATATTGTGAATGGAATAATGGAATTTATTTACCAAAAATAAAATAAAATAAACATTGCATAAATATGTCATATTACATAATTAAAAGCTAATTCTTAAAGCCTTTGGACCATAATGTACTGTATTCTAAATAGAATACAATCTTTAGATAGATTTTTTTCTTCAAAAAGATTTTTACTTTAAAAAAAATAATACAATCTAAATTTAAAAATCTATTTGTTTTCCATCCATTCATTTTTCCCTCCCTGTCCGCAATACTGTATAATGTTCCAACAGTTCCCTCATGGCAGAAAGTGAATTTGCCCATTCATATCACATTTGTCGCCTTTTTTGAGTAAAATATTTTTGTTATATTGTACTTTTGAAGATTAGACACTGGGTTGCTGATAGGATATTGTTCAGTTGTTTATCTTTGCATATACTTTCTTGATTTTAATGCATGGTACTCTATATCTAGAAAATCTTGAAAAGAATAACCATAAGTCTGAACTGACTTGATGCCATGTTATTATTTGATTTACCATCTTTTTAGTAATGTAATATTGTGCAATTTAGGCGTGACATAAAAAATAATGAATAAATTGAAGTGAAAAAACAGTTATTTCTCCTAGGCATTAGGATTAAAGCATTTATAATTGATTATACTCTGTTTGACAGAGGGGGCAATTTATTGACCATTATCAGAGCCATGGATGGTTCAATCTGAAATAGAATAAAAATCATATAATTGTACAGAATAGTTAGAAAATATGTCTTAACCAAATATCTTTTTTTCTTTTCACCAGATAGCTATAAAAATTACAACTTGAATATTACTTAACCATTTACATTTCAGAGGTATATTTGTTTCTTCATATAAATTTAGAGGCAATAAAATTTGCTTTGATATTTTCCAAGTAATGTATACACCTTCTAGATTCTCAAAATATTAAGAATTGTGATTAAAAAACAGTATGAAAGAGCTCACTATAGCAAGTTGCACTACACTAGCTTGTGCTGTTCTGAATTAATCTTTATTACCACCAGAAAGTAACAATGAAAAAGGTTTATTCAATACTTGCTTACTAACTGACAGAGTCAATTTCTATCACCCATCTCATCAAGCTAACTCTATTCCCTTCATAATTAAGGACTGCTGTCAAGATGATAACATGTCCAGGCTAATGCTGCCTTTCTACTAATCTTTTCTTGACCAACAGTTTTATATATACAAAAATGATTTTCCCCCAATATACTGTATAAGACTACTTTTTAACCCTGAAAAATCTGTGTCAAAGTCGGGGGTCGTCTTATAGGACAGGTACTTAACTGCAGCTTGTTTCCCCTTGCTTCATATGTCCGGTGCATATGGTGGGGGGGTGCCGCGGCCGAGTCCCTGCTCTGTGCGGGGTGTATGAAGCAAGGGGAAGCAAACTGCACACATCTTCCTGTACCTCGAGGAGAACGTGAGCGTGGATTGGCTCTCCACCAGAACCTGCCCATTCAACTCGGAGGGCTGTTTTATATGGCAAGTATATTCCAAACTCTATATTTTAATTGGAAAAGTTGGGGGTCGTCTTATACGCCCAGTCGTCTTATACGCCGGAAAATACGGTAGTATTTGTTTTGAATATAAGAGCCCTTCTAGTTTATACAACTGTGTAGTTACAAATCATTGAATACAAATTAACACTCAAATTTTTACAAATTATGAAATCATTAAACATCCATAACTACTGAGCCAGAAAAAAAATATTTGAAAGTGATATGTATTTTTGAAAACTGAAGACATCATTCAGAAATGGCAGGTAAATTGTACTGATTTATTTAGATTGTCATTGTATACTGATCTTTTCCCTAACTTTTCTAATGTATCTTTCTCTGTTCCATGGTTCTTTTCTTAGTGAACATTGCAAATACAATTTTAAAAAGTTTATAAAGACTCAAGCTGCTTAAGGAAGCAAGCGCCAACTGCTCCACTACCATCACCTTATTCGAAAAAGGGATAAGAATACCGGTGGAGAAAGGTGTCAAGCAGGGAGACACAATTTCATCAAAGCTTTTCAACGCATGCTGAGAAAAAGTTATGCAAAGATTAAACTGGGTTGTTGGTATCAAACTGAACAAAGATAAACTATCTTAGGTTTGCAGATGATGTAGCACTGATTGCCAGAAATGTTCAAAGACTTCAAGAAATGTTGTGTGAACTCGACGCAGAAAGTAGGAAGGTTGGCCTAAAAATGAATGGCATGAAGACAAAATATATGCTGTCAAGCAACCAGCAGAACTTTCAAATAAGAATCTAGAATGAACTCATCGAGCAGGTCAACCACTACTTCTATCTCAGCCATCTGATTGGGATGAACAATGATAAGAGAGCAAAACTAGCCAGAAGAAAGAAAGTGGGATGGGCAGCATTTAACTCCATCAAAAAAAAAAAAATCTTGCTAAGCAAAAAAACTCAACAAGAAACAATGTTCCAACCTTTTTAATTTGACAGTACTATCTGCAGTTCTCTATGAGAGTGAAACATTGTCATTAACAAAGGCTGAGGAAGAAGAACTATCAAGAGCATTTGAGCCATTGAAAAATCAATGTTAAAGGCATCCCTTTGCGACCACATCCCCAATGCCAGATAAGAAAACAAAGCGGAATCAATGAAGCTGTTGTTGAATATCATAAACAGAAACTGCTGGACACATTTCTCAAATGACAGATGGGCGTTAGACAGCAGTAGTCACCAAGTGGTATCCCAGAGGAGTAAAAAGATTCCTTGGCAGGCCCCCCAAAAGATGGGAAGACCCAATTGTGAAAAGTTTTGGCTGAACCTGGAAAAGAGTGCGGCAGTTAAAGAAATGGAAAGCAAGTTGCGACCTATCAGGTAGGTACTCATCCCTTGATAATCTGGTCAATCAAGGAAAAGAAAGACTTGTGTTACTAAAAAGCAGAGCGAAACAACAAAACAAACATAATCTGCGACTGGATAATGTACCTATGCACAAACACATTTGTACAGCATGGTAGCCATATTAGTCTGTTTCAAGAAAACAAAAAACAAGTGCTGTGATTATTCAAGACTAATGAATTTATTTCATTGTAAACTTTCATGGATTACAATCCATCTCTTCAGACACTTGGAGCACATATCAAACTCTTTATGTTGTTGTTGTTCAGTCGCACAGTCGATTCCGACCCTTTGCGACCCTATGGACCATCGTTCTCCAGGCGCCTCTGTCCTCCACCATCCCCCTCAGTCCTCCCAGCTCTGTGCCCATTGTGTCTACAATACCATCTATCCATCTCATCCTTGGCCTCCCCCTTCTTCTTTTGCCCTCCACCTTTCCCAACATCACGGCCTTCTCAAGTGAATCCTCCCTTCTCATTTGATGCCCAAAGTACTTTAGCCTCATCTTTACTATTTGACCTTCCAATGAGCAGTCAGTGTTGATTTCTTCTAAGATTGACCTATTTGTTCTCCTCGCTGTCCAAGGTACCCTCAAAACTCTCCTCCAACACCACATTTCAAAGGCATCTATTCTTCTGCGTTCAGCTTTCCTAATTGTCCAGCTCTCACATCCGTACATTACCACTGGGAATACCATTGCTTCGACTATTCTAATTTTTGTTTTCAAGGTGATGTCTCTGCTTTTCACTATGTTCCCCAGGTTTCTCATGGCTTGTCTCCCTAGAATCAGCCGCCTCTTTATTTCATGGCTGCAATCTCCATCTGCAGTGATCTTAGATCCTAAGAACGTAAAATCTGTCACTGCTTCTACTTCTTCCCCGTCTATTTTCCAGGAACTGATCGGGCCTGTTGCCATTATCTTGGTTTTCTTGATATTGAGTCTCAAGCCAGCTTTTGCACTCTCTTCCTTCAAACCGATCAGGAGATTCTTTAGGTCTTCCTCACTTTCTGCCATTAGGGTGGTGTCGTCTGCATATCTCAGATTGTTGATGTTTCTCCCAGCAATTTTGATCCCATATTGTGATTCCTCCATCCCTGCATTGCGCATTATGTGCTCTGTGTATAAGTTGAATAAGCAGGGTGACAGAATGCAGCCTTGCCTTACTCCTTTTCCTATTCCAAACCACTCTGTCATTCCGTGTTCTGTCCTAACTGTTGCTTCTTGGTTCATGTACAGATTTCTCAGGAGGCATATGAGGTGCTCTGGTATTCCCATCTCTTTAATCACTTGCCACATCTTGTTGTGATCCACACAATCAAATGCCTTAGTGTAGTCAATAAAGCAAAAATAAACTTGTTTCTGGTATTCCTTTGTTTTCTCCATGATCCAACGTATGTTGGCAATGTGGTCTCTAGTCCCCCTGCCTCTTCTGAAACCAGCCTGCACCTCTGGTAATTCTCTTTCCACATGCTGCTGAAGTCTATCCTGTATTATCTTGAGCATCACCTTGCTGGCGTGTGGGATGAGCGCAATTGTTCGATAATTTGAACATTCTTTGGCATTGCCCTTTTTTGGGATTGGAACATATACTGATCTTTTCCAGTCCTGTGGCCACTGTTTTGTTTTCCAAATCTGCTGGCATATTGAATGCAGTAATTTGATGCCATCATCTTTTAGAGCTTTGAAAAATTCAACTGGGATACCATCATCTCCACTAGCTCTTTATAAAATGACATAATATATAAGATTTAAAGTTTAGTCCTTAAAGATGCCTCTTCTCTTTTGTTCTGGTTTTATTTTGTTGTTACTGTTGTTGCTGCTTAAATGCATAGCTTTCCAAGTTCAACCAGCCAACAAAATGCTACTGGAACTGAATGACCAAGCAGCAAACAAGTTTCCAAATATTTTCTCCAATATTCTCTGATATGCTTGAACACCAACATAGATGGTCTATTGGTCCATAAAGTTTAAGTTAAGGTAAAGGTATCCCTTGCTCGAAAGCCAATCGTATCCAACCCTAGGGTGCAGTGCTCACCTCCATTTACAGCCAAAAAGCCAGCACTGTCTGCATCTGCAGATGTTTCCGTGGTCATGTGGCAGGCATAAATAGACACCGGAGCACACGGAATGCTGTTACCTTTCTCACCAAAGCGGTATCTATTTGCAATCTACTTGTAAACAATGATGTTGTGTTGCATCCAAACAAGTCTCCAAGGTTTGTCAGTATTCCTGCACTACTTCTTGCATTTATTTTACCGTGATCAGTTTTAATGAATTGTAATTTTCATTTCTCATAATACTACTAAAGAATTTTAGACTTCTGCCTTTTTAGATTTTTATTACTTCCTAATCTTTCATTGTGTGCTATAGTTCTTGTTTATTTGTCATCTTTTTCATCCAACAGAGTCTTAGTATCCTGTGACAAATCTATATTTCAGATGCTTTTACCTATTTTACAGTAACCTGTGATGCAAGTCAACAATGTAATGTCATACGGTAAAATTTGAGAATGCATAGTTCCGTGCAGTAAATTAATCAATCTCATTATTGACCAGTTCCTTAAGAGACAACTATAACAAAAGAATGTCTAAAGAACAGACAAGTATAAGATAGTAAAAAATACAGTGGCAGCAAAATTATTAATAGGTATATTGCACTGAAAATGCCAACCATGACAACCAAAGCATAAGTTATAGGTTTGCTAAAGCTATTGTTCAATCAATTTTGCTTGCTGTAGCACAAAATTTTGTCAAACAAATGAAGTGGCTGCACTCTGGTCTGAGAAAAGACCAACAAAATAGAATGCATCAATTGCCCTGGGGATTTCATTCTTTCAAAATGCAATAATTTGTTTTCATATAGTTCAGTCCTATATTATGCATAGACATTCAATATCAGCCATATATTGCTTGAGAGCCTTTTCATACCCCCAAAGGGATAAGGTAGCTCATTAGTGTGGCAGAAGTAGATGGTTTTGAATTGCCACCAGCTGCCCATAGGAGCAGAGGTTGCTTATAGTCAGGTCTCCAAGGCCAAATCATTGTCTAAGGAGTAGCCTCCCACAATGTCTTTAAGTTAGAGATACCTGTATAGTGGCTGCTCTGAAAATGACCAGGCAGCTGCGAAATTCAAAACAACCAACTGCCATGGCCATAGGTGCTGCCGCCATTATAATCATCCTCTTCTTTTGCCTGCCCTCATCCTATAAGTGCTCTTCAGTGGCAATGGGGCACGTAGCATCCAAACATCCAGTAATCTATTTGCAACCCCAACAGAGTTGTTGGACCATTGGCCCTATATCTTCAGTTGTGGCTGATCAATAATGTGATAGGCATCAAGCAAACCGTGAGGTTTTTGACAACTAATTAGGATTCACAAGGACTGCATTAGAGAACCTCGTGATACCATTTTAAAAGTTTATCAATACCAAAGGATGTGAGAGTATTTAAGATGCCAATCTAGTAGCAAAAACAGACAAGAGTGCAATGTACTGTAGTTTCTATTTCTGATCTACTGTCAATCAGAGATGAAACTGGAAGGGACTGCTGGGTTCACTCCTGTTTGTTTCTGTTTGTTTTTGGTACTGAAAATATGCAGTGTGCTATAGTGCCTGTGGTTCTCTGGATTTTGACTAGTATCTTACACTGGTGTTTTTAAAAGAGTAAGCTAAAAACAATTTTCCCCTATTTATTTATTTATTTATTTATTTATTTATTTATTTATTTATTTATTTATTTATTTATTTATTTATTTATTTATTCATTCATTCATTCATTCATTCATTCATTCATTCATTCATTCATTCATTCATTTATTTATTTATTTATGTGCCTTTATATCCCGCCCTCCTGGAGGGTACACCACTCAGGGCGGCTAACAACATAATAAAAATTACAATAAAAACAATAAAGCAACATTAAAACAGGTCTAACAACCCCAATTAAAACCAACATTAAAAACACAAACATATCATTATTAACAAACAACCCACCCCCACCCTACCCCCGTTAAAACAGAATAACCAAGCCAGGAAACAGCCCACCACATAGGCTAAATCAGCCACTGGGCTTGACTGGTAGAGTCAAGCATGCCCCAAACCTGCTGGAAGAGCCATGTCTTCAGCATCTTCCTAAAGGGGAAGTATATGGTGGTGTTTTTTTTTTTAAGTAGAATTATAAATGTATTTGAAGTCTTATTTGCAAAAGTAATTGGTCATTTTTGTCTCAGTAGAGCAATGCATATAATTCTTACAAAGCATTTTATTTATTTTATTTTATTTTATTAGTCACATTTGTATTGCCGCCCACTCGGCAAGAGATTCTGGGTGGCATACAACAATTACATCATGAACTGCATAAGTCGCACTAGAGAACTATAAAAAACTTAAAACTTACAACTGATATTACAATAATACTCTATCTTGGTGGTTCCCAATGTGGGGCCCACACCCCATAGGGAGACTTCAATTCCCAGAAGCCTAAGACAGTACATTGGCTGATCAGTGTTTTGAGGAACTGACTTAGGCTTCTGGAAATTGAAGTCCAAAAACCAAAGGTTGGGAAATACTGGTCTAAATGGTCAGCTAGTAACGTATTATTTGCATATCTATTTATTTATTTATTTATTTATTTATTTTTCATGCTTATATACCGCCCACTCAGGTACAACCCAACTCAGGGCGGTTTACATAGCGGACAGTAAATACATAAAAGACACATGATAAAACAAAGTTAAAAGTTAAAAAACCCACCCCTAAAAGGTGCGCACGAACCGAAGGGACCTTGGGGGAAGGCACACTTCTCTATACCAACCACCCAATGGTACCCCCATCCCCACCCGCACCCCAAACTTGGCCCGCTAGCCAGGTCTTTAGTTCCTTCCTAAATGGCAACAACTCCATCTAGCGACGCAGTTCCACAGGCAGGAGGTTCCAAAGGTCCGGTGCGGACATGGAGAAGGCCCTCCTCCTTGTTCCAGAGAGGCGAGCCCCCCTGGATGATGACAAAATTAGAGAGCCCCTCCGGTCCGCTCTGGTTGGATGGACAGACGTCCTTAGGGTGATGTGGTCTCTAAGATACCCTGGCCCACTACCATGTAGGGCTTTAAAGATCAAAACCAGCACCTTGATTTGCACCCGGAGACAAACTAGTAACCAGTGCAGCCCCTGAAGCAGTGGTGAGGCATGGGCATAACGTCCACATCCCATCACCACCCGGGCCGCGGCATTCTGGACCAGCTGCAGCCTCCGAATGGTCATCAAGGGCAGCCCCATGTATAGCGCATTACAGTAGTCTAGTCTGGAGGTCACCAGAGCATGAGTGACCATGAGCAAAGAGTCCCGGTCCAGGAGCGGGCACAACTGGCGAATCACCCGAAGTTGGGCGAAGGCCCTCCTGGCCACAGCCACCACCTGTTCTTCTAGCAGCAGCCGCGAATCCAGGAGGACCCCCAAGTTGCGCACCGGGTTGGTCTGGGGCAAAACAGCCCCATCCAAAACTAAAGATGGTAGCTCCCGGGATAACGCAGGACCCCCTATCCATAGCCACTCAGTCTTGCTAGGATTCAGCTGTAGCCCATTTGCCCCCATCCAGACCTCAACAGCCTCCAGACAGCTGGAAAGGACTATGACTGCATCACTGGGGTCCCCACGGGCCGAGATGTACAACTGTGTGTCATCCACGTACTGATGGTACCGCACCCCGTGGAAACGGATGATCTCACCCAGCGGCTTCATGTAGATGTTAAATAGGAGAGGAGAGAGTACCGAGCCCTGAGGCACCCCATATTTTAGGGGCCTAGGACTCAACCTCTCACTCTCCAACCACACCGATGGTTTCTATTCTGACAATCATATTGACATTTCATAGAATGAAAAATTTGGAAGGGACCTATAAGGCCATTAGGGCTTGTGGTTCTGGTAGGGTGCAGCAGCAATGTTCCTTCCTTGCATTTCCTAGGCTTTTTATCTCTTGTTTTATATTTTCAAAGTTTATTTTATCTAACTCCTTTAATTAGTCTTCAAAAGTACTTTAAGCCAAGCTTATTTTTACATCTTCTTCTGTAGGTTTTTTTCTGGAATTCTTGGATCCTAAAGTTAATATTAGGGAGTTGCTATAACAACTTGTGAGGCTCAAGCTTTTAATTATATATATATTATTATTATTTTACTAAAGAACTGTTCTTTCAAACTGGGGAGCAGTTACTCAGCATCCTTCAGCTTATCTTTACTTTTTTGGTTGCTCATGCAGAACAAAACAATTTTGCATCTTGGTTTTATCTTTTACTGTTGTTTGCTGCTGGCTGTTGGAGTGGAATCACTGGGACTGCTGGAACTATTTTCCTTCTGACTAGTGGAAAATCTCCATTGGACTCTGTTTACTGGAAACTTGTCCTTTATTACTGTTAGGAACCTTCAGATTTCTGGTTGGAACGTTGGAACCTTGGTAAGTGAAACATAGATAGAGAGGAGAGAAAGAAACAAGGCAATGCCATTAAATTGGTGGCAGGTATCAGAGAGAATGCAAAGATGCAGAATTTAACCTTAAAGTTGTAAAGTTGCAACGAGGAGTACTTCTCTACATTGGAGATAAGAGCAAAGGAAAGCTTATAGAACCTTGGGGATTGTACCTATTTTTGAGAGTATCTCTAATAATGGCCGGGGGGACTATGAAAAGTACACAGTTTTTTGCATCAAGGGACAAAGGTAAGAAAGAAGCTGAAGCTGCACATTCTGAGCATTCTGCCCTAGACTGGTGCCAGGACCCCAAAATCAGTACTGTAAGATGTGGAAATCCTGTGAAGCTATCCCTTTCTAATCTTGCACCTGAACTGTGCTGAGACCATAACAACACCAGAACCTGGCCAGTGTCCAGATAAGGTTAATTCCCTGAATGAGTGGATATTTAAACAACTTCATAAACTAGCTCACAGTATACGAAACGCAAAGGCAAATAAGAATAGGTTGCCTTGCCGAAAGGAGGAAAACAATGAGGATAATTTTGCAGTTGAAAGTTGGCTATTTTTATATAAAAAAGACATTGGGGTCATCAAATTTTACTTGTATGAGTGTAATGAACTATTAAGCATACTCACATGCAAAACAGCTGGGTCAAATAATAGCTCAGGACAAGTAAAAGAATGTCCTTAAGGTAAGCAACAGAGGCACAAAGCAAAGGTAAGAGCAGTAAGATTAAGAGAAGTAAGTTCGAGTAGGTAAGTAAGTAAGTAAGCAAGAAGTAAGTTTGAGTAAGAGAAGTAGAATGCTCTTTGCGGGGGCCCCCCCCGGACTCAGACATCCGGGTAGTTAGGGGGCGTGGCCACCCCTCTTTAAAAGGGGTGGCCATGAGGCAGCCGAGCTGCCATTTTGCGAAAGCGACGGAGAGGAGAAGTTTTTGCTCCGTCGCTCTTCGCCTTTGGGGGGAAGCCGTTCTTTGGCGAAGCTTAGCGCGCTTTTCGCCTCTTATTCTCCAGCTTCCCAGCTATTTTTCTGGTCCCTGGGAAGGGATCCGCTTTGTTATGCCTCCTAAAAAGAAGGCTATGGCGACTTCGTCTCGCCCGACTAGGAGGCAGCAGTTGGGTCGAAGGACCGCGACTGCTCCTCCCCAACAGGACCCCTTCATGGAAGCACCCACTGGGACCGGTGGGATGGGGCAGCTTAGGCCGTGGCCCGCGGCTCTCCAGCCTCAGACCGGCTCTACAGGGGCTCCGGCCCCCGGCCCGCAGTTGCTGGCCATGAGCTCTGAGCAGGGGGGAGGGCCTGGCGCAGTCGGGGCTTCGGGCCCCGGCCCGCATTTACCAGCCATGGGCTTCCAGCAGGGGGGAGGGCCTGGTGTGGGTCCACAGCAGGGACTACCCCCGGCCCCTTATGGGCCGGAGTTTTGGGCATGGCCCTACTTAGGGTCAGGCTCTCAAGTTAGGGGCCCTGGGCCATTGCCCAGCGGGCCGTCCGGCCCACCTGGCCCCCTTTATGCAGGGGGATCTGCGATAGTGGATGCTCTACTGGCCCGCATGGTGGCTCTAGAGGCATCCTTGGAGATATCCAACAACCCCATTGGGGGGGCGGCATTGCCATCGGGGGGGCCCTTTTGCCAGCAGGTGACCGTGGCAGCTGCCAACCTTCAGCAGGCGGCCACTCGGGTTGAGTTGCTTGAGGCGCACAGGCCGGTGCCCGCCGTGGCCTCGCAACTCCCCGTACAACAGGCACTACAGTCAGGTAGTGGTCAGATGTGTCCTCAGAGCTCGATTTCGGTCGCGAGCTCCGGCGCCCGCTGTGGGCCGGAACCCCCAGTGGGGGCGGCCCACGGGGGTGCACCCAGTAAGTATCAGGTTCAAGCTAATGTGCCCACACCACACTCCACTTCGGGGGAGGGTTTCCAGTGGCCATGGCCTCGCCATGTCGGGGCGGGGGGGGCATCAGTTCCTGGCTTACCCGGGTGCAGCTTGGTCTCATACAGGTCTGACATTAGGTGGGGGGGTTTCCGCCCCCGGGACTGCAACGGGTGTCACAGGGACAGTCCAGGCCCCTCTCCTGCTGCCCTGTATCAATACCGTGGCGGTGTCAGCATTGCCGAGAGCCAGGTATTCCTTGCCCCTCGGGGATCATTTGGCGCAGGCCACAAGGGAAAAGATTTGGCGGGGGGAGTACATAGATATTTTCTCCCTATTGAACAGGGAACCCACCAAGGAAGAGAAGGAGGGGCAGGATGAGAAGGATAAAGAGCAGTCTCGCCATCGCAAGCCACCACGTACATGGGCCAACTGGTTACCCGCATATCTCATATACATGGCGGTGTATCTCAGGGCTCGGCCTGACCTGGCCATTCCTATGGTCCAATATTTGGACAATATTTACAGGGCAATGGTGGATTTTCCTGGCCCATCGTGGTTGGCTTACGATGAGGAATTTCGAATGAGAGTGCCCCTACACCCAGAGATGAGGTGGGATGAGCCCTGTCAAAAGCTGTGGCTTTTGTATATGACCCCCACGCGCCCGGCGCCTGGGGAGAGGTACCATTGTGGACATGCGGTCCAGCGAGCCGCTCCAACTCAGGCCCCCCGCCAGATGGCGGGGCAGGGGGTTCCAGCCCGCTTGCTGTGTTGGAGCTTCTCGGCCAATGGTGCATGCAATAGAAAACAGTGCCGATACAAGCATGAGTGTCCCTCTTGCGCTGGCCCCCACGCCGCCACTGCGTGTCTGCGAGCCGGTGGGTCACGGGGCAGAGGTAGAGGTGGACAAGGAGCGGGCAGACCTGCCGCTGATGGAGCTGGTCACTCAAAAGGCCCCCTCCCCGGTTAACGTAGTTATGTTGGAGCGGTGGCTCTCAACATACCCGAGGAGGGAGGATGCCGGGTACCTCCTCGAGGGTTTCCAGCTGGGCTTCCGCATCCCATTCAAAGGGGAGCGGTGCCCCCAAGATGCTCCTAATTTACTTTCCCTTAAGGGCAGGGAGGAGGTGGCCGCCCTAAGTATCGCTAAGGAGGTTAATGCAGGTAGGGTTGCTGGCCCCTTTCACATGCCACCCTTCCCCAATCTGAAGGTTTCCCCTTTAGGGTTGGTGCCCAAAAAGACCCCTGGGGAGTTTCGTTTAATTCACCATCTGTCATATCCGGCGGGCCATTCGGTCAATGATGCCATCCCTGATGACCTTTGTTCGGTCAGGTATACATCATTTCACCAGGCCCTGCGCATGGTGCGCTCTTGTGGCCCGGGTGCACTTTTGGCAAAATGTGACATTAAGTCTGCATTCCGTTTGTTGCCTGTGCACCCGGGCGACTTTGAGTTATTGGGTTTTAAATTCCAGGGAAAATTCTATGTTGATAAAGCCATGCCTTTTGGCTGCTCTATTTCCTGTTCAGCATTTGAACGTTTTAGCACTTTCCTTCAGTGGGCCTTTGTTCGCAGGTCTGGGTCTCGGTCTGTAGCCCACTACCTCGATGATTTCTTGTTCGGGGGTGAACGGGGCTGGGACACATGCACGCGTCTCCTCAACACATTTCAGACGCTAATGCAGGAACTTGGTGTCCCTTTAGTGCCCGAAAAGACCGAGGGCCCATCAACCAAGCTCACATTTCTGGGTATTGAAATTGACACGGTTTCGCAGGCATCCAGGTTACCCATGGACAAGGTTACCCGGATCACTGCATTGATTTTGGCCTTACTGGCCAAACGCAAGGTGTCGCTTCGTGAGCTCCAGGTTCTCCATGGTCACCTTAACTTCGCCTGCAGGGTGGTCGCGCCTGGCAGAGCTTTTGCTCGACGCTTGTGCGACGCCATGACTGGCCTATCCAGGCACTATCATAGGGTCCGACTGAACAAGGGCATGAGGGCTGACATGTTGATTTGGCTTAAGTTCCTTAGGGACTTCAACGGGGTATCATTTTGGAGATCTGACCTTTTGGTTTCCCCTAGGTTCCAGGTTCAGTCGGATGCCTCAGGGTCCCTGGGTTATGGGATTTACTTTGAGGGGAGGTGGGCCTACGGCCGATGGCCTCCAGCTTGGAGGGGCACGGATCGTTTACGCGATCTTATGTTCCTTGAGTTCTTTCCGATACTGGGAGCTTTGATGCTATGAGGCGAGGAGTGGGCTAATTCAGTGGTTCATTTCTGGTGTGACGATGCTGCGGTAGTGCACATTGTCAATTCCCAGACATCTAAATCACACAGGGTCATGGAGTTAGTGCGCCAGTTTGTTTTGCGCAGCCTACGCCTCAATGTGCTCTTCAGGGCCAGACATGTACCAGGTATTAATAACGATATTACTGATGCTTTATCCCGCCTGCAGATCCCCCGGTTCCGCGCCTTGGCTCCAGACGCAGAGGAATTCCCCTCGCCGCTCCCGGACGAGATTTGGACGTTTGGCAAGGAGAGGTGAACCGGGTGATCGGCATGTCGCTGGCGCCCCGCACGCGTAAGGCGTATCACCATGCATTCAGTCAATTTAAGGCCTTTTGTGTACAACTTCGGTTGCCCGAGATTTGGCCCATTCCAGTTGCACATGTTCTTCAATTTATGGTCTACCTACACAGTCAGGGCCTAGCTCCCCGCACCATAGCATCCAGGCTGTCAGCACTGGCATTCATGGCCAAAGTGGGGGGCTCTGCTGACAGCACAAATGATTTCCGTATACGACATGTTTTGGAGGGGTGGACACGGGAACGTGGACGCCGCCCGGACAATCGCCACCCTATTTCTCCGGGGGTTCTTACCCACCATGCACGAGGCTGGCATAACCTGTGTTTTGACAGGTACGAGGCAGCTCTGTTTCACGCGGCTACCACGGTGGCCTTTTTTGGAGCGCTCCGCATCAGTGAGCTGGTGCTACTGTCTAAGGCGGGTGCAGCGCGTAGGGCACTGGAACTCAAAGATGTCTATGTTTCCAATGAGTGGGCTCAGCTGAGGATACGGTCCTCAAAGGTTGATCAGCACGGCGTAGGCAGTGGTGTCAGACTGCTACGATGTTCAATTGCAGACATCTGTCCACTTGGTGCCCTACAAGAGTTCCTTGCACTGCGTGGTACGCACCCTGGCCCGTTTTTCTGCCACCAGGATGGGTCTCCCCTCACCAAATTTCAATTTTGGAAGGTGACCAGTAAGGCACTGTCCAGTGTTGGCCTACCCGGGGCTCGTTACGGCACCCATTCATTTAGAATAGGGGCTGCTTCTACTGCGGCTGCATTTGGGTACTCTGAGGCTGATATATGCCATATGGGTAGGTGGGGATCGAAGTGTTTTGAATTATATGTTCGCCCTCTTCAAGTATGAGTACCAGTTAAGTCACTGTCCTGTTTCCTTTTACTTTACAGACCCTGTGTGTCGACGCACACCGGTGGCAGTATGGCTGGTGGGCCACAGCTACATGCACTGGGCAGCGCAGTACGCTGCGGCGACAGAGTGGGGACCCCAGCTGGGACTACGTGCATCCGCATGTATCAGGTGGTATGGTAAGCGCGGAATGTTATGGCGGGAACTGTTGCCATTCCTTTTCTCCATCAGGGATGCTGAACCGCCTGATGTCCTGGTGCTGCACCTCGGGGGCAATGACTTGGGCCAGGTCACTGGCCTTTCGTTAAAACATACGATCTGCAGCGACCTGGCTTATTTGCATTATGTGTGGCCTGCCACAACCCTGCTATGGTCAGACATCATACCGCGTCACGCTTACAGGGGGGGTATTAACCTCCAGGCCCTTGACCGCGCTCGTCGCTCGGTGAACAGGGCAGTGGCCCGGTTCTTTGCTGACAAGGGTTTGGGGCGGGTCATCCGACACCCCACCATTAGTCTCCAAAATTATGATCTTTATACAGGGGATGGGGTCAATCTGTCGCCCAGAGGTATGAACCTCTTTTTGGAAGATTTGCAAGCAGGCCTGTTGACCGAGCTGACGGTCGGGGGGGGGGGGGGGCGGTGAGTCTTTATTAAGCCTCCCCGTGTGGCGAGTAGCACTGGTAAGGTAAATATTTATGACCCACAGGTATCCGGCAGGTTCGCAATTGACTGGCCAACACTAGATAGGTACAAGTTGGTTAACGTTGTCCGGTCAACAACGAACCAGGCAATGGGGTGATGGCAGGAGCTCTTCAGCATGCATCACCCCGTGATTTTACGGATACACGTCAGAGGGTGGGGTCAGTAGATAGTTTATTGACTACGGTCAACAATTTGTTTGTTGTCAACAAACAAATTGATACAAATGGATACATTGTAGCCAATTGCCATTGGCAATTTTGGGAGGAACCTTACCAGTGTTACTGCGGCCTGCTTGCCTTAAGAATTATAATTGGCTGAGTACCAATTGAAATTTATAATTCGGACTAGGGTATGAATCAATAAATGTGGCCCAATGCCGTTATCCACTTATACCGGTGTCTGAGTCCTTTTTTGGGGGGTGCGCCTGCAAAGATCAGCCAAACAATGATTAAGGAAAGAAAGGGACATAAATCTTAAGAGATCTGGACACACACAAAATGCAAAGGCTAAAAGGTATAAGAAAATGAAATATAAGAAACTTTTAAAATTTTACTTGATGAAAATTCTAAACAGAAAATAATACTGAACTCTCAAAAAAAAAGGTGACAGAAAGGGATAAGATTAAGAAATTCCTATAATACAGTAAAACCCCTACTTACGGGGGGAAAGTCTGTTCCGTAGGCTTTTGCTTAAATCAATTTTTATGTAACTCGAAGCAAACCCATAGGGAAAATGAAATTTTTATGTAAATCGAAGCAAACCCATAAGGAAATGAATTTTTATGTAACTCAAAGAAAACTCTTCCCAGTATTACAATATAGACATATGGATGCAGCTGGAACAATTACTGGAGGTGTTGGGATCAAGGTTTCCAAATGTTCTGATTATACTGTTAAGGTGATTTTAATGCTCAAATTAATGTTCTTCTATATTAAGAGCTGCTGAACAGTTTGGTATCTTGGAAGATAGCTCCGTAGATTTAAACTACTGGAAAACCAGAGATAAAAAGATGAATAAAGCTGGTTTAATCCTATGTTTGATAAATGGCTCTAGTGAGTATTCCACAGGAGACCCTTTTTACTTCTCGACATGTTCAATCAATCTATCTATCAATCACTTTATCATGGTCTACGACCAGCACAGGTAAAAAAATTAAAATTTAAATGCTTAGACTGTAGTTAAATATATATTATTTAAAATAATATATTATTAAAAATTCTGCATGTTCAGGAAGTGTTCTTGACTACAACTCTGTCTTGAGAAGGAAGGCTCATTTATTCTCTGGAGTAACAGTTAGCACCAGGGAAGATAGTGATTTTAATTTAATTTAATTTAATTGTCACATTTATATACCGCTCACTCGGCCAAAGCCAACTCAGGGCAGTTCACAATAAAAATTAAAAACACACATGTTAAAAACAGTTAAAACTACCCACCCCCTAAAAACAAGGGCTGCAGGATCCAAAGGCACCATGGGGAGGAGTTCTTCTACACCAACCACCCAATGGAGGTTACCCTTCCACCTGCACCCCACACTTGACCCGCCAGCCAGGTTTTAAGTTCTTTTCTGAAAGGCAGCAATTCCGTCCGGAGACGTAGCTCTATTGGCAGGAGGTTCTAGAGGGCTGGTGCAGACACGGAGAAGGCTCTCCTCCTTGTGCCAGAGAGGCGAGCCCCTCTAGCTGATGGAACAATTAGAGAGCCCCTCTGGTCTGCTCTGGTTGGATGGACAGACGTCCTCAGGGCGATGCGGTCTGTTAGGTAACCCGGCCCACTACCATATAGGGCTTTAAAGGTCAAAACCAGCACCTTGAATTGCACCCGGAGACAAACTGGCAACCAGTGCAGCTCCCGGAGCAGTGGCAAAGCACGGGCATAACGCCCACACCCCATCACCACCCGGGCTGCCGCATTCTGGACCAGCTGTAGCCTCCGAATGGTCGTCAAGGGCAGCCCCATGTAGAGCGCATTGCAATAATCTAGTCTGGAGGTGACCAGAGCGTGAGTGATTACCAATCTATAAGTGAAGCTAGCTGCAGAGCCGTAGCCAGGGGTGCCAGGGGGGCAAAAACCCTCCTGAGCTAACAGCTGCCCCCTCAACCCAACCCAACCCAGAATGCCAATGATATATGTGTGTGACATTGTTGCCCCACCTGAGAAAAAATTGCCCACCTCCCCCCATCTAGAATCCTGGCTACAGCCCTGGCTAGCTGTGAGGTTAGATCTGAGGTCAGCCTCAGTTTTTACTTTATACTTTTGAGACTTTCTGTTCAATAAAAATATGTCTCAGATCTCATGTAAACTCAGGCAATAAACCTTTGTTGCTATAATTTGCCTAAAACTGAAAACACATAAAAACAAAAATAGCATAAAAATTAAACCTCAGGTAAGTAGCCCAAATGAATATACCACTGTTGTCCATGTGAGCCTTAGCCACAGTTTCCATTTGGATTAATTCTAGGTAAACAAAATTTTTAACACTTTAGATTTCTTCACTATCCACATTAATGTTATATAGTTCACTGCAGTCATAATTTTTGTCAAATTAATGTTCAATTGTTGATCTGTTTTTGCACTTTAGTTTTTCATCTTCATCAGCAGTTGTTTCAAGTTATTGGTTCTTTCTTCTAGTAATATGATGGCATCTGCATATCTTAAACTACTAGCAATTTCCACCTCTCTTTCATCTGAGTCAAGAACAGTTTTTCTGTAGGTTCTACATACAGATTGATCATGTAGGGAGATAAAGTGCACCCTTGTTTGACCCATTTGCCTATATAGGAAAACATTCTGCTCTTCTGTTTTAACCACAGCTTCTTGTCCAGGGTATTAATAGTTGCATGTTAATAACTGGCTAAAAATATACAGGTGAAACTCGAAAAATTAGAATATCGTGCAAAAGTTCATTCAGTTCAGTAATGCAACTTAAAAGGTGAAACAAATATATGAGATAGACTCATTACACGCAAAGCGAGATAATTCAAGCCTTACTTTGTTATAATATTGATACTTATGACCTACAGTTTATGAAAACCCTAACCCCCCAATCTCATGTACCCCATAATCATCACATAATCTCATGTACGCTGCATGCCATGATCAACACAATTATAACAAATTAATGCATGGCATATCTCGCTTTGCATGTAGTGAGTCTATCTCATATATTTGTTTCACCTTTTAAGTGAAATGAATGAATATCTGCACAATGTTCTAATTTTCCGAGTTTCACCTGTAGACCTGTTAGCATTTGGGTCTTAATATCTAATTGTTATTTTTTCAATATGCTGTTTATGCTAAGATAAATACCTTTCTTGATTTAATTTTCACTTATTTTTATTGTAGACATTTATTGTAAAGTAAATAGATTTAACAGAGAATATGTATTTCTATCCACAAATAAAAGCAGAAGTGCGAAGAAGCCAGGTTTCTGCAAAAACAAGATTCTGGAAGAGGAATTGATAAAAGACAGATTAATTATAAAGGCAAATGAGCTAAAATAAGAGCACTTAGAAAGCCGATGTTAATTTTACAGTAAAATGTGCAACATAGATTAGACAAGTTTGACAAATACAAATGATAGTTTCATTAGAGTCTTAAAGTATACATTATGTGAGCAGTACTGGGAAATAAGAAATGATCTTGGCACAGGGCCCAAAACTCAGTACCATAGGCAGAAGTTTTGGAAGGAAACATTATTGCACCATGATTCAGTCTAAAGAAAGGATACCAACATACCACCAAAAATGGTTAAATATTACTGACTTGCATTTATGCAACAACTTAGATATGCTGTTTACATTCATGTCACAACTATATGAGATAAAAGTCAGACTACAAACTGCGTTTTTTTTTTTGTTTTTTTTTGTTTTTTTGGGGGGGGATCTTGCTTCAGTCAAGAAACAGAATCTGTATAGCCAGTAGATGAATCCATAAGGATTTCCTCAACATTATGCAAAATGACTCATCAAACTTGATCATTATGCAAGGCTCAACAGAAACACCAAATTACCCTATGTGATCTTTTTATGGAACTTATTCACAAGAAAAACAGAGGGGCAAATTTGGACCAGAATCATGTGGTGATTAACAGGTAAGAATTTAACCCTTCCCTCCAGACTATTTTAACAAATGAAAGATTCCCTTTGTTGAAACTGTTATTTGTCCCACTTAAAAATGTATGTCCTTTACTAGTGAATGAGCTATAAGTGCCTTAACTGCTGCATTTTCTGTTAGGTAATATCTATACTGCAGGACACTTTATTGAGTGAAGTCTGCTGGCTTTTCATTATCTGGTTAAAATGTGGCCCGTATGGTGAAATTTCAATTAAAGATTCTTGCTGGATGATAGAATTGGCATTTTGTTCTTTATACATGCAGAAGTCTACATAACAGTTTGAGTGTTATCTCTGACATTTTCTGATTCTTTAAAAAGAACCTGCATTTTTAAATAATATTTATCATAGCTGTCCATTGCTTTGGAAGTGTTTTTGATAGATAATGCAGTACTATCAACAACAACAAAAAAGAAAAATACAACAATGAGCTTCTAGATCTAGCTGAACTCTTGTGAACATGTTCCATGGTTGTAAGAGCTGGCCATAGTCCAAAGAAAACTGTACAATTAGCTAAAAATAAGGCAGCCAACCAAGTAGGGAAAGGAACAAACCAGGAACGTGGGCAATAACTCCATATGTACCTGAACAATAGTGGAGCAGGCTGTCCTCTGTGTAAACATAGCTGCCAGGTTTTTTTTAGAGACAGATAGATACCTATTTATTCTCTGCACTAAATGAGGTTACTGTCCAAAAATTATTATATAAGTATAGAATTAAGCTGTTTTAAAAACTAAGGCGCTGACTGGGAGGCGGAAGGTCAGCAGTTCGATTCCCAAGTACTACAGGATGGAATGAGCTCTCGTCTTTGTCCCAGCTCCTGCCAACCTAGTAGTTCGAAAGCAAGAAATTGCAAGTTGATAAATAGGGACCACTTTGGTGGGAAGGTAACAGAGTTCCGTGCACTCCGGTGTCTAGTCATGCCTGTACATGACCACGGAAACGTCTGCAGAAGCAGATAGCGCTGGCTCTTCAGTTTTGAAACAAAGATGAGCACTGAACCCTAGAGTCAGATACGACTAGCTTTCAAGCAAGGGAAACCTTAATTTTGTGTTAATACTTTCTTTTATATTTCTACTGTCCTTACTATGTTTTGTAAGCCATCTTGAGTCCGATTCATGACAAATTGGTAAGAAATACTTGGCTCAGTAATTCTACAAGCTAGAAGGATCTTGTCGATCACAGGCTAATATCACCTGCCTAAAAGATAGTAGATGGACCTGTCAGTTAACAGACTGGATACCAAGGGACCACAAAAAACCACTAGGCAGACCCCCAAAAAGATGGGATGAGCAGATGGTAAAGCTGTTCAGCCAGAGATGGAAACAGAAGGCAAAGGATAGAACATTTTGGTGTTCGGATGATCTGCACTTAAGTAGATAAGCAATGGCAAATCGATATGGGATATTGGATTGGACAGGCTATGAGTCAGCAGTGCGATGTGACTGCAAAAAAGTCCAACAATGTTTTAGGCTGCATTAACAGAAATATAGTCTCCAATACCACTGAGGTACTATTTTCCTTCTATTCAGCACTAATTAGACCACATCTAGAGTACTTGGCATGGGACTTTAAGAAAGATGCAAACAAATTCGAGCAGGTACAGCAAAGGACAACAAGGATGATCAGAGGACTTGAAACCAAGCCATAAGAGAAAGACTGAAGGAACTGGGTATGTTTAGCCTTGAGAAAAGGAGACTGAGAGGAGATATGATAGCACTCTTCAAATACCTGAAAAATAATACTTACTTACTTACTTACTTACTTACTTACTTACTTACTTACTTACTTACTTACTTACTTACTTACTTACTTACTTACTTACTTACTTACTTACTTACTTACTTACTTACCTGGGTGTTATTCCACTCTGGGGGTGGACAAACAGAAAATAAATGACAACAATACCCATACAAATCAAACTCACCAGCAACAAATACATCATTGACTAAACTAAACTAAACTAAAATAATTGGCAACAGAGGACATCAA
This sequence comes from Bradypodion ventrale, assembly GCA_035047345.1. Taxonomy (NCBI): domain Eukaryota; kingdom Metazoa; phylum Chordata; class Lepidosauria; order Squamata; family Chamaeleonidae; genus Bradypodion; species Bradypodion ventrale. Next base: position 29,935,295 of record JAWDJE010000007.1, read on the forward strand.
AACTGAACCTAACTGGCTAATCTATTAACAAGGGAAAAATTCCCTGAAAGGCCTCCTAAAACAGGGACATTTTTAATTGTTTTTTAAAGGCAGCCAGTAATGGGACCTGGAGCAGCTCCACCGGTAGTGTATTCCACAGTGTAGGTGCCACCCATACCCGTCAAGCACGGCTCTGGAAAATACAGGAACTGCTCCGGCCCAGGCATGCATGTGCAGCAACAACTCCTTTGTGCATGCACAGAACCCCTTTGCGCATGCGTACCACCACCTTCCTCAGCCTGCCCAGCTCTGTGCCCACTGCATCCACGATGCCATCTAGCCATCTCAACTTTGGTTGCCCTCTTTTTCTTTTGCCCTCCACCTTTCCCAGCATCAAGGCCTTCTCCAGCATACCTATCAAGTTTGGGATTTGGAAATAAGGGAAATGTCCCTGCTCAATTACAATTTAAATTCACCATCAACAAATATGACAAAGAATATGTTACAACAGGCCTTTTGACAGACATGGGGAATATTTTTTTTCTGCATTGACCTCACCTTATCAGGTTTATTATCCATCTGATCAGAAAACAGACAAATTGCTGCAGCTCCTGTTCTCTATTAACTTTGTTGCAAAATGAGGTTATCATTTTAAAAATGGTTCTGAATTGCAGGAAATAGGACGATAAAGTCAGCAACACACAGTATTACTGGTGAAACAGAACAGACACAGTCATTTTGAAAACTAGACTGTCAAAGTACAGCTTCTGAATGATAATTCAGAAATAACATCAGCATTCAAAGAACCAGAGTGCGTTGTTTTACTTCAGTCTTCTTCAAATCAATAAAAGATTTGCCATTGAAGATTTGCCAAGTGTAAATTGATTTTTGATTGAACGAGAAGAAAAGACACTTAACAATCAGTTAAACCAAGGTTCCTTAACAGTTGGAAACGTCTCATCCGGAGAGCATAAAAGCTGCATTATATGAAGTCATAACATTAGTCCAACTAGTTTAGCATTGCATACCTTTCTGACAGATGACATGAGGCCCCTTGGGGGCCCAAAATAGAACCTTCAACAACCTTTGTCCTTACAACACCCTCCAAAAAACATTTAGGAAAATATTGGCTCTAAAAGGACATGACAAGCAACTCTACCATGCCTCTCTTGAGCCTCCTGTCTCCCAAATTATTGTTTTAATTGTTCACTGAATGACAGATGGATCCTTTTTCCGTTTAAACAAAAACCCAGAATTTTGTACAAAATATTATGGATAGTAAGGAACCATCCAGAATGGGTGCAGACTGCCTAGGTCCATAGATGGGCATGTACAGCTTCAGGTCCCCTGAAGGCTGCTCAACCTGTGGTCAACATGGGTGACAGTATTTATTTGTTTGTTTGTTCATATTTGTATTGCCACCCTCTCACCAAGGCAACTCCGGGAGGCTCACAGGTGTAAAACTAAAAACATTCCATAACAATAAAATTAAGAAACTTATCTAAAAACCATCAAACGTTAAAACCCTTAAAATACCTGTAGCATACCCTCTTCTACAACCACTAAAACCCAAGCTAGCCCTTATATAAGCTATCGGGGGGGGTCCCCACCAGTGGCACCCCACACCTGTTGTGCAAGCCAGGTTTTGAGAGTTTTCTGAAGGGGAGGAGCTCTACCTGGAGATGGAGCTCGGTTGGTAGGAGATTCCTTAGGGCTGGACAGATGCTGAAAAGGCCCCCCTCCTGGTGCTAGAGAGGCGAGTAACCACTCTATGGCTAAAGAAAGAATGTACTGGGATTGAACATAAGGCAATGTTCTACTACCACTGCCTTTCCAGTTCAGTTACAGACTCCCCTCTTCTTTTTCTTAATGCATTCTACTATTCCTCTTACTCTTCCTTCTCCCACTGGATATCATTAGGCTGCTCTGACCTTGCATGTTAGAGCTCTAAACAACGATGGCATGTTGCATCTAAAACAGCCTCTAAGATTTCTCAGCCCCTAAACTCTCTCTCTTCCTGCCCTTCTTTTACCATTTATTTCTCCCCAAAAGTTCAATTGTAACAACCTGAAGTTAGGGTTTCTCATTATGTGATACAAGTAGTCTGGATTTATGTCCTTATGATTTCTTGGCATTTATTCATTTGCTTTTAGTACATCTTCATTGGTTCTGATCCAATAAACTCTTAGCATCCCAAAAGAGATCCGTACTTCAAATACTTTTTCGGGAGAAGCCTTTTTCAGCAGAAGAGCAAAGTGGAAATGTTTAAGATATATAAATACAGTAAACAGCTTACTCATGGTGCTTTAGTTATTTTGTAGGAATTTTGTGTAAGTTCTACTAGGACTGAAATATCCCTCTGTTTATTTCCTTTTTATTTAATTCATATGTATACTGTTTCAATAACATTTAGAAATTAAGCAAAATTGGAACTGATTGTATCTGACTACATCTTTAGTCAAATTATACGAGTGACCAGAGAAGCCAACAATACTATATGACAGAGATGTATAGAAACTCATACAATACTACAAATTACATTAAATACATTTATTAAATGATCAGTGTATATGTTAGGACTGTGGCGGCTCAGTGGGTAAGAAGTTTGCCTTGTTAGCTGGAAGTTTGGCAAGTCAGCAGTTCAAGACCCGAGTGCTGCATGACGGAATGAGTGCCCGTCTCTGTCTCTACTCCTGCCAACCTAGCAGTTAGAAAGCAAGAAATTGCATGTAGATAAATAAGGGCCACTTTGGTGGGAAAAGAACCTGGGAACATGAAAGAAGACTTATTCAGGTGTCCCCTGAGCAAGGTTCCTCCAGCAAAAATCCATTCAACCCAAAAAGCAACTTTGTATGCTTCTGACATGATTTTTTTTAAAAGTATATATGTTTTTAAAATATCAAACTGGCTTAGTCTTAGGCAGCAAAAGTCAGCACAAAAGTTTCTTGTAAATCTCTGCCACAAAGTTTTCTGATGTTTTCTCTTGAAATATTATGTGTAGCAGAATGAGAGAAACAAGATAAAATCATTATTATTCTCAACTTAAAGAGTTGATCCTACATGTGATTGTGCTAAATAACTAAACAGCATAAACAGTATCAAAATACCAGGACATAAGTTCAACTGACAGACTCAACTACAGTAGATCCACTGAAAAACAAATAAGACTTAGACATTTGCTTACCATTTGTTAACAAATTAATGGATCTACTATAATTGGTGCTACCAATTAGTTTTAGATGCAGGTTCCTATCTGGCTTCAGAGACACAGGCTGGGAGTTCAATTTCACACACACAGAGAGAGAGAGAGAAAGAGAGAGAACTATGAAATGACTAGAACTGGCATGCTGTGTAATTTATACATCAGTTTACACTAGTGGTAGAAGGGAAAGCCAACAATAGCCCCAGAACAGTATTCTCATAACACATTTTAGGAACAATGCTGTTTCACACAGCCTGGCTAGTGCTAGAGCTGCATATCCAGGTTCTGATCTCCAGTAAACCATGAAACTAATTCGATAACTTGAGCCTTCACAGGAAGCAGGAGAAAACGCATGTACACACCTTGAGTACACTGATGAAGACAGAACCTGAATGGAACAGCCATACAACAGATAGAAATGCTGCTATACAATTTCCAATAGCAGTAAGTGCTAATAAACACAGAATTCAATTCAACAAACATATACTGTACTTAGACATTCGTGAAAACCAATCCAGATATTTAGGAAGTACTATTCCCTGTATTATGACATTCTTGTCCCAATAAAGCAGTAATGAAAGAATCAAAGATAGGTTGTAGGAGCATAATGAGAGACCGTATTGTGCTAGTATGTATTTCATTCGCATCTGATGCTGCTCTTACAACTGGCAAAATAATGGTGCTAAAAATACTGATATTTGTAGTTGGCAGCACAAAAATAATGAAAATATTTTCCACTATTATCCAATGTCATATTCCTGGCCTCAAGGTTCAAGCAGTGACAGAGATTTAAGAATGGAGTTCATAGGGGCTATGACTACACATTTTTAGCAGGGAGATCAGGTGCACATTAGAGTGCTGGAAAAAACCATTTAGCCAATTATCAATCAAGACTCATTAAGAGAAACCTCCTATGAAGAGCGCCTGAATTCCCTGAGCATGACCTGGATAAGGAATTTCCACACACTGTTTCTAAAAGACTATGGCATTCTGGTCCATCTCATTAAACATTAATTTCAACCTGCCAAGAAACCACAGAACGACAACACATTGCAGAATCACAGACAAGGGTGGTAGGCATACCAGACTCCTACATCTTAGAAAGAAGACAGCGCCTGGGCCAGGCTGCACCAGTGAAAACTTTTTTTAAAAGCCTATATATAGTATGGATGGAAAATGACTAATTTATCTGCATCTTTTCCTTTATCCTTTTCCTTCCCATATCCAAGTAATGTCATTGCCCAACTCTGCTATATGTCTACAAACAGCAGCTAATGCTAATAAAAAGTGGTAGTAAAGTAAACTGACACTGCAGTGGTGGTCTTCAGGGATATTGGTTCAAGTGTACAGACAATGTTTTGCTGAATTATCTTTTAGCACTAAGTATATAATCACTTATTGTTCATAAAATCTTTAATGTGCAAACTGTTTTGCCATTTTTATTTTTCATCAGTGTCCTGGGATGATTTGTTGGTCTAGAATAATAAGGTATTTGATTCATACTGATAATTAGATTTACTGCAAAATAAAAATTAGATGCATTGCAATGTAAGAATAAACTAAAGCATGAATAAGAAATAACATTTCATTATTCAGATGAACTCTCAAAACATCCTGAAAATCAATATTGAAGAAACAAAACTGTATTGAAAAAAAATTTGTCATCAGAGGTCCACAAATGTTCTTTTGGAGCATTGGAACCCCACTGCTCAGGCCCTAGACTTGACCAAAGAGTTAATGAGGTATTGCCCTGAAAGCTTAGCTCAGGGGTTCCCAACCTTTTTAGGCTGTGGACTGTGGTTGAGCGGGCCGGTCACATGGTTCCTCCCACCCAGAAGCAGAAGTAAAATGCTGTGTGAGTCATTTAAGGCAGCATTTTGCTCATGTGCATTTGATTTCCACTTCCGGGAGTGGCATGGGCAGCATAGGCCAGATAAATTGGCATCAGGGGCCAGATCCAGCCCGTGGGTCATAGATTGGGAACCTCTAGCTTAGCTGGTAACTAGTAGTGCTCCTCTCTGCAAGTGCTCTATCATGATCTTATCAATGCCAATAGCACACAGATGTTTTGGATATTCAAGTCCAATAAAACCAAAATTTCCAACTATCTAGGGAGCCCTTCAGGTATTGCTTAAAAGGCCCCAATTGCTATGGTTACAACAACAAATGCTCAATTGGCAAATCACAATGTGCCTTTCAGCTTTTTGTCCTCAACTCATGAATCTCCTGGTATAGCAAAGTCAATAAACAAGGTTTTTTCTTTCACACAACAGTTATATCAGGTGTGTTATGAGTCAGATGTTTATCTGTTTGAAATTTAATGGGCCACAGGATCTTGACTCTCTTATTTTCTAAAACTTTCTCAACCTGATGTTCCCAATAATTTTACTGCCATTCAAATTCAAACTTTTGGCAAAGTTTCCAATGAATAGTTTTTGCAACCCTGTCATGGCTTTGTAAATAATCACTCTGTGAAATTTTGCTGCATCTGCTCTTCAGATGATCTACTGTTTTATCCTTTTCATTACAAAGTCAGCATTTACAGTTATTGAATACATGTATTTTAGTCTTCATGCAATTTGTTGGCAAAACTTTTTCCTGAGTTGCCATGTGCAATCCTTCATTATCCTTCGTCAAAACTCCTGCTCCTAACCAGCCCTGTGTCAGCTTTTGGTCAGCCTTTCTTTCTATGTTTTTCAAGTACTGTATTGACCATGCATAGGCTTTCCCCCCCAGTTTATAGCTCAATTCACATAGATTTGTCATGGTACTGACTTACCATGGAGTAGTCAACGACTGGTATAAAATTAACAGTTCAAGACCTAACCAAGGACCTAAGAACTGTTAAGGTAATATCTAAGTACTAGCATTTTGTTGCCCGGCTCTGCCGGGCAGTTATTATGTGTGAGTGGGTGGTTGGGGTGGTTTTGGTGGTTTTGGTGTGTGTGTGTGCACCACCACCACCACTCAAAAAACACCCCTACCACCAACACACAGATAATAATTGCCCGGCAAGGCAGGGGTGTCGTGTGTGTGTGTGTGTGTGTGAGAGAGAGAGAGAGAGAGAGAGAGAGAGAGAGAAAGCTGCCAGTGAGGAGGCTGCGTCTGGGTGAGTAGGAAGGGAAGGGGGAGTTGGAAGGTTTTTTCCCTTTCCCTGCTGTGGGTGGGTGGGTGGTCTCCCCCTCCCATTAACTGTTTCGAAGAACCTTCGAAACAGCTAATGGGGGGGAAAGAAAGGCAGCACACAGTGGTCCATTACGGGAGTTGCTCTCCCTGGCAGATGGCTGCCTGCCGCCTTTCTATTACCCCCGCCGCTGTTTCGTGTTTTCGAAACAGCGGTGTGGGTAATACAAAGGCGACAGGCAGCCATTCGTCTGGGAGAGCACATCCCCTGACAAAGCGCTGCCTGCTGCTTTCCCCCCCTCCTCACACAATCACACACAATACACACACATGCCGTAGCTCTGTGGGGAGAGGAGGGGGCTCCCCCTCCTCCCCCCCAAGCCTCAGCAAGCACACCCAGAAGATCGTGACGGGGAAAGGCCCAGCTGGCAAAAGGTAAGTGGGGTGGGGGACAGGGACTGGGGGGGCAAGTTGACGGGGCAGGTGGGCGGCGTGGTTCCCGGGCCTGTTCCCCCACCCTCTCAGTTCCTCTCCCCCGCCCCACTTACCTTTTGCTTGCTGGGCCATTCTTTGGCACGGCCTTCTGCACTGGGGGTCTCCGGGCTGTCCTCCGTCCCTGCCACCGTTGAGGCCTTCGCTGGTGGGGCAGAGGGCACCATTAAGCTGGCAGCCCAAATGGCAAATGACATGGCTGCCTGGGCCAGTGTGTTGGCAGGTTTTATTACTGCACGTGCTGGCTGCCCCGCCTCCTCCGCGCTCACGCCCTTCAGTCTCATTGGCTGAGAGGTGGGGTGGCGCAGAGGACGCTGGGCCTTGTAGGGTTTTTGCTGCATTGGTGGGGCGCTTGCCCCACTCACGTCTGGCGGACCCTTGTGGCAATGCTTCAAGGGTGGTTAGGTAAGTGTAGGCGGTTCGGTATGGGATAGTAGGGATGGGTGTGGGCGTGCATGCCGGACACCAACGGCCCACACACCTTTTTATAGGTATAGTTATGGGCAATTCCTAGTAGAGTTGTTTTTTGTAAAGTTAGGATATTCAAGTCCAATAAATCCAAAATTTCCAAATATCTAGGGAGTCATTTAGGTATTGCTCCAAGAGCTGAGCTCATCATCATCATCATCATCATCATCATCATCATCATCATGCTTAAAAATTAATGTGAATTAAGTAGATATAAACCTGAATCCACATGAACAATGTTTAAAGGTAAAGGTATCCCTAGCTTGAAAGCCAGTCATATCCGACTTTAGGGTTCAGTGCTCATATCTGTTTCAAAGCTGAAGAACCTGAGCTGTTTGCTTCTGCAGACTTTTCCGTGATCATGTGGCAGGCATGACTAGACACCGGAGCGTACTTAACGCTGTTTACCTTTCCACTGAAGTGGTCCCTATTTATCTACTTGCAATTTCTTGCTTTTGAACTGCTAGGTTGGCAGGAGCTGGGACAAAGACGAGAGCACATTCCATCCTGCAGTACTTGGGAAATTGAACTGCTGACCTCCCGCCTTCCAGTCAGCATCTCAACTATGTTTACGCTCATTAAACACAATGCACAAGATGGATTTTTATTATTAATCAGCAACTAAAATCCATTCCAGTAAACACTCTAGGCCAGATCCAAGATTATGCTAATGACAACAGTGGAATTTCCTTTTTCCCCCAACCTCATGCAGCTTTCTATAGTGTCATAAATCTTTATCATTGAGTTTCCCAGATCTCTAAAGCATCATTTTAGGTTATACAGCAGTTTGCAGGAGGGAGAGGAGATCATCCACACATGCACACACAATCACACACATGCACAATTCTTCTGTTTTAATATACATCATTGAATGCCATAGTTATAAATACACAATCATGTAAATAATCCAATTTGATAGCATTCATATTAAATATGAAACTAACCTGGCAGGGCACAAGTTCCTGGAAATATATATGTATGCAAAATGGAAGGAAAACTGCAGAAAAAAATTAAACCTTTTTTTAAAGACCGGGTTGTATCTAGATTCAGGTGTATGCAATAAAACTGGCTAAAGCAGGTTATTCCCTTCTCCCCAAAAGAGCCCTCTACCCAGCCACTTCCTGAAAATGCTACAAGGAGGATTAAGGGATCCTGCTGAATTGAATTAGCTCTGGTGCTAAAATAAGGGAGAAGTCTAGAAATCAAGCGGAGATGCCATCTGTAAGCAAAGTCTGTCTGTCCATAGACAGCAGATACACGATCCAATCCAGTATCTTCATATTCCTCTTCTGCCAAATTACATTGACTAATACTGTATAGTTTCTTGTTATTCAAAATTGTCATTTGTAATCTAAAACCTTTCAAAATCTAATCCAGCATTCCGTAGTAGGCATGAATCAGCAATAAACCCTTGGGAAATTGTATAATCATCAATTCTGACAATGTTTGACAGCTGCCCTAAAGTCACAGTCAACATTTGACAGCAATATGTAGCAGACGATCAACAGGCAGCTGATGTGAAGTAGCAATCACTGTTTGACAGTATCTGATAAATGATGCCCAATACAATTTAGTAAACTTTGCATTAATTGTCAATGGTGTAGTGGTTAATTTGGAAGTGCATCCACTAATCAGCTAAATTTGAAACTGTAATGACAAAAAACTTCATAAAAACATTGCAAACATTGAAAAATGAACAATGTTTAATACTGTGGATTCTTTTTTAAAAAAAGACAGAAAAGTGGAGAACTAATTCTTAAAATATTATTCCAGTCAGGAAACACTAGCTGAAATTCTTTTGTACAGCTGCAATAATGGTGCAACCCTTAGAAGTGAATTGCCATAAGTTAAGAAATCTGCAAATACATTATTTGTTGCACACTGAGCCAATTGACTCGGTGTACAACATATATTACATATGGAGATTTCTTAAACTTACAACAAGTTGCTTCTATGACAGGGGTTTGCAACCTATGGCCCATGGGCCACAATGCTGTTCCATCTGGCCCACGGCGACAACCCCCAGAATTGGAAGGGATGCATTTACGACAGCTGTAAACATGCCCACTCATGCACAAATGTGTATGTGCAAACATGCCTGCCGTGGTTTACGGCTGCATTTACAGCAGGGAGAACCCACGTGTCTGGCCCACTCAGCTGTCTGAGTGGGCATGGTCTGGCCCGTGGCACAGAAACATTGAGAGCCCCTGTTCTAAGAGATCTGCTGTATATGTAACTGCACAACAGGATTTCAGTCTTTATGTCCTAAAAGAACTTATTCCACAAGGAATTTGAACAGCCACAGATCACCAACATAGGGCCAGCATTAGGATTTTTAAAAATAGGAAGTAGTGGCAAGGGGAAAAAATCGCCACTTTTCAATTCATATTAGTGACCAAACAGTCGCAGACTAGGATTTCTTATATGAAGTATAACACCTGCATTTTCCCAAAATTCACCAGTTTTGTAGCTGATCTCTCAGCATTTGCCTTGCCTTCCATGTTTTTCTACATGACCTTTGGATTTCACAATATCAAATACAGGTACTGTTTATCTTCTGACTATTTAAATACTTATCCTTTTTGTGAAATTTCATTTGTTTTGTTCTATTACTTGTTTATATTTTGGTGTGTCTGATTAAGCATCTTGCATAAAAAGTGGGTACAGGAGAAAATATATCTAAAATTATACTTGATCTGTAGAGTAAACCTTGAAGGGATTCCCCTTCCAACTCTTCCGGGGGGGGGGGGGGAGGCACACCAAGTAAAATCAACTTGAGTAAACAAATAACATGTTTAAATATTACATAAGATTTTGAAATCAGTGCCAACAACACAGTTTTAGTTTGTGTGGAAGAGAGACATAAACATATACATACACAAACAAAACAACCACGACGTACTGACAAAATATTGCATCAAGGCATGGTGGGAACAACAGAACATCATCACAACAGAACTAGTTATGGTGAGAAGTAAAACAATAACAACCACAAAATAGTTTGAAACCAGCCATAAACATCTGCATGGCTGGACATTAAAAGAGATTTAAGAGACTGGAAAACCTCTCCACATTTCCCAATAGGAAGTTTGTGATTGGACAGGTTTACCACCAAAACTCTGGGTTCATTTGTCCCACTCCATGAGCTGCTCCTGCTACATAGCAAATTGATATCTCCATATTTAGTCTCTGTCATCTTCCCTCTGGAGCATCTCAAAATTAAAATACTCTCTTGGTAGCTAACCTGCCTTCAAAAAGGCAGGAGGAGACATGGGACTAATAGTGCTTGCACATGCCTTATATGCAAAAAAGAAAGAAAAGGAGAAAATGTTTTGCCTAAATTCAGTTATTAAACAAAAATGTATGCATATAAAGAAAAACAATGGCTGTACTCTTGAACTGTATGATTTTCATCACTAAGACGCTGACTGGGAGGCAGAAGGTCAGCAGTTCGATTCCCAAGTACTGCAGGATGGAATGAGCTCCCGTCTTTGTCCAGCTCCTGCCAACCTAGCAGTTTGAAAGCAAGAAATTGCAAGTAAATAAATAGGGGCCACTTTGGTGGGAAGGTAACAGCGTTCTGTGTGCTCCAGTGTCTAGTCATGCCTGCCACATGACCACGGAAACGTCTGCAGAAGCAGACAGCGCTGGCTCTTCTGCTTTGAAACAGATGAGCACTGCACCCTAGAGTCAGATACGACTGGCTTTCGAGCAAGGGAAACCTTTACGTTTACCTTTACTACTCACTTGCTGGAATCCCATTGCTTAGCACCATTAGTTGCAAACACAGGCAGTCTATTTGAATCAACTGAAATTATGGATGAATTGGCTCACTAAATCCCCAGTTTGAATATGCATTTTGAAAAATGTTTTTTTCAATAAAGGAAACAATTGTTAAAAGGTGAGACTTGGTGTGAAACACAATGAGATTGTAACAAAAGAAAGGTGAAAGAGAAGCTTGAATACTAATTGATTTCTAAACATGAAGACCAAAATAATATTTAAAACTGTTTATACTATACTTCTAATCCAACTCATATTACAAATAATTCAGTTTATGTGAGTTGTCACTGTATCCTTTTATTATATACTCACAAGAATACTGTGAGGTAAGTAAGTTACAAAAAGTAACTAGTTAATGTCACGTGGTGAATTGCATGGATGAATATAAATTCCATCCCAGGTCAACTTGTTTCAAGACCAATATGCTGTTCACTGCATTATATTGACAGGTTCCCCCAGTTTTAGTTACTGTGAAACTGAATTATCTTCCAACATGCTATGAAAAACCTGGGGAACATAGTGAAAAGTAGAGACATCACATTGCAAACAAAACTTCATATAGTCAAAGCAATGGTATTCCCGGTGGTAATGTATGATTGTGAGAGGTGGACCATTAGGAAAGCTGAGCACAGAAGAATAGATGCCTTTGAAATGTGGTGTTGGAGGAGAGTTTTGAGAGTCCCTTGGACAGCGAGGAGAACAAATAGGTCAATCTTAGAAGAAATCGACCCTGACTGCTCCCTAGAAGGTCAAATAGTAAAGATGAAGATGAAGTACTTTGGATTATGATTATGTACTGCTATTTTGTATTTTGTGTACCGATATTATTGCTGTGCTATTGTTGTTTTGATATTGTTGTTCTGCCGCTTCGAGTCACCTTCACGCTGAGGGAAGCGGGGTACAAATAAACCAATGATGATGATGACATCAAATGAAATGATTTGCTTGAGAAAGCCTTGATGCTGGGAAAGGTGGAGGGCAAAAGAAGAAGGGGCAGCCCATGATGAGATGGCTAGATGGTATTGTAGACACAATGGGCACAGAGCTAGGCGGGTTCAGGAGGATGGTGGAGGACAGAGGTGGCCTGGAGGACAATGGTCCATAGGGTCGCAAAGGCTCGAAATCGACTGTGCGACTGAACAACAACAAAAAATACCAA